>CM070493.1:24079135-24726635 GCA_036324585.1 Champsocephalus esox | reverse complement strand
CTGACCCAACCCCTCCTGTTTGTTTTGGTGTGAAAGCCTGTTCGGCCTTGGGTTCGCTCTCTCTTCTCGGGCTGCCAAGACCGAAAGGTCTAAGCAGCAGGTGAACCAGGGCAGGAGTACTCCTTATATTACTTTATATTATATTGTATGGTAATGTATTATATTGTATTGCATTATTACCTTTTATAATTAAAACAGATTATTGTTTAACCCTCGTCCTGGTTGTTTTGAGTGTTCCTTCTTTTAAAGCAAACTCATAGGATCGGCGCGGAGAAGAGATATCTACTCCAACATGCAAAACATGGAATAATGCTGGAGCCTTGCTGCTGGGAAACTTTGGTGCTGTTCTAAATTTGTTCTAATCTGTCAAAATGAAAATCCGGAATATGTCCGGAAAATATTCGGTTAACGCGACCTCTGCGTGAGACAGAAGATATCCAGTGCTAAGCACTGCCGCTGGGGTCAGTAAGGATGAACTATAACTGCTCTTCACCCGTTGAATCACGTGGAACTTGTGTGCAAACATTCTGACAGCTGTTATAGTCTTTAACAAATGAACAATTGTTGTGAATATGTGTCTAATGGCCTCCCCGCTCACATCTAATTCTATTCTTCATATAAGATTACTTAATTGTATAGGCAGGGATATTGTATGTTGTGCCACCCATCAGGGAACATACTGTGGGCAGGACAAAGTACACCTTTTAATTAATTATGTTAGTTTAAGAAAGTAAACTTTAGAATAAATGCTATGTCATATCAGCAAATACATTATTTGTTTCAGCAAATAAGTCTATAACCATATATTTTATTTTGTATTTTTAAGTTTTCTTCATGGAATAATAAACACACCAATATCAGTGTTTTTTTTATAAAAGCAACATAGAGAAGCTAGAACATGCAATAATATAAAGGGTTTAAATCTAGGAATAATAGTTGAACAATCCATTCATCCAAAAACACATCGTTTTTCTAGAACAGATTACAAATCACCTGAAAATGGTACAAACAAGTGGCAACATGTGTGATTAAGGTGTTTCGTTGGGATATATCATGCATTCGAAAACTTAAACTCGCTCCATTGCGGAGACATTCCCGCGAGAGTGCGGAAAACTTTAATTTATTTATTTCAAATATGAAATGTTACCAATATACTCATGGACCACTAGGGGGCAGTCACGGACCACCAGTGGTCTGTGGACCACACTTTGAGAAGCACTGGTGTATATGCACATGATATTTAATCTGTTCGTCTCAAATGCAAAAATACAAAATATGATAAAGGAAAGGTGTACAATTCAGATGGTAATGTAAGAACAACCAAGGCTGAGTTATGATTCTTTGCTTAGACAATGGTATCTTTACATCAAACTGTCATATATTTGCTTGTGTTATTGTATTAAAACACAGGGAATGAAGGGAATAATAAGTTTTACCCAGCCAATATTTATTCTAGAAATAGATTAAATATTTAAGTCCTCAGGCAACACCACATGGGTATTTCCAATAACATACCAATTACTATGGCCTTTGGTCCACACGCAAACAGCTTCTAAGTCCATTGAACATTAAGCTTATGTAAAATGACCAAGGTGTTCAGGAACTTCATTTTCAATGTAAATGTGTGGACAAGGAGAACAGAGTTTTGGCTTGTAATTACACAAATGTGGCTGCCAACACCATTGGTTATTGACCTGTTTGGATTTTGACCCATTGTGTTGTCAAACCTTCCCATTGGCCTCAAATACCACCTCATTGTGTTGTGACTTTTAAAGTGCTTGTGTGAACAGGACTTCTATTTGGACAAAGGAAATAAAACATTACAAAAAACAAGTTTATATGTTATAGGCCTCAGACCATTTGATCTATTTATTGTTTGTGCTACATTTCCATCTTGGTTATTCCACGACCCATGATAGCTTTCTTTGTGTTCCTCTCTGGTCTCAGCAGCATAATGTAACATTTGGGACCAAACAGTGCCATCAAGAGGCCAAAACTGGAGGCCAGGATGGCAAATACTTCTACAGCATCTGCATATTTGCCTGGAGAGTTTATGTAAGCAGGAACAAAGGCCACCCACACAGCACAGAAGATCAGCATGCTAAAAGTGATGAGTTTGGCCTCATTGAAGCTATCTGGAAGATTCCTTGCCATAAATGCTAACAGGAAACTAAGTATAGCAAGTAAGCCAATATAACCCATTAACACTGCAAATCCAACTGTGGACCCGACTACACACTCATACACAATTTTGTCATTGTAGTATTGAGTGTTTTTTTGAGGCACTGGTGAGGAAGAGACAAGCCAAGCAGTACAAATCACTGCCTGAATGGATGTAAGAAGCACAACTGTCCCTCTCTGCTGTCCAGCACCAAACCACTTCAGACTGGCTCCACCTCCTGGCTTGGAGCCCTTGAACACAGCCAGAACCACCATGGTTTTAACAAGAATACAAGAGATACAAAGTACAAAGCTTATCCCAAATGCTGCATGTCTCAATTGACATGTCCACATTCTGGGACGGCCGATAAACAGCAGTGAACACAGGAAACATAGCTTAAGTGATGCTAAGAGCAGGAAACTCAGCTCTGAATTGTTGGCGCGTACCATGGGTGTGCTACGGTGATGGATAAAGATTCCTAGGACAACAGCACAGATACACGTGCCGAGTAAAGAGGCGGTTGTCAAGCAGATACCAAGAGGCTCTTGATAAGAGAGGAACTCCGTTTCTTTAAGAACACAGTGGTCACGCTGGGGGCTGGACCAGAAGTCCTCTGGACAAATGCTGCACTCCATGGAGTCTGTTAAAATAAGGGAAAAGAGAACACTGACAGTTAAGTTGAATGGGCCACTAATGCCCAAAACTTTATTGCTCGCTATGTATCTAGTAGTGGACATGTGCTTTTTTTTATACTTGGGCATCAAGAAAGAGACAAATGTATAATCGCTGGTTTAAGATGTCGTTTTATAATAATACCAACCAGTTTCATTGCTGTACTTTCCCTCAGAACAAGCGACACAGTCATAACAGCAAACAGGCTGTCCCTTTTTTCTGGTCATGCGGCTACCTGGAGAACAGCTCTCACTGCACACGGACTGGGGTGGCTGTCAGGATTGTAAAAGTTATAGAACAGTTATTCAACACTTCATGATTGTGTTATTGTGTGTCATAAAGTACAGAAATCAAAAGAAAAAACAATAAACAGGATTAACCTGTTTGAAGACAAAGCTCCAGAAGATGTTTTCTTCATCAAGTGTGAGTTCTTCACCTTTGGAGGCAGACTTCTTAACAACACCCACATTCTGAACATTTATTTTTCCATCAGGGAGCCACTGCCAGTTTATAATATCATATATTGGTAAGGCATCACCATTCTCATCAAATGATACTTGATCCCCAAATGTTGTTGTAAAGTTGATCTTTTCCAAGTAATGTATAAGCTACACAGGGATACAACAGACATATAATTTGAGAAGGTGAGACAAAACATTTACTGTTGTTGGCTTTGCATTAGTATTGTGATGTTCTGTCTGATATATTGTTGATTTATATGTCAATTATTATAGTCAAAAACATCAACCACTGTTGCCATTAAGTAATTAAGTTTGTCACAAGAAAAAAAGGGAATTGTATTTTGTCTTGTAACTTCTTTGATTAAAGATGTCATCCTCTACTCAAAGATAATCAGGAGAGTATGTCTTCTTTTCCCCAAATGTATTTCATTCAGTAACTCTAGAAGAAGCAGGAGATTTCAAAAACTAAACAGGTGTAGTGCAAACTGATATCACACCTGCCATGGCTCCAGTGTTTGCAAAGCAGCACAGCTGTGCCCACTGAAAGGCCCTCTCCCTGGCACACAGCGCAGCATATCATCAAGGGCATATGCCAGGGCATACACAGCCTTGTAAATATTGTATTCTGGCCTGAGGTTTGAAACATCCAAAAACTCAGTCTCCACACTTGCTAGATCTTCCTGCCCAGTGCATAGAGCTCCCCCAGCTTCCACCCAACCTGCTGGAAGTGGTGCAAATTTACACCGAAATGTGTATTCCCAAAACTGACTTACCTGAAATGTAATTAAAACAAAAAATTCACAGAAATAGCAATTATAATTATGGAATTTACAGAAATGATAGTAAGATAACACTCTTACCATTCTATTTCTATGATTATTGGACTTGTCTGGACTTGTTTTAAGTAGAAAATCCTTAAGCCCAGATATTTCTCCTCGACGGATGGCAATGCCCAGGGTGCCACCCAGGTACGGCATGAAGCGGGGGGTCTGGAGCCCAGTTGCTGTAGTCCAGGCTTCACTGGCCATCCACTGCAGGCCTGTCATATTCTGCTTTACCACCTGTAATTTGCTCTTATTTAATCTAATTTTTCAGATTGATGTATACATAACATAATTTACTTACTAGGAATGAATACTTAAACTACTACACATTATATTTAAAACAGATATTTTAGATGGGTAGATTATAAATACATAGATATAAAGATTGATACTGTAAATACCTCTTCCATTAGTTGAATCATGTGGATCTGATGTGCAAACACAATGACCACACGAGCGGTTGATTTCTTCATTAAATGGACAATCCTCTTAAGTTCAGCTGGGTTGTCACCCCAGGGCAAAATCTCAGAGTAGGCCAGACAACCTCCAATAGATTCAGTTAAGTCAGATTGGAAGGATCGGGCAACATGGCGGCCATAATCATCTTCACTGACCAGCAGACCGGCCCAAGTCCAGCCAAAGTGTTTCATAATCTGAATCATAGCACGCACCTAAATAAAAATAAAGCACAGGGATATCTGTTCATGTCTCACAATAAAATAAGAGTCGATTTTACCATTACACTTATTTTCTATATCTACGTAGTTTCATTAAGGATACACAATGCCAACACAGTACATTTACACACAATTACAGCTCAGTAAACTCTTTGTAAAACATATGTATTGCATTTCTAGAACATAGTTTGTTTCACCTGGAAAGCATCACTTGGGATTGTTCTGAAGAAGGATGGAAACCTCCGCCTATCACTCAGGCAGGAACATGTGGCAAAGTAACTAACCTATAAAGACATACAGTATTAACACAAGTGTGACTTTTTTACTATTACTTCAATTCAGGGTAAATAAATAAATAATTTCAGCTTATACAAATGAACTGTTTTCAAATATGCATTAAAAAATAACTTCTACCAAATAAAGCCTGAGATGTAATGTAACATTTACCATCCTTTCACTTTTAAGTATATACACATTTGGTGCATCAAAAGAAAGCTAAAACTGAAGACAGGAAACTTACCATGGGCAATTTGAATAAACCTATCACATCAGATGTGGCGATTGAAAATGTTGAAAAGGGATCTCCCACAATCCCAAGGACTGGGGGGGGTCCCTAAACAGGTCTCTTGAAACAGAAACTGCTCCTCTCGACCGCTGGCTAGTGACAATGCAGCACTGAATCCAATTACAAGTGTGGCACAGTTGTCATAAAGACTGTATCCCAGAGACACATTCTGTAGCAGGTTGGGTTTTTTGTTGATCTCATCAATAGCATAGGCCATGGTCATGGCATGTCTAAACCCTGGAGGGTCAAAACTAACAAAAACATTTCTAGATTAACCACTTGAAAAATCAATATATATATATATATATATAATTATCGGTAAATGGTGTCTACTTCATGTGTTTGAAACTTACCCTTGGCAGCTGAGCTGATTTGGCTCTGACGTGAACGTCGGCTCATGGAAGACAGATGTGTAGTGGACCTCAAACAGACCACCGAGGATCACATCACCAGCCTTGTGCATCTCATTCAAATGAAACTGTTTCCTTAATTTACAGGAGGAGAAAAGAGAGGAAGACTCAGACAAGAACCAAATCAAGAACAGAAATGTGTCTAGAAATGCCCCCATAATGGCCCTCCTTCCTACACCCATTTGGCTTCATGCACCTAATTTTATTAATAGGGCTAAGTCATGTCCTTTGCTGGTTTTCGTCATAGTTTCACACCGCCCATCGGGGCACAGGCAGTAGTGTAAGGGCAGGGCATACATATCAAACCAGATTTACAGGCAATATGATGATGACATTATTTATTTGCTGTATTTTCTGTTAATTTCTTTGTCCGAGGTACTTAATTTGTTTGTTATTTTGAAGTTAGTGCAACCTAAAACTCTGTAAAATGTTGCTGAATGGAACAATTGATAAATCATCTTTATAACTTGAATACATGTAGAGTAAAATAAAAGTAAACAGGAATAAAGAAATATAACAGAGATAGCAGTTATTTTCCAGCAACCCAGAATTGTCGATTACTCGAGGATTTGATCTTAATGTGACTGATTTGTCTACCAGTTACACGGTTGCTTTATAGCAAGAGTAGGAAAATATGGTTTTGAAACAGACACTCATTCCATTCAGGCTATGGTGTTGATGAATATCTGATTTGATCTCTCTCTGTGATGTGTATATATTTTAGTCTTTGGATTGCTCGGGTTGTTTGGAATTGGGGCCAAAAGTTTTATATTGTAGAGCCGATTGAATTGGAGTCGGGGGCGGTGTGTTAAGTATGGAACTCCACACTTTATTTTCCATTAGGTTACAGACAAAAGAATATACTTGCTACATGCTACCGTGAAGCTGGAATTCTAACAACAACAACGACCGGAAAAACAAGGTACCACCCACTAACTGGTCCGTGGTGCAACACACTATATATGAATAGGTGTATTATATCCCGTAATGTTCCACCACACAAGCCCCCCCAGAATTCACCGATACACAAAGTCCGTGCGGCGGGGAGGAGCGACAGGCCGACCACCACGACTCCGGAGAACAGGAGCCGGAGATCGACCCCCGCAGGGGTGGCCGACGGGAGCGGTGGGACCAGAATCGCAGGCCCCAGGTCGGTGACAGGGGTCAAGGTTGGGGGGTGGCCCCGTCGCGGAGGCCGTGCCAGCAGCCGGCTGGTGCAAGTCCAGGTGAGCAGCCTTCACCTGGTCCACCGAGACGTGCTCGGCCCTGCCACCCAGGACCACCAAGTGCTTGCCCCCATGTTTCAATACTCGGAAAGGCCCGTCGTAAGGGGGCTGCAGGGGGCTTCTGTGAGCGTTGTGCCGGATGCCGGACACCAGAGTGTTCCGATCTTCAAAAATTCCCTGGAACCTGCAGCGGCTTCATGGAGCAATGGAAATGCTCGCAGAGGCCGTTGGCCTGAGGGTGATAAGCGGTTGTCCGGTGGAGCTTAACCCCCAAACCCCCGGTCACGTCGTTCCAGAGCTCGGGCATGAACTGCGTACCACGGTCTGAGGAAATGTCCGAAGGTGTGCCGAAACGGCACACCCAGGTTGCAATGAAAGCCCGGGCTATGTCAGCTGCTGCTGTCTACGCGAGTGGGATCGCCTCTGGCCAGCGGGTTGTCCTGTCCACCATAGTCAGGAAGTAGGTGAAACCCTGGGAGGAGGGTAATGGGCCAATCAGATCGATGTTGACCTGGTCAAACCTCCTCTCAGGCACGAGGAATTGCTCCAGGGGGGCCTTCGTGTGGCGGTACACCACGCTGGCAAGCCACGCACGTGCCGGCCCATGCCCTCACTTCCTTTTTGAGCCCCCGCCAGACGAACTTCGCGGCCACCATCCGCTGCGAAGGCTTCCCACCGGGGTGCCACAGGTTGTGCACCACCTCGAACATGGAGCACCTTCAGCTGGCGGGAACGACTGGACGCGGCTGGCCCGTGGAGACGTCACACAAGAGATCAACCTCAGCCTCTGCCGTCCAGCTGATCTCCTGGATGGGGGCCTTACCGTTCAATGCCTCATACAGCGGACGCATAATGTGGGCGGCCCGGGAGATGAAACGGTGGTAAAAGGTCACCATCCCAAGGAACTCACGGAGCAACCGAGCCGTGTGTGGGTGAAGAAACACGGCGACAGCCTCAACCTTCGCCGGCAGGGGTGCAGCCCCGCCCTTGGTGACGCGTGCAGAGTGCTTGGTGGTGGGTGCAGAGAAGGTGGGCAGCGTCAGGTCTGAGAACTCGGCCAACAACACAAGGTACTTGTCCGCACCTGACAATGAGTTGTACGCCACCTTGCCAACCGTACACACGAGGGAGGAAAACGTCAAGGCATCAACCAAGCGTTTGTTTCTAACGTCCACCAGGAGCCTGTGAGCACACAAAGAAATATGGCCCAAGGAGGGGAAAATAAATGTCTGCTGTGACGAAGTCCCAGTTGAACCACTGCCCCCCAACACATAAGTTTACACATAGGCCTCACGCCATATGTGCGGATGGGGCTGCCATTAGCTGTCGTCAACTGCGGTCCGTTCCCCCCCCGACGACGTGGAGCTCCCCAGCGCCGCCACCACGTGAAAATACTTCAGGTCCTCGTCACGGACCTGATGGCCGGCAAAGTGCGCCTCCACGTGTGCGAACCATGGCGTAGTATAGAACTCCACACTTTATTTCCCATTTGGTTACAGACAAAAGAATATACTTGCTACGTGCTACCGTGAAGCTGGAATGCTAACATCAACAACGACCGGAACAAGGTACCACCCACTAACTGGTCCGTGGTGCAACACACTACCATGGTGAATTATTTCCCGTAATGTTCCACCACAATATACAAATACCAAAAACAACCAGGTCAGAATCGCTTTGTCTGCGTATCTACGTAGATCTCGACCAGGGCCGGCCCTTGGCATAGGCAGTATAGGCGAATGCTAAGGTCGCATCCATCGATTGGGGGCGCCGAAAATTGGGGGGAGGAAAATTATTAAATAATACTATTAACGATATTTGATAACAAAACCATTTCCCAATTTGGGATCAATAAAGTACATCTTATTATCTTATCTTAACAGAACTACGCCTATTGTGTACAGTGCCCATAAACTATGGAGGAGAAACGGGAGAAAGACAAAGGTACAGTAACGTTAATGTGATGATTAATCAAAAGTCAATTGAAATGTAGTTACCGTTGATGGAACAGAGTGTTAACTTGCTAGTGTTAAGATCGCGGAAAAGGTAGGACCCAAATGCAGACTACAAAAAGGTAAGAGGTCTATAAACAAAAGGCGAGCTTTATTTTCAAAGCTGAAGATCACAAAACATGGCATGGATAACATAGGTAACACAGGGAAAATACTTCACCAAAAAGCTGACCGTGACTGACATGGAGGGAGATAAACAAACAATGAACCAACAGGGGAACACAGGGAAAAACAAGACTAAATACAGAGAGGGGTAATCACGGGACGAGAAACAGCTGGGTAAGGGAGGCAGAAACACAAGGGCAACAGGTGAACACAATGAGACAATCAGACACCGGAGGAAAACAAGAGACAGGGAGAACAGAACAGCAAAACAAAACCCATTACCAGACAGACAACACTAACACCGTGACATAACACCAAGATCGTGACAGCTAGCTTACTTTTAGAAGATAGCATGGTTGTTTGTTTGCTAATCAATAGTTATATTTATTGTTGACGTCAATTAACGTTACTCCCACCTTAAATTCAGGCACATTTGGGAAGATTATTATATTATATTTGTAAGATGTTATATTTTCATCTACATCTGTTGAGGTGAGCCAATGTTTGCCCTGCTTGAATATAGGCTAGTCATTACAATGCTATTCCTATTACATCCCCTTCATAGTTTATCGTTGTAGGCCTTTATTTTATTGCCCTACAATTTATGCTGTCTAGAGTATTTTCAATAGTGTAGAGTTAGATGCTAAAGCTGAATCAACAGGTGCATCTCAAACATTTACAATATCATAAAACTTGTTCTCTGTAATTTAATCAAACTTTTTTTAGCACAAGATAATATCTTGTCACGGGCAGACAATTGGTTCTCCGCTGCTCTGTTTCAGCCTTTATATATACAGTCTATGGTTTCAGCACTCTGGACACACTGCACCCCATAACAAACAACATTGTTCTGAAACCGCTAAATAAGACACAAGATTCTCGGACAAGACTTGTCTAGTCATTTATGCTTTTTTTTTAGAAGACACATAAAGCCTAAAAAAGATGGGGAGCAATGAGCAAAAAAACATACATGAAACAAGACTATAATATTCCCCCCACCTCCTTTTCTGAAAATCAAATACTGAACCTAAAAAAAATATAAAACATGTATAGTATATTGGCCATTTAATGACATGTCTGGCTTGTCAGGGCCAGTTCTGCTGTGATGGCTTAAGATCAGGGTATTTGGGCATCCATCCAAACAGCATGACAGATGATCATTTGAAGAAAAGTTACATATAAAATATAGAATAGAAGAAATACATCTTGTCAGCGCTGGGCATGGCAGCGCAGTGACGTATGGTAGAAGGAGGGAAGCATAGTCTGGAAATCTTTATAAACCATTGAGAACACACAGTACAGTTTACCCCCTTGAAGACAGTTGATGATGGAGATGTCTCTTATTGGTCTGATACTGTCTATAAGTTTGTGGGAGCTGAACTCAGCTGTTGTTTTGAATAGTTATGGGGATGGCTCTGAAGCTTCATCTGTTACATGTAAGCTACAAGGTACAACTCGTCAACCTGAATTCTCTATGGATGGTGACTATGTCATTGGGGGTGTTTTCTCCATTCACTATTACATGCACACAGTGAAGCATAACTACACCACCATGCCCGAGCCACTAAGCTGCACAGGGAGGTTAGTACAGGGAGATTTTGGCTAGACTGTTGGGATATACAGTATATTGATGTTCATATTGTGAATTTGTGTTGCCATAGTTGTATGTAACAAAATGTGGATTTGTTTTCTCTTTCATCAAAATGTATAGTTTAACTGATTTATATACATTTCACATTTTTTAAAGAGAGATATGTGTAATTTAGGATTAAATTGACCATTGAATCAATTCAGCAAAGTTATTGTGAATTTTGGATGTCTGTGTGCAGTATCGACTCCCGTGAACTGCGCTTCTCTCGTACAATGGTCTTCGCCATCGACCAGATTAACAACAGCACGGAGCTGCTTCCGGGGATCAAGCTTGGTTATGAGATCTACGACTCATGTGCCTCGGTGTCTGTGGCGGTGCATGTTGCATTTCAGCTTTCAGGGGGACTGGACCCGGTGTTTAACACCGGCGACAAATGCTCGCAGTCTGGTATGGTGATGGCCGTCGTTGGTGAGTCTGGGTCCACGCCTTCCATCAGTATGTTGCGTGTCATCGGGCCCTTCAACATACCTCAAGTAAATATTAAGAATTTATTGCAAATTGTGTTTGAGTCCATTACTTGTTTTGCCTCTGTCCCGTTAAATAACTGTTGTTTTCTTTAGGTGAGCCACTTTGCCACATGTGCATGCCTGTCTGATAAGCAGCACTACCCGAGTTTCTTCAGAACAATCCCGAGTGATCAATTCCAGGCTGACGCGCTGGCCAAGCTGGTAAAACACTTTGGCTGGACTTGGATAGGTGCTGTCCAGTCTGATTCTGACTATGGCAACAATGGCATGGCGTCTTTTCTGCATGCAGCACGTAAAGAGGGGATCTGTGTGGAATACTCCGAGTCTTTCTCTCGGACCCACCCACGTAGCCGGATCCAGAGAGTAGCTGACGTTATCCGCAGGTTTCTATATCACTGATTCTCCTTTAGTTCACTGTGCTGAAACTGACCTTCTGCACAGAAAAAACAAAACAAGTTCTATGAGTGATGGAACATGTTTATATTACAACAGGAAATATCTGTTTTTCATCTCTTATGACTTGTATTGTTATAAAATACAATATTAATCATATATTATAACTATTATTTTTATATGTCATTGAACGTCCCTCCAGGTCAACGGCTAAGGTTGTTGTGGCATTTACTTCCACTGGAGATATGAGGATTCTGCTAGAGGAGCTGTCACGCAAGCCTTCTCCACCTCGCCAGTGGATAGGTAGTGAGTCCTGGGTAACCGACCCAGACATGCTGAGGTTCAGCTTCCTTGCTGGAGCCATCGGATTTGGCATTGAAAAATCTGTCATCCCAGGTCTGAGGGACTTCTTACTGGATCTCTCTCCCTCTAAAGTGGCTGACTCCACATTGCTGACCATGTTCTGGGAGGAAGCATTCAACTGCAGGCTGGTAAAAAGTGAGAACGTTGTGCCAATTTTAAACATACATGACACTCACGGTAGTTTCTTGATTGTGTTAGTTTTTTATATCAAAGTCAAAGTGAACTTTAATGTCTCTGTCTGTACACACAAACTGGAAGATATATACGTTTTTATATCGTATTATTATTATTATTATTATTATTATTATTATTATTATTATTATTATTATTAATATTATTATTATTATTATAATATAAGTACTATATAAGTGAAGCTCTCTGAATTGATCCGCCTCTTAAAGACAAAACCCTGTTTGCTAATCCTGCTTATCTAAAACATATATGTTAAAATATATGTAAAATAAAACACATATATAATGTGGAATATATTTGTTGACAGGTTTTCAGTAATTGTAAAATAAGGACGATGAACTGTAAACAGGAATGTAGTAAATGTATGCTTTATGAGAAGTAATATATACACGGTATATGTACATACATAATGTAGGTGAGTTAAAGTACTAGTATTTAAATGTAGAGGAACTGTATCAAAGTCCTGACTTCAAGAATTCAGCAGTCTTATTGTGTGTTGAATCAAGCTGTGTAGGCCTGTTAGTGTGTTACCGTCTACCAGACAGCAGAGGGCAAAAAGTGTATTTCTAGTGTGATAGGGTCTCTGATTATCCTGTACTAATGGTTCTAGTGTCCATCATGCATCATTAAAACATACAAGTCAGTATTACTGAAAATAAATAAATATAGATAGACATGTCAGCTTGCGTGACATTTGATGTAAAGTAAGCATGTTATAAGAATACATCTCAACACTAAAGACGTTTATTTTTGCAATGCTTGTTTGGCAGGTTAAATAACACAATACACACATAAGAATGAATGAATGTAATTGTCATAGCTAAAAACACTTCCCTCTGTTTCTGTGTTTTTAGGTGAAGCCACAGACAGGAGTGTGTGTGATGGAGCTGAAGATATAAAGACGCTCCAGAGCTCATACACTGACACATCTCAACTTCGAGTCACTAACATGGCGTACAAGGCTGTCTATGCAATAGCGCATGCCATTCATAACGCAGTGTGTCAGAAAACTGATTCTACTACACAGTGTGATAAGTTCACTAAGCTAGAGTCCGAAGAGGTCAATACAAATAATGATGTCATTTTAAGCTGCACGTCTCTTTTATACATTTGAATGCTCATTTTATTTTAAATGATCTCTTTTTTCCCTTCACTGCCTTCCTTTAATTCATCCCTAGGTTCTTAATCAGCTGAAAAAAGTAAATTTTTCCCAAAATGGTTATGATGTGTCATTTGATGCTAACGGGGATCCTGTGGCCACATATGAGCTGGTAAACTGGCAAAAAAATGAGAGTGGCAGCATTGCGTTGGTGACTGTGGGGCAATACGATTCATCACTGCCGATGGGCCAGGAGTTCCTTATCAACAGTAACCTCACCTGGGTGGAGGGTGGCACACAGGTGAGGAGCCCCAAAGCAATAGTTTAACAAGCTACATTTCCATATCATCTTAAAGGGTAGGCCTATAGTGTCTTTCATTTTTATAAAGAGTTTAAGGTCTCTGAAATCATACGAAATTCAAATGTTACAAATAATGAGAGAGTATTTTTAGTATGAAAGGTACATTTATTATTTAAAATACACATTTAGTTACTTTTTATGGGGTTGAGAAAAGTGACACAATTAAAGGTGTTGTATAAAATACTTGTATCGAGACAAGATAATCACTTTCAGACTGCTGAAACTTACTTTAGCTGATTATTTTTCTCACAAAAACTGGATTGTATCGCCTTGGCAGTGCGGTTGACAATACACAAATGTAAAAGACACAAAGAAAAACATTGTGAAGAAAAAAACATGAATTTATCCATTTATAATTTTAGCTTCAGAGCACACTTATCTACATGTGAGTTGATTTGTATATATGTGACAGGTGCCTGTGTCAGTGTGCACTGACAGCTGTCCTTCAGGAACTCGTAAAGTGCTTCAGAAAGGAAAACCCATCTGCTGTTATGATTGTACACCGTGTCCCGAGGGAGATATTAGCAATGCTACAGGTATTTCTTTTTCTAATGTATGTTTACAACATAACATTTCAATTCCAACTGCTTAAAGTTATTTTCTTTTTTTCAGATTCCTTTGATTGTTTCTCTTGCCCCAAGGAATTTTGGCCTAATGCAGAGAGAGATACATGTCTTCCAAAACCTTTAGAGTTTATTTCCTTCAACGAGGCCCTTGGAATCGTCTTGGCTGCTTTTTCAATCGGTGGTGCCTGTCTCACCATTATAACAGCGGCTGTGTTCTATCGTCACAGGAGCTCACCAATTGTCAGGGCCAACAACTCTGAGCTGAGCTTCTTGCTGCTCTTCTCCCTGACTCTATGTTTCTTATGTTCATTAACGTTCATTGGAGCACCCTCGGAATGGTCCTGCATGCTGCGCCACACAGCGTTTGGGATCACATTCGTCCTCTGCATGTCTTGTGTTCTTGGAAAAACTATAGTAGTTCTGACGGCCTTCAGAGCTACACTACCAGGTAGTAATTTGATGAAATGGTTTGGGCCTTCACAGCAAAGATTGACTGTAGTGTCTTTCACGTTTATTCAAGTTTTGATATGTACTATTTGGTTAGTTCTTAGTCCCCCCTTTCCAATGAAAAACCTCACGACATACAAGGAGAGAATCATCCTGGAGTGTGCATTAGGATCAGCTTTGGGGTTCTGGGCTGTACTTGGGTATATAGGCTTACTGGCTGTCTTTTGCTTTGTGTTAGCTGTCCTAGCTCGGAAACTACCTAATAACTTTAATGAAGCCAAGCTTATCACATTCAGCATGTTGATATTTTGTGCAGTCTGGATCACATTTATCCCAGCATATGTCAGCTCTCCTGGGAAATATACTGTGGCTGTGGAGATATTTGCCATTCTGTCCTCCAGTTTTGGACTAATTACGTGTATATTCGGTCCAAAATGTGTTATTATTTTATTTAAGCCAGAGAAAAACACCAAGAAACATTTAATGAGCAGGGGTTTGTAAAAAATATGGATGGCTTTATAAAGCCTATATACTGTGCACATTCAAATATGCTTTCCTTGTTGATTTAAATATTCATATTGGAGTTTCTTTTATGCTCAATATTTTACTAATTGTAATGTCATTTTGTGAATTTACTAATAATAACCTATTTTACAATACATTTTGATCAGTTATTGAAAATATTAAATAAAGTCAACAAATAAAGTCAATATTCACATGTGTGGTACTTGATAAACATTTCCAAAAAAATATTAAATACTGCATAATTGTAAGAAAAGCGGGCTGAATTGCTATAACATTATTGCCAAAGAGGAAAATACAACATCCCATAGTCCACAATCCTTTAACTAATTCTTAAAATGTGTTTTGAATATTGTTATTATTATATTTAAAAGATAAAAAATGTCATAGATTGCATCTTTTGGGACACATAAGCATACACAGCATTATAAAATGCACATTAGCTTTACAATATGATGTAGCCACCCGTACGTAGGTGGTATGTCTGGGTTTGTTTGGTCTAAAATAAATCCGATATTTCTGCATCATCTGAGTCTTAATCAATGATTTTATCACTGAGCACAATCTTGTTTTTAACGGAAACTTGGATTGAACAAAATAACAGTGCAGCTGTTCTTATCGAATCAACACCTCCCAACTTTAGTTGTATGAGTCAGGAAAGAATGCATAAGAAACGGGGTGGAGTTGCTATTTTGTTCAATGATTCCATTCAATGCAGGAAGACATCTTATGGGAACTTTGCTTCTTTTGAATATGTGGCCCTTCAGCTGAAATGCTCCTCTCGAGCTCTGTTCCTAAATATCTATAGACCACCCAAATATTGTGAAAGCTTTTTTGATGACTTTACTGAACTGCTGTCTATAGTGTGTATTGACTTTGACCGTCTAGTCATTGTTGGTGATTTTAACATCCATGTTGACAACCCCCAGGACAGAGGGGCTAAAGAACTGTTTTGTGTTCTTGATAACTATGGACTGACTCAGCATGTGACAGAGCCCACGCACAATAAGGGGCACACTTTGGACTTAATTATCTCAAAGGGTCTGAATATCTCTAAGGTTGTGGTGACTGATGTTGCACTCTCTGATCATTCCTGTGTTTTCTTTGGGAGCTCTATTTCTGTTCACAAAAATGTTCAAAAAGAGGTAACCACAAAGCGATATTTAACTGAAAATACTAGGGAAATGTTTTTCTTCCACACTTGCCCCTGCTAACATCTCAGTAAATGAGCTAGTAGATCATTTGAATTCAAAAATTAAAATGTTATAGATGCCATTGCTCCAACTAAGGTAAAGGAAGTGACTGGGAAGAAAATATCTCCATGGAGAAAGGCCATGACCGTGAGAGCAGAAAAAAGAGAGTGTCGAAAAGCTGAACGTAGGTGGCGAAAAAAATATCTCCAGGTTCACTTTGAAATCTATAAAGAGAGACTTGGCCTTTATAATTTGGAATTGAAAAACGCACGACAGTCTTTCTTCTCTGACCTCATTACCAAAAACAAAAACAATGCACGTGCCTTGCTACTGTCGACAGACTAACTAACCCCCCAGTGTCAGTAGCCTCTGAATTTCTATCCACCAGGGCATGCAATGATTTTACCTCCTTCTTCACTGACAACATTCAGAAAATCAGACAAGCAGTCAGTGCCTCTGCATCAGGTACAGCAAATGTGTTGTCCCTATGTCCACCTAATATCAATTCAAACACCATGACACAATTCCATCAGATTAATGATAAAAACCTAGAGGACATTATTCAACTTCTGAAATCCTCCTCCTGCTGCCTTGATATTATTCCAACAGGATTTTTCAAAGATGTTTTTTGTTGCATGGCCTCAGATCTACTTCATATAGTAAACAAGTCTCTTCACTCAGGTGTTTTTCCACAGGCCCTGAAAACTGCAGTCATTAAACCGCTCTTAAAAAAGAATAATCTAGATGCTTCAGTAATGAACAATTACAGGCCCATATCAAACCTGCCATTTCTAGGTAAAATCATTGAAAAAGTTGTTTTTCAACAGTTGAGTAACTTCTTGCATTTAAATAACTGTTTCGATGTGTTCCAGTCAGGCTTTCGTCCAAACCACAGCAATGAGACTGCTCTTGTAAAGGTCTTCAATGACATCCACTTAAACACAGACAGTGGCAGAAATTCAGTGTTAGTATTATTAGATCTCAGTGCTGCGTTTTACACTGTTGACCACAGCATATTTACTCGACCGACTAGAAAACTGGGTGAGACCTTCGGAAACAGTTGTAAATTGGTTTGAATCCTACTTAAAGGACAGACAAAACTTTGTTTCTATAGGTAAATACACATCTGAGTTGACAAATATGAAATGTGGGTTACCTCAAGGCTCCATCTTGAGGCCTCTTCTCTTTAACATCTATATGCTACCACTGGCTCAGATAATGAAGAACAACAAAATAAGTTACCATAGCTATGCGGATGACACACACATTTACATAACAATTTCACCAGGAGACGGAGGAGGAGCGAGGAAATGAAAAATAAGAGAAGTGAGAAGGTCCCCTGGTGTGTCTAATTTACCCGATTGTGTTCACCTGGTGTCCCTGTGTTTTCTCCTCCCTCCTCACATGTGTCTTGTTTGTATGATTAGTCTTGTGTTTATTTAAGTTCTGGTTTTTCTGTCTGTCTTTGTCGGTTCGTCTTGTGTAATGACTTGTTCCTTCAGATCCAACAGCTGACGAGTGGTAGAGAACGGAGAAGTGGTGTACAGAGTACGATTTAAAGCGTTTGTGAGGTTTTTTTCACGGAGCCTACATATTCGTTACTTTGGCGAACGGGTGTGGGGTTTCTTTGAACGCCCCCCCTGGGGGTTCTTCCCCTGAGCTGTATAAGATTCAATGGCAACTGAGCCAGGAATGGACAAGACCACGGCAACGCGGATCATGGACAACGAGAAAGAGTGGGGCAAAACGGACGGAAAGGAGGATACCGACGAAGAACAAGGACAAAACAAGAAAACGGGAGAGGAGGAAAAGGGGAGTGAGAGGTACAGTGTAGAACTAACTGTGGAGGTAACTGTGGATGGAGGAGCCGCAGTAACAATGATGGACTTACTAAAGGGAATACAAAAAAAGTGTGGGGTTGTGGACGGTGCAGAGTGAGAGGGGAGCGGCAATATGAAGTCACCATGCAGACCTGTCTAGGGAAAATGAAAAAAATGGAGGGGCTGAGGGTGAACGGGGTCATGGTGCACGCACAGGACCTCTTGAACAAAGATCTGACTGTCTCGTTCCTAAATCTGCCGGTGTATGTACCTGATAGAATGATACACAAGAGACTGGAAGAGTGGGGGATCGAGCCCATCTCGGCAATCAAAAAAAGAGTGTGGCCGGGCACAGAAATCACAGACGGCACCATATTCCTGAGAGTAAGGTTCAATGACAAGGTCAGCTCCCTCCCCTATTCCATAAAGTTAGACACAGTGAGGGGGGCGGAGTACTTCAGAGTTTTGCACAATCGCCAGGTTCCTGTCTGCAGGCTGTGCATCCAGCCCGGTCACTTTTTTAGGGAGTGCCCGGAGTTTAAGTGCCACAAGTGTGGCCAGACAGGACATTATGCCAGGGAGTGCAGGTTCAGGGCGGAGAGAGAGGAGGAAGAGAAGGAGGACAAGGAGGAAGACGAGGAGCAAGATGAGGAGGAGGAAGACAAGGAGGACGAGGAAGGGGCGGAAGGAGCGAAGAAAATACCCTTTGAGGAGGTCAGCAATGAGGAGGAAGGCCTGAGTGGAGGAGGAGCGGCGGGAGGTGAGGATGGAGCTAAGAAAAGTGCAAGGCATTGCGGCGGAGGCGCCGAAGGGAGCAGCGGCGGGGGAAAGAAATGTCGGAGTCCTGGAGTGGTGGAGGACATCTCGGAGGCATCAGAGATGGAGGAGGGAGTGCTGGAGGAGGACCCTGTGGGTGCCATGGTCTTCGGGAACCCTAATGATGAGCAGAGGGGCCGCGGCATGAGGAGAAACAGGCGTGAGGATGAGAAGAAGACCTCAGCGGAGAACGCCGGGTGGAGTGCTAGACGCAAAGAGGACAAGGAGAGGGAGATGGAGAAAAGGAGAGCGAGCTCAACAGAGGGGGAGCTCGGGAAATAAATCAGCTTAAGGTAACGATGTTAAGGATGCTTATTATAATAACATCCCTTTTGATGGCAACCATCTCCTCCTTTAACGGCAATAGCCTCAAAAGTAGGATTAGAAGATAACGGGCGCTAATTCTATGTGGGGCCAGTATAACATGTCTGCAGGAAACACATTGGGATGGGGAGTGTGTGGAGGAGGTAAAAAAGGAGTGGATCGGTGAAGTGTTTGCAAATAATGGGAGTATACATGCTAGGGGGGTGGCGATACTTATCAACTCAGGGGAGGTAAGGAATGCAAGGAAGGTTGAGGATGATGGTGAAGGGAGAATGATTGGAGTACAGTATGAATACATGGGGGAAAAGTTGATAAATGTGTATGCACCTAATAGGCAAAATGAGAGAAGGATTTTCTTTGAGGGGTTGGGGGGCAAATGTGGGGGGAACTGCATGATTGTTGGGGACTTCAATGTATGGTGTGGAAGGTTGGATGCGACAGCGAGTGCTCGCTTTGGGAATGAGTCCTCTAGAGGAGCGCTCCAAAGCATAATGGGAGCGAACGGGTTGATTGATGTGTGGAGAGAAAGGAATGTGGGTGCGAGGGAATTCTCTAGGAGACAAGTGGAGGAGGGCAAGCTCACACAGAGTAGGATTGACTTCGCACTGTGCTCAGAAGCTGTAGCTGGAAAGATTGGGAGCATTGAATACAGGGACACTGCGCTGAGCGATCATATGGTTCTTAGTCTCAGGATGGGGCTGAGAATGAATGGGAGGTGTGGAGGTGTGTGGTGCCTGAATGCCAAACTGCTCAATGATGAGGTGTACAAGGAGAGGGTGAGAGAGTGTATAAGGGAGGGAGGTGCAAGGAGCAGTAATATATTAACTGGGTGGGGGGAACTCAAAGATGAGATCAAACAAATGAGCATAAAACACAAAGGAAAAAAACATGCTTGTCAGAAGAAGGGAGGAAAGGGTGAAGAGAGAGTTCGTTAAAGAGGCGGAGAAAATAGATAGAGATATGGGGAGGGATTTAGGAGAATATACGAGGATCAAAGATGAGCTGGAGGGTATAGAGAAGGACAAATGCCAGGGGGCGACGGTAAGGAGCATGGCCAAATATGCACTGGAGGGGGAAAGGTGCACTAGCTTTTTTCTAGGGCTGGAAAAAAGTAAGCAGGAAAGGAATTATTTAAAACAGGTTGAGGGAAAGGATGGTAGGAAAATAAGAGATTTAGTAGGGAAAGCAGAGAGAGTAGAGGAGTTTTACGGGGAGTTGTTTAGGGCAGAAGAGACCGATAGGGAGAGTGTGGAGATGGTGATAGACACAATGGACAATACTTTAAATGATAGTGATGGAGAGATGTGTGAGGGAGAGATTGGCACAGGAGAAATATATCTAGCAATAGTAGGGTTGGGTAGAAATAAGAGTCCGGGGTTAGATGGGTTAACAGCAGAATTGTACATTACATTTAGGGAACTGCTAATACCGGTGTTGCACAGGGTGTTCAAACACATTGAGGAGGAGGATGACTTGCCAGCCAGCATAGCAACGGGGGTTATAAGCATGATCTTCAAAAAAGGGGATAGGGACAGATTAGAGAACTATAGGCCGTTGAGCATGCTTAATAGTGACTACAAAATTCTGGCCAGGGTACTGGGGAATAGAATCAAGAGGGTTATCAAAACAGTGGTGGGTGGGACTCAGGCGTATAGTGTCCCGGGGAGGGATATAAGTAGGGTTGGGTATCGTTTGAATTTCCACGATTCCGATTCTACTTTTCGATTCCGGTGCTTAATGGTTCTCGATTCCGATTATTTGAGGGGCAGGGTAAAAAAATGATTCATGCTTCTTCCACCAAAAAAATTACATTTATTCGAGAAACCTTTACACAGGTTAGTTTAAAGTAATATTCATATTAATCAGTCTGTTTATATTCACTGCTATGTAACTTTAACCTGAGAACCACTGAAGCTACAACAGTGCAACAGTCCAACTTTTAAAAACAGTTCTTGTTGAGAAAAACAAGCATATCTGCCTTCTCAGGCATACCGGGAAGAAATGTTTGAACATTTTGAAGTAAAATGCTTCAATCTGGTGCACACGCAGAATTATTAGAGACTAGATCTAGGGGGTACAACTCTAAACACCCATATGAAAAAGATCGGTTTATATTTTAATAATTAAATAACAAATAGCCTACATGTAACGCATTTTATTTTTGTTGTTCATTCATATCTTATTTTACTATTTTATTTATGCATATTTTTTATCTCTCCAGTTTAAAACGATATGTCTGGTTTACTGTCCTATAGTATACATTGGAATGATTTCAAACCTGTTTTATCCCAATAATTATAAGAGTGCCTTGGAAATATGTGTTTACATAAATTGTGATCAAAACGTTTGAGACCCACTGAGATAACTTAGACTAAAGTGAACTATCTAAACACTCAGTCCTTTACCTCACTGAGCTGTAGTTATCAGCCTCTCAGTCTGACTGGAGAGGACTCTCCTCCACATCATTGTAGAAACATCTTATTTTTCCGTTAGAGCAGCTAGCACCAGATGCTAATAACAACAGCGCCGGTTCCAGTGCACCCTCCCTTTCTCCCTCGCTCACGCGCACTTTGGCTGTGAGCTGCGGTTGCCAGATAAGCCAACATCCCCCATTTTCATCACTTGCAGCGCCCATCGTACAGGGCAAATGAAAAGTGTAACCGGGATGAAAAGGGTGTTACATTTACTTAATTATGAATGTTGTTACATCAAGGCCGAAAATTAGGATGAGCACCAATGGTCAAAACATTTTTTTTTCTCCCAGAGCTGTCAGCGCAGCGCCTCCACAGATTTGGCGCCCTAGGCAAACATTTATAATGCCAGTGCGACGGGCCGGCCCTGGTCTCAGGTTACACTGTAGGAAACCCGCCCCGTTGCAGTCATGCAGTAGGCTACGGAGAGCGGCGAGAAACAGTTCCTCAGGAATCGAAAAGCGGAACCGAAATTCACATTTCTAAATGATGCCGTTGGAATCGAAATGTTGGAACCGGTTCCGAACCGGAACCGGTTCTCGGTACCCAACCCTAGATATAAGTGATGCGACAAGCAGTATCAGAGACGTCATAAAACACATGAAGGAGGGGAGGGGGGGCATAGTAATGAGCCTTGATTTGAACAAAGCGTGTGATCGTGTCAATCCAACACATCCTCACTCCCAGGTCGGCCTATGTTGACGTTATGTCAAGTCCCCTGTGTCGGCTTTTTCCAACGCAAGGGGGTGGGGGGGCCTTAGCGTCCATTTTCAACGCAAGGGGGGGGGCCCTTAGCGTCCTTTTTCAGCTTTCCGGGATGTCCATATAATTCTATGGACGCTCATGGAAGCACGGCATTCGTTTGTGTAGGCAATGTGAGCGTCCATTCTCATTGGATAACGGAGAATTGTACACCCGGAAGTAAGTATTCCCCTTACTTTCGATTGATTTTACAGTGATATCTGCACTACTCATCAACTAAAAAACACCAGATTATCCTTGTTAATTACACAACATTGATTGGTTTAAATTGTGTGCAATGCTTTTGTATTTTTCCCCTTCGATTCGGAGAAACAAATATTTTTTCGGAGTAAAGGATGGCAGAAGACACTACACTACCCAGAATCCCCAGCTATCGTTTGGACTACACCATGTGCTCTGTTTGACAAACCCCGTGGTAGTCCTCAAGCTCTGTGATTGGAGAGTGTGCTCCGAGGGTTACACCGAGCCTCGAACAGCACTTGAAATGGGATGGAACCACGGCAGACTGTCCAAAACTGGATTTGAACGGGTCCACCGCATCCCCCCCTCCCCGTCCCCAGAACTACACATGCTGGCTATTCTGTTTCGCAACATGTTCTCTATCTATGGCACGTCTCTACTGGGAGTTGTAGTTTTAAAAGACATTTTCGTATTTCCCATCATAACAAGTTGCCAGTATTAAGCTGTGTACATCCCTGGAGGTTTAGGGGATAGGAAACACTCACATTTAAAACATATAATTAATAATTGGGTGAAAATTGCTTGTGCCCCTTTTTTGAGAATGAGTTCTTATTTAATTTGATTTATTTGGGTCTACAGCAGATGATACAAATGTTTGTGTCAGTAAATGTGTACTAACAGAGTCAGGGGTGTGTGTGGAAATAACGGGGACAGAGCTGCTCTAAGACAATCAGCTGTGCAGCGTCATCACAAATGGACGTCGCTTCACGTGACGCTTGTGCCCATAATGGCAGCATTAATATATATACACTAATGCCAGCTAAGGTCAGAAAAGCTTTATTTAACAGCTGGTCTTATGTTTGTGACCCCTGATGTTAATTGATAACATTACATTACATTCATTGATAAGCCTAAAACATGCACTTGTCAAGGTTCAGAGGCACATTTTGCAAATATGGCAGTAGCCATCGATCAGCTTAAGATAAGATATACTTGTATTGATCCCAAGTTGGAACATTTGCGTTACATCAGCATAAGTAACAGTTAAATATGCAGTGGTTTTTATTTGTAAATCATTTAGTATAATCACACAAATTCTGTGTTTTATATTTAACAATTCTGTGTTCTTTATTTATTGATTGTTCAATACCTGACAAGGCCGGAGATGAAATATCTACATACATCTTATAAGAGTATAATACATTATGTATAATATCAGTTAAAATAAGTGCTTCAACATAGTTAACATTGCTGGAGGTATGCACAAATATTGATAGATGTCTTGTAATGCACTATTGAGGAACCTGCGACCCAAGTTTTTCATTCAATGCATAACTACACCATAGTTGTGTAGGCCTATATGATATGATATATATATGATGACCTTAGAAAATCGTGAAATTTTGGAAGGGATGTGCAAAATAGTCATTATATACAGTCTTTAATTAACTATTAGTAGAGAATAACGAGTAATGAATATACTTTATAGGGATCCTATTAATATCTAATAATACAAATAATGAAATTCAATAACATGCTTTAACCACTAGGTGTCCCTTTATATCAGCTGTGCACCTTTATGGTGTAAATACAGCCTATCTACCAATTGGATCAAATATAAAAGTCAGCCGAATTAGTTTTGATACTGCAAGGAGACGTATTGTGTGAAAATAAATGTAAGATGTTGTTTAATGGCTGATATATTTATGATCCACATCACGTTTTCAGTTCCTCATGTTTGTCTAGAAGTCTTCTCATCAGGGCTCTATAAATACAGAACTACGGAAGATATGTAATATTTAATGCAGCCGAACCGTGTATTACAATGCCGGTATGTGATGACTTTCAAAGAGAAAAGCAAGCACACTCGGAATAAAGTATTATTTTTTTTATTTTAAATGTTTTCGGTCTGCTCCCGTATTTGTGATGTGCTCTGAGATGTGAAACTGGAATTGCACAGGGGAAAATAATGTAGGCCATCTTTAGATGCGGATTTTGTTAAACTAATATGTTTGCGCTGTGGACCAACACTATACATTGACGGGGAAAGGGGTAGCAATAAAGATAACACCATTAAACAGTTACACAACATAACAGAAATAATATCGATAGCAGCGTCCCTAGCAACCACCTTGGTAACAATGAAAACGTTATGGACGCAATTTCCTGAAGTAATCTTCGTAATAACTAGCAAACTAAAGATCATGTACATCCACTGCACACATAATCTGAAATAACAACTCATATTTCTCGCAACAAATGACATCAAAACGCATTTTAATGGCCAAACTAACTATAAAATAGGCATTTTCCAGCGAGAATAAAACGAAGTTCGGCCATGTTTTTTTTTCTGCAGGGAGAAATTTGAAGATCACATGACTGACGTCAAACAGAGCACATGGTGTAGTCCAAACGATAGCTGGGGATTCTGGGTAGTGTAGTGTTTTCTGCCATCCTTTACTCCGAAAAAATATTTGTTTCTCCGAATCGAAGGGGAAAAATACAAAAGCATTGCTCACAATTTAAACCAATCAATGTTGTGTAATTAACAAGGATAATCTGGTGTTTTTTAGTCGATGAGTAGTGCCGATATCACTGTAAAATCAATCGACAGTAAGGGGAATAATTACTTCCGGGTGTACAATTCTCCGTTATCCAATGAGAATGGACGCTCACATTGCCTTTAAGGGCAGCCGACACAAACGAATGCCGTGCTTCCATGAGCGTCCATAGAAGCATATGGACATCCCGGAAAGCTGAAAATGGACGCTAAGGGTCCCCCCCTTGCGTTGAGAATGGACGCTAAGGCCCCCCCCCCTTGCGTTGGAAAAAGCTGACACAGGGGACTTGAAATAACGTCAACATAGGCCGACCTGGGAGTGAAGATGTGTTGGTCAATCACGAGCATTTATATAGAGTGTTAGGGAAAGCGGGATTTGGAGTGAAGTTGGCGGGTTGGATCAAAAGATTATACAGTTGGGCGGTGAGTTGTGTCAAGATAAATGGGATCATAACCAACGTGTTTAGGTTAGGGAGGTCGGTCAGGCAGGGATGTCCTCTCTCCTCCATGTTGTATGCCTTGTCAGCTGAACCATTAGCCACAATGCTAATTCAGAACCAAAACATTAGGGGGGTGGAGATACCAGGGGGACAGGTCAGTCTCCGGTACCAGTATGCAGATGATACCACGGTTACGGTCAGAGATGGGGATAGTGTGATCGAAGTGTTAAAAGTAGTAGGGCAGTATGGCAGGGCGTCAGGGGCAAAGATAAACACGGACAAATCAGTGGTAATGTATATAGGTGAGGATGGAGTGGATAGGACAGGAATAGGGCTCAGGGAAATGAAAGATTATTTTAAGGTGCTGGGTGTCAATAGGGGTATAAAGGAAATGGAGGGGAGGGATATGCAATATGAGGGAATCATTAACAGTATAAAGAGGACACTCAGGTTTTGGAAGCTAGAGATGTTTGAAGTTAAGAGGAAAGATAGTTGTGATAAATGGGCTCATAGGGAGCAAATTAGTCTATATCATGACTGTTATGGAAATGCCGGAGAGGAAGTAAGGAAGGAAGTCGACACGGCAATAAATGAGTTTTTGTGGGGTGGGAGGGGTGTTAGAATTGCGAGAGAGGTAATGGAGAATGAGCATAAGGATGGAGGGATGAAGCTGATCAACTTGGAAAGGAAAACGAAGGCATTAAGGGTCAAAATGATACTTAAATATATCAGCGACAAAGAAGATAAAAAAGATCATGCTTGGAAAGTATTTTTAAAAGAAGCAATCAATAAGTGTGGAGGCTGTGGTGACAGCGCTTTATTCATGTATTTAAAAAAAGAAATGCTTAGCAGTGTTTCAGAGTACCACAGAGAGGCTCTATTGGCATGGGGGGAGTTCTTAAAAGGGGTGAAGCATGAGTGTGTGAATGTTGAACAAGTGTGGAATCAGCCTGTATTCCTGAACCATATGATCGCTGTGGAGAAGTGCCCTGTATTCGATCTCCAAATGTGGGGGGCGTGTTTCAGACACATCAGGGATTTGGTTTATGAGTATGTACCGGGGTTTATGGGGGCACAGGTGATAGTGGATGAGGTGAGGGGTAAAGGGGGGAGAATGCCTTTGAAAACAGGCATGAGGGATCATGAACAGGGTGAAAAAGGGAATGCCTGGTGGGTGGAGGGAAATGATTGAGAGCGAAGCGGTAAGAGGTGGAGAGAGTGTGGCAGGGATGTACGTGGGGGAGGGAGATGTGTGTGTGAAAATAGAAAAGGTAAAGACTAAGACGATTTACAAAATACTGAGGGGAAATAAAATAAGAAGGCCTGCTTCTGAGCGTGTGTGGGAAAAGGTTCTTGGGAAGTTTGATGTGCGGAAGATATGGGGGATTTAAGGGTGAATTGGAATAGCATTGAGTGTGAACATTTCGATTTTTTTTTGCGTCACAATAGGGTGTACAACAACTTGATCATAAGCCAGTTTGATGTCACAGTGAAGAGGGAATGTGATGTGTGTAAGACAAAGGTTGAAACGTGTATGCATGAATTTTTTGAATGTAGCAAGCTGGGAGTATACTTTGAAAGACTGAAAGAGCTAATTGATCAATGTTGGGGCGAGAGAATAATAAAAACGATGGTATGGAAGGAGTTGTGGCTGTTTGGGGTGCATGAGAGAATGAAAGGGTTCAATGTGAATCTCTGCAATTATGTGCTGAGTCATGCCCGGCATGCTGTGAAGATCGGGAGGGACGTAACCCATAATGAGAGCAGAACAGTAGATGTATGGGATGTTTTCAAACGGATATTAAGCAAAAACATTTACATGGCATACGCATACCTGGAGAAAGACATTTTTCTGGAGAGCTTTGTGGAAGGGTGCGCTCTAGTGGGTGTTATGGACGATGACAGCCTGGTGTTTGAGTATGATGGGGTTGGCTAGCATGGGAGTATGGTGTGGAGTGGCTTGATAAACATAAAGTGTGGCTTATGCAAAAATGATTACCTTATTATTATTGATTAATTGTGTTTGTTTTTTTTGGGTTTTTTGTTGTTTTGTTAATTTTTTGTTTTTGTTTCTCATATTGTGGTTTTGTATCATTATTTACTGTGATTGGACTATCAAATGAAGTCCAATGGAGTTTTTGATAGTCTATCCCGGACAATTGCATTTTGCTTGTTTCTCTTATTTGTCATGTCTTGCATGATTATTGTTTAAAATGTATGGTCACAGTTACAGTATGTAAAGACAAGGTATCGCAATAAAATGTAAATGATGAATTTTCGAATAAAAAGTAAAAAAAAAGAAGTAATGACTTGGTGAGTGTTCTGTTCAGTCTCTGTTAATAGTCTAGCCTTGAAATAAAGGAGTTATTTTTGTCACTTTAATCTGCATTTGGGTCCTGCTTCCTACACACACTGTAACAGAACGAACCGACCAGAGTGGACCCAGCGGATTCAGCTTTTTTGATGCTACAGGCGGACCGTCTTGGGTGCTCTCTGGAGTAAATTGTTTATACGTGGGATGACGCCTCATCTATACGGGGTAGAGTGGCTGCTTTGAAGGAGGCACGCTAGGAGGTTGCTCGCAAGCCCTGGCTCAGGAGTTTGTTGCCTGAGTGGCTACAACTTTTTACCAGTAGTCCTGGAAACTTTTCTCAAGCCTCTAACCCTTTCCTGGGATCTGACTACTGTACTGGTAGAGGTCCACGGTGTCTCCAATGGGCCTGTAGGAGACACAGGGCCAGGATTCCAGCCCGTGCCCCAGCAGCCATGGTTCCGGCTCCAGTGCCGGCCCCAGCAGCCATGTTTCCGGTTCCAGAATCGGACCTTACAGCCAGGTTTCCGGCTCCAGAACCGGACCTTACAGCCATGTTTCCAGCTCCAGAACCGGCCCATACAACCATGGTGCCGGCCCCAGTTCCAGCCGTGTTTCCGGCTCAAGTACCGGGCCCAGCAGCCATGGTCCCGTCTCCAGCCCCTCGTCTCCGGCCGACGCCAGCTCCCCGTGTCCTGTCGGCATTTTTGTATTCTTTTTAAATGTTTTCCGGATTTCATATAATATAAAACACCAAATCCCAGCATGCATTGCGGCTAACACATCCAATCAGCGAGCTTAAAACCATAGCTGAGGATCTTGGGTAATCGCTCGAAATGCCTACGTCTGTTTCCGGTTATATTTATTTTGAAATTCAGTTCCTGACGGACGCCAAAAAAGCCAGAGATTATGGAATTAAACCAATAAATAAAAGCAAGGATAATTGTGTGTTATTGGTGAGTAAATAACAGTGTGTTATTTTGAAAAGAATAACAAATTAGAAGAAAAAAAAGATTTAAAAAATACAGATTTCAGTATCCTGAGGCTCTGAGTCCCATTTATTTTCCTCACAGACGGCAACAAAAGTCCGAAATTATACGATTTAAAATAAAAGCAATAACTGAAAGAACATGTTTTTATGAACCACACAGCTTCCGGTCTTCCTCGACCCGACCGGAGAAAAAGACGTGCTGCAGCCTGCAGGCACGAAACACATTACCAGTAGAAATACATTGCTTTTAAAATCGTCCTGTGCAACACGAAAGAAAGGGGCAAATCGTGTTGGTGAACACGAAATGCCGTGAGACTGGGTTGGCAGAGCACAACAAACAGCATTTTTCTGAAACCACTAAGCAAGACAAGAATCTCAGCCAAGATTTTAGCTTTAAAAAAAACAAAACCATAAAGCTTTAAGAGATGGGGAACAATGAGCAAATAACCCCCAAAACAAGATTATTTCTAATCATCCACCCACCTCCTTTTCTGAAAATCATATACTGATCCTAAAAACATAAAACATGTACAGTATATTGGCCACTTAAGGACATGTCTGGCTTGTCAGGGGAAGTCCTGCTGTGATGGCTTTAGATTAGGGTATTTAGGCATTCATCCAAACAGCATGACTTTGTTTATGATGATTATTTGAACAAAAGTTACATATAAAATACAGAATAAAATAAATACATCTTGTCAGCGCTGGGCATGGGCATGCTCTCTCTCTAATAGCAAAGTGACGTATGGTAGAAGGAGGGAAGGGTCTGACAAATGTTATAAACC
The DNA here is from genome assembly GCA_036324585.1 of Champsocephalus esox. Taxonomy (NCBI): domain Eukaryota; kingdom Metazoa; phylum Chordata; class Actinopteri; order Perciformes; family Channichthyidae; genus Champsocephalus; species Champsocephalus esox. The sequence continues at coordinate 24,696,808 of CM070493.1, read as the reverse complement.
AGTGAGAACACACAGTACAGTTTGCCCACTTGGCGACAGTTGATGATGGAGATGTCTCTTATTGGTCTGATACTGTCTATAGCTTTGTGTGAGCTGAAGTCAGTTCTTGTTTTGAATAGTTTTTGGGATGGTGTGAAACAAGTGGCTGGGCTTACAAGGGATAGGACTGCTGCTGTGCTTAGCACTAATGCGTCATCTGTGACATGTAAGCTACAAGGTACCACTCGTCAACCTGCATTCTCTATGGACGGTGACTATGTCATTGGGGGTGTTTTCTCCATGCACTCCAACATGCACACTGTGAAGCATAACTACACCACCATGCCCGAGCCACTAAACTGCGCAGGGAGGTTAGTACAGGGAGATTTAGCCTAGAATGTGGGCAGATACAGTAAAGTGATGTGTATATTGTGAAGTTGTGTTGCAATGTACTGTGTTGTATGTACAAACTGTAAAAATAATAATCATTTATAAATATTTTTGTTTTTTACATAATGTGGATTTATTTTCTCTATTTCATAAAAGGCAATAGTTTAACTAATGTATACATACTTAACCATTTGTTGAATGGAGAAATGTGAAACTTATGATGTATTGGACCATTGCATCAATTCATCAAAGTTATTGTGAATATTGGATATATAATCAAGTGTTTGGGTTTTTGACATATGCAATTCCCATAAAGCCTACAGAGATGCTATTAGTTATTATCCAGACCATATCTTTGAATTTCAGTCATCTTGTAGTCTATCACGTATTATTTTTAAATCTTAAAGTTTTAACATTAACACAGATGTCTTTGTGCAGCATCAACTCCCGTGGACTGCGCTTCTCACGTGCAATGGTCTTCGCCATCGAGCAGATTAACAACAGTACGGAGCTGCTTCCGGGGATCAAGCTTGGTTATGAGATGTACGACTCATGTGCCTCGGTGTCCGTGGCGGTGCATGTTGCATTTCAGCTTTCAGGGGGACTGGACCCGGTGTTTAACACCGGCGACAAATGCTCAAAGTCTGGTATGGTGATGGCCGTTGTTGGTGCGTCTGAGTCCACGCCTTCCATCAGTATGTCGCGCATCATCGGGCCCTTCAACATACCTCAAGTAAATATTAAGAATGTATTGCAAACTGTGTTTGAGTCCATTACTTGTTTTGCCGCTGTCCCGTTAAATAACTGTTGTTTTCTTTAGGTGAGCCACTTTGCCACGTGTGCATGCCTGTCTGATAAGCAGCAGTACCCGAGTTTCTTCAGAACAATCCCGAGTGATCAATTCCAGGCTGACGCGCTGGCCAAGCTGGTAAAACACTTTGGCTGGACTTGGATAGGTGCTGTCCGGTCGGATTCTGACTATGGCAACAATGGCATGGCGTCTTTCCTGCATGCAGCACGTAAAGAGGGGATATGTGTGGAATACTCAGAGTCTTTCTATCGGACCCACCCACGTAGCCAGATCCAGAGAGTAGCTGATGTTATCCGCAGGTTTGTATATCACTGATTCTCCTTTAGTTCCCTGTGCTGACACTGACCTTCTGCTCAGAAAACCAAAACAAGTTCTAAAAGTGATGGAACATGTTTTTATTACAACAGGAAATGTGCCAATATATCTGTTTATCATCTCTCATGTTTTGTTTTTCTTCATAATATTGTTATAAAATACAATATTAGTCTTATGTTATAATAACTATTATTTGTATATGTCATTGAACGTCCCTCCAGGTCAACAGCTAAGGTTGTTGTGGCATTTATTTCCACTGCTGATATGGAGATTTTGCTGGAGGAGCTGTCACGCAAACCTTCTCCACCTCGCCAGTGGATAGGTAGTGAGTCCTGGGTAACCGACCGAGACATGCTGAAGTTCAGCTTCCTTGCTGGAGCCATCGGATTTGGCATTGAGAAATCTGTCATCCCAGGTCTGAGGGACTTCCTGCTGGATCTCTCTCCGTCTAAAGTGGCTGACTCCACATTGCTTACCATGTTCTGGGAGGAAGCATTCAACTGCAGGCTTGTAAAAAGTGAGAAAGTTGTGCCAATTTTAAACATACATGACACTCACGGTAGTGTCTTGATTGTGTTCTGTCAAAGTGAAGCTCCCTGAATTGATCAGCCTGTTAAAGACCAAACCCCAGATATTGACTGAAAGGGAAATCTAATATTTTTAATGAAATACATGAGGTGGACATAAGGTGCATCTCGGTGAACGATCTTATAATGCGATGTTCAAGTCATGTTTTTTAACAATGCTGTCTAATATATTGTAAATAACGTATGCACATTATTCTACTTGGGCTATTATGCAGTGATTACAGACTATTTACCTGTTTGGATGAAAGCTATTTATTCTTCAATGCACAACAATTTAGGGAAAGTCTCCCTTCAAAAAATGTCATAAAATAAATGTTGAAAAAAAAATCACGCTCTAGAATATGTTTATCCAAAACATATAGTGCAGAGTCAAACTATATGTAAAAAATATATATATAAATTGTGGAATATATTTGTTGATAGGTTTCAGTCATTGTAAAATAAAGAAGATGAACTTTAAAAAGGAATGTAGTAAATATATGCTTTATGAAAAGTAATATATACACATTATATGCTACATCCATAATGTAGGTGAGTTAAATAGTAAGTAGAAGTATTTAAATGTAGAGGGACAGTGTCAAAGTCCTGACTTCAAGAGTTCAGCAGTCTTATTGTGTGTTGAATCAAGCTGTGTAGGCCTGTTAGTGTGTTACCGTCTACCAGACAGCAGAGGGCAGACAATTTATTTCTAGTGTGATAAGTGTTTCTGATGATCATGTACTGCTGGTTCTAGTGTCCATCATGCATCATTATAACAGGGCAAGTCAGTATTAAATACAAGGAATACATATTTTGCCTTATACAATAAGTATTTGTCAGATGACTGATTTGTGTAAATATGAGCTGCTAAAATAAACTAATAACGTAAAAAACAGATAGACATGTCCGCAAAACAGTGATTTGAAATGTGATGTAAATCCTGCAATGCTTGTTTGGCAGGTTAAATAACACAATACAAACATAAGAATGAATGTATGTAATCGTCATGGCTAAAAACTGTCTCTGTGTTTTTAGGTGAAGCCACAGACAGGAGTGTGTGTGATGGAACTGAAGATATAAAGACGCTCCAGAGCTCATACACTGACACATCTCAACTTCGAATCACTAACATGGCGTACAAGGCTGTCTATGCAATAGCGCATGCCATTCATAACGCAGTGTGTCAGAAAACAGATGCTACTCCACAGTGTGACAAGTTCACTAAGCTAGAGGCCAAAGAGGTCAGTACAAAGAATGATGTTCTTTTTAAACTGTACGTCTATGTTATCAAATTAATGCTCATTTTATTTTTAAATGATCTCTTCACTATCTTCCTTTGCTTCATCCCTAGGTTCTTAATCAGTTGGAAACAGTTAATTTTTCCCAAAATGGTTATGATGTGTCATTTGATGCCAACGGGGATCCTGTGGCCACATATGAGCTGGTAAACTGGCAAAGAAATGAGAGTGGCAGCATTGAGTTGGTGACTGTGGGGCAATACGATTCATCACTGCCGGTGGGCCAGGAGTTCCTTATCAACAGGAACCTCATCTGGGTGGAGGGGGGCACACAGGTGAGGAGCCCCAAAGCAATAGTTTAACATGCTACATTTTCATATCATCTCAAAGGGTATGATGTCTCATACCTCGGTACCTCATTAAAATTCCAATGTTACGGATAATGAGAGAGTATTTTTAACATGACATTTACGTTTTATTGTTTAAAATACATGTTGACTTACTTTTTTATCTTTTTATTTAACTAAAGAGAAATGTAAAAGACACAAAGAAAAACATTGTGAAGAAAAAAACATGAATCTATCCTTTTATAATGTTAGCTTCAGAGCACACTTGTCTACATGTGAGTTAATTTGTATATATGTGACAGGTGCCTGTGTCAGTGTGCACTGACAACTGTCCTTCAGGAACTCGTAAAGTGCTTCAGAAAGGAAAACCCATCTGCTGTTATGACTGTACACCGTGTCCCGAGGCAGAGATTAGCAATGCTACAGGTAGTTGTTTTTCTAATGTATATCTACGACATCAAATATAAATTCCAACTGCTTAAAGCTCTTTTCCTTTTTTTTCAGATTCCTTTGATTGTTTCCCTTGCCCCAAGGAATTCTGGCCTAATGCAGAGAGAGATATGTGTCTTCCCAAACCTGTAGAGTTTCTTTCTTTCAACGAGCCCCTTGGAATAGTCTTGGCTGCTTTTTCAATCGGTGGTGCCTGTCTCACCATTATAACAGCGGCTGTGTTCTATCGTCACAGGAGCTCACCAATTGTCAGGGCCAACAACTCTGAGCTGAGCTTCTTGCTGCTCTTCTCCCTGACTCTATGTTTCTTATGTTCATTAACGTTCATTGGAGCACCCTCGGAATGGTCCTGCATGCTGCGCCACACAGCGTTTGGGATCACATTCGTCCTCTGCATGTCTTGTGTTCTTGGAAAAACTATAGTAGTTCTGACGGCCTTCAAAGCTACACTACCAGGTAGTAATTTGATGAAATGGTTTGGGCCTTCACAGCAAAGATTGACTGCAGTGTCCTTCACGTTTATTCAAGTTTTGATATGTAGTATTTGGTTAGTTCTTAGTCCTCCCTTTCCAATGAAAAACCTCACGACATACAAGGAGAGAATCATCCTGGAGTGCGCATTAGGATCAGCTTTGGGGTTCTGGGCTGTACTTGGGTATATAGGCTTACTGGCTGTCTTTTGCTTTGTGTTAGCTGTCCTAGCTCGGAAACTACCTAATAACTTTAATGAAGCCAAGCTTATCACATTCAGCATGTTGATATTCTGTGCAGTCTGGATCACATTTATCCCAGCATATGTCAGCTCTCCTGGGAAATATACTGTGGCTGTGGAGATATTTGCCATTCTGGCCTCCAGTTTTGGACTAATTACCTGTATATTCGCACCAAAATGTTTTATTATTATATTTAAGCCAGAGAAAAACACCAAGAAACATTTAATGAGCAAGGGTTTGTAAAAAATGTAGATGGCTTTATAAAGCTTATATACCCTGCACATTCAAATATGCTTTCCTTGTTGATTTAAATATTCATATTGGAGTTTCTTTTATGCTCAATATTTTACTAATTGTAATGTCGTTTTGTGAATTTACTAATAATACCCTAATTTACAATACATTTTTATCAGTTACTGAAAATATCAAATAAAGTGAATAAATAAAGTCAACATTCAGACCGTGTGTGGTACTTGAGAAACATTTCCAAAAAAATATTAAATACTGCATAATCATAAGAAAAGCTGGCTGAATTGCTATAACATTATTGCCAAAGAGGAACATACAACATCCCATAGTCCACATATCCTTCAACAAGTTCTTAAAATGTGTTTCAAATATTATTATTATATTTAAAATATAACAATTATCATGGATTGCATCTTTTTGGACACGCAAGCATACTCACCATTATAAAATGTGTTGTGTATTAGTAAAAAGACATGAATGAAGCAAGGGACAGAGGATACGGGTACTAAGCTCTTTACTGTTGTTCATGCTTCTTTTTTTCACCACAGCATCAACTCCCGGGCATACACTTATTCTCTCCACATTGTAGGTTACTCTGGTTACACGGCGCCCCCTATTGGCAGGAGTATATCAGAACACAACATTTCCCCCCTTCTTAAAATAGTTACTTCTCCACTTGAACAGTACACATAACATTAGCATTTTAAAGAGACACTTCTGTAGTAACCATCTGTAATAATAATAACAACTTCACATATCACAATATTTAGAACATTTTCAAACATTAATTCAACCACAGTTTAAGTGACATAGTCCTCAATCCAAGCAGGCTGCTTTCTGATTCGCTGGTTCCTGCTCTGAGCACCATGCAATGTAGCTGGCTCAGCAGGCCTCACTTCTGATGGAGGAGTGAATGTTTCTGGAAGCACCGACAGGTGTGAAGCATCCCAGGTTTTTCCATTATCAAGCGTGTAATTGTGAGGTTCTTTCTGCTGGGTCACTTTCAGAGGCTCACTGAACTTTGGCTTTCCCTTTTTGACATTGTTATGGAAATCTAGGACCCAACACGGCTGGAGAGTACAAGTCAAAGTGATCAAAATAAATAAATGGTGAATCAGACAGAGCTTGTCTTTTGGGTTATTTATTTGAAGCTTCAAATACATGATACAGATATAATATAGACACAGGTCTGACAGAGCATAGAATAGTCTGCCAGAGTGTGCGTAGTACAATGAAAAAGCAAAGGTTATATAGGAAATGAGTGGGAACGTGAGAAATCTGTCTTCACACAGTCACATTGTTATTAGACATCTGGCCTTGAGCGGGAGATAGCATAACGGTTCTCAGAGTAGGAAAGTTCTGGTGTGACTGTGTGTGAGTCTCCCAGTAGCCATAGCAGCTCTGTGGCCTTGAAGAGCCTGGGAATACACCCAAAGTAGAGAAGAAGAAGAAAACAGCACATGACATTTAAGAGAAGCATTTGGTTTAAGCATATAAGGATATAATACAAAATTCCACTACATTCTCCCCTTTAGATCATACTTGATCAATACAAAACAAAACAAATGACAGGATAGACTGATATAACACATCAATGAATACACTCCATCGCTGGTTTAAGTAAACACATCACAAATATATCATAGAAAACTGGCTGTTTTTGTGGAGGACAGACTCCAATATAATGTAAGCATAAGAGAATAAGAGAAGAGGGTACGCATGATGATATTGTAGTGTCGGAATCAGACTCTTCTGATTCTAGCTGGTCTATCTCACTGTGGCGCAAAGGATTGTCGTGTAATGGAATAGCAGTATACTGAACGAAAGCTGAGGATACCATGCTGGAAACGCACTTCTTCAGTATTGGGATAATCAAACAGGTACAACTGATTAATAGGCCAAAAATGATCGCACCGGATATGCGACAATACGAGATTTTGTAAGCACCGTAACTGCACGTGTTCCGTAGGATGCGAGTACAACCAGTAGTAGTTCCTAGGGAAAAGTAAGGTGGTGTAAGAGACGTTTTGTGGTACACTCTCTGGATGCATAGGCTGTGTTTCATCCCTCTCAAATGACTAGGGTGCACATGGCTGACGGTACTTTGCATATGTGGTATCAAATGTGGATGCACGCAAAGAGGAGTTAGACCGATTACTGCATGGTGGGGGAAGCTGCCTAGCATAACGCCACTCGGTTACGCTGTCTTCACCCTTGATGGGCCTTGTCAGAGCCATACACGCGCAGAGGTGTTCAACCTGGGTTAGAGAGCACGGACGAACTGGCACGGACATTGATGAGTCCTGGGGGAAAAGGGTGCATGCATAACATGACCCATTTTGTCCTGCGGCCTGCAAGAATGATCTCAGAGTGTGCCACCAGATGTTACCGGTGATCCCATTACTGGTCTGAACCATATCAATGTTGCTATGGTCGTTATCGCCTATGTATAGATTAACCCTCTGGAGTCTAAGGGTATTTTCTCGATTTTTAGACATTTTCTTAAATCACCTTTTAAATGTATTTCTTCGAACATGGCACCCATGTGTTATATATCATAATGTTCAGGACAATCTCTAGTATTGCTATATATGCACATTACTCACCTTAGAGCACTGTTTGATGAGATAAGTAGCTCAAAAGCTTAAAATTTGACATCCGATTTTCGGAAAATCTTCAAAACTCTTGTGAAAACACAAATGTACTCATAAATTCGAATTCTGAGTAAAACAGCTGTCAGGTGCTCATCACATGCCTCAAAGCAGTTGCGTTCCAGTGAGACACACAGGGCAACATCACACTGCTTGCACTTCCAAGGTGTGTCCTTTCTCTTGCCTTGGAAGTAGCAATGTTCGCATTTCCTGCGACCTGTGGTGGCCCTGTCGCTTGCTGCCTGGCCATCAGCAATGGGCACAGGAAGATGAGCTGCAGGTGCCCGGACAGGAGGTGTATGGACAGGCTTGCCACAGAGCTCAGCACTCAGCTCCTCCATGAATGCTCTGTGTGTCATGGGCTTCTTCTGTTGTGACAGACAGACTTCCTTGTACATAATGTAGCTGTTTGTAGTGGCAATGTCCAGGAAATGATAAAACAGGCTCCTGTACCAGCGCATGGTCTTGTGCTTTGAAGAGTAGTACTGTATGAGCTGATCTGACAGATCAACTCCACCCATGTGTGCGTTGTACTCAGCAACAGGTGTGGGACAGGGGGTCTCTACTCGTGCCCAGGAGCCATCTCTCTGCTTCTGCCTTCTCTGCACGGTGTTGCCAGAGTATGCTTCATGGATGGTGGAGCAGACAGCTACTTCCCTGTTGTCCATCCACTTCACAAATACCAGTGAGCCCTCCCTGATCCATCTTATGGAGCCTCTTTTGGATTTTTTTGTCAGGGCGTTCGTCTGTGGCCTTGGGCAGTCCTTGCGGTTCTCTCTGAAGGTCCCACAGGCAGCGAACTTTAGGGCATGGAGAGCCTTGAACAGCTTCGGGCTGGTGTAAGAATTATCCATGTAAATATGGTAACCTGTTCCGAGGTAACCCGCCTGCACCAGAGACATTACCACATCATACGACAGGCCATGTCCGGAGAGGATGTCACTTTTACCAGTGTAAACAGAAAAGTCTATTGTGTAGCCATTCCTCGAATCAGCTATGACGAACAGCTTGAATCCCCACTTGGTTGGTTTGGCCTTCATGTACTGGGTCATTCCAGTCTTAGCCTTGGAGGCAACCATCCTCTCATCCACAGCCAGGTATTTATGGGGATGGTAAAAGGCCTTACACGCAGTCTTGATGGTGTCCATGAGGGGTCTCAATCTGAACAATCGGTCATGGTGGGGTGTGCCCTTTGTGCTGTCGTTCTGGAAATCCTCATCAGGGTCGCTGAGATGCAAGTTCCAGGATATTGTCGTGTATCTGTCACGCGACATGACCTGTGCTGGCAGAGGCACTGACAAAAAATGATCCTTCTTCCAGTAGTCCAATACATTGTCCAGTTTCAGCAGGGCCATGTATAGAAGCAGCCCTATGTATTTAAAGAAATCCTCTACAGTCGAGTCAGTCCATTTGTAGGTTTTACCCTTTCCCATCTCCTGTGCAGCCCGCTTGTTTGTGTTGGTACAGAGTGTCTGTACTGTTAGTGCACTGAAGAACAGCTTGAACAGGTCAAGGGGTTTGTTTGATACTGTTGAGCTGACCTGTGGCCCGGGTGTGCGAGCAGGTTGAAACCTGGAGACAGGGGGAGCAGTGTCAGGGTCTTCGTCTGTCTTCCAAGACAGTGGAGCTGGCTGCTGTGCAGATGGGGGTGATGGTGCATGGGCAGCTGGTGGCTGTGTGGGAGGTACGTGTGCTCTACAAGACCTCTTTGCTGTCCGGGTTGATGGTGATGGCTGTGGTGTATCTTGACCTCGTCGCAGGCAGAGATGGAGGCAGCTGTCGTGATGCTGGTCCGCTAGTCCTTGGTGGGGATGGCAGTGGTGAAAGCCCTTGATCCACGGTAGATCTCAACATGGTGGCAGGCACAGCTGGAGGCTCCTGGATAAATGTCATCTGTGGGCCGCTAGGCCCAGGCAGCTGTGAAACCTCTCTGTAAAACAAATAAAAATGGTGGGACAATCATTATTATAAGTGAATTACACACACACACACACACACACACACACACACACACACACACACACACACACACACACACACACACACACACACACACACACACACACACACACACACACACACACACACACACACACACACACACACACACACACACACACACACGACAAAGTCTCATCTGTACAGAACAGTATGATAAAATAAAAATACATGTCTATAAATGTCTCCGTTGTGGGACAAATAAAGGATTATCTCATGCATCTAAACATGTAACCTTACTTATACACACCAAAATAACGTTTACACATAAATAAAGTGTACACAGAGTAAACGTTTACTAATCAAGAGTCTATTTTATCCAAAGATAAAATTCATGACGAAAAAAATAAATGGCTGATGAATCTATTGTTAATTTCCGTGCTCCTCCCCACAAAATGGCAAATGCACATGTAAATAAGTATATGACAGTCTCATCTGTACAGAACGGTATGATAAAATAAAAGACATGTCTATAAATGTCTCCGTTGTGGGACAAATAAAGGATTATTTGTATTCATCTACACATGTAACCTTACTTATACATGCCAAAATAACGTTTACACATAAATAACATAAGTAAACGTTTACTAATCAAGAGTCTATTTTGTCCCGAGAAAAAGTTCATGAGGGGAAAATAAAAAGGTTGATAAATCCATTGTCCATTTTCGCGGTACTCCTCACACAATGGCAAATGCACTATAAGTTATATTTACACTTACCCATCCTCAAATGGATCCCTGCTGTCCCTGTATTCTTCTTCTTCAGAAGAGTCGAAGCCTTCAGGTTCTGATGAGCCATCTTCTTCACTGCCGCTCGCGAAAATAAAATCCAGCGCGTCTGCAACGGTAAAGTTCCTTCGATCTATTTTCTCTATCTTCTTCATAGACTAAAAGACTGAAACTGATGGGAGAAACCTGTTATATGTTTTTTTATTGGTGGGTAGGTCCTTAGGTTTCTCGAGTGTCCATTGGTCATTTCAGACCGACATGGCTGCCGGCCGGCCGAGATGTCCTTGACTGACACACAAATCCACCAATCACACACAGTGTAACGCTGAATCACGCTGCTTTGAGCGGCGATATTGGCTTCTGTGCCCTGGGTACAGTCTCACAGGAGATACTCTTGAAAAGCTACGATTCTACAGATTCCGCAGATATCTGAATCGTATTTCTACTCTTTACAAGCGAAAATCTGTGATTAAATACATAAATAAATGTGCACTTGGACGCGCCGGCACGTCCACCGACTCCAGAGGGTTAAATGTAGATGTACCTATGGATGTCAACAGTTGCATCAAAGGTTGCTTACGCTTTTCCGGGGTCTGAGTTTTGGGCGCGATGTCTATGTAAAATGTGCCACATGGGTCGGCGCCGGATACATACATACAGACAACAAAATAAAATAAATGTGGTTCGCCCTGCTTTCCCCATGTACCTCTTAGATACCTCGAATTTGGCTAACATGCTGTATGCTGACCATGGATACATAACATATAGGACTAGTCCTAACACAACTATCATGGCAAGTATACAGAGGAACCATTCTATGATTGTCCAGGCTCTCCAGTAGTATTCACATTGCTCACGGTTGCGTTGTCGTCTCTCCAGGCGAGTCCTCATCACGAGGGGGAAATGTTCCATGGTGTGTGTGTGTGTGTATTCTCTCGGTCGATTTCGTGACACGGACAGTCAGACTCTGCACACCGATAACACAAACCAGAACCAGAGAGCATATGGAACCGCTCAGCTGGCACTCGCTCGTGACACCTTGTGTGTAGTGTGTTTTGGTGTATGTAGTGCAAGTGTGGTGCTGGTGGTGACTAGGACACGTCACTTGTTGTCATCTGTTTGTGACTCGGACACGTCACTTGTTGTCATCTGTTTCTGTTGGCGACTTGGACACGTCACTTGTTGTCATCTGCTTCTATCGTTTCTCCTTTCCTGTGACTACGACCTTGCAGTGGCTGGCGTGGACCCAAGTAGCTCTCTCGGCAACCTTGACCGCTGTCTGGGTGACGAGAAGCACCTGGTAGGGACCTTGCCAACGATTGGATTTCCAGCTCTTTCTCCGGAAATCCTTGATCAGCACGAAATCGCCGGGTTGAAGGCGGTGAAGCGGACCAGTGGCAGGGGTAGGCAAGGCTGCGGCTACCTGATGTCGGATGTCTGCTAAAGTGGATGATAGGTTAACACAATATGACAACATAGCATCCTCACACAAAGTTGTGGAGGGAAGAGGACATCCTGGAGCCTTGAGTTCAATCTGTGGAGGAGCCCCAAAAAGGATTTCAAATGGGCTGAGTTGACTCCGTGTTCTTTTCCGCATCCGCATGTACATCAGTACAATGGGCAGAGCTTGTGTCCATGACAGACCTGTGTCTGCACAGCATTTTGCTAGTTTGTTTTTTATTGTGCCGTTCTCTCTTTCCACCCCAAATAAGCACAATGCTTTCTGATGTCCATGCCCATGTTTTCTCCTATCTGCGTAATGGCCTCATTAGCAAAAATGTGAACCGTTGTCACTAGATATTTTGTCTGGTAGTCCCCATCTAGGAATTATTTCCCTCAGTAGTGCCTTTGCCACAGCATTTGCTGTCTGTGCTTTTACTGGGAAAGCTTCAACCCATTTGGACCACATGTCGACCACCACCAGACAGTGCTTCTTACCCTCTGATGGGCTAAGCTCAATGAAATCCAGCATTAGGTGCTCAAATGGCCTGGTGGGAGGTGGATGTGTTCCGGGTCCTGTAACCTTTACTGGTCTATCAGAATTTTACATAGTGCAAATTAGGCATGCTTCACAGTGCTTTTGAGCTGTTACTGTGAACCCCCTTGTGAACCACTCCTGATTGATAGACTTTAACATCCCTCCTTTTGACACATGATCCAACCCATGTGTCAACTTAGCGAAATGAGGGAAAAAACTTGTTGGAAGACATGGATTGGAATTTGGACCAACCCAGATGCTGGAGGTTGGGTCAAAAACAGCCCCAGCAGCCTTCCATTGAGCCTTCTCAACTGGCATAGCTAGCTGCTGCATGGAAGTCAGTGATGACATTTTGTCAGTGAAGGAGGAGACAGGGGTTTTAACAAATGAGTGTGCGTGAGGTGCGAGAGGAATCAGGGCAGCTGCCTTTGCGGCTGAGTCAGCAGACGCATTTAATAGGGAAACTGGGTCTGTACTGCTTGCGTGTGCGGCACATTTACAGACTGCAACCTCAGATGGGAGCAGAATGGCGTCTAGTAAGCCTGCAACCAGTACATGGTTAAGTACTGGTTTGCCATCAGATTTCAGAAATTGTCTACACTTCCAAATAGCCCCAAAATCGTGTACTACCCCGAAAGCATATCGTGAGTCAGTGTAAATAGTCACGGTTTTGCCTTCTGCAAACGTGCAGGCTTCAGTTAGTGCGATGAGCTCTGCTGCCTGTGCTGAGAGGTGACATGGAAGCGGTCCAGAACGTAGTACAGCAGAATCTGAAACAACAGAAAAACCCACCCGATTAGTGCCCCCTTGGTCGCGAGAGGCAGACCCATCAACATACAAAAGGAGGTCAGCGTTGGTCAGAGGAACGTCTTTTAAGTCCGGTCTAGGTGTGCACACCATGAGAAGTTCGTCAACCGTCTTCAGGCAATGTTCAAACTAAATGAAGTCTCTCCTTTTGAAACATCATGTGTTGAAATAAACACCTGCAGTTCAAAAATAAAAAGTGAATTGCCTAATATTTTTGTTGTGGAATCAATTAATTTCTTTCTTTAAAAGCAAAAACATGAAAAAGCTAAGACAAAAACCCTATTGAATACAATATTATTTGGAGCAACTTAATTTATAAATAGTTGTCAACTTAAAAACATGTGTTCATGTTCAACATGTGGTAATTAAGTACATACAATTTAAGATTACATTTAAATTATACGGTAAAACAAGTTGGAACTTTTGGAGTAATCAACTTAAAAACTTGTGTTTATGCTACCAATTATTAAGTAAGTGGTAATTGAAAACACCTCTGATTGTAGAGGAAAAACCTTCTCCCCTTTCTCAAATAACTGTGTTGCTTTAACAACATTTCAATAGAAGTTGTCTTAACTCAATAACCATCGATGCAACATATTGCCTTGATTTTCTTTGTTAAGCCAAGGCATTTGTTTTTAGAGTGTACGTAGACTGGGCCTCACATATAACCTGGCTGAGCCGATATAAAAACCAATCGGCAAATAACTTTTCAATACATTATTGATTACTATTTTTGAGGTACTTTTAGGTTGGAAGTGAACATAAGTCAGAGGTGCATGGTGTACTTTTCCTCCACTACATGTATTTAATACCTTTAGTTACTTCACATATGTGGATTAATGATGTGAAATATAATCAAGTGTTAAATCAGACTTTAGTTCCACCTGGAGTAAATCCAAAAGCTACCCTGCAGTATACAACGTACTTCAAACTAGCTGCACCTTCACCAGCTTTGAGAACACTTTCATGATCAATCATTATAAAACATATCATATATATATTATTCTGAAATGGACCAATCTGCACAACGACTACTTGTACTGTCTTTACTTTCACTATATTCTGATAATACTTTTCTACTTTTACTTGAGGAACCTTTTGAATGCAGGACTGTTAATGTAACACTCTGGTACTTCTACTTTTACTCAAGTACAAGATCTGAGTACTTATAATTTCACTACAAGATCTGAGTACTTATTCCTTTACACAAGTACAATATCTGAGTACTTATTCCACTTCTGGTAGTGTATTAGTCTGAATTGTAGCTACAAAATCACACAGAGCTGCATAAAAATAGACTCACAATGGTAACAAGTGGAAAATAATAATAATATGTACTAATGTGTACAATGATTTGTAGGTAATTTTGACTACCAAGACACCTGACTTATACATCTTCAAAGAAAGACTGTGTTCATTCTACAATTACATGGGATTAAAGCAACGTATAGTTTTACTTGTATAACTTCCCTGTTATATAAAAGACAGTTTGTTGTGTTCATTCTACAATTACATGGGATTAAAGCAACGTATAGTTTTACTTGTATAACTTCCCTGTTATATAAAAAACAGTTTGTTTTCCTCTGTTTTATATCGGCTCAGTAATTTTGACTACTCAAGACACCTGACTTATACATCTTCAAAGGAAGACTGTGTTCATTCTACAATTACATGGGATTAAAGCAACGTATAGTTTTACTTGTATAACTTCCCTGTTATATAAAAGACAGTTTGTTTTCCTCTGTTTTCGAATAAACAAAGTATTGGCTTTCAGAATATTAAACTTGTTTCGGCAAATTCAGATGATAAATACAACTTTGAAGCTTGTAACGGCATAATTACAAGCAGAGAACGGACTAATGTAACATCACAGCAAGCATAACAACAGCCGTGTGTTATGAACACATACGCAAGAATGACATCATCTGTCGCTTAGTGACAAGTTTTGGCAGAGCAGCCAATGATGCAATACGCTTATCTGAAAGCACTTTCCCCTCTCCTGAAATGACATGACCCAAAAATGTAACTGTTCTTTGTACATATTGGACTCTTTTACCATTTAGCATTAACACAAACGTGTGAATGTGTAAGGTTTACCATGATATTCAAATGTGAACAAAAATGCATTTGAGACATCTATGGCAGTAAATATGTTGCAGAGGCTGGAACTTGGGAAATAATCAGATGAGGATTCCGGACGAGTGTGCATGCACAGCTGCATTTACATCGTAAATCCTGGACAAATCTCTACTCGTCAGGAGGTTTGTCTCTGATCTTTTTGACAGGAAACACTGGAATCGTTACACGGAATAATGACCCCTTGTTTAAGCAGAGAGGTAAACACTGGCCGAATGCCATCAACAGCTTCACGTTTCAATGGGTACGGGACGGAACGTGAACATTAACCCTACGTCATATCTGTGAGCTGCCCAGAGTGAGTATGGCACATCTGAAAGCGCGGCAGGAAGCTCAGAGATATGAGAATTACCTCATCATCCTCAACCAACAGCAATGTGCGCAGAACGGCTACGTTCGTGCACATTTTCATTTGCTACACGTCACGTGACATAGAGTACATGACATATTCTGTGTGTGTAGGTGCCCAATCAGTGACTGACTCCCAATCTTTAACGATTGGACCCAAATCCCTCCATCTATCAGTGGGGCCCCCTGGCTAGTGAAATGTGTGGACCGCCCCTGGGATTTGACACAGCTGGTTGTGTCTTGTGTGTGTGTGTGAGTCTAACAGAGATAGCGCTACCCAGCGAATTCCAATACATTTTTAAACATGAGCTCATCATTCACACATTCTAACAGAAAAACTCTCATCATAGTATCTACATGCATCATCATCAACCACGTAGCAGTACAATGCAAATGAGAAGCCTCCACACAGCAGGTGGAAAAACACGTTGATCAGTCAAACGCAACAACGCCTGAGAATCAGGATATGTCAGCAGCCCATTGATACACATTCACCAGTTATTTATCATCAAATAACACTTTTTTGAACCATCGGAGGAGATGGCTGTCGGACTTTAAGACCCTCATTTGTGGAAAAATGAGGTCCAAGCCGAACCGGAGAATCAGATCTCTGCCCAGTAAATGTATTGGGCGGACAGATGATAAAATAACTGTTTTTTATTGATGTGGGAAATGGATGACTCATCACCGTTATCTTTACTCTGAAGTGGTACAGAAACTTCTCCTTTACAGTTACCCAGCTCCTATTGAGTGAATACATCTACCACTAAATTTGCATTCAGGCAAATCTGCCTTTTTTTTTACCACAGAATGTGTAACACCCATGACTGCCAAAGTCAGTGTGGGACATGTCTTAATGCAAACATTCACTGTCATATTTCAAATATGTACCCTTTTTAATTACAGACATTCTACATTGCGTGCGAGGTGCGTGTGTGTGTGTGTGTGTGTCACTTCCCTGGTTTGATGCTGCTGGCTGCATTTCCGTCTCGCTCGATTGGGCCCCTTCCTTGCTGTCCCCCTCTGCTTCCACTGCCAGTGTTCTGTGAGCAGTCCCATAATCCAATGTTCAACACTGCCACACTTGAAATATCTTTCGTCAAATGAAGGTCTTGCTTCTCGTCCTCGGAAAACCTCCTCTGCCTCTCCCTCGGTATTGTGAGCGGCCAGCATTTTGTTTAGCTTGCGCTTTGTCTGTGAGTCCGTTGAGAAAGGCATTACTGAGGTTTGTCTCCCAAACACCTGTGGTGTCTAGACAGTTGTGTTAAGTTAATTTATTTAGTTCAGTCCTTTTGTCTTTTGCCTTGTCTTGTGATTTCCTGTTTTATTTTGTAATAATCTTTCCCTCTCGTTTCAGAGCATTCCTGCCCTGGTGTGTTTTTCCCACCAGTGTGATTGTCAGCCCCTCCCTTAATTGTTGCCACCTGTGTCCCCTTACCTAGTGTGTGTATATATTGTCTTGTGTCAGTTCGTCTTGTCTCGTCAAGCCTGCCAGTCATCCCTTGATCGTGTAAAGTATATTTTGATAGTCACGTAGATGTTTTTTGGTTTAGAGTTTTTGATCCTCCAAGTGAGCATTTTGTGTTTTGACCTTAATTAAAAGACCTTGTTAAATTCTGATCTGTTTCTGGTGTTGTGCATTTGGGTCCTGAGCCTCCTGACATTCTTAACAGTACGAACTGACCAAAGAATGGACCCAGCCAACCCAGACAGGTTCAGAGCAGCTCTGCGCTCACAAGGCACGCTTTTGTCTCAGCATGACGATCAGCTGAAATCAATTGACCAGGGAGTGAGAGACTTGAGTGGTCGTCAAGAAAGCTTCCAAACATCTGTGAACAGCCAAGTAAACCACCTGGCAGATCAGCTTGTTCGTGTCCTTGCCCACCTGGAAGCTGGATCTCAAACTGTTTCCGCGGCTGCACCCCTGCCTGAGGCTGTGATCCAAGGATCTACTCCTTCTTCATGCTCTCGTCTCGCATCTCCAGAGAAATTCTCCGGTGACTCAGGTGACTGTCGTCCTTTTTTAGTCCAATGCGACCTGCATTATCAACATCAGCCTTCTGCTTTTCCAACAGACCAGTCTAGAATAGCTTTCATGATAACACACTTGACTGGTAGAGCAGCAGCGTGGGCTACAGCAGAATGGGCTAGAGACTCTCCCCTTTGCAGATCACTTGGACTGTTTACTGATTCCCTTAAAAAGATTTTTGATCGTACAGCACCAGGGAGAGAAGCGGCTAAAGCTCTAGTACAACTCAAGCAAAGAAATCAAAGAGTCTCTGATTATGCCATAGAGTTTAGGACAATAGCAGCAGACAGTGGCTGGAATGATCTGGCCTTGCTGGACGCCTTTGTAAATGGACTTTCAGGCCTTGTCAAAGATCACTTAGTCCCATTAGATCTTCCAGAAGATTTAGACTCTGTGATTGCTCTGGCTATACGAATAGATAATAGGCTCTAGGATAGACAAAAAGAAAGAGAACATCCTGCAGTTTGTTCACCAAGCTCCAGGGGGCCTCCTCGTGGCATCCGGATGGGGGCGGATTCGTTTCCAGGGGTCTGGCTCAAGCCTCCTTTGACAAAGCCATCCACCACATCAGAGGAACCCATGCAACTTGGCCGAGCAAGACTTTCACTGGAGGAGCGAGAACGGCGCCTCCGCCAGGGCCTGTGTTTCTACTGCGGGCATCGTGGACACCTGATGGCCGCTTGCTCACTAAAAGACGGGGCTCCCCAGGCAAGAGGAGGGCGCTGGTGAGCCGACTAACTTCTGACTACTCTCCTCGTACGCTGACTCCTATCCAAGTAAAATTAGGTAAGAAAACCTTAACACAGAAAGTTCTCATTGATTCAGGAGCAGACGAAAGTTTCATGGACTGGAATTTTGCCAAAAGCTTGAACATTGTCACCATGCCCTTAGCTCAACCTTTAAATGCCAGCGCCCTTGATGGAAGATTATTGTTTCAAGTCACTCACCACACAGAACCCGTCCAGGTTATCATAAATCACAACCACATAGAATTCATGACATTCCATTTATTCGACTCCGCACAACACCCTATGATTTTTGGCTTCCCATGGTTGAAAAGACATAACCCTCACATTGACTAGCCTTCTGGTAGGGTGAAGGGGTGGGGAAGAGAATGTAATCATACATGTTTGGTTTCACCAGGAGAAGTTGAAGGGCTGTCTGTATGAAGGGTTACTTCAGGTAGTGAGGTGGAGACGAAGGAAGTAACTCATGACCATGCCTCTGACTTACCAGACCTGCCCAATGTTCCCTCCTGTTACCACAACCTGAGGGAGGTTTTCAGTAAGACTCTGGCCTCTACGTTGCCTCCTCATCGACCTTATGACTGTGCAATTGACTTACTACCAGGTGCCCCCATTCCCAAGGGACGTCTATACTCAATTTCTGGTCCTAAAAGACAATCTATGACGGATTACATTGACTCATCTCTGAAGGCGGGCCTCATCCGTCCATCGTCATCTCCTGCTGGTGCCGGATTTTTCTTTGTGGGTAAAAAAGACGGATCCCTCCGACCCTGCATAGACTACTCTCCCCTGAATGATATAACGGTAAAAAACAGGTACCCTCTCCCCCTCATTTCCACTGCTTTTGAACTGTTAAAAGGAGCTAAGATCTTCACTAAACTGGACTTGAGGAATGCCTATCACTTGGTCAGGATAAGGGAGGGGGACGAATGGAAGACTGGATTCAATACCCCCAGTGGCCACTATGAATACTTAGTAATGCCATTTGGGCTAACTAATGCTCCTGCTGTATTTCAGGCTCTTGTGAATGATGTGCTCAGACAATATTTGAATAATTTTGTGTTTGTCTACCTGGATGATATATTGATATTCTCTCCTGATGAAGAGTCCCATGTTCAGCATGCCCGCCAGGTCCTCCAAGGCCTTCTGGAAAACCAACTATTCGTGAAGGCGGAGAAATGTGAATTTGACAAGACTACTGTCTCATTCCTGGGCTTCATCATTGCTCCAGACCAGGTCAAGATGGATCCAAGCAAGGTCAGTGCTGTCGCAAATTGGCCCACACCCACCAACAAGAAGAAGGTACAGCAATTTCTCGGTTTTGCTAACTTCTACAGACGTTTCATAATACATTTTAGCTCCATAGCTGCACCTCTCCACTCACTCACCTCAACCCATGTTCAGTTTTTGTGGACTCTACAGGCCGACAAAGCTTTCCAGGAATTGAAAAGATGGTTTACCTCTGCTCCTGTTCTCATCACTCCTGATTCACTACGGCAGTTTGTGGTGGAGGTGGATGCTTCCAATGATGGAGTTGGGGCTGTGTTGTCACAACGTTCAGCCAAGGACAGTACATTTCACCAATGTGCTTTTCTGTCACTTAAGTTAACACCTGCTGAACACAACTATGATGTAGGCAACAGAGAACTTTTGGCAGTCAAAACAGCGCTTGAGGAATGGAGACACTTTCTGGAGGGGTCAGAGCAACCATTCATAGTCTGGACGGATCATAAAAATCTTGAGTACATCCGAAAAGCTAAGAGACTGAAATCACGTCAGGCAAGATGGGCTTTGTTCTTCACTCGTTTTAACTTTTCCTTGTCATTTAGACCCGGTTCACAAAATGTCAAGCCAGATGCACTCTCTCGTGTTTTTGATCCTGAACCCTCGGCAAAGGAACCAAAGCTCATCCTTCCACTAAACTGTGTGGTTGGAGCGGTAAATTGGCCAATAGAAACAGAGGTGAAACGAGCTAACGGTGAGAGCCCGACACCTAGGGGTTGCCCCCCAAATAGGTTGTTTGTTCCTCAAACTGTGCGCCCTAAGGTCATTCAATGGGCTCACACCTCGCTGCTCACCTGCTATCCTGGGGTAAAAAAAAACATGTACGTCATCAAGCAACGGTTCTGGTGGACATCTATGGAGAAGGATGTCAAGGAGTATGTGGCCGCCTGCACCATCTGCGCCAGGAATAAGACCTCTTCCAGGCCCCAGATGGGTCTGCTCAGGCCGCTGCCTATCCCCAGTCGGCCCTGGTCCGACATCTCAGTGGATTTTGTCACCGGACTGCCAGAATCCAAAGGTAACACCACCGTCCTCACGGTGGTGGATAGATTCTCTAAAATGACACATTGTATTGCTTTGCCTAAACTGCCATCGGCCAAAGAAACGGCTGAAGTGTTTTTGCACAATGTTTGTCGTCTCCACGGTTTTCCCAGGGACATCGTGTCAGACCGGGGTCCTCAGTTTGTCTCCCGTTTCTGGAGGGAGTTTTGCAGCCTCATCGGGGCCTCTGTCAGCCTGTCTTCCGGCTACCATCCCCAATCAAATGGACAAACGGAGAGACTGAATCAAGAACTGGAAACCTGCCTCCAGTGCCTGGTGTCCCAAAACCCAGCTTCTTGGAGTAAACACCTCACGTGGGTAGAATACGCCCACAACTCATTGCCTACCTCTGCCACCGGATTGACCCCGTTCCAGTGCGTCTACGGTTACCAACCTCCCATGTTCTCAGAGACAGAGAAAGAAGTCATGGTTCCTTCGGCACACGCACTGGTCAGGCGCTGTCATGGCATTTGGGCTTTAGCACGTCGGGTCCTCCTTAGGACTTCGGCCCGCATGAAAAAAGCGGCTGATCGGCATCGCCGTCCTGCACCTGTGTACAGACCGGGTCAGAAAGTGTGGCTATCCACCAGAGACTTGCCCCTGAATGTAGTCTCTAGGAAGCTGGCACCAAGATTTGTAGGCCCATTCACTGTGGAAAAGTGTATTAACCCTGTGTCTGTTCGTTTGCGCCTGCCTAGATCACTCAGAGTCCATCCAACATTCCATGTAAGGAAACTGTCAGCCTTATTGACGGAGGTACCGTGATACTTGCCTTTCAAATGTACGGGTTTCCGCTCAATGGAAATGCGATGTCAACTCACGATGTCAAGTTCCTGCCGGCGGCGAGACCGATGTTGCCAGGGGCCCGATAACACCCTCCACTGGAGGGTGAGTGGTGCTGCTGCTGTGAAGAAGGCCGACTATGGGTGCCGATGGTCGGACGGTAAAGCACCGCAAAATACAGCTCATTTAAGCTACCCAGGGGCCCGATAACACCCTCCACTGGAGGGTGAGTGGTGCTGCTGCTGTGAAGAAGGCCGACTATGGGTGCCGATGGTCGGACGGTAAAGCACCGCAAAATACAGCTCATTTAAGCTACCCAGGGGCACAATAAAAATCCTCCACTGGAGGGTGGGTGGTGCTGCAGTGAAGAAGGCCGACTATGAGTGTCGATGGTCGGACGGTAAGGCACCGCAAAATACAGCTCATTTAAGCTACCCAGGGGCACAATAAAAATCCTCCACTGGAGGGTGGGTGGTGCTGCAGTGAAGAAGGCCGACTATGAGTGTCGATGGTCGGACGGTAAGGCACCGCAAAATACAGCTCATTTAAGCTACCCAGGGGCACAATAAAAATCCTCCACTGGAGGGTGGGTGGTGCTGCTGTGAAGAAGGCCGACTATGAGTGTCGATGGTCGGACGGTAAAGCACCGCAAAATATACCCCATTTAAGCTACCCAGGGGCACGAGATTCTTGAGGGTGTGATCATCTTGGTTTAGTCCGAGGGGGAGTGCTTAAGTTCGGGGGCCCGGGGACCCAAGGTGCGCAAGGTTCTGGAGGTCAGCATGTCAGGGAGAGATCCTGGAGCTCCTTAGTCCGAGTTTTGGGGCTCTTGGAGCGGCCACAAAGAGGTGCTTTCCCCGGTGTATTTCATGGAAGTCTGACATAGCCTGTTTGCTCATGTCAGGGAGAGATCCTGGAGCTCCTCAGTCCGTGTTTTGGGGCTCTTGGAGCGGCCACATAAAGGTGCTTTCCCCGGTGTATTTCATGGAAGTCTGAAATAGCCTGTTTGCTCATGTCAGGGAGAGATCCTGGAGCTCCTCAGTCCGTGTTTTGGGGCTCTTGGAGCGGCCCCAAAGAGGTGCCTTTGTGCCTTTGAAATGTACAGAGTGCTTGAGTCATATGGTGTGTTTGAAAGGGCCATATCTCCGTTAAATTACCATTAATCTTCCCCATCTTTCATACACTAAGTAATGTGTCCCACAGCCATGTGCACCCTGATTTTAAAGGACATTAACCGGGGATTTCGAGACTTATTCCTGGGTAAATAAGTCCCCCTGCTCGGGTCGGATGCAAATGCCCATATCTCCGTTAAATTGCCATTAATCTTTTCCAGATTTCATACACTAAGTAATGTGTCCCACAGCCATGTGCACCCTGATTTTAAAGGAAATTAACCGGGGCATTCGAGACTTATTCCTGGGTAAAAAAGTCCCCCTGCTCGGGTCGGATGCAAATGCCCATATCTCCCTTAAATTGCCATTAATCTTTCCCATATTTCATACACTAAGTAATGTCTACCACAGCCATGTGCACCCTGATTTTAAAGGAAATTAACCGGGGCTTTCGACACTAATTCCTGGGTTGCTCGGGTCGGATGCAAATGCCCATATCTCCGTTAAATTGCCATTAATCTTTTCCAGATTTCATACACTAAGTAATGTGTCCCACAGCCATGTGCACCCTGATTTTGAAGAAAATTAACCGGGGCATTCGAGACTTATTCCTGGGTAAAAAAGTCCCCCTGCTCGGGTCGGATGCAAATGCCCATATCTCCCTTAAATTGCCATTAATCTTTCCAAGCTTTCACACACTAAGTAATGTGTCCCACAGCCATGTGCACCCTGATTTTAAAGGAAATTAACCGGGGCTTTCGAGACTTATTCCTGGGTAAAAAAGTCCCCCTGCTCGGGTCGGATGCAAATGCCCATATCTCCCTTAAATTGCCATTAATCTTTCCCATATTTCATACACTAAGTAATGTCTACCACAGCCATGTGCACCCTGATTTTAAAGGAAATTAACCGGGGCTTTCGACACTAATTCCTGGGTTGCTCGGGTCGGATGCAAATGCCCATATCTCCGTTAAATTGCCATTAATCCTTTCCAGATTTCATACACTAAGTAATGTGTCCCACAGCCATGGGCACCCTGATTTTGAAGAGAATTAACCGGGGCTTTCGATACCTATTCCTGGGTAAAAAAGTCCCCCTGCTCGGGTCGGATGAAAATGCCCATATTTCCCTTAAATTACCATTAATCTTCCCCAGATTTCATACACTATATCATGGGTACCACATCCGTGTGCACCCTGATTTTGAAGAAAATTAACCGGGGCTTTCGATACTTATTCCTGGGTAAAAAAGTCCCCTGCTCGGGTCGGATGAAAAGAGCCATATCTCCGTTAAATTGCCATTAATCTTTCCCATATTTCATACACTAAGTAATGTCTACCACAGCCATGTGCACCCTGATTTTAAAGGAAATTAACCGGGGCTTTCGACACTATTTTCTGGGTTGTTTGGGTCGGATAAAAAGGGCCATATCTCCCTTAAATTACCATTAATCTTCCCCAGATTTCACACACTATATCATGGGTACCGCTACCATGTGCACCCTGATTTTGAAGAAAATTAACCGGGGCTTTCGAGACTTATTCCTGGGTAAAAAAGTCCCCCTGCTCGGGTCGGATGAAAATGCCCATATTTCCCTTAAATTACCATTAATCTTCCCCAGATTTCATACACTATATCATGGGTACCACATCCGTGTGCACCCTGATTTTGAAGAAAATTAACCGGGGCTTTCGATACTTATTCCTGGGTAAAAAAGTCCCCTGCTCGGGTCGGATGAAAAGAGCCATATCTCCGTTAAATTGCCATTAATCTTTCCCATATTTCATACACTAAGTAATGTCTACCACAGCCATGTGCACCCTGATTTTAAAGGAAATTAACCGGGGCTTTCGACACTATTTTCTGGGTTGTTTGGGTCGGATAAAAAGGGCCATATCTCCCTTAAATTACCATTAATCTTCCCCAGATTTCACACACTATATCATGGGTACCGCTACCATGTGCACCCTGATTTTGAAGAGAATTAACCGGGGCTTTCGAGACTTATTCCTGGGTAAAAAAGTCCCCCTGCTCGGGTCGGATGAAAATGCCCATATTTCCCTTAAATTACCATTAATCTTCCCCAGATTTCATACACTATATCATGGGTACCACATCCGTGTGCACCCTGATTTTGAAGAAAATTAACCGGGGCTTTCGATACTTATTCCTGGGTAAAAAAAGTCCCCCTGCTCGGGTCGGTCGAAAATGCCCATATCTCCCTTAAATTGCCATTAATTTTCCCCAGCTTTCACACACGTATTCATGGGTACCACATCCATGTGCACCCTGATTTTAAAGAAAATTAACCGGGGCTTTCGATACTTATTCCTGGGTAAAAAAATCCCCTGCTCGGGTCGGATGAAAATACCCATATCTCCCTTAAATTGCCATTAATTTTCCCCAGCTTTCACACACGTATTCATGGGTACCCCAGCCATGTGCACCCTGATTTTAAAGGAAATTAACCGGGGCTTTCGACACTATTTTCTGGGTTGTTTGTGTCGGATAAAAAGGGCCATATCTCCCTTAAATTACCATTAATCTTCCCCAGATTTCACACACTATATCATGGGTACCGCAACCATGTGCACCCTGATTTTGAAGAAAATTAACCGGGGCTTTCGATACTTATTCCTGGGTAAAAAAGTCCCCCTGCTCGGGTCGGGTGAAAATGCCCATATTTCCCTTAAATTACCATTAATCTTCCCCATCTTCCACACACGTATTCATGGGTACCACAGCCATGTGCACCCTGATTTTAAAGAAAATTAACCGGGGCTTTCGACACTAATTCCTGGGTAAAAAAGTCCCCCTGCTCGGGTCGGATGAAAATGCCCATATCTCCCTTAAATTGCCATTAATCTTACCCATCTTTCGCACACGTATTCATGGGTACGACATCCATGTGCACCCTGATTTTAAAGGAAATTAACCGTGGCTTTCGACACTATTTTCTGGCTTTTTTGGGTCGGATAAAAAGGGCCATATCTCGCTTAAATTGCCATTAATCTTCCCCAGTTTTCACACACGTATTAATGGGTATCATATCCATATGCACCCTGATTTTAAAGAAAATTAACCGGGGCTTTCGACACTAATTCCTGGGTAACAAAATCCGCCATGCTCGGGTCGGATGAAAAGAGCCATATCTCCCTTAAATTACCATTAATCTTCCCCAGATTTCATACACTATATCATGGGTACCACATCCGTGTGCACCCTGATTTTGAAGGAAATTAACCGTGGCTTTCGACACGAATTCCGGTACAGTTCAATCACTTTTGATGGGAGTCGTCAGTATATGGAGCTTTTCCCATAATTCCCGGAGGTTCCAGGCCGAATTTGGAACCTCATAGGCGGCCTGCCATGCGTCCCCACCCGTGGAAAGCAAAAAAAAGTGAAGAAAACGGTCAATTATATGTTAAAATAATCAAAAATGAAGTTTTTGAAAATTCCGAAAAAACGGCTAAGTGCCCAACGGGAGAGGGGAAAAGTCTTCGGCGCTTCGAAACGAAGCGCCGAAGACTTTTCCCCTCCCCCGTTGCAATTTACAACGGAGAGGGGAAATGAGGCTTCCCCTCCTCCGTCCAAAATTTTTAAACATCTTTTCCAAGCTACCATCTGCACGAAATCGGAAACCCGGTTTTTGAGAGCACTTAGAAAAAAACGAGCTATAATCTCATGATGGGGAAATCATGGAGGAATGTGTCCGCCTCACAAGCACTTTGGATCGGATCAAATTGTTGCCTGGAGGACCCCAAATCCTGGTTCTCAAAAAACTTAAGGTTTTTGAACTGGTCTCTGGATGAATGTAACGGGAGTTGTCAGGGAACTCTACCCGCCTCTAGGGGCACTATTTTCGGATACATTTTATCCATTTTCACCCCTTTTTATGGTTCTTCTAAAAAGTTAACTTTAACTTTTTCTGAGTCAGAAGAAAGGTCGGGCGAGTTGTCAGGGGACTCTACCCGCCTCTAGGGGCACTATTTTCGGATACATTTTATCCATTTTCACCCCTTTTTATGGTTCTTCTAAAAAGTTAACTTTAACTTTTTCTGAGTCAGAAGAAAGGTCGGGCGAGTTGTCAGGGGACTCTACCCGCCTCTAGGGGCACTATTTTCGGATACATTTTATCCATTTTCACCCCTTTTTATGGTTCTTCTAAAAAGTTAACTTTAACTTTTTCTGAGTCAGAAGAAAGGTCGGGCGAGTTGTCAGGGGACTCTACCCGCCTCTAGGGGCACTATTTTCGGATACATTTTATCCATTTTCACCCCTTTTTATGGTTCTTCTAAAAAGTTAACTTATACTTTTTCTGAGGAGGCAGAAAGGTCGGGAGAGTTGTCAGGGGACTCTACCCGCCTTTTGGAACACTATTTTCGGATACAATTTATCCATTTTCACCCTTTTTATGGTTCTTCCAAAAAGTTAACTTGTACTTCTTCCGACTATGGATGAATGCAAGTGAAGTTGTCAAGGCACTCAACCAGCCTTACGGAACACTATTTGGCCGTCCACCGTGCGTCCTCTGGGTACGGAACTGTGCAATGCCTCCGGGCAAAATACTGTTACCCCGCTTCCTGCGCTCCACCTGGACCCTGACTCCAGTGCGGTGTGGCGGCCTGTCCCTGGACTGGCCGTCCACCGTGCGCCCTCTGGGTCCAGAACTCCCCTGCCCCATCTGGGGATAGGGGAGAGGTGTGCAATGCCTCTGGGCAAAATACTGTTACCCACCCCGCTTCCTGCGCTCCACCTGGACCCTGACTCCAGTGCGGTGTGGCGGCCTGTCCCTGGACTGGCCGTCCACCGTGCGCCCTCTGGGTCCAGAACTCCCCTGCCTCATCTGGGGATAGGGGAGAGGTGTGCAATGCCTCCGGGCAAAATACTGTTACCCCGCTTCCTGCGCTCCACCTGGACCCTGACTCCAGTGCGGTGTGGCGGCCTGTCCCTGGACTGGCCGTCCACCGTGCGCCCTCTGGGTCCAGAACTCCCCTGCCCCATCTGGGGATAGGGGAGAGGTGTGCAATGCCTCTGGGCAAAATACTGTTACCCCGCTTCCTGCGCTCCACCTGGGCCCTGACTCCAGTGCGGTGTCCCTGGCCTGTCCCTGGCCGTCCACCGTGCGCCCTCTGGGTCCCGAACTCCCCTGCCTCTTCCGGGGGCAGGGGAGAGAACCAGACTCTGGATGAAGGTGAGGGGAGATTACAGGGATCTCTGCCCGCCTAACGAGTGCCTAAATGGGACACCGCACAATGATGCAAATGAACACAAACTGTGATTTGAATATAAGCTGAGTGCATCTTTCGTGAGTCTTTTCACGCTTCCTTCTTTTCTACCCACAATTCTGGTGACATTTCCCGGTACCGAAATGCTCGATAATACACGTCGGATGGCGGTCCGTTGTCCGATCTGCAATAGCTCCTACCGTGCCCTGAGCAAGCACCTGCAGAGGCACCATGGTGTGCGTAACTTGGATGAAAGAAAAATTCTGCTGTTGTTGGCCAACGGACGGACCAACATTAGGCTCCATCCCTGTAGCATTCTGGGATGCGAGTACCACGGCACAAGGCTGGATCGCCACTTGGCCAGAGACCATGTTGAGCTGGCCGGGGAGGAACTAAATGTGGTTAAAAATAAACTGAAAATGACAGTGGCCAAGAAGGAGCTTTATGCACTCCGAATGACACACCCCACCATAGCAATGATTACTGCTTGGGCTGTTGACATGGAGGACGACGACATACTGTCACAACCTCCACCCTTGTCCCCGGTGAACGAGTGTGGCAACCCCGACTGCAAAGAATGGAGGATGGAGGCAAATGCAGTGAGGGCTCAGCGGGACAGATATGCGTTGGAAGTGAAATCGCTTCGCTTCAAATTGCAAAAAAGGATAAAACACAAGCGACAGAGGATGGATCAGCGGGCCGGGGACATGCCAACAGCCCAAGCTGATGAGGACCAGCGGGCCGGGGACATGCCCGCGTTCGATGGCGAGGAACGAGAGCGGATCAGTCTAAACAAACGGCCCCGAGCAGAGTCGACACCAACGAGGCTGTCCGAGTCGAAAGGTCCCTCCTGCAGCAAGTCCCCCGCTGGCTCTCACACACATTCATCCAGCTCCTCAGAGCCTGCACCCATGCATACCGAGGCCTCGTCAACCTCCCCTCCCATAAATTCCCCCTGGTCACGGGGCAGGGGCCGGGGAAATATAATGAGAGACATCACATTCCCACGGATCATGGGTAAGTGTGTTGAATATGTGACAAATGCAGTCTCTGTAACACACCACGTGTTGTCATTAAAGTACTGTTTGTATTTCACAGAGGAGTATCTGCAAGGATACCGGGAGCACTATGCAGGTATCGACCCACCATTGAGGCTCCAGGAAAACACAGTCTCCAAACTAAGCAGAGTGAAGTCATTCCTCAGTTTCATGGCTCACGGTTTCAATCGCCTGTCTGACTGGCTCTTTTTGAGGGATCTCAAGAGGATACGTGGGTGGTCCCGGAGCCTGATGAAGTCAAGCCTTCAAGTCACGACCTCCGACTTCTACATCAAGAATATATCCCACTTTCTCAAGTACATGGCCGACACACCGTGCAGGGGGAGCAGGCTCAGCCAAACCGACATGATTTTAATCAAACGGGAAGTAGTTGCCATCCTGAAGTCCCTGAAGACAAAGGTACTTATCCACCAGATGCAAGTGAAGCGTGACAAGATGAAAGGTCTGCCGAGCTACAACGACCTAATGACGTGCTTGACTTCCACGAGCACTCGCATCCCTCAGCTCCTGGATGTGATGGCCAGCAATCCGAGTACCGCGACCCGGACCCTGCTCTATGGATATATGACTCTTCATTGGAGCTGCATTTACGGCCACCGTCCGGGGGTCTACTCCAACATGACCAACGCCGAGGTCCGAAAGGCGGATACAACTGGCACTGCCTTCGGCTACCTGGTTCATGTGAGTGTAATTAAGTAATGCATTTATTCTGGCAGAATATGCATGATTGACACTGTATTGACACTCTCTAACTCTGTCATAACAGGTAAGCAACCACAAGACGGCTAACGCGTTCGGGGAAGCGCAGCTGTACCTCACCGTGGAAGAATTTGGATGGATGAAGAGGTGGCTGGAAATCAAGGGTACGCTGAAATGCACCCAGAGTCGTTACTTCTTATACACAGAGGGGAAGAACCCGTTCAGGAAGCTTGCCTCCTCCCTGAGGTTGGCATGGGCTGATGTGGGGCTCCACGGTCCCATTAACTTCACCGACCTCCGGACAGTCCACGCCGATAATGCGAAGAGGTTTCAAGACAGAGGCAACCGCCAAAGAGTGAGTGATTTCATGTGTCACAACACTGCAACTGCGGACAAATTTTACGCGAATAATCCTTCTTTGAAGGAGGCTGCGGACATTCGGTTACTCTTCACAGAGTCACTGCAAGCAGCGGCCGCGGAATCGACAGCAGCAGCGGGAAATGAAGACACTTTGGCGGGTAGTGACATCGACAGTGACAGCTCTGGAGAGGAGCACAGCCCGGCTCCCTACCAAGACTCCCTACCAAGACATGTCAATGCTGGGCGAGCGAAGAGGGACCAGTCACTGGCCGAAAATAGCCCCTCAGACATGGGTGAAGAGAGGGTGCCATACCCTGCCCCAACTTCACCCACTCTTGTCTGTGATCAACTTGTAAATATGCAGTGTGTTGTTGTTATCACTCCCCTTGTACATACGTTGTATCAAATGTGAATGTTATTTATCTAAATAGTGTAAATAAAGTTTGTTAAAATCACGAAGTCTTCTGTTTTTAAAGCCCACTATGGGTAGTTTTCCATTAATATCCCCAGGGCCACGATATCTGGAAGTGTGAACCTCCAGCAGGGCAGGTGGTGCTGTGAAGAAGGCCGACTATGAGTGTCGATGGTCGGACGGTAAAGCACCGCAAAATACAGCTACTGTCTATATAACCGACTTCCAGCTCTGCATTGAAGTCTGATACATGTACCCCCGTACACTGAGTAGACCGCGGCCGTTCCTGAGTGTCCAACCAGTGTACCTTCTGGTCCATAGGGTATGTCTATATAACCGACTTCCAGCTCTGCATTGAAGTCTGATACATGTACCCCGTACACTGAGTAGACCGCGGCCGTTCCTGAGTGTCCAACCAGTGTACCTTCTGGTCCCTAGGGTATGTAAGGAAACTGTCAGCCTTATTGACGGAGGTACCGTGATACTTGCCTTTCAAATGTACGGGTTTCCGCTCAATGGAAATGCGATGTCAACTCACGATGTCAAGTTCCTGCCGGCGGCGAGACCGATGTTGCCAGGGGCCCGATAACACCCTCCACTGGAGGGTGAGTGGTGCTGCTGCTGTGAAGAAGGCCGACTATGGGTGCCGATGGTCGGACGGTAAAGCACCGCAAAATACAGCTCATTTAAGCTACCCAGGGGCCCGATAACACCCTCCACTGGAGGGTGAGTGGTGCTGCTGCTGTGAAGAAGGCCGACTATGGGTGCCGATGGTCGGACGGTAAAGCACCGCAAAATACAGCTCATTTAAGCTACCCAGGGGCACAATAAAAATCCTCCACTGGAGGGTGGGTGGTGCTGCAGTGAAGAAGGCCGACTATGAGTGTCGATGGTCGGACGGTAAGGCACCGCAAAATACAGCTCATTTAAGCTACCCAGGGGCACAATAAAAATCCTCCACTGGAGGGTGGGTGGTGCTGCAGTGAAGAAGGCCGACTATGAGTGTCGATGGTCGGACGGTAAGGCACCGCAAAATACAGCTCATTTAAGCTACCCAGGGGCACAATAAAAATCCTCCACTGGAGGGTGGGTGGTGCTGCTGTGAAGAAGGCCGACTATGAGTGTCGATGGTCGGACGGTAAAGCACCGCAAAATATACCCCATTTAAGCTACCCAGGGGCACGAGATTCTTGAGGGTGTGATCATCTTGGTTTAGTCCGAGGGGGAGTGCTTAAGTTCGGGGGCCCGGGGACCCAAGGTGCGCAAGGTTCTGGAGGTCAGCATGTCAGGGAGAGATCCTGGAGCTCCTTAGTCCGAGTTTTGGGGCTCTTGGAGCGGCCACAAAGAGGTGCTTTCCCCGGTGTATTTCATGGAAGTCTGACATAGCCTGTTTGCTCATGTCAGGGAGAGATCCTGGAGCTCCTCAGTCCGTGTTTTGGGGCTCTTGGAGCGGCCACATAAAGGTGCTTTCCCCGGTGTATTTCATGGAAGTCTGAAATAGCCTGTTTGCTCATGTCAGGGAGAGATCCTGGAGCTCCTCAGTCCGTGTTTTGGGGCTCTTGGAGCGGCCCCAAAGAGGTGCCTTTGTGCCTTTGAAATGTACAGAGTGCTTGAGTCATATGGTGTGTTTGAAAGGGCCATATCTCCGTTAAATTACCATTAATCTTCCCCATCTTTCATACACTAAGTAATGTGTCCCACAGCCATGTGCACCCTGATTTTAAAGGACATTAACCGGGGATTTCGAGACTTATTCCTGGGTAAATAAGTCCCCCTGCTCGGGTCGGATGCAAATGCCCATATCTCCGTTAAATTGCCATTAATCTTTTCCAGATTTCATACACTAAGTAATGTGTCCCACAGCCATGTGCACCCTGATTTTAAAGGAAATTAACCGGGGCATTCGAGACTTATTCCTGGGTAAAAAAGTCCCCCTGCTCGGGTCGGATGCAAATGCCCATATCTCCCTTAAATTGCCATTAATCTTTCCCATATTTCATACACTAAGTAATGTCTACCACAGCCATGTGCACCCTGATTTTAAAGGAAATTAACCGGGGCTTTCGACACTAATTCCTGGGTTGCTCGGGTCGGATGCAAATGCCCATATCTCCGTTAAATTGCCATTAATCTTTTCCAGATTTCATACACTAAGTAATGTGTCCCACAGCCATGTGCACCCTGATTTTGAAGAAAATTAACCGGGGCATTCGAGACTTATTCCTGGGTAAAAAAGTCCCCCTGCTCGGGTCGGATGCAAATGCCCATATCTCCCTTAAATTGCCATTAATCTTTCCAAGCTTTCACACACTAAGTAATGTGTCCCACAGCCATGTGCACCCTGATTTTAAAGGAAATTAACCGGGGCTTTCGAGACTTATTCCTGGGTAAAAAAGTCCCCCTGCTCGGGTCGGATGCAAATGCCCATATCTCCCTTAAATTGCCATTAATCTTTCCCATATTTCATACACTAAGTAATGTCTACCACAGCCATGTGCACCCTGATTTTAAAGGAAATTAACCGGGGCTTTCGACACTAATTCCTGGGTTGCTCGGGTCGGATGCAAATGCCCATATCTCCGTTAAATTGCCATTAATCCTTTCCAGATTTCATACACTAAGTAATGTGTCCCACAGCCATGGGCACCCTGATTTTGAAGAGAATTAACCGGGGCTTTCGATACCTATTCCTGGGTAAAAAAGTCCCCCTGCTCGGGTCGGATGAAAATGCCCATATTTCCCTTAAATTACCATTAATCTTCCCCAGATTTCATACACTATATCATGGGTACCACATCCGTGTGCACCCTGATTTTGAAGAAAATTAACCGGGGCTTTCGATACTTATTCCTGGGTAAAAAAGTCCCCTGCTCGGGTCGGATGAAAAGAGCCATATCTCCGTTAAATTGCCATTAATCTTTCCCATATTTCATACACTAAGTAATGTCTACCACAGCCATGTGCACCCTGATTTTAAAGGAAATTAACCGGGGCTTTCGACACTATTTTCTGGGTTGTTTGGGTCGGATAAAAAGGGCCATATCTCCCTTAAATTACCATTAATCTTCCCCAGATTTCACACACTATATCATGGGTACCGCTACCATGTGCACCCTGATTTTGAAGAAAATTAACCGGGGCTTTCGAGACTTATTCCTGGGTAAAAAAGTCCCCCTGCTCGGGTCGGATGAAAATGCCCATATTTCCCTTAAATTACCATTAATCTTCCCCAGATTTCATACACTATATCATGGGTACCACATCCGTGTGCACCCTGATTTTGAAGAAAATTAACCGGGGCTTTCGATACTTATTCCTGGGTAAAAAAGTCCCCTGCTCGGGTCGGATGAAAAGAGCCATATCTCCGTTAAATTGCCATTAATCTTTCCCATATTTCATACACTAAGTAATGTCTACCACAGCCATGTGCACCCTGATTTTAAAGGAAATTAACCGGGGCTTTCGACACTATTTTCTGGGTTGTTTGGGTCGGATAAAAAGGGCCATATCTCCCTTAAATTACCATTAATCTTCCCCAGATTTCACACACTATATCATGGGTACCGCTACCATGTGCACCCTGATTTTGAAGAGAAATTAACCGGGGCTTTCGAGACTTATTCCTGGGTAAAAAAGTCCCCCTGCTCGGGTCGGATGAAAATGCCCATATTTCCCTTAAATTACCATTAATCTTCCCCAGATTTCATACACTATATCATGGGTACCACATCCGTGTGCACCCTGATTTTGAAGAAAATTAACCGGGGCTTTCGATACTTATTCCTGGGTAAAAAAAGTCCCCCTGCTCGGGTCGGTCGAAAATGCCCATATCTCCCTTAAATTGCCATTAATTTTCCCCAGCTTTCACACACGTATTCATGGGTACCACATCCATGTGCACCCTGATTTTAAAGAAAATTAACCGGGGCTTTCGATACTTATTCCTGGGTAAAAAAATCCCCTGCTCGGGTCGGATGAAAATACCCATATCTCCCTTAAATTGCCATTAATTTTCCCCAGCTTTCACACACGTATTCATGGGTACCCCAGCCATGTGCACCCTGATTTTAAAGGAAATTAACCGGGGCTTTCGACACTATTTTCTGGGTTGTTTGTGTCGGATAAAAAGGGCCATATCTCCCTTAAATTACCATTAATCTTCCCCAGATTTCACACACTATATCATGGGTACCGCAACCATGTGCACCCTGATTTTGAAGAAAATTAACCGGGGCTTTCGATACTTATTCCTGGGTAAAAAAGTCCCCCTGCTCGGGTCGGGTGAAAATGCCCATATTTCCCTTAAATTACCATTAATCTTCCCCATCTTCCACACACGTATTCATGGGTACCACAGCCATGTGCACCCTGATTTTAAAGAAAATTAACCGGGGCTTTCGACACTAATTCCTGGGTAAAAAAGTCCCCCTGCTCGGGTCGGATGAAAATGCCCATATCTCCCTTAAATTGCCATTAATCTTACCCATCTTTCACACACGTATTCATGGGTACGACATCCATGTGCACCCTGATTTTAAAGGAAATTAACCGTGGCTTTCGACACTATTTTCTGGCTTTTTTGGGTCGGATAAAAAGGGCCATATCTCGCTTAAATTGCCATTAATCTTCCCCAGTTTTCACACACGTATTAATGGGTATCATATCCATATGCACCCTGATTTTAAAGAAAATTAACCGGGGCTTTCGACACTAATTCCTGGGTAACAAAATCCGCCATGCTCGGGTCGGATGAAAAGAGCCATATCTCCCTTAAATTACCATTAATCTTCCCCAGATTTCATACACTATATCATGGGTACCACATCCGTGTGCACCCTGATTTTGAAGGAAATTAACCGTGGCTTTCGACACGAATTCCGGTACAGTTCAATCACTTTTGATGGGAGTCGTCAGTATATGGAGCTTTTCCCATAATTCCCGGAGGTTCCAGGCCGAATTTGGAACCTCATAGGCGGCCTGCCATGCGTCCCCACCCGTGGAAAGCAAAAAAAAGTGAAGAAAACGGTCAATTATATGTTAAAATAATCAAAAATGAAGTTTTTGAAAATTCCGAAAAAACGGCTAAGTGCCCAACGGGAGAGGGGAAAAGTCTTCGGCGCTTCGAAACGAAGCGCCGAAGACTTTTCCCCTCCCCCGTTGCAATTTACAACGGAGAGGGGAAATGAGGCTTCCCCTCCTCCGTCCAAAAATTTTTAAACATCTTTTCCAAGCTACCATCTGCACGAAATCGGAAACCCGGTTTTTGAGAGCACTTAGAAAAAAACGAGCTATAATCTCATGATGGGGAAATCATGGAGGAATGTGTCCGCCTCACAAGCACTTTGGATCGGATCAAATTGTTGCCTGGAGGACCCCAAATCCTGGTTCTCAAAAAACTTAAGGTTTTTGAACTGGTCTCTGGATGAATGTAACGGGAGTTGTCAGGGAACTCTACCCGCCTCAAGGGGCACTATTTTCGGATACATTTTATCCATTTTCACCCCTTTTTATGGTTCTTCTAAAAAGTTAACTTAACTTTTTCTGAGTCAGAAGAAAGGTCGGGGCGAGTTGTCAGGGGACTCTACCCGCCTCTAGGGGCACTATTTTC
Organism: Champsocephalus esox; assembly: GCA_036324585.1. NCBI lineage: Eukaryota > Metazoa > Chordata > Actinopteri > Perciformes > Channichthyidae > Champsocephalus > Champsocephalus esox. Next base: position 24,660,744 of record CM070493.1, on the reverse strand, counting down.
GGATACATTTTATCCATTTTCACCCCTTTTTATGGTTCTTCTAAAAAGTTAACTTTAACTTTTTCTGAGTCAGAAGAAAGGTCGGGCGAGTTGTCAGGGGACTCTACCCGCCTCTAGGGGCACTATTTTCGGATACATTTTATCCATTTTCACCCCTTTTTATGGTTCTTCTAAAAAGTTAACTTTAACTTTTTCTGAGTCAGAAGAAAGGTCGGGCGAGTTGTCAGGGGACTCTACCCGCCTCTAGGGGCACTATTTTCGGATACATTTTATCCATTTTCACCCCTTTTTATGGTTCTTCTAAAAAGTTAACTTATACTTTTTCTGAGGAGGCAGAAAGGTCGGGAGAGTTGTCAGGGGACTCTACCCGCCTTTTGGAACACTATTTTCGGATACAATTTATCCATTTTCACCCTTTTTATGGTTCTTCCAAAAAGTTAACTTGTACTTCTTCCGACTATGGATGAATGCAAGTGAAGTTGTCAAGGCACTCAACCAGCCTTACGGAACACTATTTGGCCGTCCACCGTGCGTCCTCTGGGTACGGAACTGTGCAATGCCTCCGGGCAAAATACTGTTACCCCGCTTCCTGCGCTCCACCTGGACCCTGACTCCAGTGCGGTGTGGCGGCCTGTCCCTGGACTGGCCGTCCACCGTGCGCCCTCTGGGTCCAGAACTCCCCTGCCCCATCTGGGGATAGGGGAGAGGTGTGCAATGCCTCTGGGCAAAATACTGTTACCCCGCTTCCTGCGCTCCACCTGGACCCTGACTCCAGTGCGGTGTGGCGGCCTGTCCCTGGACTGGCCGTCCACCGTGCGCCCTCTGGGTCCAGAACTCCCCTGCCTCATCTGGGGATAGGGGAGAGGTGTGCAATGCCTCCGGGCAAAATACTGTTACCCCGCTTCCTGCGCTCCACCTGGACCCTGACTCCAGTGCGGTGTGGCGGCCTGTCCCTGGACTGGCCGTCCACCGTGCGCCCTCTGGGTCCAGAACTCCCCTGCCCCATCTGGGGATAGGGGAGAGGTGTGCAATGCCTCTGGGCAAAATACTGTTACCCCGCTTCCTGCGCTCCACCTGGGCCCTGACTCCAGTGCGGTGTCCCTGGCCTGTCCCTGGCCGTCCACCGTGCGCCCTCTGGGTCCCGAACTCCCCTGCCTCTTCCGGGGGCAGGGGAGAGAACCAGACTCTGGATGAAGGTGAGGGGAGATTACAGGGATCTCTGCCCGCCTAACGAGTGCCTAAATGGGACACCGCACAATGATGCAAATGAACACAAACTGTGATTTGAATATAAGCTGAGTGCATCTTTCGTGAGTCTTTTCACGCTTCCTTCTTTTCTACCCACAATTCTGGTGACATTTCCCGGTACCGAAATGCTCGATAATACACGTCGGATGGCGGTCCGTTGTCCGATCTGCAATAGCTCCTACCGTGCCCTGAGCAAGCACCTGCAGAGGCACCATGGTGTGCGTAACTTGGATGAAAGAAAAATTCTGCTGTTGTTGGCCAACGGACGGACCAACATTAGGCTCCATCCCTGTAGCATTCTGGGATGCGAGTACCACGGCACAAGGCTGGATCGCCACTTGGCCAGAGACCATGTTGAGCTGGCCGGGGAGGAACTAAATGTGGTTAAAAATAAACTGAAAATGACAGTGGCCAAGAAGGAGCTTTATGCACTCCGAATGACACACCCCACCATAGCAATGATTACTGCTTGGGCTGTTGACATGGAGGACGACGACATACTGTCACAACCTCCACCCTTGTCCCCGGTGAACGAGTGTGGCAACCCCGACTGCAAAGAATGGAGGATGGAGGCAAATGCAGTGAGGGCTCAGCGGGACAGATATGCGTTGGAAGTGAAATCGCTTCGCTTCAAATTGCAAAAAAGGATAAAACACAAGCGACAGAGGATGGATCAGCGGGCCGGGGACATGCCAACAGCCCAAGCTGATGAGGACCAGCGGGCCGGGGACATGCCCGCGTTCGATGGCGAGGAACGAGAGCGGATCAGTCTAAACAAACGGCCCCGAGCAGAGTCGACACCAACGAGGCTGTCCGAGTCGAAAGGTCCCTCCTGCAGCAAGTCCCCCGCTGGCTCTCACACACATTCATCCAGCTCCTCAGAGCCTGCACCCATGCATACCGAGGCCTCGTCAACCTCCCCTCCCATAAATTCCCCCTGGTCACGGGGCAGGGGCCGGGGAAATATAATGAGAGACATCACATTCCCACGGATCATGGGTAAGTGTGTTGAATATGTGACAAATGCAGTCTCTGTAACACACCACGTGTTGTCATTAAAGTACTGTTTGTATTTCACAGAGGAGTATCTGCAAGGATACCGGGAGCACTATGCAGGTATCGACCCACCATTGAGGCTCCAGGAAAACACAGTCTCCAAACTAAGCAGAGTGAAGTCATTCCTCAGTTTCATGGCTCACGGTTTCAATCGCCTGTCTGACTGGCTCTTTTTGAGGGATCTCAAGAGGATACGTGGGTGGTCCCGGAGCCTGATGAAGTCAAGCCTTCAAGTCACGACCTCCGACTTCTACATCAAGAATATATCCCACTTTCTCAAGTACATGGCCGACACACCGTGCAGGGGGAGCAGGCTCAGCCAAACCGACATGATTTTAATCAAACGGGAAGTAGTTGCCATCCTGAAGTCCCTGAAGACAAAGGTACTTATCCACCAGATGCAAGTGAAGCGTGACAAGATGAAAGGTCTGCCGAGCTACAACGACCTAATGACGTGCTTGACTTCCACGAGCACTCGCATCCCTCAGCTCCTGGATGTGATGGCCAGCAATCCGAGTACCGCGACCCGGACCCTGCTCTATGGATATATGACTCTTCATTGGAGCTGCATTTACGGCCACCGTCCGGGGGTCTACTCCAACATGACCAACGCCGAGGTCCGAAAGGCGGATACAACTGGCACTGCCTTCGGCTACCTGGTTCATGTGAGTGTAATTAAGTAATGCATTTATTCTGGCAGAATATGCATGATTGACACTGTATTGACACTCTCTAACTCTGTCATAACAGGTAAGCAACCACAAGACGGCTAACGCGTTCGGGGAAGCGCAGCTGTACCTCACCGTGGAAGAATTTGGATGGATGAAGAGGTGGCTGGAAATCAAGGGTACGCTGAAATGCACCCAGAGTCGTTACTTCTTATACACAGAGGGGAAGAACCCGTTCAGGAAGCTTGCCTCCTCCCTGAGGTTGGCATGGGCTGATGTGGGGCTCCACGGTCCCATTAACTTCACCGACCTCCGGACAGTCCACGCCGATAATGCGAAGAGGTTTCAAGACAGAGGCAACCGCCAAAGAGTGAGTGATTTCATGTGTCACAACACTGCAACTGCGGACAAATTTTACGCGAATAATCCTTCTTTGAAGGAGGCTGCGGACATTCGGTTACTCTTCACAGAGTCACTGCAAGCAGCGGCCGCGGAATCGACAGCAGCAGCGGGAAATGAAGACACTTTGGCGGGTAGTGACATCGACAGTGACAGCTCTGGAGAGGAGCACAGCCCGGCTCCCTACCAAGACTCCCTACCAAGACATGTCAATGCTGGGCGAGCGAAGAGGGACCAGTCACTGGCCGAAAATAGCCCCTCAGACATGGGTGAAGAGAGGGTGCCATACCCTGCCCCAACTTCACCCACTCTTGTCTGTGATCAACTTGTAAATATGCAGTGTGTTGTTGTTATCACTCCCCTTGTACATACGTTGTATCAAATGTGAATGTTATTTATCTAAATAGTGTAAATAAAGTTTGTTAAAATCACGAAGTCTTCTGTTTTTAAAGCCCACTATGGGTAGTTTTCCATTAATATCCCCAGGGCCACGATATCTGGAAGTGTGAACCTCCAGCAGGGCAGGTGGTGCTGTGAAGAAGGCCGACTATGAGTGTCGATGGTCGGACGGTAAAGCACCGCAAAATACAGCTACTGTCTATATAACCGACTTCCAGCTCTGCATTGAAGTCTGATACATGTACCCCGTACACTGAGTAGACCGCGGCCGTTCCTGAGTGTCCAACCAGTGTACCTTCTGGTCCATAGGGTATGTCTATATAACCGACTTCCAGCTCTGCATTGAAGTCTGATACATGTACCCCGTACACTGAGTAGACCGCGGCCGTTCCTGAGTGTCCAACCAGTGTACCTTCTGGTCCCTAGGGTATGTAAGCAAACTCAAGCCGGTCAAGGAAAGCAAAATGGTTCCCGCTTCCAAGCCCCCCCCCTCCTCCCAGGCTCATTGATGGAGGTCTGGTCTACACTGTCAAGCGTCTGCTGAAGGTCAGAAAACAAGGAAGGGGTCAGCAGTTTTTAGTGGACTGGGAGGGTTATGGACCGGAAGAGCGGGAATGGATCCCGTCTAGCTTCATCGTGGACCAGAACCTGATGAAGGATTTTTACAAAAGCCATCCTGAACTCGCTGGGCCGTCCGGAGCCATCCGTACAGGAGGGGGTACTGTGGTGTCTAGACAGTTGTGTTAAGTTAATTTATTTAGTTCAGTCCTTTTGTCTTTTGCCTTGTCTTGTGATTTCCTGTTTTATTTTGTAATAATCTTTCCCTCTCGTTTCAGAGCATTCCTGCCCTGGTGTGTTTTTCCCACCAGTGTGATTGTCAGCCCCTCCCTTAATTGTTGCCACCTGTGTCCCCTTACCTAGTGTGTGTGTATATATAGTCTGCGTCTCCCTTTGTCTTGTGTCAGTTCGTCTTGTCTCGTCAAGCCTGCCAGTCATCCCTTGATCGTGTAAAGTATATTTTGACAGTCACGTAGATGTTTTTTTGGTTTAGAGTTTTTGATCCTCCAAGTGAGCGTTTTGTGTTTTGACCTTAATTAAAAGACCTTGTTAAATTCTGATCTGTTTCTGGTGTTGTGCATTTGGGTCCTGAGCCTCCTGACATTCTTAACAACACCTTCTTGGTCTCCTAGGGCATCCGGTTTGTTTATCCCGCTGTTGTCCCCATCTACTTGGGCCTGATGGGGGTGGACGAGCTTGGAGTTGACGCTGACTGCATGGCTGGGGCTTGTAGTGGCGGTGGAGGTGGTTGAGGTGTTCCAACCGGATTGCCAGGGTTGTACGCCGGAAGAGGGAAGGGATACCCAGAGTCGAGGAGAGGTCATTCAGGCCTGCAATGGAAGGACACAGCGATGTCTGGGGTTTACATGTCTTTTGGAAATAATGTATTTTCCTTATTTTCTTCACATTCATCTTCAACCTTAATATTTTATTTAATGCCCAAGGCCAACTGCCTTTTTTTTACTCCCCAGTATTATAAACACTTTATGTGAGTGTCCAGTTTTCTGTAAGTCTTTTACTTTAACTTTATTTATTTATTTTTACCCTTCATTCCATCTTTATGTTCTTGTAATTTATTCTTTTTAGGTTCTTGATTTTTAATTTACTCAAAAAAACCTCCCTTAGGAAATCCGAACATTTCCATCCATATATTTTGCTCGCATGACATCCATAATCGGACCCTCAGGAGAATGTACAAATCCCCTATGCTTTGCTCCCATAACAAAGTCTTTAAGTGTTACCAAAACACCCGTGTTACCAAAACACTATTTTTTCATCCGTCGATGATCCAGATATACCAAATATCCTACTTCGAGCGGTCCCTCTCATAAATGTCATGGAGTTTTAATTACGTTTAACTTTAAACAATTTAGACTCTGTACATCTCACCGAGTATTGAAAGCCCTTTGAATTTGTTGGATCTCGTGAAGTCAATTGGTTCCACCCCGGCGCTGGTCCTCTCGTCACGTACGGTTTCTGTCGAGGTAGAGGAGGATCCTGGAGCGACCACCAGCGTCCGGAGGTGTCCGCAATCTAACATACAGAGATCCTGCCGACAACGCCATTTGTTATGGAAATCTAGGACCCAACACGGCTGGAGAGTACACTTCAAAGTGATCAAAACAAATAAATGGTGAATCAGACAGAGCTTGTCTTTTGGGTTATTTATTTGAAGCTTCAAATACATGATACAGATATAATATAGACACAGGTCTGACAGAGCATAGAATAGTCTGCCAGAGTGTGCGTAGTACAATGAAAAAGCAAAGGTTATATAGGAAATGAGTGGGAACGTGAGAAATCTGTCTTCACACAGTCACATTGTTATTAGACATCTGGCCTTGAGCGGGAGATAGCATAACGGTTCTCAGAGTAGGGAAGTTCTGGTGTGACTGTGTGTGAGTCTCCCAGTAGCCATAGCAGCTCTGTGGCCTTGAAGAGTAGAGAAGAATAAGAAGAAAACAGCACATGATATTTACGAGAAGCATTTGGTTTAAGCATATAAGGATATAATACAAATTTCCACTACAACATGCAGCGGGTTTCTCACACGCACCAGGCTTCCCGTATGTATTTTGGGAATCTTGGCATTTATTTTGGCGTCAGTGTATGTTTTCATGTGCCACTGTTTCTTTTCCACTCTGTCTCTCAGTTCCTGATCCTGAGTATAAGTAAGCTGTGGCAGGATTGAGAGTTTGGTTCACATTTTTCTTCCATACATGAGCTGGAAAGGAGATGTCCCTGTAGTGGCGTGAGGTGTAGCTCTGTAGACCTGAAGAAACTCAGCAACGTGAGCTTTCCACGGAGCGTTCTCTCTCTGTGCAATAATAATAATAATAACTGAGATTTCTATAGCGCCTTTCAAGGGACCCAAGGTCGCTTTACAGGAATAGGGCAAGCATAAACAAAACAAAACAAAACAAAGGTCAGACAGACAAAACAACAGATCGATTTAAGGGCCGAAAGCCTTGATGAACAGATGGGACCTGAGGGCCCTTTTGAAGGCGTCGAGTGTGGGGATGTTGCGAATCTCCGCAGGGAGAGCGTTCCAGAGGGTGGGGGCTGCCACACTGAAGGCTCTGTCCCCGAAGGTTCTCAGTTTGGTGCGGGGGGTGGTGAGCAGGCCAGAGTCTGAAGACCGCAAGTTCCGGGGTGGGGCATGTGGGTGGAGGATGTCCGATAGGTACTGGGGGGCAAGGGCATGGAGGGACTTGTAGGTCAGGAGGAGGACTTTATAAGTTATGCGGAACTTGACCGGCAACCAGTGGAGGCGGATGAGGGTGGGAGTGATGTGCTGCCACGGCTTTGTGTGTGAGGACCCGATCTGCACAGTTTTGGACATACTGGAGCCTGTCCGGGGTTTTGTTGGGAACCCCGAACAGGACACGATTGCAGTAGTCCAAGCGGGTGGTGACAAATGCATGCACCAGGGACTCGGCAACCGACTCCGAGAGTGACGGTCGGAGTCTGGCAAATGTTCCGCAGGTGGTAGAAAGCCGATTTGGTCACAGACTTTGACGTGGGAATGGTAGGAAAAGGGTGGAGTCGAGGATCACACCCAGGTTGCGGGCTTCAGGAGATGGGGAGATGGAGCAGCCGTCGACCTCAAGGACGAAGTCACCAACCTTCTGGAGCAGTGCCTTGGGTGCCACAACCATGAGCTCTGTTTTACCGCTGTTCAGCTTCAGATAGTTTGAGGACATCCATGTCTTGATGTCATGCAGGCAGTTGATGAGAGACTGAGGGGGGAGCTGGGAGGATGGAGTGGTGCTGAGATAAAGTTGGGTATCATCAGCGTAGCAGTGGAAGTTGAGTCCATGATGTCGGATGATCTGGCCGAGGGGGAGCATGTAAATGGTGAACAGGAGGGGGCCAAGTACGGAGCCCTGGGGTACACCGTGGTGGACTGGGGCCGGGGGTGAGTTTGAGCCACTGATGGAGAAAAACTGTTTCCTGTTGTGGAGGTAGGATGTCAATCAGGACAGCGCTGTGCCAGTGACACCCAGGAGGTCTGAGAGGCGGGTGAGGAGGATGTTGTGAGAGATGGTGTCAAACGCTGCAGAGAGGTCCAGGAGGATGAGGATGCTGAGGCGGCCAGAGTCAGCAGCAATGAGGAGGTCGTTGGTGATCTTGATGAGGGTGGTCTCAGTGCTGTGTTTGCGGGATTTGAAGGGCTCATAGAGCTCATGGTTGGACATGTACAGATGGAGTTGTACGGCGACCACTCTTTCCAGAGTTTTGCTGACGAAGGGAAGGTTGGAGATCGGCCGGTGGTTCTGGAGGTCGTCGGGGTCCAGGCCAGGTTTTTTGAGTATGGGGGTGACTGAGGCCATTTTGAAGCTGGTGGGGACTATACCAGAAGCCAGAGAAGCGTTGATGATGACCACCATGTAGGGACAGAGGGTGGGTAGGCAGTCCTTGACCAGGGACTGTGGGCATGGGGTCCAGGGAGCAGGTGGAGGTCTTGGCGAGCTGACCAGTTTGGCCACTTGGAGAGCATCCACAGGGGAGAGAGAGGAGAGGCGCGGCGCTTGAGGTGCGTTACCAGGTGCCTGAGGTGCAGGTAGGGGGAAGGGCCAGTCACCAGGAGCTGCCGATGGATGTCCTCGACTTTCGCCTGGAAGAAGTCGAGAAATGTGGAGCACAGATCGGGAGCCCCTGAGGGCTGGGGGGCGTCAGGGGGCCGTAGTAGGCGGTTGATGGTGGAGAACAGTCTTCTGGGGTTGCTTTGCTGAGCACCAATGAGACGGGAGTAGTAGTGTGTCTTGGCATGGGAGAGAGCTTCCTTGTATGTTTTTATATGCTCACGAAAGGCCAGGAGGTGGACTGTGAGGCCAGTCTTTTTGGAGAGCCTCTCCAGCTGGCGTCCAGAGGCCTTCAAACGGCGGAGTTCAGTGGTGAACCAGGGGGCAGGGCGGGTGAAGGAAACAGTCCGTGTTTTAATGGGGGCGAGAGCGTTGAGACTGAGGGATAGGGCAGTGTTGTAGTGGGCTACCAGGCCATCCACAGTGGAGTCGGAGGGACCCAAGGCCATGTGGGTAGCTATCAGGTCGGATAGGGCTGGTGCACTCAGAGTCTTGATGTTCCTAAATGTAATGGTGCGTTTGGGATGCTGCCTGGGCAGAGAGACCGGAACAGTGAAGAGGATGGCGTGATGGTCAGATACAGCCAGGTCGAGGCGCTGTAGGTCGGGGGGCGGAGAGCCGGTAGAGCACACCAGATCGAGCGTGTGGCCTTTGATGTGGGTGGGGCCCTGGACATGTTGCTTGATGCTGAAAGAGTCCAAAAGTGAGAGGGATTCAGCAGCGAATGTGCAGTTACTGGAGTCCACATGGATGTTAAAATCACCGAGCAGGAGAGTTGATGGAGACATGGAGCAGATAGAGGTGAGTAGCTCAGACAGCTCAGACAGGATGGTAGTGGAAGCTTTAGGTGGGCGGTAAATGAGGGCAACCTGGAGCGGAGCAGACCCGGCCAGTTTGAAGACAACACACTCAAATGACGTGGTAGTAGGTACTGGGAGTTTTTTAACCAGGATGCCAGCTCGGTGGATAACAGCCAATCCACCGCCACGACCCAGGGAGCGGGGCTTCTGGATGTACAAATAGCCTGGGGGTGTAGCTTGATTGAGTGTCACAAAGTCCTGCTGACTTTGCCATGTCTGTGTTAAGCATAGGATGTCAATGCTTCTGTCATAATGTCGTGGATGAGTAGCACTTTGTTGTTGAGGGAGCGGGTATTCTGCAACATAAATGTCACGTAGTTGTTCATAGCTGCTGGGGGGAACAGGGACGGAGAAACCAGCACACTGTCAGCACAGGCCAGGGACCTCAGGTAGATAGAGCGAACGGGAGGTTTGGTCAGATGACGTTGTTTGTTGTGATGACGACATCGCCGTGCGACAGACCATCTGTCAGAAACAACGGCAGGGATAGGAGTTTCAGAGTAGGAAAACTTGCATCTGGATGCCCGGTGTATGTAGCGGGGACGACGCAGAAGCCCAAGGGATTTGATAACGGTGAGGCAGTCGGGGATAGTGTGGTAGAAAAAGTTACGAATTTCCAGCGTGGAGTAATGGAGCAGCATCACGAGAAGAGCGGCGAGCCAGCTAGCAGCTAGCACCATTAGCCCTGCAGAAACCGGACCTCAAACCTCGGCAGCGATGATGAAAAACAGCCCAGTTGGAATGGCCGGACTTGAGGGAGAGTTCGTGGATAGTCCTGGTAGTGTGGCAGAGAGGAGCCCAGTCGGAGAAATCCGGAACGGAGACTATACTGATAGCAGAGCGTGATAGTGAGCTCGTTTAGCTAATAGCAGGATAGCAGAGGCTAAGAGCTAAACAACAGCCACACGTAGTCGGCTGAGCAACGGAGATGGCAGAAACACAAAACCAGAGGAGAACAATATTTCCGCTGTGTATGGGAATTAAATAGGTTGATGGCAGAGAGTGGTAGACACGAAGTAAGCGTCGGTATGAAGAGCGGCGAAAAACACGCCTGCGTCCCCTTAATGCTGTCGCATCACTGTGCAGTGAGAATGCTTTCCTTCAGCACTCTATTTAGCCTCTCCACAGCTCCATTTCCTTCTGGATGGTAGATTGTAGTCCTGATGCGTTAGATGTCTCTTTCTTCTAGGAAAAAGGTGAGTTCTGAGGATGTGAATTGTGGACCGTTATCTGTCACCACAGAGACGGGGTTCCCTGGCTTTTTGGCTGAACAGTGATCTCATGAAGGTGATCACTGTTGCAGTAGTGCATCTTGGGGCAAAACACACTTCTGGCCATTTTGAATAGTAGTCAGTCATAGTAATAGCAAACTTACAGTCCACCAGACCAGTCTCAAATGGGCCCACGATGTCTGTGTTGAGACTTAGTCCAGCTTCCTGCAGTCGGTACAGTACTGCTTTCAGGCGGGTTTCATGCTCAGCACGGTATGAGGAGTAAACGATGATATCATCCAGATATGCCTGCACTCCAGGTAAATCTTTCAGCACCATGGACATCATCTTCTGAAATGCTGAGGTTGCTGATGCTAGCCCATTGCAAACTCGCTTGTACCTGAAGAGTCCCTCGTGAGTAATGAAAGCAGTCAGATCTCTGCTGTCCTCATGCAGTGGAAGCTGCTAGTATGCATTAGCCAGGTCGAGGGTTGAGAATATGGTAGCTCCTCTGAGTTCTGAGAAGAGCTCCTCCATGTGCGGAATGGGGTAGCAATCCATTATGACGGCCGTGTGACCCCCTGATCCCACCGGAAGCGACGCGCTGCGACGCGCTGCGACGCGCTGCGACGCGCTGCGACCTCCTCCTGCGTCATAACCCACCAGGCGCGTTTCAAAACGTTGCGGAAGTGGAGCGTCATGTGTGCAGCCTCGCAGTTGTTGTTGATTTAAACACAAGTTTATTTGGGGGATGGGCCTGGGCCGGATGAACGTTCCACTTCCTGCCTGCGCTGCGCCGCGTCAAAAATAGGATTCATCCTATATTTTAGAAATTCCTTGCGGCGAGGAGCTTCTGGGACGCTTCGAGCCGCGGCGGGTCTGGTGGAATAGCACCCATTGACTAGAGTGGCCGCGATCGCTAAAAACGCCGCAGCCGCAGTGCAGACGCTCCTGGTGGGATTAGGGGGTTAGGCTCCCTGAGGTCTGTACACATCCTTATTTTAGATGAGTTATTTCGTTGAATCACAACGATCGGTGATACCCAGGGAGAGGTATCTATTTTTTCAATGATGTCAGCATCAAGAAGGCGCTTTAACTCTGCAGAAACAGCATCTCTGACTGAGAACGGAAGCCTTCTCAATTTCTGCTGCACAGGCTTCACATCATCTTTCACTTTTACTTTGTGTAAAACGTTCCTAACACAGCCCATACAGATGTAGTGCTTCATTTCAGACGCCTACCCGTGCGGGTCCGTGATCGGCACGGGGTGGGCCCCTGCTGAAAAGGAAAACCCCCCCCGCAGGATTTGAAACGCCCCCTTGATAAATACATTTAATTATAATGAAACCAGCTGCAATGGATCATGGATCGACCAGGGGGAGCCGTGAAAAGCTGCCACACTGGAACTCATGTGAAATAAACAGCTGATCTACAGGTATCTGATATAGCGGATATTTGTTAAGATCCATATGTCATGGATAGGATCATATTCTGTGCTAAATAAGAGACATGTAATAATTTACTAAACATCACCATGTTTTTATTTAACAAAATAATGTTTAATTCACGTTGGCGTAAGTACAAAACCCTCGCTATGTTTTCAGATCAGGAAATGCATCCAGGCTCAAACAAACGATTTTCAATCATCATCCTCACGATCATTTAATGTATCATATGTTCGCGAGTTGAAATGAATGCCCTACGTTTAATCCACATGAGTTTACAACAACAAAAATAATCGCTTTGTTTTTATATCACATCCGACCGGAGGAAAATGCAACGGCTTTCACTACCGATCATCCTAATCCCACGGGCAAACCATAATATGTACAGTGTTAATAGTTTACTGTATTATTAGTGTCTAATATTACTGGGGATTTCGGAATGGTACTGGATTTTGATTTATTGTATCGGCTTCATATCGCAATATATTCCCGAAGTCTGAAATGCAAAAATGTCCCACATTAGGGCAATTCACCCTACATTTAATCATTCAACCAAAATCATATTTCGTTTCTTTTTAACGAAATAAATGTGGTTTAATCCACATAATTTACTGTGTTAATTGTTTACTGTAGTATTGTGCACATTACTTTTCGCTGCTTGTTGCACCTGGTTAGAAGCTAAACTGCATTTCGTTGTCTCAGTAGGCCTACCTGCAATATGTGCAATAACAATAAAGTTGAATCTAATCTTGAGCAGGACCAAATGTATTTAGGCTACTTAGTACATATCTGACATAAACGATTAAACACATTTGTGCATTCTTTAAACCGAGTCAAGCCGAGTCCGGAGGTGGCGGCACATTAAAGTTTGCACCTGATTGTTTAACTTGAAGGTGCCTGATGACATTTAATCATTCAAACAAAATCATATTTCGTTTATTTTTAACGAAATAAATGTGGTTTAATCCACATAATTTAGGCCTACTGAGTTAATTGTTTACTGTAGTATTGTTTAACGCTCCCGCCCCGTGACGTGCAATACCGAACCTGCCCCGCTACCCCCACATATTGCCAATTAGTTCCGCAACCCGACCCGACCCGTCGTCACAAGATCCGCAACCCGACCCGAACCCGCATAGCCTAGCCTATATATGAGTAGTGAAAACGTGCAATTATTAACACATGCAGTGGCATATTTGTCTCAAAAAGCGTGGGATGTTGGTTATTTTCTCCATCTAGGAGGACACCAAAAGCCTCCTAGATGTTGGATTTCGCACTTGAGGAAGTGTTATTGAAAATGCTGTATTCTCCGCTAGAGAGCTTCACCTCAGCCATTTCGAATGTGGCGCGCACAGCAGCAGATTGATGCGCTGAAGAGGTTATGATTATGCACGGTCCCGCGGGGGAGAAGTCTGAGGATTTAAACATTAAACTAAATTATTATTATTTTAATATATTTATTATGCAATACCGACCCGACCCGCATCATCTTTGTTTTACCCAGAACCGAACCCGGAAAAAAGCGTTTCAAAAAATACCACCTGCGAATCACCTTTTTTGCAGGTCACCCGATGCAGGACTCTGGCCTGATGTGAACATTTCCAGAAGAACTCTAGCATGAATGGCCTTTGTATGTATACAGTAGGCCTACAGTACAGCCCACCATGTAGACCTTCCTTTTTTCCCATCCAAAGTTTGAATTGGATAAAGGTAATGGTTATCGATGGTGCTTTTATAGCCTATTGTATAATAACTGTGTGATTTATATTGCTTTTCAAATGCATATATGGCCACCCATTTACACGGCTCTTCCCGTCAAGAATATGAATAGAACTTAGGTAGATCACTTTACATTTCTGCAAATTAATTTTTAATCACACACGTCTCCCCACGTCTCCCCGTCCCGAAAATGATAAATAAAATAAAAAGAGGAAACAATTTTCAAGTTCAGTTTTCAACGTTTTATTTAAAATAACTGACATAACAGACACCATACTGTAGGCCTATCTTCTGTGGAAACCAGGACGAGCTATTTCGGGATCTGTTTTTCTGGGGCTCCTCAGTCTCTCATTTACCCGGCTCCTGATCTTATGCCACTGGTCAATGTTCAGATTTTGGAACCAATTGGAAACATAGGACTCAATCTTTTTCAACCTCTTGACGGGAAAAAAGGAAGGTGTAAATGTTTGAATGATGAATAAACAGTGAGGAGGGGTACAGTATGAATACACTAGATATACACAGTAGCCCAGCCTGTGAGCAGTATGAACACCAATGAGCGCTCAGCTCGAGATACCAGCGAGTCGAGAGAGAGAATGATATCTGCATTTTCTCTTTTGGTTTGATTAGGACACATCCTGGGGATTGTGTTTACAAACATTGACGAGACCGTTTACCAGCCCCCACCCCCCATGTTGCCTATGCTGTCCTGTGTTGCGAACTCTTTGTTTAAAACGAATTGGCCATCGGAATGTGTGGAGGAATTCTCCCAAGGGTCACATTCCACACCATTTCCCCCCCCCACTCCTGTGATCTACCATCCCCCAGTCTGTAGGTTTTTGTTTGCATATTATATATTATATTTACAGCCCTTAAGATACACTTTTGTGTTTAACAGCTGACCACCATGACATACTTTGTTTTAGTAGATTTCGCATGAGAGCAAAATATATAAATATGAGCATTAAATGATATGAATATGAGAACAAAATGCATGAATGTGTGAGTGACAATATATGAATGTGTGCATTGAAATATGATAATATGAGAGCAAAATGTATGAATGTGTGAGTGTAAATGAAGAGTTTGGTTCCAAAATGCTATAATTCCATGTAGATCAATTTGAGTAAAAATGTATTTTCTTTACCAAGAAAAGTGGCAAGTGAAAACCACTATTTTCTGTTTCAAACTTTCACATAGCATCTTGAGGTTATAATAACATTACAAATTAAAATCCAGAATTTGATTTTCAAAGATTTATTTTAAAAACTGATCATTTTTTCCCCAAAATGCAATAAATCCATGACACGTTTTTTTCCCTCCAAAATGCAATAGATCCATTTTATTTTTCATATTGAAACTGTGCAAACATATATAACAGTAAGTAAGTTGATACATATGAAAACCTCTGAACTTGGTCAATACTAAACTTATATATGGGCACTGGGCCAAAAATACATCAATCATCGCTCCCAAAATGTATTTAACGGGTCATCTTGTTAATGCTACACATTCATTACAACAATAAAACATTACATGTGAGGAAAATGTATCATGAACAACAATATCACATTGGACCACAGACATTCCAAAATCACATTAATCTTTGCCATGTTGCATTAATATTAGTGCTGTACGTTGTACGATTGTCTTGTGCATACTATACATCCATTGCATTCATATAACTATATCTGTGTAAAGAACTGTAAAGAAGATTGAAAACTGATTTGCACAAGTCTTGTGCATACTATAAATCCATTTAATTAATATAACTATATTTCTGAGTAAAACATTCAATAACTTACCATTCATTAAGAGTAGAATGGCCACTGTCAAAAGGCTGGCACAATGGGCAGCTACTCTTCATGACTGTCACAGTCAACCTCATTCATCTGTGACTGAGAGTGCATCATCATAGAAGGCACGCACATTGTCACTCACACCAATTTCAGAGAGCAAATTCAGGACATCCTTCCTTTTTTCTTCTTTCACTGTGCTTTTTTTGGGAAGCTGACTTGGCTTGAAGTTTGCCCACTCCTTTCCTCTTTTCAACACTGAGTGGTAGCAGTATTCACCGCTATACACAGCCTTGAATCCTAGTTTCTCCTTCCTGAATTCCAGCATTATTGCTTCACTTAGCTTAAATTACTTCTGTGACTTTACAAAAGCCTGTGTTTTTGTTTTGAAATCATAAGCCTCCCAGTCTTGACCATATACGTGTACATTGCCATGACTGCGCAAAATCTGGTAGTATTCCTCTGGCTGCTCATTCACAGCTGCTGCTCATTCACAGCTGCTGCTCGTGCTCTGAAACTCACCTGAGGAACAGGTTACACGCCGTCAGCGCTGAGACGTGATCCACCTTTGCTGAGTTCCGGATGAGAGCCACGTTCAACCTCATCCACCACAGCGGACCCAAGTTCCACTAAAGGCACGTCGGGAAGGGTTTCAGGAGCCACTCCACACTGGGCGAATCACTTCTGGGATCCTACTTTTGCCTGCCGAGTGGATTTAGCAGGAGAGGGAGCAACTCTTGCAGAGATAAAGAGTCGGAAGTGTGGTCCCGGCTCTCCTCTCGCCGCCCTTCTCGCCGCTCCTCACACCGCGTATCGCCGCTCCTCTTGCCGCTCCTCTTGCCGCTCCTCTTGCTGCTCCTCTCGCCGCTCCTCACACTGCGTATCGCCGCTCCTCTCCGCGCCTGTGCTACCGGCGGAGATGTAAAGTGGATTAAATAGCCGGTGTAAGGCGGTGGGATTACCTTCTCTACTCTGCTGTGCTGCTATAGCTGAGGCCTGGTTCCACCTTGCTCCGGGAACAGCGTGAATACTGTTGTGCTGGACTGGGAGAATGGCGGGTGTCGTGTTTCTGCTGTGCCTTTTCTTGGCTGTGCTGGACAAGGAGAAGATCGCTAGTCGTCCTGACCAATCTACTGGATTCGGGTATGTTCTGCCGCCCGCAGTGGACATCCCCTGTACAGTTTTGGAGGTGTTGCACAAACAATTGCTGGTTGCACTGTCGCGGACATTCATTTCGGAAAATGTTTGTCTTTCTCACATGCCTGCCACGATGGTCCTTCAGAATTGTTTTTTAAACTCTAATCTCACTTTCGCGAAGTTTGCTGGTGACTCTAGATCAGCTGACAATGTATGTGTGTTGATTAAGAGGAAAAGGTTCTTGGTATTTTTATTGTTGTTACTATCAGGAAATGTACAGCCAAATCCAGGTCCACTGAGCAGTATTAGTCAAATAGCTACTCCTGCTGATTTTATATCTAGATCTGGGCTAGGTTTAATTCATTTAAATGTGCGTAGTCTGTTACCTAAATTAGATTTTGTCCGTATTTGGGCGAGTTCGACTGATGCTGATGTCATTGTCTTATCAGAAACGTGGCTAGATAAATCCATTTTGGCCTCTGACAAAGGGTCAACAGCTCATGGTGGTGGGCTGCTACAGGGCCCCTTCGGCTGTCAAGGACTCTTTATCGTCTTTGGAAAAACTGTTATCACAACTTTCCTACAAGGAAATAGTGCTGCTTGGTGATTTTAATTGGGACTGGTTAACTTCTGTGTCAGAGGATTATAAAAACCTGTGTACCTCATTGAATTTTACCCAGATTATAGACAGTCCTACTCGCCCAAATATTAAGTCCCCAAATAAATCCTCCTTAATTGATCTAATTTTAACAAATGTTCCACATAAATACTCATCTGTGGGAGTATTTGCTAATGATGTGAGTGACCACTGTGTTGTAGCCACAATTAGGGACACTAAGGTCCAAAAGGTTAAACCACGTATCATCACAAAGAGAGACAAAAAACACTTTGTATGTTTGCAGGGTTTTTTACATGATCTGTTTGATTTTGATTGGGGTAGAATCAATTTGTTTGCTGATGTAGAAACTGCATGGTCTTATTTTTATCTTGGTTTTATGAAAATTATAGATAGACATGCACCTCTGCGTACATTTAGAGTGAAGGGACGAAACAATCCCTGGTTTTCTGCTGAGCTGTCCAGTCTCCTTCATGAGAGAAATAATGCTTGGGCTACGGCTAGGAAATCAGGCTCAGAGGTAGAATGGCTACGTTTTAGGCAGCTAAGAAATAGCTTCACATCTCAAATAAAAAGTGCTAAATCAAAGTACTATTTGTCGGTTACCACAGAAAACCTGAATAATCCTAGGAAATTTTGGAAAGCCATAAAATCAATTTCCACTGGTGATATCCCAAATGAGCTACCTCCGTGCCTTACCACAGCATATGACTCTATATCGGACAGGGCTACTATGATAACTTGCTTTAATGAGCATTTTGTGTCTTGTGGCTCTCTGTTTGGCTGTGTGGCTCCTGTGAACGCTCCAATCCTTGACTCTGAACAATGTGGTCTGGAAAACCCTTTCAGTTTTACTCCTTTAACTATTGGTATTGTTCATGAAGCATTATCCAAGTTAGATCCTAGGAAACCGGCTGGCCGGGACAACGTAGAACCTTTCTTTTTAAAGATAGCTACAGATTTTATTGCTCCACCTCTTACTTCTCTTTTTAACCTCTCCCTCAGCACGAACACAATTCCAAAAGTATGGAAGTCTGCTTATGTCTTGCCTTTACTGAAATGAGGGGAGGCAGCTATTTTAAATAACTATAGGCCAATCTCTAAATTGTCAGTTCTGGCTAAGGTGCTCGAACGCTTAGTGAGTGAACAAGTAAAGGAGTTTTCATGTATAAATTATATCCTGTCTAAACATCAGTCAGGATTCAGAAAAAATCACAGCACCATCACTGCGACAATGAAAGTGGTAAATTACATTACTACTATTTTAGATAATAAGCAGAGTTGTGCAGCTCTGTTTATTGACCTTTCCAAAGCATTTGACACTGTTGATCATCGCATTTTAAAGTAGAGGCTACTCAGTATTGGCATATCCAGCAATGCAGTGGGGTGGTTTGTAAACTACCTCTCGGAAAGGTCCCAATGTGGTCATTTTGATGGACTGTCTTCTGAATGGTTAAACATTTCTAATGGTGTACCACAAGGTTCTGTTTTAGGACCACTTTTATTCTCCATATATATTGACAGTGTAGGTGATAATGTGGATGAAGCTACTTTACATTTTTATGCGGATGATACTGTGATGTATTGTGCAGGTCCCTCCATTCAGGAGGCTGTTGTTAAATTACAAGCTGTTTTAACACTATTCAGACTCAGCTCTCTGAATTAAAGCTTCTTTTAAATGTGGATAAAACCAAGGTAATGCTCTTTTCAAAAGCTAAAAAGACACCAGAGCCTGTTTTAGATATTGTAACTACGCAAGGAACAAAACTTGAAGTTGTTGCCCGTTACAAATACCTTGGTATCTGGCTTGATGATTGTCTCTCTTTTAAACTTCATGTCAATAACCTGCTTAAAAAACTGAGGGTTAGGCTAGGTTTCTTTTTCAGAAACAAGTCCTGTTTCTTGCTTGAGGCCAGGAAAAGGCTAATCACTGTGACCTTTTTACCTGTGCTGGACTATGGTGATCTGGTCTATATGAATGCACCTGCCAATTACCTGAGCAAATTGGATGCTGCGTATCACAGTGCTCTGAGATTTGTCAC
This sequence comes from Champsocephalus esox, assembly GCA_036324585.1. Lineage (NCBI taxonomy): Eukaryota > Metazoa > Chordata > Actinopteri > Perciformes > Channichthyidae > Champsocephalus > Champsocephalus esox. Next base: position 24,641,505 of record CM070493.1, on the reverse strand, counting down.
AAATTGTAAAGCGCTTACACATCACTGTACACTGTATACCAAGGTAGGTTTACCATCACTCTCTGTACGGAGGCTCAGTCATTGGTACACGTTTATCTATAAAGCTTTGTTGGGTAAACTCCCGTATTATATCTGCTCTCTGATAACACAGAGAGTTGCAAGCAGCTATTGTCTGAGGTCACATGATGTTGTCTTGTTAGATGTGCCAAGAGCAAGGACGGTCTTAGGTAAGACAGCTTTTATGTGCGCAGCTCCACTTGCTTGGAACAATCTTCAGCAAGAATTGAAACTGAGCAATCTCATTCCTCTGCATGTTTTTAAAGCTAGAGTAAATGAAATACTTGCTGATACAATGGGCACTTGTAAATGTCTATAACTATGTATCCTGTAAATATAATGTATAATGTCCTTCATTGTTTTATGTTTCATGTGGAACCTATATGCTGCAGGTCTCCCTTGAAAAAGAGATCTATGATCTCAATGGGACCAATCTGGATAAATAAAGGTTTGAAATGAAATGAAAATAAGAATGGTGTCCTTCTTTCGAACCTGTTGCTCAATCCTCCCAAACACACGATCCACGGGCAGAAAACTGTGCCCCCTTATAGGAAACACATACTCAGCACTGATTCTTGGAAAGGCCTCCTTCATAAAGGAAAACAGCATGGACAGCAGGTTAATATTTTTGTTCTGACCAAAACAAGAATCGCTGAACAATCGCAGCCTCTGAGCGTGGTGAAGAGCACCACTCAACTGTTGACGTAAACAGTGCTCCAGAGCTGAAGCAGTCATATTGCTACCTTTTCTATACTCATGCTCCATCCATGTGTACAGATGAACATCATCCACAGCTTGCTTACTTCCCGTCCCATGGTGAATAACGACACCAAAGAGATACATGTAGAGCTGTCTGGAATAGTATGCCTGACCTATGGCGGTTTTAGGGAGTACCAAATTCTGCATCATGTCAAAGCAAAGGGTCACTGCATCATGATCTACCTGCCCCAGCAAATCATAGAACACCCATGCTCGTCTCCTGTGTAGGATGTAGGATGCAGACTCACTGCGTTTCTCTTCTTCAGTCAAGCTGGGGTCCTTGACTCTCAGTTGAAACCTGGCACATGAAGAACAGGCATCTGTGGTAGGATGCCAGAATCCAAGGTTGAAGTGCTGTCGAAACACAGTGTAATACAGGGAGTAGCTGACTACATCATGGTTTTGTTGGTCGAATAGCTCGTGCATTCTTTTCATACTGAGGTCACAGGGTAGGTATTTCCGGCCAGGTGCTCCCCTTCTTCCATAATGGCTAGCCCTACATGTAAACGTTTTGATGTGATCCATCACATATTGCTTCTTGGCATCATTTTCTGCCACCTTACGAGCACCACCCCTGAGTTCTGGTCTGGCTGTAGCTAGGGATGTCCCGATCACCTTTTTTTGCTCCCGATCCGATTCCGATCATTTGATTTTGACAATCTGCCGATACCGATTTTTCCCGATCCGATCTTTATGCAATGCATTAAGAGAAAGAAAAAAAAGATAACAGATAACGGCTGGTCATCCAACATGATGAATTCAGCTATCTTGGCTGTTATTGTTTTGGCCTTTTCACTGTTCTGGGGCAGTTTCTCTTTCCTTTTAAAAGTCTCTGAAAGTGTCGGTTGTTTCAGTGTCATTACCTGAGTGGCTGCTGTGTACTCGTCGTGTTGTTGTTGGTGTTTGTTTCTCAGGTAGCGTATTAGATTGGTCGTGTTGAACGTAGCTCTGTTTTTTCCACCACGCGGAACCTCTGCCTTGCAAACATTGCATCTGGCTGTTACACTGCCTTCGCTTTCAATTTTATAATACTTCCAAACTCCTGACATTTTCTCTGTCCCGACTCCCGAGTCACCAGCTGAACGTAGCCTCTCGTTAGCTTACTGCTACTATTAGACACTGCGCCCACTCTGTTGCCAGATTTGAGAGAAATAAGCACTATGAAAACAAGCCCAAAGGAAGCAACACATACATGATGTTGTGTAATTTTAAACCAAAACTAAGTCCTCAGGATGACCTTAAGACGTGAACATGGTCATTTTTGTTTTGTAACATTAAATAAAAAATAAAAAAATTATATTAAATGTAAAAAACTACTAAATAGCAGTTATTCATACATTTTAAATGCAAACCTATAGCATGATAGTCCTATTTATGTAGCCTATGTCAGAGATGGAGTACTCGAGTCCTGGACTCGGACTCGAGTGCCGATTTTCGGGACTCTTGACTTGACTTGGACTCACGCACTGATTGACGCGACTCGGACTCGGACTCGTGAATTCTCACGCACGATGACTTGGACTTGGACTCGGACTCGAACACAGGTAATGATGACTCGTACTCGGACTCAGCTCGGACACTCCTTGGATAACTCGGACTTGGACTCGAGCACGTTTTCTCTGGAGTCTGATGTCCTCTGTGTCCTGGCGTGTGCACCTGCGAGGCGAGTTCACGTACTGGGCGCGCCCCCGCTGCTATACCAGTCTAAAGATGTCCAGAGACACACCCCCCGCATCGTGCTGTATGCTTTTAAAGATTTCGTTTCCATATTGGTAAAGAGCAGCGCAAAATGCACATTATGTGGACAGAAGATAGAAGAGAAGACTGGGACAACGTCGAATTTCAATCGACACCTTTCACGGCGGCACCCAGAAAAGTAAGTAGAAATGCTATTGTCAGCTTGCTAACCCACGTTAACGTTAGCCACTCAATTGACTCCACAAAGGTTTTAAGATGTCGGGTTAGATGGAGGTAGGGGTTGATATCACATCCTAGGGACCAAGTGCAGTTTTATTGTCTAGATAGATACTGTTAAAAAGCTATACATGTCTTTGGTGATACTGCAGATGATGAGTAGCCTAGCCCTAGCCTACAATGAACGTGAAAATTAGAGACTGAAAATAATCTCCGTCACGGAGGCTCCATAACACATTACTCTAAGGATGGAGTTCATATATATATAGATATAGGTAGGCTGTATTGAACACTATCATCAGAGTAATGTGATCAAATCAATAAGATAAGATTCAGCCGATAACAGGAAAGCACATGGCTACTTAACATGCATAATGTCATTGTGCATGCTAAGTAGCAATGTGATTTCTGGGGCTTAATCTTTATTGATATCATTTAAACGTTCACTTATTGGTTGTTGGACATTGTGATATTATATTTATTATATTCGCTTTGTGTTGTGATGTTTTGCCGACTGTGTTGAAATAAAATAAAAACAAAATATTCGTTCATTGACAGTCATTTAGAATCATATTACATATTTACATTTTATTGTTTCAAGTGTTCATTGATGTGCATTGTCCCTGCTAAATAAACGATTAAATATCCCTTTTTAACATTAGTGGCTTGCTTGGTTTGTGCTTGAACATTCAATTAGTTAAGGCTCAGGATTATGGTTTTGTATTTCACTGTTATATAGCACACTGATAACAATGTTACTTTTAACATTGTTTCTCAATCCTTGAACTCAAACCATACTTGGATGGTCCAAAAATGTATTTAAATTATTATCATAAACATGCCACAACTAGTTTGCAATGGTTGAAGATTAGTAGTTGGGGTAGCCCTATTTTTAACCATACAATTTATTTAGCAATAAGAAAGATTTTTTGAAATGATTTGGCATCAAGAAGCTAAAGTGTGTATTCTTTCTTCCCCTAGGCACCAACAATACCGTGCATCACTTTCCTCCGATGTGACATCGGCTGCTGGGTCTAGTAGTCAGAGTATAACGTCATTTTTCAGTGAAGGACAGCGAAGGATCTATGACCCCAGTCATCCTCGTCAGAAATCCATAAGTGATGCTGTTGTGAAAGACCTTATCATTAAATGCTGTTTGCCTCTCTCCATTGTCGACAACAAGGACTTCAGGCACTTCCTCCATGTCTTAGACCCTCAATACAGGCCAATAGCAAGATCAACCATCTCCTCTGTGACAGTCCTTAAAGAAAAAATAAAGAGCCAACTAGCAGCAGCATCAAGTATTGCTGTCACCGCAAACATTTGGAGCGATCGAAAGATGCGGTCGTTCCTTGGAGTGACAGCACACACAGTGTCTGAAAAAAAAGACGAACTCATCCTCCAGACACATCTGCTAATGTGTGAAAGAGTGCTTGGAAAACACACAGGAGAGAAGATAGCCAATATGTTTGAAATGTGTGCAGAAGAATATCTTATTAAGGATAAGATCAACTTTATTATAACTGACAATACATCAAACATGCGAAAAGCATTCCATGCCAGCTTTCCACCAGAGGAGGCTACAGTGCTGTGTGAGGAAGAGACTAATGATCCAGGCACATTAGAGGAGGAGGAAGAAGAAGAAGAAGAAGAAGAAGAAGAAGAAGAAGAAGAAGAAGAAGAAGAAGAAGAAGAAGAAGAAATATGGCAAGACCTGACGACAGAGGATCAACATGTAGTTATTGCTGCTCTGGATCAGAACTGCAAGATGTAGAGACTGTCGTGCTTCACGCATACACTGCAGTTGGTGATCAAAGATGGTCTGAAAGAAGCCAGTGGGCTGTCAGGTACACTAGCCAAGCTATCCCGCACAGCCAGCCTCCTCCATAGTAGCACCTCATTTAAAGACCGCTTTGAGTCCTGCTTTGGGGATGCCACAATTCCATCAGCAAATGCCACACGATGGAATTCAACTTTAAAGCAGGTAAAGGCGTATGTTAAATTTGACATGCAAAATCTCTCTTATATGTTGAATTCAGAGGGACACAAAGCCCTCATCTTATCCCAGCGAGATTATGCTCAGCTGAAAGAACTCATCGAAGTTCTTGACCCATTCCTGGAGGCAACCGACCTGACTCAGGGAGAGAAAACTGTCACAGCCAGTGTGGTTGTGCCCTGTGTTCTTTCTCTGCACTGTCATCTGCAGTAAATAAGAGGAAGAGTCAGATACTGTGGGCCCCTGGTGAGAGCTCTGGCAAGCTCCTTGAAAACAAGGTTGACAGAGATCTTCCAAGCAGTGAAGATGCCAGGATGCGAGCCAGCTGAAGGAAGAGATCCCACCAAATTTCCTTTCACGACTGCCTACTTCATAGCATCTGTGTTGGACCCATCGTTTGGTTTCCAGTGGCTAAAACATGATGTGCAGCTGGACAGTGATGACAAAGATCAGCTAATCACTCAGATCATTGGTGAGACATGTTCACTTGTTATGCAGGCTCTAACTTATACTAGCCATTATTAATTATAGTTATATGTGTACATGAATGTCTAGAAGTGGTTTATCTGTTTGTAGATATTGGGGTGTGTGTAGCCAACATAAGAATACTCAATCCTTATGAAAATAATTACCCAATTATAAGGCCGCATTTTTACACATTAGCCTCTTCAAGTAAAACAAATTAACATAATCTATAAATGGTATCACAAACAAAATAATAAGATCAGTAGCAGATTTATTCACAAAAGTATACCCTCTCATTTGAGCAAATGATCTCAACAGCAGACACAGCAGCAGGACCAGAACAAGGTGATGTTGCAGTGTCTCCTCCTGCTCCTGAAGCTCCTCAGAAGAAGCTGAGAATGTTTTCCCACTACAGCAAGACTCCCTTTTCCACCAACAGTCGGTCTGTCCAGGCTCAGCTGACTGCATACCTCGACTTGATCGACAACCAGGCCTCAGACCCATGCTTCAAGTTTTGGCAACAAAATACATCCCAGTTCCCTGTCCTCTATCAGGTTGCCACACAGGTATTCTCCATCCCTGCTTCCAGTGCACCCATTGAAAGGGTATTCAGTCATGGAGGCATTTTTATGAGGCCTCACCGTGCCAGGTTGAGTTGTTCGATGTTATCAAATCTGATGCTTTTAAAATGCAACAAGGATGTTTAAGTGTGTGTGCCTGAGTGGGTGCTCATCTGCTCCTGACGCTAGCAACTAAAAACATATTGTTATGCCAGACTAAAGTTCCCTGCCAGACTAGAGTGGCACAGTGACGCGTCCTAAAACCCGGAAGTAAGCTGCGCATGGGTTCCTTCGACAAAGAAGCAATGCAATGTCTCCATAGGATTTTGGAAAATAGCTCGAAATAAGGTCTGTGGTTGACACACATTTAAGAGACAGATCACGTTTTGGATAATCTCCACGTGATCTGTCTCTTAAATGTGTCTCAACCACAGACCTTATTTAGGACACTGTGGCACTCTATTGGAATTGGCCTCATTCGGCTCTGCTGGTGTTGTTTGTGGTTGTCCGTACACCTGTAAGATGCTTTTTAAGTATTCTAAATGCATAATTCCAACTGGGTGTCTGTCCAATAGGGCCACATTATGGTAGGAGAGGGGACCCCATCACTTTACTAACATAGAAAGGAATTGGTTCTATGACTTTGTAATTCGAGCCAGATTCAAATTAGATATTGAATGAAAATGTTACTTATATTGCGTAGAAAGCCCTGCATGCTTTCTCATGTTCTATTGTTCTTAATAATGTATTTTCATTTTCTGTGGGTTTTCAAACCATTAAATAAGTTCAATTGTGACATTGTGTCATTGTGTTTAATGTATACCATTTTCATTTGTAAAGCAGCTCTTTGAAGATGCCAGAACGGAGCACTGGAGGCAATATTGGAACTGGACTCAACCTTGATGATGATGATAATAATAATAATAATTATTTGTACTATTAATAAGCTTTATATTTGTATAGCACCTTTTTTAATACAACAATTGTATCCACACTCGCTTCACAGCAGTTCAATAGACACATTAGTATACCATGACAGGATAAAAGCAATGTAGAGGAGCTACAGCTACATTTCAACACATATATCCACTAAGATTAATACATGAAGAATTGTGACTCGGACTTGACTTGGACTCTTCTTGTGTGACTCGGACTTGGACTCGGACTCGAACACAGGTAATGGTGACTCGGACTTGACTCGGACACTCCTTGGGTGACTCGGACTTGGACTCGGACTCGACTACGACTCTCCCTAGGTGACTCAGACTTGGACTCGGACTTGACTACGACTCTCCCTAGGTGACTCGGACTCGAAGAGTGGGGACTCGAGAGTGACTTGGACTCGTGAATTGGTGACTTGACTACAACACTGGCCTATGTATTGTGTGTGTAAGTACCTACTTAGGCTACTGCCTACTTTTCTACATTAATTAATATTGCAGTAGGCATATTTATCAAATAACAATGGCAGATGACCAGCCAACTAGGCTAGGACATTTGTGCCCAAGCAATACATCAGACAGCTATAGGCTAAGTGATACTAATTCCTTAAGTAGGCTACAACATGAAAACAAATGAAAAAATAGCAAGAAACTTAAACATTAAAGATTCAAAAGTAAAGCTTAATTGTGCCTTGTTCACTTCATGATATAACCTAGGCTACACATCAGGCTGCATTGAAAAGCCAGTGATGTGCTTGTTGTGAATTAAGCTGTCATTATCTAGCCTGTGTAGTCCAGCCTATCACATCAACATAGCGTCGTTTAATGATCCACACGTTTTAAGAGCAGGAAGTCCTGTATGAATAATATCATTCGTAAATCAAAATTAAACTCACCCAAAACGCTGCAAAAGGTGGCCTTGCAGACAGGAATTTTTGTGGGATGATCTTCGGTCAGCAAATGATATTCATTAGTGACCTCCCTATCCTTCTGCATATCGCTGTTGACAACCTTTGGACGTCTCCGCTGAACTTTTTTGACAGTGATCAGCTGCAAAAGGACTTGATCCTGCTCGATTTTAGTAGATCCAGAGTAAAAACACTGAAAGTTTTTTAATAGATCCCCTGGGGTCAATGTGTCTGCGTGACAGAAGTTTGCTTTTGTATGAGTATGATAACAAGCAACAGCCGGCATTTTTCCTCCTCCCGAGTGTCTCATTTTCTTAATCTCCTCACGTACATGATTACATTTCGATGGCTTGCATTTCTTCCCCACCGCAGATACCACCACAGGTTCATCAATGCCGTCAAAATTATTCATGTTTTTATTGTTTGTTGAAGTAGATAATGACGAAAGCCGGTACATTCAGGGTGCCGCCATTATTGTTTACACTGCGTGGAATGCTCTGTGATTGGTTGAGGTGCGTGGAATGGTGCGCTGTGATTGGTTGAGCGGATGTATCGCATTCTGTAGAGAAGGGAGACTGGCGTTTGTCGCTGTTTGGAAAGAAAGGGAGAAAACAGGACAGAATAACACGGCGGATATCGCGTTTTGCGTAAAATTGAATGTTGACTTTTCAATACCGACGAAATACAATACTGATTTCGGCGGGAACTAATTTTTTTCAAAAGTGGCGTTTATCGCGTTTTGGAACCAAACTCTTCAAATATATACGTGTGAGAGTGAAAATGTATGTATGTAAAAGGAGAATATATGTGTGTAAGAGTGAAAATGTATGTATGTAAAAGGAGAATATATGTGTGTAAGAGTGAAAATAGTCCACCATTTCCACCGGAAATATCAAACATTTAATAAAAGTGAAAAACAATGAACAAGACTTAACGTATTCATCATAATTAATTATATTTATTTCGTTTGGCTGTAGGATTTTTGACTTTGTTTAGAGCAGTGATCTTCTACTATATGAACATTTTAGACCCAAAATCACAAAAAAAACGTAAAAACAGATTTTGAAAATGATATTATTTTTATATAGGTAACACAAACATACACAACGAAACCATTTAAAAGCTGGAAATATATACATGGGATGTCACTATGATAATGTGAAAGTTTGATTGAGGTAGCATGGGATTTCATTCTGATAAGGTAAAAGTGTTATTATAAATATAATACAAATATATATATCTACACATTATGTACAAAAATCAGTTTTTTCTGTCTTTATATGTGCCACGCTTCAAAGCGGTTTCTGTCAACTATATGACACAGAAGGCAACATCACAGGTTCCTCCTCCTCCAGGTCAAAAAACAAGCTTAAAGCTTGACTCACGTTCAGAGTTCTCTTCATCATAGTTGAATCTTCAAAACTCTAAATCTATATAATCTAACTATATCTAAATTCTCAATGTTTGTCTGTCACTTTACTTCAATCGCAGTCTCCCGCCGCCTCTCTTCGTCTCCCATCGCCTCTCTTCGTCTCCCGCCGACTGTCTTCGTATATCTTCATCTCTCTCCATTTCCCGCCGTCTCTCTTCGGTTCCCGCCGTCCCTCTTCGTCTCTTTTCGTCTCGTTTCGTATCACTCCGTTTACCTGATTACCTCACTCCCTCCCTGGTAAATACATCCTGTTGAGCAGAATCTACAGTTTCCAGTATTTTCCGTTTCGTAAAATGATAAAATACGGCGAAGATATTCAAATATGTGCTTCCATTTTTCATACTTTTGAAATGTATTAACTTTATATCATCGTATCTCCGTGTTTCCTTGGTCTTTTTGCATGAAACAAAGACTGGGATATAGTTTCAAGCCAGTACTTCCGACAGAAACACACAGCAATGTTGTCCGGACTGTTGTTTTTATGCGGCACCGGCTTGAACAGGTCATGTGATCTGATAACGCCGGCGTGACGGTCGACTCCAAAGGGTTAATATTAAATACATATAAGTATTTTTACAACTTGTATTTAGAAATACTCAGTTGTAATTATTGATGCATACATGTGTTCATCCATTCAATGTGGCATCTGCTATAATGGGGTTAATGTATGATAATACAATACATTATAATATATGATAATTACATTTTAGTTTTATTCATTTCTTATTTCATAGTTTCTCATTATTATTATTTTTATCGCTCATCTTATTTTTGATTTTATTAATCTGTGTGAATCTGTGCTGTCCTGTTTTTCACTCTCACCCTGTTGCTATTTGAACTACTGAATTTCCCCATGGGATTAATAAAGGTCCATCCTATCTTATCTTAATGTATAAGTTAATTTACTTCAATCTACTGTACTGTGTAAAAACACCCCAACAATATTACAAGAAATATACTGCATAAAGCAAACTATATACTTTATTTGATCTAAAATGTTGATGTTTCTACAAAACCCAGTTCAGTCAGACAACTCACGTGTTCCGTTAACATGTTTATTAGAAGCAGCATATAGTTGAGTTTGGCGACTAGGCTCGGGCATCATCACTCCATAGATATACATTGCACGATGAGTGATGATTAAATAACTAACCCCCGAGCCTACAGGTGGAAGCTGGGGTGGTGGTGGGGCAGGCAAGCAGCAGCAACATGAAACACAGCAGCACGAACATGAACGCAGCAATAGCAAATGAATGCAGCAATAGCAAATGAACGCAGCAAGCAGCAGCGACGTAGCTGCATCAATAGCAGCAGCAAGCAATGCATGGTGAGAGATCTGGCAGGTTAAATAGAGCGGCATATTAAGGAGACTCTGTTTGGTTGGTTGTAGAGCGGCAAGGGGGCGTTATGTATGAATGCAGTATAAGTGCTCGAGTTGACTGCCTGAACTAGCTCGCAGGCTTCGCCCCATTTCAGTCAGACAACTCACGTGTTCCGTTAACATGTTTATTAGAAGCAGCATATAGTTGAGTTTGGCGACTAGGCTCGGGCATCATCACTCCATAGATATACATTGCACGATGAGTGATGATTAAATAACTAACCCCCAAAACTGCGTGGAGATTAGATACTATCCCCCAAAACTGCATAGCCCGAGCCTGACGCTGGTGATGTGAGACTGATAAGTAGAGGGCCTGGCGAGCTGCCATGGCCATTCCCCCTAAGCACAGCGGCTTTAAGGGGTATATACTACTAAGTGAAACTGCTATGTGAAGGCCCGGGAACAGCCCGAAAAGCCATCCCCCTTAAGCACCGCGGCTTTAAGGGGAATATACTACCTAGTGACTGCTATGTGAAGGCCCGGGAACAGCCCGAAAAGCCATCCCCCTTAAGCACCGCGGCTTTGAGGGGAATATACTACCTAGCGAGACTGCTATGTGTAGGCCTGGAAGTGACCAGTGCCGACCCCCCCCCCAGCACCGCGGCTTTGAGGGGAATATATTACCTATATATGCTACCTAATGAAACTGCTATGTGAAGGCCCGGGAACAGCCCGAAAAGCCATCCCCCTTAAGCACCGCGGCTTTAAGGGGAATATACTACCTAGTGACTGCTATGTGAAGGCCCGGGAACAGCCCGAAAAGCCATCCCCCTTAAGCACCGCGGCTTTGAGGGGAATATACTACCTAGTGACTGCTATGTGAAGGCCCGGGAACAGCCCGAAAAGCCATCCCCCTTAAGCACCGCGGCTTTAAGGGGAATATACTACTTAGTGACTGCTATGTGAAGGCCCGGGAACAGCCCGAAAAGCCATCCCCCTTAAGCACCGCGGCTTTGAGGGGAATATACTACCTAGTGACTGCTATGTGAAGGCCCGGGAACAGCCCGAAAAGCCATCCCCCTTAAGCACCGCGGCTTTGAGGGGAATATACTACCTATATATGCTACCTAATGAAACTGCTATGTGAAGGCCCGGGAACAGCCCGAAAAGCCATCCCCCTTAAGCACCGCGGCTTTGAGGGGAATATACTACCTAGTGACTGCTATGTGTAGGCCTGGAAGTGACCAGTGCCGACCCCCCCCTCAGCACCGCGGCTTTGAGGGGAATATACTACCTATCAAGACTGCCATGTCTAGGTCTTTGAGGCAGCGACAATGAGCTTTCCCCCCCCAAGCATGCAGCTATGAGGGGAATATACTATAATGAAATAAATATAATCTAACCCAGCAACCACCTGGTATGCAATAACAGGATTCTACAGATATACATCTTTGAACGTTACTCATCATCGAGTAGTGCAAGAGCTCATGGTTGTTTGTGCTGCAAGGATCTCATTCATGTGAGGCATGATATAGCGCTGGTGGGCAGAAGATGACCGACGGCCCAGGATACTCAGGGTTGAGGTAGGCGGATATAGAGCTGCGGTTGTGTCTGTGCAGATTCTTCAACAGTGGGAATAGCGATCTGGGGCAGGTCGCAGCTTAGGCAGAGATCACGCAGCTTGGAGGACAACCCTCGTCGTAGGGTTTGCAGCCATCGAATACACATGGGTGCCAACGCATGTGTCAGAGGGCAATGATGCGAGAAGTTCAGCATGGAAGATAAAGGACAAAGAAAACAGTGTTAGTTTTAGCAATGATTATTCGGGGTTCCTTGACTCCCCAATCAGAAATGTCAGACATTGAATGTTTCAAAAAAGTGTGTATATTTGATCTCCAAAGTTAATTCAGTAAGGGAGAGATTATGCTGAGGGTGCAAAGTTAAGAGGCAGTCTTTATCATTGCGTGGAGGACGTGCCTTCTTAAGGCCCTTGAGGAGCAAATTAATGAACTCTAGCGTGGCTTAATACTTAGCACTTGAAGATTGCAGGATTCCAATGAAAATACAATAAATGCATGAACAACTATTATATATATTGCATAAGTACACAGAGGAGGTTGGGACAGAAGAAGATAAAGTACCAAGCTGAATTGTATGCTTTGAATCATGCTCTTGGTTGGAGGCAGAATATGGGAAATTCTTGAGGGCTTGACGTGTAGATCCAGAGTCGTTTGGTTGAACGAAGGCATGGCAAGCTGGTGGGGCAAACCACTCATTGTGAAATCCCCCGACCAGCAGAAGGCGCAGCATCTGTAAGTAACTAGAGAGGATCTGAGGACACCGCAAGGTCATTATAAAAGAATGAACATAACCTTCTACTCGTTGCAGAGGGGCTAAGACCGAAGATCTGAGCAATAGCCATCTCTAAGATTGCATTCATGCTGAATAGTCCGCGTCTTTACACCAGACGCAAGTGTATTACATCATTTCATTTGCAGAAGGTTGGGTTTGCGTTCACCCAGGCAACCTCAAACAGACTATGAACTGTAAACTAAAGTCATTGTACGGAGATGCTTTTCAACATTTGGCGGGACATTAAGCGGATAAAATGCAGATCCCAGCAATTCCTACAGTAGCCTGCATCATGGAGCATTGGCAGGTTATTTTCATACTGCTGTTAATCTGGAGAGCACATCAACAGACTCTGCGGCCGGCGCATAGGATTATAAATCAGACAACGTGCATTAAAAACATTATAACACATAATGAGACGTTATGCAGTGAGGAGGTTTCACCGATGACAGATGGCTCTGATGAAATTGTACCACTGCCTTTTCTCTGTACACAGGGGACCAGTGAGGTAAGCAGTCACCGGAATGAATGCATGACCCTATAGGTTACTGTATGTTCGCAGCATAGATAGCAAAACAAGCGATGACGCGCAAATAGTTGTTTCCCATGTTTTGATGCGGACTATGTCACACCAGCAATGAACCTCTCCAGAGTTTACTAGCGAGCGACCCGAGACCACCTCTTTTAGGCGGAGCAGAGGTATCGGACTGCTTCCACACCAATCCAACGAACCGCATCAAGGGGTTAACGCTACAGGGACCGATTCAATAGTACTAACCAAGCAGGTGTGAACGTGACCTAAGACTATGGTGCCTTAAGGTCATCACGTCATTGGAGGCAGTCGCAATTTCTACAGGCTCGCACTACCTGTTAGCATCTGGCATCTGTTAGCATCTAGCTCTCTTGCTTACAAACTTTGAGCCATCCCTGCTTATACAAGTAGTAGTTTTAGTTGTCTGCGATCTGCCGAGGCCGGCTGTACTGAGCTGTTTTACCTCCGGAGACGGAGCGAAGAGACGGAGCGGCTCCACCTGTTGCTGCCTGCGATCTGCGATCTACGGAGGCCTGCTCCCACCTGTAGAATACGGCTGTACTGGAGAGGTTTTTACCTCGGAGTCGTCGCGGAGAGACGGAGTGGATCCATGCTTCGGGCTTGGCCTGCTTCCACCGGGCGTGTGCTGCTGTACGGAGGAGGATTTTACCACCGCTGGGGCCTGCTTTCCACCTGTCCTGGTTCTGCTTTTGCAGAGCCTGCTTTCACCCCAGGGATACCACGGAGGGACCGGAGCGCTTCCACGCTGCTGTTTTCGCCTGTCCTTTGCTGCTGTGCTGATTTTGCTCCAGGAACATCGCGGATACTGTGTGCTGGTCTGGGGAAATGGCCCATATCGGGATTCTGCTGTGCCTGTTAACTGTTTTGGACTATGACAAGAGTTCTAGTCATTCTGAGAAGTCTACTGGATTCAGGTCTGTTCTGCCACCCGCAGTGGGCATCCCCTGCAAAGGTTCGGATGTGTTGCTCAAACAATTACCGGTTGCCTTGTCACAGACAATCTGCTCGACAAAATATGTTTGTCTTTTTGTTTTCCTGCGATGATGGTTCTTCAGGACTGCTTCTTAAGCTCAAATCACACTCTTGCAGACTTTTCCGGTGTTTCTAAATGAGATGACAATGTACAGTATATGTGTCGTAGAGAATCCAGCATAATGCTTCTGATGTCATAGAAACGTGGGCTACTATGGCAACCAAATGCACATTTGATTGTAAAACCTGCAGGTAGAGCTTAATTCCTGTGAAGAAAAACTCTTCTTTGGTAGGTGATTAAATGTATATGGCCGCTTGGCAGAGAATGATTCATGGTATTCATAGAAAAGACACTGTAGGAGCACGTTTTTGAAGTCTAAAATGATGGTCAAAAATGTATCGAGCTTCCCTTCATATTCACGTGATGGAAATTATTAATTTATTTCCGTTTTTAATTTCATTGATTTATAGTAGGCCGAGTATAAGTACTTATATACAATCAACTTCTGTATAATTGCCTCAAATATGACTTACTGCAGGCCAAATATTCCATAATAAAACATTGCTTATGCAGAATAGTATTATATACCTGTCAGGAAGCAAGAACTCGTGGCTGGATCTGGGACTCCAATTCCCAGAATCCTCGGGAGTGTGACGTCAGTGGCACACCGTGGTTGAACGCGGAAGTAGAAACATTTGTTTACATTGCAGGTAGAGGAAATCGAGTTTGTTCACGGGAATATATCGTGCAATTAAAGGCTTCAAGCGCTGATTTTACTTCGAGATGGTAGGACAGGATGGCAGGTACTTTGGGAATGCCGGAGTCAGCTTGCTCCTGCCTTTTTTGTTGTTTAAATGCCCACCGACCGAGAGACAGTGCGACTCTTAGCTGACACACAAGAGAGGGGTTGTTACCGGAGCTGGCGTAGAACTCGGGACTTCCTCTGGCCCAAAGGATATTAAAAGCTACTCCAGATGAGGACGAAAGGGACACCTGAATGCGTGTCGTGCGGGACCTGTGGCTCGTTCCAGCGGCGTCTGAACCATGCTCTGAGCTAGCCTGTGTTTCGGGAATGAGGCATTTCTTACGGCTTCTTGCGTATGACGATTCGGTTCCAGAGTCGGAGATTGCAATAGACATTTGCAAGGACAGCAACGGCAGGCAAGCAGCAGCAACATGAAACACAGCAGCACGAACGCAGCAATAGCAAATGAACGCAGCAATAGCAAATGAATGCAGCAATAGCAAATGAACGCAGCAAGCAGCAGCGACGTAGCTGCATCAATAGCAGCAGCAAGCAATGCATGGTGAGAGATCTGGCAGGTTAAATAGAGCGGCATATTAAGGAGACTCTGTTTGGTTGGTTGTAGAGCGGCAAGGGGGCGTTATGTATGAATGCAGTATAAGTGCTCGAGTTGACTGCCTGAACTAGCTCGCAGGCTTCGCCCCATTTGTCTTTGTGTATTTTGTGAATGAAGCGCCATCACATGGTTAAAGATCAAATGCAAAGGTTGTTTTATAATTGCCAGTAAAATCGAAATCATATAGCTACAACACTATCTAAGATATTGCAGTATTAAAATCGGAGATAATATGCGTCTGGCAATGCGAAATATTTATTTTGTTCAACCCCAAACACCAAGTCCGACGATTTATTTTCTCAGCCGCTCCTCCGCAAGATGGCGTCGTGTGACGTCAGAGTTGACAAACAAACACACCCTGGCTTATCGCTCACAGCGGCTCCCGCCGATAGTACAACTTAGTTTCGTCTATCATGTCTGATTCTGAGTCGGAGGCCACCCAATATCTGGAGCAGTGTGCGAACTATACCACGGTCTCCGGGGGAGCCGGGATTTTTTTGTGTGGGGGGGGGGTAAATGTTGATCCGTGCATTAATAGCAACAGCACAGACATAGGCCTATTATAAAGAGAAAATCTGTTGCACACGGGGTGGTGCCACAGGTCTACATTTCAACCCAGTCTCACGGCATTTCGTGTTCACTAACACGATTTTTAATCTATTGATTCGTGTTCACTATCACGATTTGCCCCTTTTTTTCATGTTGCACAGGACGATTTTAAAAGCAATGTATTTCTACCGGTAACGTGTTTCGTGCCTGCAGGCTGCAGCACGTCTTTTTCTCCGGTCGGGTCGTTGAAGACCGGAAGCTGTGTGGTTCATAAAAACATGTTCTTACTCAATATCAAGCCACAGTTATTGCTTTTATTTTAAATCGTATAATTTCGGACTTTTGTTGTCGTCTGTGAGGAAAATAAATAGGCTCAGAGCCTCAGGATACTGAAATCTGTATTTTTTAAATCTTTTTTTCCTTCTAATTTGTTATTCTTTTCAAAATAACACACTGTTATTTACTCACCAATAACACAATTATCCTTGCTTTTATTTATTGGTTTAATTCCATAATCTCGGGCTTTTTTGGCGTCCGTCAGGAACTGAATTTCAAAATAAATATAACAGGAAACAGACGTAGGCATTTCGAACGATTACCCAAGATCCTCAGCTATGGTTTGAAGCTCGTTGATTGGATGTGTTAGCCGCAATGCATGCTGGGATTTGGTGTTTATATTATATGAAATCCGGAAAACATTTTAAAAGTATAAAATAATACTGAATTCCGAGTGCTCTTGCTTTTCTCTTAAAGTCATCACATAACGGCATTGTAATACACGGTTCGGCTGCATACATATTAAAGATCTGCCGTCGAACTTTCTTTATTTATAGAGCCCTGATGAGAAGACCTTTGGAAAAACTGGAAGAAATGGCGCCGAAACTGAATACTTGACGTGGATCATAAATATATCAACAATTAAACAACATCTTCAATTTCTCTTCACACAATACGTCTCCTTGCAGTATCAACACTAATTCGGCTGACTTTTACATTTGATCTAATTCATAGATAGGTTATATTTACACCATAACGGTGCACAGCTGAGAGAAAAGGACTGTAGTTTTTAAAGATATTACTGATTTTCTTTGAGTGTAAGAATGTAAATACTGAGTCTGAAATAGTATAGCAATATGCTGTAAAATGATGTGAAAGCATGAATAAAACTATACATCTTCAGATGTTGTACACTATAATACAAAGTTATTATGGCTGTGTGCACCTTGTGTGCACCTCCTAGTGGTTAAAGCACGTTATTGAATTATTGTACAGAGTACATACTTTCATAGGGGGAAAGTATAAATATAGAAATATAGAATATAAAAAATCAAGAAGATATTATAAGTGATCTCTACAATAAAACAGTTTAGTACAGGATGTACACAGATATTAATAGGAGGAGGTGCAAAACAGAACAACGGATTAACCTTTATTTAAACATTACATATTAAATATTAAGCCTGACAAAGTACTTAACGTCTAATATATTGCTTTCCTGCAATGTTAACTATGTTGAAGCACTTATTTCAACTGATATTATACACATTAATTATACTCTTATGTATGTAGATAGAATAAGAAATGTGCAGAATATGACAGTTTAATGGTGGAGGTACACACATATTGATAGATGTCTTGTAATGCACTGTTGAGGAACCTGTGACCCAAGTTTTTCATTCATTGCATAACTACACCGTAGTTGTGTATGATATGTCAATAAACCTTTGAAAATCTTGAAAGGGATGTGCAAAATAGCCATAATATACAGTCTTTAATGAACTATTAGTAGAGAATAACGAGTAATGAATATACTTTATTACTTGTTTCCATTCATGTCAATTGCAGATACATGTTTAGTCTTCTCAAGCACCAACTATCAAATATCTCTCCTTGTTGGCACTTGAAAATCACCTTCCCTGAATTTTACTCAGGTGTAACTAAAGTCTGATTTAAGGGTTGTTTATATTTCACATCATTAATCAGAATCTGCAAAGTAACTCAAATAAATGCAGTGGAGTAAACATACCAGGTTAACCTCTGAATTGTAGTGGAGTAGAATTACAAAGTAGCAATGAGCTGTCATGTGGGTATACGGCATTAATATAATGCTGCGCATTATGGACACAAGTAATTTTCACCCATTTATTAATTATATGTTTTACATTTGATAATACCAATGTGTTTAATAATGGCAACTTCTAATTGTGGGGAAAACGAAAACGTTCAGTAGAGACGTCCCATAGAACATTTTGCGAAACACAATAGCCAGCATGTGTAGTTCTGGGGGGTGTTCGATTCCAGTTTTGGATAAGCTGGCGTGGTTTCGTTCCATTTCACACAGCTGTTTGACGCTCTGCGTAACCTTACGGGAACTGTAGTCCTAAACGATAGCTGGGGATTATGGGTAGTGTAGTGTTTTCGGCCATCCTAAACTCAAAAATGTTGACAATCGCAATGATGCTCGAAATGTCCCTTACAGGCCTACGTCTGTTTCCGGTTATTTTTATTTTGAAATTCAGTTCCTGACGGACACCAAAAAAGCCAGAGATTATGGAATTAAACCAATAAATAAAAGCAAGGATAATTGTGTGTTATTGGTGAGTAAATAACAGTGTGTTATTTTGAAAAGAATAACAAATTAGAAGGAAAAAAATATTTAAAAATACAGATTTCAGTATCCTGAGGCTCTGAGCCCCATTTATTGTCCTCACAGACAGCAACAAAAGTCTGAAATTATACGATTTAATATAAAAGCAATAATTGTGGCTTGATATTGAGTAAGAACATGTTTTTATGAACCACACAGCTTCCGGTCTTCCACGACCCGACCGGAGAAAAAGACGTGCTGCAGCCTGCAGGCACGAAACACGTTACCGGTAGAAATACATTGCTTTTAAAATCGTCCTGTGCAACACGAAAAAAAGGGGCAAATCGTGATAGTGAACACGAATAAATAGATTAAAAATCGTGTTAGTGAACACGAAATGCCATGAGACTGGGTTGTACATTTACATGAAACGTCCCGATGGATCATGTTCATGTCAACAGATTTCCCGAGCATGTATGGGCTACGCAAACTTCGATCAACTTGATTATAAATAATCCACGGACCACCAACAGGCTACATTGTTTCACATAGGCTATAGCCTATTATGGCTGTAGCATACACAGAACCGAACACACGCGATAAGAGCAGCCAGCGGCACCAACCATGAACAATATTAATATTAATAATACAGCTATAGCACAACACAACCCTCTCACTGCCTGGAGAGACGCAACGATGCACATAGCTATTCAGCCCCCAAGTTAATGTTAGCTGTCAAGTTAGCACTAGCACTGACCTTAGCTCCCTCCTCTCTCGGTTCTGTTGTAGCAGCAGTCACAACGTACGATGTGCTACCACCAGCGGGGGAGTATTTTGAATTGGGCCAGGAGGAATAATAGTGGATTTAATCCCTATCATAATGCATATTGTTCACACTTTTCCGTTATGAGTGGAGGAGCGATGAATGAGCTGCAGATAAACTTCAATGCTAACAGTGAATTAGCCCCGAGCGAAAAATGCTAACCTGTTACTGCACCGAAATCCCTCCCAGTTCCCTCATTACTTATCCTAGCTCCACATCAAACACATTGTTTAAGACACAGAATCTAACGGTGCCCACCTCTATAAGCAATACAACTTAATAAAACTGCAATTCCGTTATCTGCGTTATCTGCTGTGCTCCGTGCGCTTTGAAATCTAATCAAAAGTTGTTTACCTCAATTCTTTGGCGTTTCTCCATCGCCCGGCTCTTTCGTTCTTTCAGTAGTTTCTTGTGCTGAAATATGGAGGGGACGGCTCCGGGTTTCAGCCTCCGATGTACTATTAATGCTTCTGCACCAACAGACTTGATGATAGCAGGATCAACGTCGTATGCATCACACGCAAAGTGGTCAGAACACAACTTGCTCCATTTTGTCTTTCACTAAATTCACTAAAATAATCCATTTTTGGCGGATGATTTGGTCTTTGGGAAATGCATGGAAAACTCTCCCAGATCTCGCACCGTTCGTACAACAAAAAGCACAACAATAACCCATGTTAATTCCGTTTTCTTTTCGAAAAACATGTGACCGAGACTGCCGAGTCATATTTGGTCCAGAGCATAGACTGTATATATAAAGGTATAAGGTCCAGAGACTGTTTGGCAACAGTGACGTCACGCGCGCGGAGGCTGCTGGGTCGAGTTTTGTATCAATAAAAAGCTTTTTTTTGGGTGTATTATCTCGATTTAAATAAAATAAAAAATATAGGCAGTCTTAAAAACAACATTTCTATAAAAATGTAGCATATTTGGAAGCTTTGCATTTGATCTTTAAATCCTGTAATTGAACAAATGGGGAAATTGGGCAACGCCCTCTAGCAATTTGGCAACACCCCCAGCCACTGGCATCCGCTGGGCTTTTGACTGGGACACACCCATTTGAGTCTGATCTGGAGTGCTACATCTGTAGGTAAAGCTGTACTAACAGGTGCAGATGAAGTAGGTGAGGGTGTAGTAGGAGTTGCAGGTGGGGTTGTTATATCTCTGACTGTCTGCTCTGACTTCAGTACCACTCTGTTTCTCATGATGACCATTTCCAGTGCCTCAAACAGGTCCAGGCCCAGCAGTATTGAACCTGACTTCACAATGAAAAGGGTAGCTGAGGCAGTATTTCCGTCATGGAATGCACGTAAATGCAGTTTCCCTAGTACTGGGATTCTCTGTCTTGAGTATGTGACTAGAGGAACCTTTGTAGGTTTCAGTGGTATGTGACTGAAGTAGGTCTCGTACACATGAGCAGGCAGCAGTGACACTGAATAACCAGTATCTACTATCATCTCAAATGACTGGTTAGCAGGAGAAAGTCCCAAATCTACAGTGCACATTATTTTCTTCTCTTTTGGGGCAGTATTATTCAGCAATAAAACAGTCAGTTCTGGAATAACGACCTCCCTCACTTCACATTTTTGTTCTGAACAACACACTTTGGCAAAATGCCCATTTTTTCCACAGGATTTGCATATTTTGTTTGTAGCAGGGCATTGTGTGGAATTTGCCATATGTTTATCTGAATCACATATGTAACATCTTCGTGCTTGCTCAGACTTTCTCTCACCTTTCCTTTGTTTACTTGCAGCGGGAAGTTTTTGTTCCCATTTTGGCGCCCTGATCTCTCTCACAGGCACTTCACTGTTGGAGAACTCGGCCACGTTGCGCACCAACGTTTCCACCTGATTTGCAATCTGAATGGCTTTATCCAGTGTCAGTTTGTCTTCTAGCAGCAAGCATTCACGTATGCGTCCACTGTAGGCTTTTTCCACAATCTGATCACGCAGCATATCCTGTTCATTTCATATCATTTCCAAATTCACACAAAACGATAATTTCACGTAGCGCAGAGACGTACTGTGCAATTGTTTCATCATGTTTCTAGGCTCGTTGGCGGAACTTGTGTCTCTCCGCAATTACGTTTACCTTCGGCACGAAATGCGCCCGTAGTGCAGTCACGGCATGGTTGTATGTAGTTCCCGTTTCAGTCAATGTGTAGAAAATCCTCTGTGCTTCGGTTCCGACGCTGTGTAGCAGCGTAGCACGTATACGGGTATCCGGCCACTTGGCTCCTTCCACGTCGATCACTAGCAGGTAGTTTTCGAACATTTTTAGCCATGTTCCAAATGGCATAGTAGGTTCTCCCGGACACTGAAGAAAGGTGGGAGTTAAAGGAGTAGAAGCCACGGCCATCCTCGTCGCCAATTTGTTGTGTATTAGTAAAAAGACATTGATGAAGCAAGGGACAGAGGATACGGGTAATAAGCTCTTTACTGTTGTTCATGCTTCTTTTTTCCGCCACAGATCAACTCCCGGGCATACACTTATTCTCTCCACATTGTAGGTTACTCTGGTTACACGGCGCCCCCTATTGGCAGGAGTATATCAGAACACAACAAAATGCATATTAGCTTTACAATATGTAGCCACCCGTAGGTGGTAGGTCTGGGTTTGTTTGGTCTAAAATACATCAGATATTTCTGAATCATCTGAGTCTTAAAAGGCAACAATTAAAGTCAAATTCAATTGTTCAAATGGAATTTCATTAGGTACATTTTGTATCATCCTTGTATATTCTCAAAAGTAACCTGGAATTGTTCCAGTCTTGGTAATAGACACTTAAAAACCTTTTAATACTATTGTTTGAAATGAATTCAATAATTAATCCCATTATTAAAAGTCAATCTCCAAACACATTTCACACGAGCCGTCCGTAGTCTTCACCTATGCAATTGTTTTTCATTGTGATTGATTAAACCAAATATCCATGGGCCTTTATGGGGTCAGTATGTACACTACAATTTGTCCTTGCCTCCTGCCTGGCTGCTTATTTGTTCCGTATTTATCCTGGTTTTTCCATTTGTTTTTAATGTTCCCAAAAGTGTGATAAGAAGTAAAGAACTATATTAAGAGAGAGGTGTGTCGAATTAATTAGAGACTGTAGCGGAGAAACAAAGGATTTTGGGAATACTATAGATCAAGTAAGAGGTGTTGCTTCTATCTTACCTCAGTGTGTGAAACTGGTGGACAGTGAGCCTTTGGCCCTGCAGTCGGGAGGGGATGTTGTGATTGTGACAAAACAAGATTATTTCTAATAATCCACCCACCTCCTTTTCTGAAAATAATATACTGATCCTAGAAAAATATAAAACATTTACAGTATATTGGCCATTTAAGGACATGTCTGGCTTGTCAGGGGAAGTTCTGCTGTTATGGCTTTAGATTAGGGTATTTGGGCAGCCATCCATCCAAACAGCATGACTTTCTCAATGATGATTATTTGAAGAAAAGTTACATATAAAATATGAAATAAAATAAATGCATCTTGTCAGCGCTGGGCATGGGCATGCTCTCTCTCTAATAGCAAAGTGACGTATGGTAGAAGGAGGGAAGCGCCTGAAAAACCTTATAAAACAGTGAGAACACACAGTACAGTTTGCCCACTTGACGACAGTTGATGATGGAGATGTCTCTTATTGGTCTGATACTGTCTGTAGGTTTATGTGAGCTGAAGTCAGTTCTTGTTCTGAATAGTTTTGGGGATGGTGTTAAACAAGCGGCTGGACTTACAGGGGATAGGACTGCTGCTGTGCTTAGCATTAATGCTTCATCTGTGACATGTAAGCTACAAGGTACCACTCGTCAACCTGCATTCTCTATGGACGGTGACTATGTCATTGGGGGTGTTTTCTCCATACACTATTACATGCACACAGTAAAGCATAACTACACCACCATTCCCGAGCCACTAAGCTGCGCAGGGAAGTTAGTACAGGGAGATTGTGGCTAGCATGTTTGCATTTACAGTATATTGATGTGTATATAGTGCATCTGTGTTGCAATGTACTGTGTTGTATGTAAAAACTAAAAACAAAATAATCATTTATAAATATTTTAGTTTTTTACATAATGTGGATTTATTTTTTCTATTTCATAAAAGGCAATAGTTTAACTGATTAACATTTGTTGAATGGAGAAATGTGAAACTTATGATTTATTGGACCATTGAATCAATTCATCAAAGTTATTGTGAATATTGGATATCTAATCATGTGTTTGGGTTTTTGACAGATGCAATTCCCATAGAGCCTACAGAGATGCTATTAGTTATTATCCAGACCATATCTTTGAATTTCAGTCATCTTGTAGTCTATCACGTATTATTTTAAAATCTTAAAGTTTTAACATTAACACTGATGTCTGTGTGCAGCATCAACTCCCGTGGACTGCGCTCCTCACGTGCAATGGTCTTCGCCATCGAGCATATTAACAACAGCACGGAGCTGCTTCCGGGGATCAAGCTTGGTTATGAGATCTATGACTCATGTGTCACTCGTTGTCCGTGGCGGTGCATGTTGCATTTCAGCTTTCTGGAGGACTGGACCCGGTGTTTAACACCGGTGACAAATGCTCAAAGTATGGTATGGTGATGGGCGTCGTTGGTGCGTCTGAGTCCACCATCAGTATGTTGCGCATCATCGGGCCCTTCAACATACCTCAAGTAAATATTAAGAATTTATTGCAAACTGTGTTTGAGTCCATTACTTGTTTTGCCTCTGTCCAGTTAAATAACTTGTTTTCTTTAGGTGAGCCACTTTGCCATGTGTGCATGCCTGTCTGATAAGCAGCAGTACCCGAGTTTCTTCAGAACAATCCCGAGTGATCAATTCCAGGCTGACGCGCTGGCCAAGCTGGTAAAACACTTTGGCTGGACTTGGATAGGTGCTGTCCGGTCGGATTCTGACTATGGCAAAAATGGCATGGCATCTTTCCTGCATGCAGCACGTAAAGAGGGGATCTGTGTGGAATACTCCGAGTCTTTCTCTAGGACCCATCCACGTAGCCGGATCCAGAGAGTAGCTGACGTTATCCGCAGGTTTCTATATCACTGATTCTCCTTTAGTTCCCTGTGTCGACACTGAACTTCTGCACAGAAAAACCAAAACAAGTTCTTTAAGTGATGGAACATGTTTTTATTACAACAGGAAATGTGCCAATATATCTGTTTATCATCCGTCATGTTTTGTTTTTCTTCATACTTATGATAATATTGTTATAAAAGACAATATTAGTCTTATATTATAACTATTGTTTATATATGTCATTGAACGTCCCTCCAGGTCAACGGCTAAGGTTGTTGTGGCATTTATTCCCACTGGAGATATGAGAATTCTGCTGGAGGAGCTGTCACGCAAGCCTTCTCCACCTCGCCAGTGGATAGGTAGTGAGGCCTGGGTAACCGACCGAGACATGCTGAGGTTCAGCTTCCTTGCTGGAGCCATCGGATTTGGCATTGAAAAATCTGTCATCCCAGGTCTGAGGGACTTCTTGCTGGATCTCTCTCCCTCCAAAGTGGCTGAATCCCCATTGCTTACCATGTTCTGGGAGGAAGCATTCAACTGCAGGCTGGTAAAAAGTGAGAAAGTTGTGCCAATTTGAAACATATATGATACTCACGGTAGTGTCTTGATTGTGTTAGTTGTTTTTTTTAATTTTCTGTCCAAGTGAAGCTCCCTGAATTGATCAGCCTTTTAAAACCCCCAGATTTTGACTGAAAGGAAAATGTAATATTTGTAATGAAATACATGAGGTGGACATAAGGTGCATCTCTGTGAATGTGTTAAGGACCTTACAGACACTTGGACTCAAAAGAAAGTTTGTTCAAAAATAGTCTTTACTTTGTAAAAGTATAAAGTTCAAACAAAACATCACTCCTAAGAGGCAAAACATAGCAAAGCAAATTACAAACTAAATAAACTTGACTATGGTCACAAAATACAATCATCTCTGGGCGAGACAATCTGGCTCTCTAAAAGGCACAAGACGAACTGGCACAGGACAAAGGGAGACAGGACTATTTATACATGAGGTAAGGGGGAACAGGTGGAAACAATCAAGGGCAGGGCAGACACTGGCGATGGCGGGAAAACACACAAAGGGAGGAAGTAAAGGGACCTGAAATGAGACCAGAGGTAAGTACAAAATAAAACAGGTGCAATGACAGGACTAGACAGGTGAACAAAAAGACTTGACTAAACATAAATCTAACCTGGGCTATGAACTAAACGTGAAACAATAACATGAACCTGTTTAACATGACATGAACAATTTAGCAGACATGACGGGATGTTACAGAATGATCTCACAATGTGATGTTCAGGTCATGTTTATTAACAATGCTGTCTAATATATTGTAAATAACATACATGTACATTATTCTACTTGGGCTATTATGCATTTATTACTGACTGTTTAAATCTATTTATTCCTCTATGCACAACAATTTAGGGAAAGTCTCCCTTCAAAAATGTTCATAAAATAAATGCTGAAAAAAAGAAATCACGATCGAGAATATGTTTATCCAAAACATATAGCGCAGAGTTAAAATATATGTAAACAAATATATATATAAATTGTGGAATATATTTGTTGACATGTTACAGTCATTGTAAAATAAAGAAGATGAACTTTAAAAAGGAATGTAGTAAATGTACACTCTTAAAAATGCTGGGTTATTTCTATAAACACATTGCTGGTTTGATTTGGCTGGGTCATAATTATGGGTTATTTGGGTACTGTAAACACACTGGTGGGTTGTTCATGCTGGGTCAAAGGGGTTATTAGGGCTTCAATTGCAGTTGAACACCTGCCTGGGTTATTTTTAACCCAGAGGTTGCTTTATTCATTTTCCCACTTCTGAATCATTCTGGAACCATATTTTTGTCATTTCTCACAACACAAGGTATGTAACCTATATTTGATCACTATATTTTACCTATATTTATCTAATTATACAATTCTGTAACTTATTGAATCATTAGTAAGTTATTTTGAAAAACCACTACAACCACAACAGTGATTTTTCAAAACCACTAATCAGCCAGTGATTTCACAGAATCACCAGTGTTCTTGCACACTGTAAGACCAAACATTACAAGCTTCTGAAAGCAAATTGATTGTTTTAACTCAAACATTTCAAAAAGTTAATTCACCGCTAATTTTCTGATGACTATGAACTGATTTATTATTGTGTACTGTATACAGTGTTCAACCACTTTGGGTCATATTGGTAATAGTACTCAAACATTTTTAATGAATCTGTCTGACGTCATCACGTATGTTCTCCACCCCCGACGTGCCGAGACGTTCTATCCTTCACCAGAGTCCGCCCGCCATTATCTGCTCGCCTCTGTTGAAATCGCTCAAACTTTTAAGAATACTTTGCCCACCGTGCTCTCACTGCCGGAATCGTAATCCTTTTTAGGCCGCACTACTCTGGTGAGTTACGTCTTGCCTTTGCACAGTATTTAAATTATGTGTTATTCATTTCTGCATATAATGCACTTTGTGTCGCATGGTGTGTTAGTTTGATTTGAGCTCTTGTTAGCTAGCCTACATTTAATATCTGCCTCACTTGAAAAACGATTTAACTTACGTGTAAGACAGTATTTGTATATTGTTTTAAGTTATGTTTAACGTTTATGTAGCAATAGTTTTCTGGAAAAGTCGAACCTAAAATGGCGGCAGGCGGCGCGTTTTCTTTCTTCTTTTTGTTACCGCATGTTTTTATTAACTTAGAGGATTTACGTTAATTTGATCCACTACAATGTACCATAACCGTGCGTTCTGCATGTTTGTAAAAGCAAGCTAACTTGAAACACTAGACTATTCATTTTTACAAGGTAATTTATACCCCCAGCGTTTTCAAATACATGTAATTCAGCAAAGGTAACGATCGCACAGTGATGATTTTAATAATTCTATAATATGTGGAATTTCAGCTTTAATCTGATATCTTATCTTGGTTTCGTGAACAAGAACCCCTCGGTACCGACGGCTGCCGGATTTAACAGATTAATTCTAGTGTTTCAAGTTAGCTTGCTTTTACAAACATGCAAAACGCACAGTTATGGTATAACGTTAGTGGATAAAATGAACGTAAATCCGCTATGCCTCTAGTCTAAGTTAATAAAACATGCACAGACATGCATGCTGTAACACAAAAGAAGAAAAGCGCTCCGCCTGCCGCCATTTTAGGTTCGAAAATAGTGTTTCTCAGATAATTTTGTGAAAACTTTGCAACCCAGCTAACCTTCAATGTTTTTTCTCTTAAGGAATATGAAGCAACTGGCAGATATATGGCTTCTTCAATCTGGTAAGCCTCACAATGGAGAAACTGTGACGCGCGCGCTGCGAGTGAAGCCTCGCAGCGGCGCAACTGTGGCATGCCATGGGCCCCTACACACACGGCGGCGGGCTTGTCGGAAGCTCGACCAACAACCACTCGCATGAATATCCCGCCCAGGACACACAAGCACGCGGTTTGATTGGCTAGAGCTTGTACTGGCATATGATTTGATTGTCACAATGCAGTTTGGCATAGCGTAACGTCACTCCATTCAAAGTGAATGGAGTGAAGTTACGGCCCCTACACACAGCGGCGTGCGTTGACGCTTCTGCCCATTCACTTTGAATGGTGTGGAAATTGATGTGAGATATTGTACCGAAGAAGTGTGTTACATTTTAAATGGCAGAAAGTCTTGTTGCAATTTCCAGATATTAAAAGAGGTCCCTTTGAGTTTCTCTGGTAATTATCAATAGTAGCAGTTACGTGAATACTGTTCAAACAATACCTGTGTTTGTGTTTTATAGTAATTTCTCTGTTTTATCCTTTCATAAATGTGAGGACTAAAATGGCTATAAACATTCTGGGCTGGTTGGAGTAAACAGGGTTTTATTGCCTTGTGGGGGAGGTGGATATATGCAGGACAGGGTGTTTCCTGAAACAATGTTCCCTTTTTCTTAAAAGTAGATTAGTGCAATAGTCTTTTTCTTTGACTTTTTACCTGTTTATCAAAAGGGTGTTTTAAGCTATTTGTGAAGAAGGAAGATGCAGAATTAATGGTGATTTCTGTTTTGAGTGTAGAGATTATCCCTGAGAATGTTTTTCTGGGTTAAACCATCGATAGGCTCTGCAAATTGGGAGGGACATTTCCCCTGATTTTAATGAGGTGCATCCTGCAGGCCTTCCCAACACCTGTGGCTTTCATAGCTGCCATGCGCTGATTCCCTGTGAGATAGCGTTTTGGTATCTCCCAAATGAAACGCCACCCCTTCTTAGTATTAGGGAAATGTGTATCTTGTTGTTGGGTCTCTCTCCATGTGCTGACAAGACGAAAGGATGTCCGCAGCGCGTGAATAAGGGCGGGAGTACTCCACACGTTGCTTATATGATTCTTTGAATTGTATAGTAATGTATTATATTATATCGTATTGCATTATTACTTTGTTTAATTAAAACGGATTATTGTTTAACTGGTATCCTGGTGTCCTCTAATTCCCTCCCTGTTATGATTTCAAGCAGGACTCGTCAAAACAACACGCGGTGAGGAGTTGGGTTGTAAGAACCCCCATCCCCCAACAATGGGGTGACGTCACGCTTAGCCAAACTGCATTGTGGGAGCAAAGCATAGCTTTCATGTGATTGGTTGTTGGTCTATCTTCAGACATGCCCACTGGCAAGTGCCGCCGTTTGTAGGGGCTGTTACACTGTAGGTGCGCCGCGTTTGGGGGTGCTGCAGCCCCTTCCCGCATCCATGTTTATTCCACATGGTTACTAAAATGTGAATGAATATTTAGTGCTCAACACTGAAATTATATTTGTGTTGGCCTGTGAATATTGTTACGTTTTCCAATGGCTTGGAAATGCAAACTTTTTGCTGCTGTCTTTGATACAAGGGCAGAGTTACTTGGACATTATAACATTATTATTCCCTTGATTTAAAAGTTAATGCAGACTACCTTTGCCCTGCGGCGCAATGAGATCATCAATGATGAGCTACCTGTTGGAGAGATCCTGGAACGCTGACCTGCCTTGAAAATGGAGTCACAGGTGAAAATATTTTATTTATTACAACTATATAATTATTTTGTGTGCCTTTGTCACTGATAACTTTGACATGTTTACTCAGATTTAGCATGTTATGTTTCTGTTTATCTCTGCTGCCTTCAGTCCACATATACATTGTACTGTGAATTAAATAGTCATTTTATATTTTAGCAGAGTTTCACAGGATAACAAACCTCAACCTGAAGAACCACTTCTATGCGGAGTTGGATAGACATGTCCTCCATCTTCAGAGCCTGTTCAGGAAGAAGGCAGCAAGGAAAGGAAACTGAAGTTCTGGATCAGCTATTTGCCTCGCCTCCAGGTGAGTCGGTTATGCCTCTTGGTGTTTTGTTCTCATACTAGAGTGGATTATCTTTGTCAAAATGTTAATCTCTTCAGTCATGGAAGAGCACTTTCTTGTGATATCAATTGTTGTGTGATTATACTGTTTAGCATCCAAAGTAAAACAAAGATATGTTCTCACACTCAGGGAGCAAGGTGACGTCCATGTCCGACGTGCTGCTGTCCTCCGTGCTCTGCCTGCATATCTGCATGACGATGACTCCACGTTTCTGAGGCTGTGGCATGTAAGTCAGCATAATAACTGTTTTCAATGTATGTGACAGATCATCCAAAAATATAGTTTATCTTGTTACATTGTTTCAGGAGCTCTATCGCATGTAGACAATTATTTGAATTTTTATAGTGAAAAAAAATTATAATAAATGATAGATTGAGTTTGAAAAAGTATGAACTGTCCTGGTGTCATCGAAGCTTGATTCTGTCACTGAGGTGTTAATCAAACATTATCTCTTGTGTTGCTCACATCCCGTTCAGGGTCTAGTTCCAAGATTTGAATATTGCCATAAGAATTGTAATTATTGTAAGGTACACAATGGACATGTTGAATATAATCTCCCTTTACTTCAACACTTCAGAAGTATTGAATATGAATATTCTACTTTAGGATTTATTTGAAATTAAGCTCTTTAGGTTTCAGTGTAAAAGATGGGCTCACGTGATTTAATAAAATACACAATCATGAGGGCTTTCTTTCCTGCAGCATCAGTGTTCAATACAAAATAATTTCTAGTGTTCCCCATATGTTTTTGTATGTGTAGTAGAGAGAGATTATACTGTAAATACATATTCAGTTGCCAGTTTATTAGGTACAACTAGCTAATAGTAACAGTCTAATACAGTGATGAAATGAATCCTACCCTTATGAAGGTTATAAATGTTTTTTTGTTGAAAGCATTTATGTCAACTGATTGGTTATTTTGGAGGTTGACGTTTCTGGTGCTGTAACATTATGTTGTGCAATGCTAATAGGCGTTTCCTTAAACCCACATTAGGCACAAAACATACGGTTATTTGATGTGATGTGTCGCCGATGTATTTTTCAGAAAACACATTTCTGAGAGAGGCAATTTGGGTAACGTTTATCTGTTCTTGTCATCAGGTGGAGTAGTCTGATGATCCAGACACAGAGGACATCGCGGTCGGACTTCTCATGATCGGTGCTAGATCAACAGACACCACACTCTTCTGCCCAGAGAGCATCGCTGTTGTCATTGAGGGTAACGGAGTTATCCAACTCCCCACACTGGCTGCCACATTCATCCTGCTTTTTGCACTGACCTTTGCCCTGCATCTGAGCTACCCAAAAGACTTGGTCAACACTTTCGACTTCACCAAGAAAGTGTTGATGGGCCTGGATGAGGGGACCTTGAAGTAGGGCTGTACGATTAATCGAAAAAAGATCGTGATCTCGATTCAGACACCTATGCGATCTCATTTCTAAATTACGGCGATCCTATGACGTCAAGCTGATTTATTTTTTTTGGGGATTTTTTTACATTTTTTAATTATTTTGCTTCTGAATAATACCAACTTGCAATGTCAATCATACTTAAACGATGTAAAGCAAATATACTCTATACATTTAACATTAAAGTACCATGATCGCATCCAAATGGTAGTGTTCTGTCTGTCTCTCCTCTTCTCATGCAGTGTTAACGCTGCAGCCACTGGGGTTGCCAGTTTTTGCGGAAGGAATAAGCAACCAGGTCTATGAAAACAAGCGCAAAAGAACATGAGCACTTTAGACCTATATATTTCGGGTCTACAAGCTCACAACCGCAACAACCATTATTACTTACAACCAAGCAACTTTACAGAAGGATAAGCCCAATGTGGCTTATAATAAGTATACCTGGCAACACTCACTGACTGCAGCACGTGAGGGCAGGAGCCGGTGTTATGCCGTAGGTTGAAGCCTTGCCGTGGATTGAAGCCCTGTTCACGGGGACGCGCAGAGGTGACGTAATCGCCTGTATTGGGCGTTTGCCGTATTTTCACCCTTATCAAAGCTTTTTTCTCTCTTTTGAATGATATATCAGATTAAACAGCAAACGGCTGAATAAATAATGTGCATACAATTGCGAGGAGGCTCGTTTTAAGGACACGTTTTTCAGATCTGTCACAATCTTCGTATTGGAATAAACTTACGTTTTTGAGTGTATAGTCCCACTCCTTCCTCCTTCCTACAGAACAGACAATGACAGGATAATATGTGATTTGTCAGTATAGTCCTATTTCTTAAAACCTTCTCTGTTGTTTAAGTGTCTGATAACCACGAATAGTAAGCAATGATATAACAGTAATGATATCAGATGATCATGTCAGACACTGTGTTATTTTCAATCAAGCCTAAAAGATAATGTGTTCAAACTGGCTTCACTCACTTGAATTGCTCCTTTGAATATCATTTTTATATATCCCTACTCAACACATGTTTGTATTGTAATGCCACTCCTATTCTTTTTTAATTGTATTTTAAGGTGACATTGAATGCTTTGAAATAAAGTGTATTATTATTATTATTATATATGTGCCTCTATTACATTACATTTCATTTTCTATCACACTATTAATGTTTCTTATTTTAGACTAGGTTAATCCTGGTGTCAATAGGGAAGATCTGCACTGTTCTCTACATAACATGTTCAGATCAGGTGTTGTAGCTGCCGGATTTGGAACCCCCCCCTTTATCTTTGTCCAGGATAGTCACAGACTCACCAAAATCACACTGGTGCTGGCTGTTCCCCTCTAGTTTGTGCTCACAAAAGCAATTCACTCTGGGCCCAGCAGGTACAAAATTAAAGAGGGGCTTCAAAATCCGGCAGATCAGGTGTTGGTGCTGCCGGATTTGGAACCCCCGCTATATCTTTCTCCAGGATATTCACAATGTCACCAAAATCACACTGGCATTGGCTGTTCCCCTCTAGTTTATGCTCACAAAAGCATTTCACTCTGGGCCCAGCAGGTCAAAAACTAAAGAGGGGCTTCAAAATCCGGCAGTGCAGTTGCTAGAGCTGCCGGATTTTGAAGCCCCTCTTTATTTTTGTACCTGCTGGGCCCAGAGTTAAATGCTTGTGTGAGCACAAACTAGAGGGGAACAGCCAGCACCAGTGTGATTTTGGTGACATTGTGACTATCCTGGCCAAAATGACATGGGGCGCTTCAAAATCCGGCAGCTTTAGCAACTGCACTGCCGGATTAGGAGGCCCTCTTTAATTATGTACCTGCTGTGCGCAGAGTGAAATGCGTTTGTAAGCACAAATTAGAGGGGAACAGCAAGCACCAGTGTGATTTTGGTGACATTGTGACTATCCTGGAGAAAGATATAGGGGGGGTTCCAAATCCGGCAGCACCAACACCTGATCTGCCGGATTTTGAAGCCCCTCTTTAATTTTGTACCTGCTGGGCCCAGAGTGAAATACTTTTGTGAGCAAAAACTAGAGGGGAACAGCAAGCACCAGTGTGATTTTGGTGACATTGTGACTATCCTGGATAAATATATAGGGGGGGTTCCAAATCCGGCAGCTCTAACAACTGCACTGCCGGATTTGGAAGCCCCTCTTTAGTTTTTGACCTGCTGGGCCCAGAGTGAAATGCTTTTGTGAGCATAAACTAGAGGGGAACAGCCAACACCAGTGTGGTTTTCGTGACATTGTGACTATACTGGAGAAAGATATAGGGGGGGTTCCAAATCCGGCAGCACCAACACCTGATCTGCCGGATTTTGAAGCCCCTCTTTATTTTTGTACCTGCTGGGCCCAGAGTGAAATGCTTTTGTGAGCACAAACTAGAGGGTAACAGCCAGCACCAGTTTGATTTTGGTGACATTGTGACTATCCTGGAGAAAGATATAGGGGGGGTTCCAAATCCGGCAGCACCAACACCTGATCTGCCGGATTTCGAAGCCCCTCTTTATTTTTGTACCTGCTGGGCCCAGAGTGAAATGCTTTTGTGAGCACAAACTAGAGGGAAACAGCAAGCACCAGTTTGATTTTGGTGAGTCTGTGACTATCCGGAGAAAGATATAGGGGGGGTTCCAAATCCGGCAGGAGAAATACCTGCTCTGAACATGTTATGTAGAACAGTGCAGATCTTCCCTATTGACACCAGGATTAACCTAGTCTAAAATAAGGAACATTAATAGTGTGATAGAAATGTATTGTAATAGAGGCACAGATACAAGATCAATAATACACTTTATTTTAGGGCACCTTTCAATGCATTCAATGTCACCTTAAAATACAATTAAAAAAAATAGGAGTGGCATTACAATACAAACATGTGTTGAGTAGGGATATATAAAAATGATATTCAAAGGAGCAATTCAAGTGAGTGAAGGCAGTTTGAACACATTATCTTTTAGGCTTGATTGAAAATAACACAGTGTCTGACATGATCATGTGATATCATTACTGTTATATCATTGCTTACTATTCGTGGTTATCAGACACTTAAACAACAGAGAAGGTTTTAAGAAATAGGACTATACTGACAAATCACATATTATCATTATCATTATCATTGTCTGTTCTGTAGGAAGGAGGAAGGAGTGGGACTATACACTCAAAAACGTAAGTTTATTCCAATACGAAGATTGTGACAGATCTGAAAAACGTGTCCTTAAAACGAGCCTCCTCGCAATTGTATGCACATTATTTATTCAGCCGTTTGCTGTTTAATCTAATATATCATTCAACAGAGAGAAAAAAGCTTTGATAAGGGTGAAAATACGGCAAACGCCCAATACAGGCGATTACGTCACCTCTGCGCGTCCCCGCGAACAGGGCTTCAATCCACGGCAAGGCTTCAACCTACGGCATAACACCGGCAGTATGTTTACAGAAGCGTTAGCAATAGCACTGATTAGCAAAGAGTGACGAGAGCGACTAGTAGTACAAGAAAAACAGAAATGAGTGACACAGAAATGAGTGACGAGGAGGTCGAGGACAATGACAACAACACCGATGAAAGTCCCGGTGGCGACTCTGGCGAGAGTGAGAGGGAAGTTGTGCTTGTGCCGAAAAAAGTAGATGGACTGTGCTAGTAGCTAGGCAGCTAGGCTTTTATTTACATTTATTCTGAAGCTGTAACTTTATGTTCTGTTCCGTTTTTATATTCAGTACTGACTGCAGTATTTAAGTTAATCCTTTTGATTCAGTGACATTACTACTCAGTGGAGTCTATCAAGTTTATGTTATTTTCAGTACAAGAACCTTTAAGTGCAGTAGTTGAACTGGGTGATAGCCGGCTAGGCTTTTTTTATATTATTATTCTAAAGCTGTGACTGTTTTGTTTTTATATTCAGCACTGTGGTGAGGTATTTTGAGTAACTGAAGTGCATTCCTCCCTGTAATAAACAGGTTGGTGTTGTTGTACAGTAGTTGGGTGTCCTGTCACTGTGTACAGGTGCTACTGCAAAGTTTACATTTTGTTATTATAAAGCTGCAAACATTCAATTTTTATGTTCAGCACTCAGGCAGCAGCAATATCTTTATGTTAGTTACTTTATGTTTTGTTACCAGAGAGACTTGAGTTTAAGTCAAGCACTTTGTTTAAAGCCACAATAGTTGGCTGTCAAATTCATTTTAGTTACTCTATGTTTTTGCTGCAAAAAATTGAGACTTGGATTTAAGTCCAGCACTTTGATGTTGATGGTGTCTGGTTAAAACCACAATAGTTGGGTCCAGGTGCCACATTTTGAATGTAGTAATGTTTGTTCAGTATTCAGCAACTACAGACTAAAGACGAAGTTATGTTTTTGTTACAAGAGAGACAAATGTTGTCTGTTTAAATTCATTGTACTCACGTGACGTCTAAGAGTAAGAGTGCAATAAATATTTTTCATTGAAACAATGAGAATCGTGTGAGAATCGTGATCTCAATTCTTATGGAGGAAAATCGTGATTCACATTTGAGCAAGAATCGTGCAGCCCTACCTTGAAGCCCAGGGTGTTGAGCCTGAAAAAGCTTTTGGCAGTTTAATCCTACCAACAAAGTTGCACTTTAACAATCACACACACACACACACTGTTCTCCTCTGTTTACATCCTGCTGCTTTACATCTGTGTTCTGTTGTGTTTATTGACAGTTTTGTTACGGTTCAGCTTCAAGTTGAAGGACTGTTCGTAGATGTTGTTTTATACTTTTATAAGTATTGGGTCTTTATGGTCCATGTGTTAAATTAATACGCAGAACTGTTCCTGAAAATTGTGTTCACTCATAAGTGATGGTTAAAATACGCACATATATTTCTCAAGGCCCTAGCACTGTTTTTAAGGTGTTTTTTAAATGTATGCATTGTTCTTTTGTAGTGGAAATGGATGTTGGCGATTTGCCAAAGCTGTTCAAATTATCAATACATGCATTTTTATATATACACGGTGTGTTTGGAGATAATTCATTACACTATTATACATTATTATTATATTCTATTTAGCCCAACAATATAGTTAATTTCAATCACTAGCTTGGGTCAAATAAACAACCCAATGTATGGTTTATATTTATTTAACACAGTGATATAGTTAATTTCAATCACTAGCTTGGGTCAAATGAACAACCCAATGTATGGTTTATATGTATTTAACCCAGTGATGTAGTTAATTTCAATCACTAGCTTGGGTCAAATAAACAACGCCGCACATGGGTTAAAATTATCCAGCCCAGCGTATGGGTTAAGACAACCCAGCGCGTGTTCTGTCCTATAGTGACTCAGCAGCTGGGTTATGATTGGGTTATTTTTTAACCCAGTAGTTTTAAGAGTGTATGCTTTATGATAAGTAATATACACAATATTACATTACATTACATGTTACTTGTTAGACGCTTTTATCCAAAGCGACTTACATACGGTATATGTACAGACATAATGTAGGTGAGTTAAAGTACAAGTATTTAAATGTAGAGGGACAGTATCAAAGTCCTGACTTCAAGAGTTCAGCAGTCTTGTGAGTTGAATCAAGCTGTGTAGGCCTGTTAGTGTGTTACAGTCTACCAGACAGCAGAGGACAGAACGTTTATTTCTAGTGTGATAAGGGTTTCTGATGATCCTGTACTGCTGGTTCTAGTGTCCATCATGCATCATTATAACAGGGCAAGTCAGTATTAAATAAAAGGAATACATATTTTGCCTAATACAATAACTATGTGTCTGATGACTGATTTGTGTAAATATGAGCTGCTAAAATAAACTAATAACGTAAAAAACAGATAGACATGTCCGCAAAACAGTGATTTGAAATGTAATGTAAATCCTGCAATGCTTGTTTGGCAGGTTAAATAACACAATACACACATAATAATGAATTAATGTAATCATCATGGCTAAACACACCTCCCTCTGTCTCTGTGTTTTTAGGTGAAGCGACAGACAGGAGTGTGTGTGATGGAACTGAAGATATAAAGACGCTCCAGAGCTCATACACTGACACATCTCAACTTCGAATCACTAATATGGTGTACAAGGCTGTCTATGCAATAGCGCATGCCATTCATAACGCAGTGTGTCAGAAAACAGATTCTACTACACAGTGTGATAAGTTCACTAAGCTAGACGCCAAAGAGGTCAGTAAAAATAATGATGTTATTTTAAACTGCACGTCTATGTTATCAAATTAATGCTTTTTTAACTTTTAAATTATTTATTTTTTCCCCTTCACTGTCTTCCTTTACTTCATCCCTGGGTTCTTAATCAGTTGAAAAAAGTGAATTTTTCCCAAAATGGTTATTATGTGTCATTTGATGCCAATGGGGATCCTGTGAGCTGGTAAACTGGCAAAGAAATGAGAGTGGCAGCATTGAGTTGGTGACTGTGGGGCAATACTATTCATCACTGCCGGTGGGCCAGGAGTTCCTTATCAACAGGAACCTCACCTGGGTGGAGGGTGGCACATAGGTGAGGAGCCCCAAAGCAATAGTTTAACATGCTACATTTTCATATCATCTCAAAGGGTATGATGTCTCATACCTCGGTACCTCATTAGCCTCTTAAGCCCCACGGACCCGCCGAAGGGGCTGAAATCACAACATCTGCAAGCAAAAGTGTCTGAGGGCTTCTTAAGATTGAATAAACTATGAATATGTCATGGGAAGAAACTCAGCTAACTGATTTTCTTTTTAACAGAAACCTGAAAGCTAACGCTGAGCCTCTGAATTAGCCACGGGCAAAAAAATATTAAGGCCGTTAGCACAGAACTCTAGCTATACCAATCTATATACTTATTGGATCTGCACAAACAAGCTTAGATAACATCCTGAGATTCCAGAGATTATAGAAATGTAAGGATCATCACTGAGCGATCAGAACTCGGGAAGCAAATACAGACAACACACGAGTAGCGTTAGGTAGCAAAACACGGAGATATGCTCACCTTAGCTGTTATTCTGATCAAAAGTCGTGTTCAATGACATTAAAACGAGAAAAAACGCAGCTGAAGTTTAATCCATAGGTTATAGCAATGTGTCTGTCACTTTGAACAAATGATTGATAATCCATAATTCAATTTTTATGCAAAAATCGGAGAAGAAAAATTAGCTGACTAATGGTAGCCACCAGAGGCTAGCGCAGCTTCCGGTTTTTCTACGCGTCACTATCACTCCAAGGAAGTGGTCCATGGTCTTACTTTCACTCGAATCCATTAGCTCTGACGGTTAGAGAGATGTCAATCATCAAAATCGCCAGAGATATGGAAAATCCACCCAAATGACCCCAGAAGTGTTTTTTATTTTTTATTTTACATCTAAGGGTAGTTTTCACTATAAGTAAAACATCATTTGTGGACGGACACTATCATTTACAGTTTTTCACTATGTTCAATCTGAATTTTCTTTAAAATAAAAAACATCTATATTGATTCTGACTCTTCTACATCCAACTCACAGGTTTATTATTACTTTGAGAGAAAACATTATTAATTTTCCCCTTTTAGAAGTGAAGTTATGGTCATTTGTTCAGGAATGTCATTTTCAAGCCTGAGACCTGAAAAACAGGCTTGGGGCCTAACAGGTTAGAATTCCAATGTTACGAATAATGAGAGAGTATTTTTAACATGACATTTACGTTTTATTGTTTAAAATACATGTTTACTTATTTATTTATTTTTTAACTAAAGAGAAATGTACGGAGCCCTGGAGGGTTCATTGAGAGAAAAATAAATAAAACGTGGCCACGTTTTACTTTCTCGTTCGCACGAGTTAATAAAGCGTGGGCACGAGTTA
The DNA here is from genome assembly GCA_036324585.1 of Champsocephalus esox. Classification (NCBI taxonomy): domain Eukaryota; kingdom Metazoa; phylum Chordata; class Actinopteri; order Perciformes; family Channichthyidae; genus Champsocephalus; species Champsocephalus esox. The sequence continues at coordinate 24,602,318 of CM070493.1, read as the reverse complement.
ATAAAGCGTGGCCTCGTTTTATTTAAATTGAGGGTTTCCTGTCCGTGACTTACAGTATCTGCTGCCCACAGCTGTTTTATAGAAGGAAAACCTCCTTCACTTTATGAAATCTCTGTGGCACCAGTGGCCTGTACTACGAAGCAGAATTTGCTATTTACACTATTCATTCATGAAGTATGACGCTGCGCTGTCAGCACCCGTCTCCATGTTTGTGATTGGTCAAATGTTGGTAACCGTCGCTTTCACGTGAACGCACTCTCAACCGGACAGAGAAACCCTGGTTGATTTGCTGAGTTGATAACCAGCTTCGTAGGACCGCTTAGCGACATCGCATTTGTTAGGGTTAGTTAAGCCGGGTAAATCAAACATATCCAGGGTCTGTTGAACTGGCTTCGTCGTACAGGGCACTGGAGGCAGTAATGTGTAATTCAGCAGAATCTGAGAAGAGCAGCACCAGCTGTAAAGAGCGGTGCCTTTTACTGTTTACTTCACTGCGTTTCCCTTCATTAGAACCGCTGAATAGAGATCGAGGCTGCTACGTTCAACCACACACACCTCTACACACATCGAACTACCAGAGTATTCCCCTCGTTTTATGAAGGATATGTCCTGTCACCGGGGCGCATGATGTGTGTGTGTGTTTGTGTGTGTGTGTGTGTGTGTGTTTGTGCTCAGCTCCGCTCTGTGTGTGCGTGTTCGGTGTGTTTGTGTGTGTCCGACACCACCGGCATTTGTTTTCAAATTACCACGAACAGTAATTTACACAAATCTGGTTCTCCATAGTTATATGTGCATTCCCAAATGAAAGAAATTCGTTTAATCTTAATCTCGATGTGCTATAGTCCTGCCGGAGTGCACCGGAACGAACGATACTATCATAAACAAATGCCCACACACGCGCACACACACACACACAAAACGAGGCCACGCTTTATTAACTTGTGCGCACGCTTTATTAACTCGTGCGTACGCTTTAGTAACTCCTGCGCACGAATTACTAAAGCGTGCGCACGAGTTACTAAAGCGTTCGCACGAGAAGGTAAAACGTGGCCACGTTTTATTTATTTTCCTCTCTATGAACCCTCCAGGGCTCCGTAGAAATGTAAAAGACACCTCACCTCATCAAGACAGAAAAACTAGCTTCAGAGCACACCTGTCTACCAACCCAGTCTCACGGCATTTCGTGTTCACCTACACGATTTTGAATCTATTGATTCGTGTTCACCAACACGATTTGCCCCTTTTTTTCGTGTTGCACAGCACGATTTTAAAAGCAATGTATTTCTACTGGTAATGTGTTTTGTGCCTGCAGGCTGCAGCACGTATTTTTCTCCGGTCGGGTCGTGGAAGACCGGAAGCTGTGTGGTTCATAAAAACATGGTCTTACTCAATATCAAGCCACAGTTATTGCTTTTATTTGAAATCGCATCATTTCTGACTTTTTGTGAGGAAAATAAATGGGGCTCAGAGCCTCAGGATACTGAAATCTGTATTTTTTAAATCTTTTTTTCCTTCTAATTTGTTATTCTTTTCAAAATAACACACTGTTATTTACTCACCAATAACACACAATTATCCTTGCTTTTATTTATTGGTTTAATTCCATAATCTCGGGCTTTTTTGGCGTCCGTCAGGAACTGAATTTCAAAATAAATATAACAGGAAACAGACGTAGGCATTTCGAACGATTACCCAAGATCCTCAGCTATGGTTTTAAGCTCGCTGATTGGATGTGTTAGCCGCAATGCATGCTGGGATTTGGTGTTTATATTATATGAAATCCGGAAAACATTTTAAAAGTATAAAATAATACTTAATTCCGAGTGCTCTTGCTTTTCTCTTTGAAAGTCATCACATAACGGCATTGTAATACACGGTTCGGCTACATTACATATTACAGATCTGCCGTAGTTCTCTATTTAGAGAGCCCTGATGAGAAGACTTTTGGAAAAACTGGAAGAAATGGCGCCGAAACTGAATACTTGACGTGGATCATAAATATATCAACAATTAAACAACATCTTCAATTTCTCTTCACACAATACGTCTCCTTGCAGTATCAACACTAATTCGGCTGACTTTTACATTTGATCTAATTCATAGATAGGTTATATTTACACCATAACGGTGCACAGCTGATAGAAAAGGACTGTAGTTTTCAAAGATATTAATGATTTTCTTTGAATGTAAGAATGTAAATACTGAGTCTGAAATAGTATAGCAATATGCTGTAAAATGATGTGAAAGCATGCATAAAACTATACATCTTCAGATGTTGTACATACACACTAATAATACAAAGTTATTATGGCTGTGTGCACCTTGTGTGCACCTCCTAGTGGTTAAAGCACGTTATTGAATTATTGTATTTATGTGTTATATTTGATTAAAAAAATATTAAGAGTACATACTTTCATAGGGAGAAAGTATAAATATAGAAATATAGAATATAAAAAATCAAGAAGATACTATAAGTGATCTCTACAATAAAACAGTTTAGTGCAGGATGTACACAGATATTAATAGGAGGAGGTGCAAAACAGAACAACGGATTAACCTTTATTTAAACATTAAATATTAAATATTAAGCCTGACAAAGTAATTAACGTCTAATATATTGCTTTCCTGCAATGTTAACTATGTTGAAGCACTTATTTTAACTGATATTATACACATTAATTATACTCTTTGTATGTAGATAGAATAAGAAATGTGCAGAATATGACAGTTTAATGGTGGAGGTACACACATATTGATAGATGTCTTGTAATGCACTGTTGAGGAACCTGTGACCCAAGTTTTTCATTCATTGCATAACTACACCGTAGTTGTGTATGATATGTCAATAAACCTTTGAAAATCTTGAAAGGGATGTGCAAAATAGCCATAATATACAGTCTTTAATTAACTATTAGTAGAGAATAACGAGTAATGAATATACTTTATTACTTGTTTTCATTCATGTCAATTGCAGATACATGTTTAGTCTTATCAAGCACCAACTATCAAATATCTCTCCTGATTGTTGGCACTTGACAATCACCTTACCTGCATTTTACTCAGGTGTAACTAAAGTCTGATTTAAGGGTTGTTTATATTTCACATAATTAATCAGAATCTGCAAAGTAACTCAAATAAATGCAGTGGAGTAAAAATACCAGGTTAACCTCTGAATTGTAGTGGAGTAGAATTACAAAGTAGCAATGAGCTGTCATGTGGGTATATATTAATATATACCCACATATACGTCTGTTGGCTGCTGCCAGACGTTCCACCTCAGTGATTCTAGCCACTCTGAACACCCGAGGCATGCAGCTACAGCTCATGCAGGTGTTTACCGTGAGAACCTCCCTCAGATGCTCGAATTTCGTCCACACTGACCGCCAGAAGCGGCCGAGGCAGGAGGGGCAGCGGTCGTGGCCGTCCTTGGGCTCAAGAGAAGCCATACAGGCGCTACATGAATGAACCATTCTGTAGGTAGCTAGATGCAGCGTAGCCGGGAGCGGGTGCGGGAACACAGCCTTCACCTGCTACCTGCTTAATGGAAAGAGTAGAGTGTTGCTGCTACTCGCCGAAAAGAAAGAGGGATGTAATTACACCCACGTTACCGGCAGAGGGAGCGGGAGCGAGAGCACTGCCTTCACCTGGCTGGATTAATAAACACGCCAGTCAGCGTCTACCAGGAGTGGGGGCGAGAACACTGCCGGCTGAGTTAGAGACGAATGCCAGATGCAGCATAACCGGGAGCGGGTGCGGGAACACAGCCTTCACCCACAACCTGCTTAACGGAAAAACAGGGCAGTGCTGCGTCTACCAGGAGCGGGGGCGAGAACACTACCTTCACTGGTTGAGTTAGAGACGAATGCCAGATGCAGCGTAACCGGGAGCGGGTGCGGGAACACAGCCTTTACCAGCTACCTGCTTAACGGAAAGAGTAGAGCCGCGCCGCTACTCGCCCAACCGAAATAGGGATGTAATTACACCCATGTTACCGGCAGAGGGAGCGGGAGCAAGATCACTGCCTTCACCTATCTGTATTAGTAAATAAGGCAGTTTACCAAGAGCGGGGGCAAGAACACTACCTTCACTGGCTGAGCTAGAGGCGAGTGCCAGATGCAGCGTAACCGGGAGCGGGTGCGGGAACACAGCCTTCACCAGCTACCTGCTTAATGGAAAAAAACAGGCAGTTTAGCATCTACTAGGAGCGGGGGCGAGAACACTGCCTTCACTGGTTAAGTTAAAGACGAATGCCAGATACAGCATAACCGGGAGCGGGTGCGGGAACACAGCCTTCACCAGCTACCTGCTTAACGTAATAAACAAGGCAGTTTAGCGTCTACCAGGAGCGGGGGCGAGAACACTGCCTTCACTGGTTAAACTAAAGACGAATGCCAGATGCAGCGTAACCGGGAGCGGGTGCGGGAACCCAGCCTTCACCAGCTACCTGCTTTACAGAGAAACAAGGCAGTTCCGCGTCTACCAGGAGCGGGGGCGAGAACACTGCCTTCACTGGTCGAGTTAGAGACGAATGCTAGATGCAGCGTGAGCGGGTGCGGGAACACATCCTTCACCAGCTACCTGCTTAACAGAAAAACAAGGCAGTGTGGCGTCTACCAGGAGCGGGGGCGAGAACTGCCTTCACTGGTTTAGTTAGAGACGAATGCCAGATGCAGTGTAACCGGGAGCGGGTGCGGGAACACAGCCTTCACCGGCTACCTGCTGAACGGGAAGAGTAGAGTGGTGCTACTACTCGCCGAATAGAAAAAGGGATGTAGCTACATCCGCATTACCGGTAGAGGGAGCGGGAGCGAGAGCACTGCCTTCACATAGCTGGGTAAAATAAAGAAGCTTAACAGTATACGCAAGACGTTAGCCGAGCGGCTGCTGCTAACGATCAAGCGAGATCAAGTCAAATAACACATGTTTAAGACCAGATAACTAACTTCTAAAGAAGAGAACAGCACAGGGCCGTAGTTACAGCAGTAACCATGGCTAGGGCTCACACGGCATCTAACCGTAGTTACAGTAGTAACTATGGCCAGTACTTACACAGCATAGAGCCGCAGTTACGGTATTGCCTATGGCCAGTACTTGCACGGCTTGGAACCGTAGTTACAGTAGTAACTATGGCCAGTACTTACATGGCTTAGAACCGTAGTTACAGTTGTAACTATGGCCAGTACTTACACAGCATAGAGCCGTAGTTACGGTATTGCCTATGGCCAGTACTTGCACGGCTTGGAACCGTAGTTACAGTAGTAACTATGGCCAGTACTTACATGGCTTAGAACCGTAGTTACAGTTGTAACTATGGCCAGTACTTACACAGCATAGAGCCGTAGTTACGGTATTGCCTATGGCCAGTACTTGCACGGCTTGGAACCGTAGTTACAGTAGTAACTATGGCCAGTACTTACGGCTTAACCCCGTAGTTACAGTAGTAACTATGGCCAGTACTTACACAGCTTGGAACCGTAGTTACAGTAGTAATTATGGCCAGTACTTACGGCTCAGAACCTTAGTTACAATAGTAACTGTGGCCGGTGCCTAAAAGTGTCAGCCAACGGCTGCCCACTAGACAATATAATATTGGGAGGATGAAATCCTCCTTAATGGCCATACATGCAGAGCACACAGCACACACAGTGAAGATTGTTTTCTGCATATCGTCCTAGTGCTAGGAGTCTAGTACTAGGAGCAGTACATACAACGATATAGCGCTACTGCAACCATACCATGCGTTTACCGGGAGCGGGAGCGAGAGCACTGCCCTCATCGGCTGAGTTAAATAATGAAGCTTAACCGTACATGCAAGGTGTTAGCCAAGCGTCTGCTGCTAACAATCAAGCAACCAAGTCAGAACACAATGTTAAGACCAGATAATTCGCTTCTAAGAAAGAGAACATCCCACATAGAACCGTGCCTGGTTACAGTAGTAACCGCACATGCCGAGCACACAGCACCCGCCGTGAAGATGTTCTCTGCATATCATCCTAGTGCTAGGAGTCTAGTACTAGAACGATCTAGCGCTACTGCAATCAAACCCTATGCTACCGGATCGGGAGCACTGCCCTGAGTTAATAGTTAAGCTCAACAGCAAGGTGTTAGCCAAGCGGCTGCTGCTAACAATCAAGCGACCAAGTCAGAACACAAATGTTAAGACCAGATAATAGCTTCTAAGAAATAGAAAGTACTTACCTTACTTTCTGCATCTAAACGAAAAACGGGTTTAAAGTATGACCCTCTGGGCTTCCAAGCAGAACTTTCAAAAGAGCATAAGGGCAACTTTATGGGAGAGGAAGCGGGAACACTGTCGTCACCAGAAAGTCTAAGCCACAAACAATAAGACGGTAATCAGGACAACTTGGCTAGGAGCGGGTGCGGAAACACAGCCATCACCAGCAACAAGCTGACACAAACCTGTCTGTCGAGGCTCTGCACAGCGCACAGCCGGCCACAGCTCCTGGAGGACGCGTTTAACGACCCGTAGCTCCGACTGTCAGTCGCAAAGTTGCACGCGGCCAGCTGTTTGCAGAGAAATCCCTCAGATCAAACGTTCAAACCTGAATGCTGTAGGCTACAAAAACGTAGCCACGGTACCCTCGCGCAGCGAGAAGATGAAAGGAACAGATCCTCTGACAATACCGGCTGATATAGCCGGTGTCACGTGGGTCACAGGTGACTTTGTTGTTATTGGTACTCGAGCTGCGCATGCGCGTGATGGACATATCCAGTGCTAAAGCACCGCCTCTGGCGGTCAGTAGGGACGAAATAGAACACCATTCATTTCAGGTAATATTGTGTTGAAGCTTGAAACTGCGTTAGTTACTGAGCATTGTAATGGGTAGTAATTACCCGAACTGCATTAGTAATGCATTACGTTCTTCGTACGCAAGTAATACGTTACTGAAACTCCATACTGTAACACGTTACACCCAACACTGCCTGGAACTCACCTTAACCCTGAACTAAAGGTAGAAATGTATAGTGTTGAATTTCCCATTATAACCCATTTTATCGGAAAGACTGGAGAGAGGCGAGCTCTTCTTGGGAGGTCGTTGCATTTATTTAGCTCTTCTGTTTCGCGAGATAGATTCGCAAGATCAGAGACCTTCCTTTTTCTGCAGCCTTGTTTACCTAGAAAACATGTATCCCGCTCGCTCGCTCTACCATACCCACGCACACATGCACGCGTCACGCCCCTCTCTTAAAAGGTAATGATCTCGTTCTGCATGACCCAGATGCCATAACAATATAATGAAACATCTCGTGAATTTGTTGCAACTGCCTTTTGCCAGCGCTACCCTGACGCCTGTTTTAGAGGTGAGGCGCAGGAGGAAGTAACTTCAATGGGATGTAGCTTAACCCCTGCCTGCCTGCCTGCCGGAGGGGTTGTGGTTGAAGCCAGAATGGGTAAAGCTTCGCCTGCGATGAGGACCGTTCCGCGTGAAGCCGGAAGCGCCGCATTTGAGCCAGTGATGCCCTCTCGAGAGACTGAAGGCGTGCGTCAATTGTTTGCGTGAAGAAGCCCATTTCCATTAAGCCCGGAGGAACTTCCGTGGAGCCCGATTTCCTTGTCTTTTGCTCCCGCGTCCGGGTGTGCGGGGCGGCCGGTTGGACCCGCTAGCCGACTGGGGAACGCCGTCTGTAGCTTAATCCGCAAGACTGCGGAGCTGATGAATAATGCCTGGAGCTGGGACGAAGCCCTGCTGCTGCATGCGCGTTGATGCCTGGAAGACAGCTGATAGAAAAGGGGAGAGCATATATAGAGGGTTTAACAGGTGCTATAATTAGGCTTGTGAATGGAGGGAAGTGATATGTTGGCTAAGGAGTGGCGCTCCCTGTCATCCAGTGGAGGGAGCGAGTATTGCCATGACGAGCAATACGGAGTGATAGGTCTTCCTGCCTGAACTTGCGCTGAGCTTCATTTAGTTTCCCTATTGTGTCTGATTTTCTGATTGTGTTCACCTGTTGTGTTTCTCCTTCCCTGCCCGGCTGTTTCTCGTCTCGTGATTACCCCTCCCTGTATTTAGTGTTGTCTCTTCCTGTGTTTGGTGTTGGTTCATTGTTTGTCTTTCATGTCTCCCTTCATGTTGGTCACAGTCACCTTTTGTTTGGATGCTACCTCGTGCTACAGTAGCTGTTCATGGATTTGTGTTTTTCAGCTTTTGTAAATAAAGCTCGCCTTTTGTTTCATTTTGAAACCCGCTTCCCTCCTCAATCTGCATTTGGGTCCTATTTTTCCCCAACCCTGACACTGGGTTTGTTTGGTCTAAAATACATTTGATATTTCGGAAACATCTGAGTCTTAAAAGGCAACAATTAAAATAAAATGCAATTGTTCAAATGGAATTTCATTAAGTACATTTTGTATCATCCTTTAATGTATATTCTCAAAAGTAACCTGGAATTGTTCCAGTCTTAGTAATATACACTTAAAAACCTTTTAATACTATTGTTTGAAATGAATTTAATAATTAATCACATTATTAGTGAATATCCAAACACATTTCACACGAGCCGTCCGTAGTCTTCACCTATGCAATTGTTTTTCGTTGTGATTGATTAAACCAAATATGTATTGGCCTTTATGGGGTCAGTATGTAGACTACAATTTGTCCTTGCCGGAGGTCCTGCCTGGCTGCTTATTTGTTCCATATTTAGCCTGGTTTTTCCAGTTGTTTTGAATGTTCCCAAAAGTGTGATGGGAAGCAAATAACTATATTAAGAGAGAGGTGTGTCGAATTAAGAATAGACTGTAGCGGAGAAACAAAGGAGTTTGGGAATACTTAGATCAAGTGAGAGGTGTTGCATCTAGCTTACCTCAGTGTGTGAAATTGACGGTCAGTGAGCCTTTGGCCCTGCAGTCGGGGGGGGGGATGTTGTGAATGGAGGGCTGTTCCCTCTGCATTTTGTGGCTCCTAAGCAGCAGAACAGCTACCACGGCAAACCCCAGCTCACACCTAGTGGGTAAGTGTGAGGATACTGATGATATCTCATACAGGCCCCTGTTGATGCTTTTGGTTACAAATCAGACTCTAAAAACAATTACAGTTGTGAACCCTTTGGATTCTCCACACATATTGTTGTGTGTTCCTTCCAAACAACTCAACTTTGGTTTCATCTGTCCACAGAATATTTTGCCAGTAGTGCTGTGAAACATCCAGGTGCTCTTTTGCAAACTTCAAACGTGTTTTTTTTTCTGGACAGCAGTGGCTTCCTCCGTGGTGTCCTCCCATGAACTCCATTCTTGTTCAGTGTTTTACGTATCATAGATTAATCAACAGAGATGTTAGCATGTGCCAGAGATTTCTTTAAGTCTCTTGCTGACACTCTAGGATTCTTCTTCACCTCATTGAGCATTCTGTGCTGTGCTCTTGCAGTCATCTTTACAGGACGGCCACTCCTAGGGAGAGTAGCAACAGTGCTGAACTTTCTCCATTTATAGACAATTTGTCTTACCGTGGACTGATGAACATCAAGGCTTTTAGAGATACTTGTGTAACCCTTTCCTGCTTTATGCAAGTCAACAATTCTTAATCGTAGGTCTTCTGAGAGCTCTTTTGTGCGAGGCATGGTTCACATCTGGCAATGCTTCTTAAGAATAGCAATTCAAAACTGGTGTGTATTTTTTGTAGGGCAGGGCAGCTTTAACCAACACCTCCAATCTCGTCTCATTGATTGGACTCCAGGTTGGCTGACTCCTGACTCCAATTAGCTCTTGAAGAAGTCTTTAGCCTAGGGGTTCACATACTTTTTCCACCCTGCACTGTGAATGTTTATATGGTGTGTTCAATAAAAACATGAAAACATATAATTGTTTGTGTGGTATTAGTTTAAGCAGACTGTGTTTGTCTATTGTTGTGACTTAGATGAAGATCAGAACACATTTTATGACCAACTTATGCAAAAATCCAGGTAATTCCAAAGGGTTCACATACTTTTTCTTGAAAACTATAAAGGTGCTGCTGAAAAGCCTTCACTGGTTCAGAGGATCTGCACAGCACAACAAACAGCGTTGTTCTGAAGCGACTAAGCAATAGTCACAAGAATCTCAGTCAAGATGTTTGCTTTAAAAAAAAATCCATAAAGCTTAAAAAAATGGGGAACAATGAGCAAAACAGAATTATTTCTAACTAGAGAATGCAATTCCTGAAGAAATTGCTAGTGGGAATGCTTTATGCTGAAAAGCTGACGCTGAATTGCTATGCTGAAATTTAATGTGTAAGAAGAAAGTGAAGAATTTAGATTGAAATGATTGATGAACACTGGGGGCTTGAATGTGTGATGAGAGAAGACAATAAGGTAAAAAGGTTTGGAAAAGCAGCAGAATATTTGAACTGCAAACTTTTGAATTAAGTTGATGGCGAATGATCTGTCGCCATGCCAACAGCATTTTATGACATCCCATAATACGCTTAGATGCGTTGATGGCTTTATCGTTACCAAACCTGTGAAGTTTTGGGCCGTTTGGAGCATTTTCACTAAAGTTATGAGAAAAACGTGTTTCATTGTGAGTATTGTGTTGCCATGGCAACGGCATTTGTAGAAATCTCAAAACTGTCCCGTTGATGTCTTCACGGCTGGACTGTTAGTACACCTGTGAAGTTTGAGCACTTTTTGAACATTTTCATAGGAGTTATAGCGACAACGTCTTTTATGGCAAGGGATGCCATTTCCATATGCTGTTTCCATGGAAACGGCATATGGTGAGATCTCAGATTTGGCGTAGAGCTGTTGAGTCATGGACCGGTGATATACAAGTGAAGATTGGGGGGCGATCGGACCGTGTCCATTGGACTTACAGCGACATCGTGTTTAATGGAGAGTGATCTGTCACCATGGCAACAGCATTTGATGACACCCCGTAATTGACGGAGAGCTGTTGAGGGCAGGACCATTAACCATTATCTGAAGTCTGCTGCTCTGAGCATGTCAGTTGGAGTGATGACATCATCGTGTTCCATGACACAGGTGTTTATATTTGAGCTAACGAGGTGTCCAGAGATCTAAGGTTCTCATTCATAACACTCCGTTCGATGTCTCACTATGGGATGCGCCTCATCGCGGAGCAAACAGAAGCATCAATCTCATTACGCCAATCCTGATTGGCTGGTGATCTTGACGTCAGCATCAGGGAATCCACCCCCTATAAGTAGCTTGCGCTACGTCGCATGCGTCATTCAAACACCTCTTCTCGCTTCAGAGCACATCTCTATGGTAGCCGGGCTAGCTTAACAGTCCACAGACTGAACCCTAATCTAAATTTAGGTCGACGGGTGCTCGCCGGCTACCCTTCCTGCTTCGTAAGAAGACTGCTAATACTAACACACCAGTTAGTATTATAATCGACCTCGCCGTTTCTTCCTCGGGAATTAAGGTAAGGTTTTGCTTTTTTCCTCACTACCGACACCACGGTAGCGAGGACATTTTTCTTTTCTCTTTCTCACGGAGGAGGAAAGGATTAAAGAATATTAACACACCAGTTAATATTCTTTGAGAAAAAAGACCTACACCGTCCTTTTTTTCTCCGGATTAAAGACAGGTTGGGAACACTTTTTTCTCGACAACGTACCTGTTACGAGCGGGTCCTCTCCACGCCATGCGGAGAACAAGATGGACGCCTCTCTCCCTCACACCAGAGGAGTCAGGGACTCGGAGGCTCGACTCGGAGGCTCGACTCGGAGGCTCGACTCGGAGGCTCGACTCGGAGGCTGCAGGTTGAAGATATCAGGCACAGACTCACACCAGGTCTGCTCGTCCTGCCTCGGGCTGGAAGACGCCCAGGCAACACACTCTCACTCCCTAAGCGTCCAATAGCGACGTTTGGTCAGTGTCCGTGGCGTCCAATTGTGACGCTCCTAGGCTCCTTCAGCGTCATAAAGGGACGCAAATAGCTTTCAACTGGTTGCAATGTATTCCCATCTGCGTTGGGATTTGACGCTCATGGAAGCATGGCATTCATTTATGTCGGCTGCCCTTAAAGGTAATGTGAGCGTCCATTCCCAGGAGTAAAGGATGGCAGAAGACACTACACTACCCAGAATCCCCAGCTATCGTTTGGACTACACCATGTGCTCTTGACAAACCCTGTGATAGTCCTCAAGCTCTGTGATTGGAGAGTGTGCTCCGAGGGTTAAGCCGATTCTCGAACAGCACTTGAAATGGGATGGAACCACGGCAGACTGTCCAAAACTGGATTTGAACGGGTCCACCGCGTCCCCCCTCCCCCACCCGTCCCCAGAACTACACATGCTGGCTATTCTGTTTCGCAACATGTTCTCTATGGCACGTCTCTATGAGAGTTGTAGTTTTAAAAGACGTTTTCGTATTTCCCATAATAAGAAGTTGCCAGTATTAAACTGTGTACATCCCTGGAGGTTTAGGGGACAGAAAACGCTCACATTTAAAACATATAATTAATAAATGGGTGAAAATTGCTTATGCCCATTATGGGCAGTATTAATATATATACCCACATGCCAGTTAAGGTCAGAAGAGCTTTATTTAACAGCTGGTCTTATGTGTGTGACCCCTGTGATAACATTACATTACATTAATTGATAAGCCTGAAACATTCACTTGTCAAGGTTCAGAGGCACATTTTGCAAATATGGCAGTAGCCATCGATCAGCTTAAGATAAGATATACTTTATTGATCCCAAGTTGGAACATTTGCATTACATCAGCATGTGTAACAGTTAAATATGCAGTTGTGTTTATTTGAAAATCATTTAGTATAATCACATACAGTCTGTGTTTTATATTCAACAATTCTGTGTTCTATATTTATTGATTGTTTAATACCTGACAAGGCCGGAGATGAAATATCTACATACATCTTAAGAGTATAATACATTATGTATAATATCAGTTAAAATAAGTGCTTCAACATAGTTAACATTGCTGGAGGTATGCACACATATTGATAGATGTCTTGTAATGCACTATTGAGGAACCTGCAACCCAAGTTTTTCATTGCAGAACTACACCACAGTTGTGTAGGCCTATATGATATGTCAATAAACCTTAGGAAATCTTGAAATCTTGAAAGGGATGTGCAAAATAGTCATTACATACAGTCTTTAATTAACAATTAGTAGAGAATAACGAGTAATGAATATAATTTATAGGGATCGTATTAATATCTAATAATGAAAATATTGAAATTCAATAACATGCTTTAACCACCAGGTGTCCCTTTATATCAGCTGTGCACCTTTATGGTGTAAATACAGCCTATCTACCAATTGGATCAAATATAAAAGTGAGCCGAATTAGTGTTGATACTGCAAGGAGACGTATTGTGTGAAAAGAAATGTAAGATGTTGTTTAATGGCTGATATATTTATGATCCACGTCACGTTTTCAGTTCCTCATGTTTGTCTTCTCATCAGGGCTCTATAAATACAGAACTATGGCAGATATGTAATATGTAATGCAGCCGAACCGTGTATTACAATGCCGTTATGTGATGACTTTCAAAGAGAAAAGCAAGCACACTCGGAATAAGGTATTATTATTATTTTGGTCTGTTTCCGGTATTTGTTAATGACGATGTGCTCTGAGATGTGAGACTGGAATTGCACAGGGGGGAAATAACGTAGGCTATCTTTAGATGCGGATTTTGTTAAACTAATATGTTTAGGCTGTGGACCAACACTATACATTGACGGGGAAGGGGGGTAGCAATAAAGATAACACCAGTAAACAGTTACACAACATAACAGAAATAATATCGATAGCAGCGTCCCTAGCAACCACCTTGGTAACAATGAAAACGTCGCGATTTCCTGAAGTAAACTTCGTAATAACTAGCAAACTAAAGATCATGTACATCCACTGCACACATAATCTGAAATAACAACTCATATTTCTCGCATCAAATGACATCAAAACGCATTTTAATGGCCAAACTAACTTTAAAATAGCCATTTTCTACCGAGAATAAAACGAATTTCGGCCATGTTTTCTTTTTCTGCAGGGAGAAATTTGAAGATCACGTGACATAGACGCCAGCCATCGGAATAAATGGTGAAAAAAAACGGGGTTTGTCAAACAGAGCACATGGTGTAGGCCAAACGATAGCTGGGGATTCTGGGTAGTGTAGTGTCTTCTGCCATCCTTTACTCAGAAAACATATTTGTTTCTGTGAATCGAAGGGGAAAAATACAAAAGCATTGCACACCATTTAAACCAATCAATGTTGTGTAATTAACAAGGATAATCTGGTATTTTTTAGTCAATGAGTAGTGCAGATATCCTTGGGCAAGACACTTCACCTGAACTTGCTCCGGTGGGTATTGTCCACAGTACATGACCATTGCATGTATGATATATGTGTAATGTTTATTTGTAAAGCGCTTCGAGCATCTGGAAAAGCGCTATAATAAATATAAGGAATTATTATTATTATTATTATTATATCACTGTAAAATCAATCGACAGTAAGAGGAGTACTTACTTCCGGGTGTAAAATTCTCCGTTATCCAATGGGAATGGATGCTCACATTGCCTTTAAGGGCAGCCGGCATAAGCGAATGCCGTGCTTCCATGAGTGTCAAATCCCGACGCAGATGGGAATACATTGCAATCAGTTGAAAGCTATTTGCGTCCCTTTATGACGCTGAAGTAGCCTAGGAGCGTCACAATTGGACGCCACGGACACTGACCAAACGTCACTATTGGACGCTTAGGGAGTGAGAGTGTGTTGGCCCAGGAGGCTATTGACAACCCCGGCTCGTGCGGGCATTGTGCCCGTTTCACCATAAAGAGCCTCAGCCGACGGTTAGCATGCCAAGCTAGCTTGTCGGGACAGGACCCCCTCATGTCCACTGATTTGCCGGCTGGCAATCAAGACGCGGGGGCGTCCGCCGCAGAGATTGAGCCCCTCACTGTGTCGGTCTGGGGCTCATTAACAGCGGCAGCTGCGGAACCGGAATCCCCACGCTTTACCAAGCTGGGGCTCCCGGCTAGACCTCACCATGGTTTCGCCCGCGGAGGATGTCCTGAAATTGGATTACATGGAGGACGAAGAGGATGCCTCTGAATTCCTCCTGTCTGATTCGGATGAGCAAGAAGATGATATCTTCATGTCATCGGCTCAAGCTGCAAAGCCGGGAGCGATGGCTGCTCTCCCGGGCGATAGCACACCAGCTTCGCCTTGTCTGAGCATGGACCTCCAGGCCGTGTGTCAGCGTGCCGTGTCCAGGCTAGACATCCCGTGGCCCGAAATGGCCAAGGAGACCTATAGGTCCCGTTACGAGGGAAAACATTTTCCCCAAGCAACAAGGACAAAGAGGCAACTCCTTCCTGTCTTCCCGGAGATGTTGGATGAGGTGTCGGTCTCGTGGAGAGACCGGCCCTTTAGCAACAAGGCCCCAATCCAGGGTGCCTCCTCCCTAGACTGTGACGGTATGGAGAGGCTCTGCCTGCTCCGCATACCGCTTATGGAACCGCTGGTGGCAGCCCACCTCCTACCGAGGATGGGCCCATCACCATGCAGGAACCCCACGCTGCCAGCGAAGGTGGACCAATTCCAGTCGACCATGACTGAACGGTCCTACAGAGCCGCAGCATTGTCCGCCAGGGCTCTGAACGTTTCCTCGCTGCTAACCGCATACCAAGCGGAGCTCTGCGAGGATCTGTCGAGCAATCCTGGACCGGCCGTTCTGGATGAGATGGCCGCGGTCACAGACATTTGTCTCCGTGTCCAACGCTGCGCCGTCCAGACCACGGGCAAGGCAATGGGGATCATGGTGGTGCAGGAAAGAGCTAGATGGCTCAACCTCACCAACCTCCCAGACCGGGAAAAGGAGGATGTGCTTGACATGCCCATCGTTCCCGAGGGGAATTTCGGCTCCACTCTCGCCTCCATGCAGAGGAGATGCGAGTCGAAAAAGAAGTAGGACGAGGCTCTCCACCTCTGCATCCCTCGAAGGGTCCAGCCGCTGCCTTCACAGCGGCAGTCCTTCGCCCAAGCTGCCTCGAACCCTGCTAAGTTCAAAATACCTAAACAGCAGAGGTCCCAGCCCGCCCCGAGTTCCCAGCCCAGGCAGGAGACGAGGGCGAGTTGGCCTAGAAAATCTCCGGTTCCGTCTGCAGCCCAGGCGCAGCCGACCCAGAATTTCGGCCAGCAGTCGATGAAGAAGAAGCGAGCGGCCTGACAGCCCCTCCTTCTCTCCTCTGTGACAGAGCTGGAAGTCCACGGTTCCCCAGCTCTAGATGTGTTCCCGCCGCCTCGGGAGATGCCTCAACATCATCCTCAAGTCCGCAAAAACACATGTCACAAGTTTGTTGTTGTTTCTAAAATAAACCATTTTCCGCTGCCGCATCCGGGCTTCAGGCATTTAAAAAAAATGAAAATAAAAACAAAAAAAACAAAAAACAGTCCGTCAACTGTTCTGCTTCTGAGAGCAGCTACGGCCTCTCTCAAAAGGCGGATTATAGACGGGTCTGTGAAGGCACCACCGTCACGCGCATGCGCAGTGCCGGCTGGGGTTGTGAAGGCACCAAAGTCACGCGCATGCGCAGTATCGGTGGGAATTGTCGAAATGGGGCACCACCGTGTTCAGACACTAGAGGGCCCCATAACACAACACATAGGGACTCAGAGGGTAAGAGACGTGACATCTACGCTGGCTCTAAGGAGCATACAGTGGAAGATGCTCACAACATCTGCTTGGGTTTCTCAAGACAGTAACAGACTCCAATTCGCTGTCACCCCCCCTCGCTTCTCGGGCATTCTGTATTCACAAGCCCGGGGAGAGTCAGCCCATATTCTAGAGAGAGAGATTCTCTCACTTCTAGAAAAGAGGGTTATGTCTATAGTACCCGCCGAGCAGAGTCAGATTACGCAGACAAATTTCCTCGTAAAGCACCTGCTCAACCTGGGTTTCATAATAAACAGAGAAAAGAGCATGTTGTGCCCAGCACAGACTGTACTCTTCCTGGGTTTACACCTGAACTCGGTGCCCTTTACAGCCTGCCTGTCAGCTGAAAGAGTGAAAGCTTTCAGAGCTTGTCTCGCTCATTTCCAGCTGCGCAAACATGTTCTCTTCAGATCATGCCTGCGGTTACTGGGCCTCATGATGTCAGCCATCCTGGTCGTACGACTGGAGTAACCATTACTCTCCGCGCGGGTCATGGCGCGCGGAGCTTTCTGGAGGACTGGACCCGGTGTTTAACACCGGCGACAAATGCTCAGAGTCTGGTATGGTGATGGCTGTTGTTGGTGCGTCTGCGTCCACGTCTTCCATCAGTATGTCGCACATCATCGGGCCCGTCAACATACCTCAAGTAAATATTAAGAATCTATTGCAAACTGTGTTTGAGTCCATTCCTTGTTTTTCCTCCGTCCCGTTAAATAACTGTTGTTTTCTTTAGGTGAGCCACTTTGCCACGTGTGCATGCCTGTCTGATAAGCAGCAGTACCCAAGTTTCTTCAGAACAATCCCGAGTGATCAATTCCAGGCTGACGCGCTGGCCAAGCTGGTAAAACACTTTGGCTGGACTTGGATAGGTGCTGTCCGGTCAGATTCTGACTATGGCAACAATGGCATGGCGTCTTTCCTGCATGCAGCACGTAAAGAGGGGATCTGTGTGGAATACTCACAGTCTTTCTATCGGACCCACCCACGTAGCCGGATCCAGAGAGTAGCTGACGTTATCCGCAGGTTTCTATATCACTGATCCTTTAGTTCCCTGTGCTGACACTGACCTTCTGCACAGAAAAAACAAAACAAGTTCTAAAAGTGATGGAACATGTTTTTATTACAACAGGAAATGTGCCAATATATCTGTTGCTCATCTCTTATGTTTTGTTTTTCTTCATACTTACAGTATGACTAGTAATGTATAAAATACAATTATACTCATATATTATAACTATTGTTTTTATATGTCATTGAATGTCCCTCCAGGTCAACGGCTAAGGTTGTTGTGGCATTTACTTCCATCGGAGATATGAGTATTCTGCTGGAGGAGCTGTCACGCAAGCCTTCTCCACCTCGCCAGTGGATAGGTAGTGAGTCCTGGGTAACCGACCGAGACATGCTGAAGTTCAGATTCCTTGCTGGAGCCATCGGATTTGGCATTGAAAAATCTGTCATCCCAGGTCTGAGGGACTTCCTGCTGGATCTCTTTCCGTCTAAAGTGGCTGAATCCCCATTGCTTACCATGTTCTGGGAGGAAGCATTCAACTGCAGGCTGGTAAAAAGTGAGAAAGTTGTGCCAATTTTAAAAATACATGACACTCACGGTAGTGTCTTGATTGTGTTCGTTTTTTAATTTTCTGTCAAAGTGAAGCTCCCTGAATTTATCAGCCTGTTAAAGACCAAACCCCAGATTTGGACTGAAAGGGAAATCTAATATTTGTAATGAAATACATGAGGCGGACATAAGGTGCATCTCGGTGAATGATCTCACAATGTGATTTTCAGGTCATGTTTATTAACAATGCTGTCTAATATATTGTAAACAACATGCATGTCGTGAGCCTAATAGCATAATTGCCCAAGTCATTTTTTGCCTAACTTTTCTCTCCTACCACTGCTGCATCACCCTGCCTTATTGCCTATGTCCTCAGCCATCAGAACGCATTTTAGAGTCCAAAATCACTATCTGCCTAAGTCATCTCTTTGACTTAGGCATTTTTGACGCTACATACAAAGATGGCGGACCGCATGAGACAGAGGGCTCTGTTGACCACAAGTGAAGCATTAGCTCTTCTTTTTGATTCATCTGGTGAGCTAGTTCATATTTCTTCAACTTTCTAGACACTAAATGTACTTTCAGTCAATCAAAGGGATTAGGAACTGTGTGTTTTAAATGTTTAATCACATTTCTGCGACAAGGTATGATGAAGTAGCAACACTCAGCAACTTTATTTTCTTCTGCTCCAGGGTCAGGAAATGAACTTGATACCAATTTAGAGAAGGACTCAGAGAAGGATTTAGATGACAGTAGATGTGAGAAAGAAGGAAATGACATAGACACCAGGCAACGGATTGAAGAAGAAACAGCCGATGAAGCCTCCAGAGCTGATTCTGATCCTGATTCACATATGTGGAAGCGACAGGTGATAAAAGAGAAGCGCCTTAAGGGGGAGAATTACAAGAACGCAACGGGACAGGAGAGGCAGCCAAAGACCATGGGCCCACCCTGCACATCACAGCACTGCTTAATTTCTGGTCCATGCCCTCCTGGGAGACACGCAAGCTGTCTATCCAGACTTTAGTGGAAAATGTGCCTATAAAGCAGAAGAAAGGTGGTGTTGCATCAAGGAGAAAAACGTCTCTATCATACCACCTGCAACTGGCAGATAGATGTAAACTACCTGTGTGTAAGATTATTTTCTGTTCAACCCTTGGCATTGCCCCCAGAACCATTGGATCATGGTTAACTGTGGACATGAAAACAAAAACTGATCCGCCCAAACCCAAGATCAATAAGACTGGTCCACATATGCCCATATCAGATTCTGACCAGACCTTCCTGAAAGAATGGCTATCTGGGCTGCCTACTGTTCCATCCCATTACTGCCGTCAGGTTCCCTCTTATCAGGATAAGAAGTTTGTGGAGCCGGGAACAGTTCTAAGTGACCTTCACAAGGAATACCAGAAAGCTGCTGGTAAAAGTGGAGCACGTGTTGTGAGTGAGACATATTTCCGAAAAGTGTTCAGTGAGCAGAAATACTCTGTGTTCGTACCAAAAAAAGACCAGTGTGATGTATGTACCGGCGCCAAGGTGGGAAATATAGATCAGGATACCCTTACTACTCACATGAAATTAAAGGCTCAAGCTCAAGCTGAAAAAGCTAAGGATAAACAGGAATCCAGTGACAAGGTCTCAGTGTGGACAATGGACCTTCAGAGCGTTCTTCTGTGTCCCAAGACAAAAGCTAGCAAGATGTATTACAAAACTAAATTACAGATGCACAACTTTACTTGCTTCAACCTGGGTAACAAAGATGGGTTTTGTTACGCCTGGGAGGAGCATGAGGGCTCCCTCAGCAGCGAGGTGTTTGCCCATCTGCAGTAAAAGCACTTTGAGTCAGTCCTAGATGCCAACCGAAACATCGAAAAGGTCATAATCTGGAGTGATGGCTGCGGCTATCAAAATCGATGTTGTAACATCACAAATGCGTACCTAGATCTGGCCATGAAGCATGGTGTCACCATAGAACAAAAGTTTCTGGTTGCAGGGCACACACAAATGGAGTGTGACTCCATGCATAGCCTCATTGAACGGCGTACCATCAAAGATATTCACACTCCACGTGATTACATTGTCATCTTTGAGACTGCACGTTTGCACCCATCCCCATACAAGGTGACCCAGCTATACCACAGTGACTTCATGAAGTTATCTTGGGCCTATGTCACCAAAATTCGACCAGGCAGAAAAGTTGACGACCCCACAGTCCATGACCTTCGGGCTCTCCAGTACTTGGCAGATGGTCGAATCCGGCACAAGTTGGATTTTGAATCTGACTGGGAGGCATTGTTATTTGTTATGCAATTGATGTTGTGTCTTTTTTTTTGTGCAAATTAGTTCACACATCTGGTTGAACTTACTGTTACAAAATCAATAAAAAATACCAATGTGCTTGCTAAACATTTAGTTTTTTCTTGTTTTCCAACAACATTCAAATATGACATGGGCAATTATGCTATTAGGCTAACGATGTACATTATTCTACTTAGGCTATTATACAGTGATTCCAGACTGTTTATTTGTTTAGTTGAAAGCTATTTATTCCTCAATGCACAACAATTTAGGGAAAGTCTCCCTTTAAAAATGGTCATAACATAAATGCGTAAAAAAATAGTGGCTGACTCCCCATTGCTCACCATGTTCTGGTAGGAAGCATTCAACTGCAGGCTGGTAGAAAGTGAGAAAGTTGTGCCAATTTTAAACATTCACAGTAATGTCTTGATTGTATTGCCCAAAATGATCAGCCTCTTAAAGACAAAACCATGTTTGCTAATCCTGCTTATCTAAAACATATAGTGCAGAGTTAAAATATATGTAAAATAAAACACATATAAAATGTGCAATATATTTGTTGACAGGTTTTCAGTAAATGTAAAATAAAGAAGATGCACTGTAAACAGGAATGTAGTAAATGTATGCTTTATGAGAAGTAATATATACACGGTATATGTACATACATAATGTAGATGAGTTAAAGAGTAAGTACAATAATTTAAATATAAAGTGACAGTATAAAAGTCCTGACTTCAAGAGTTCAGCAGTCTTATTGCGAGTTGAATCAAGCTGTGTCGGCCTGTTATTGTGTTACCGTCTACCAGACAGCAGAGGGCAGAAAGTTTATTTCTAGCGTGATAAGGGTTTCTGATGATCCTGTACTGCTGGTTCTAGTGTCCATCATGCATCATTATAACAGGGCAAGTCAGTATTAAATACAAGGAATACATGTTTTGCCTAATTCAATTGTAAGTATTTGTCCGATGACTCATTTGTGTAAATGTGAGCTGCTGACATTTGAAAATAAATAAATAACGTAAAAAACAGACATGTCGGCTTCCGTGAAATTTGATGTAAAGTAAGAATAAATCTCAACACTAAAGTTTTTTTTTGCAATGCTTGTTTGGCAGGTTAAATAACACAATACAAAGATAACAATTAATGAATGTAATCGTCATGGCTAAAAACATCACTCTGTCTCTGTGTTTTTAGGTGAAGCCACAGACAGGAGTGTGTGTGATGGAACTGAAGATATAAAGACGCTCCAGAGCTCATACACTGACACATCTCAACTTCGAGTCACTAACATGGCGTACAAGGCTGTCTATGCAATAGCGCATGCCATTCATAACGCAGTGTATCAGAAAACATATTATACTACACAGTGTGATAAGTTCACTAAGCTAGAGGCCCAAGAGGTCAGTACAAATAATGTTTTGAACTCCCCAATGTTTTTTTCAGCTGCACGTCTCTTTTATACATTTGAATGCTCATTTTATTTTTAAATGATCTCTTTTTTCCCTTCACTATCTTCCTTTACTTCATCCCTAGGTTCTTAATCAGCTGAAAAAAGTAAATGTTTCCCAAAATGGTTATGATGTGTCATTTGATGCCAACAGGGATCCTGTGGCCACATATGAGCAATACGATTCATCACTGCCGGTGGGCCAGGAGTTCCTTATCAACAGGAACCTCACCTGGGTGGAGGGTGGCACACAGGTGAGGAGCCCCAAAGCAATAGTTTAACATATTACATTTTCATATTGTTATTGTTATGACCCGGCTCAAAAGGCCACAACAAAGAGGAGACACACCATGTCGATGGTTAGCAAAATATGTTTATTTAGGACAAACAAATCAAATCAAAAACAGTAAAGTATGACGTGTGGGTATCAGTAATGTAAATGCAGGGTGAGGATTGTATGGACATGTATGTGTGTGAGAGTGTTAAAGTGCACAAAGTAAAACAACTGAAGAAACTCATAATACACACTCAACAAAAACGGGGTGACTGCAGGGAGAAGCAGAGAGAGCACAGAGAGGAGCATAGAGGCTTTAAATAGCTGTAGGGCACCGGACCCAGGTGCCCTGAGTTACTGCAATCAGTGCAATCACCAATTACCTTAGCACAGACAGGACAGCCACCTCCTCTCTACTGATGAACCCACAGGGTCATCACAGCCCCCCCCCTTAAGACGGGGCCCCAAAAGGGATCTGGCTCTACAGATGCCAACGGCCTGGAAACCACCACAGGCAGTGGCACACCCGCCCACACAGCACTACCAGCATGATCGTTGCCCAAAATCATCTATACCCCATCAAGTGGCAACACGGGACGCACGCCGATGGACACAACTCCCTGTACCGGCTCACAATCCAGCACTACTGTATGACATCACACAGGAATCAAGCCCATCTCCATGCCCCTCATCAGCACAAAATCCCCAGTCTCTGTCTGACGAAAAAGGCAACACTGACTCAACATTAAATGAGTATCTAGGTGCTGTGTCACGCACCACCTTAATCGGAACATACTTGTCACTACCGACCAGTGACGTGCGGTGAGGTTCATGGCTGGTGAGGCACTGACTCTTTCAGAGTCAGATTTACAAATATTATATGTTGACCTTAATCGAAATATTCGGTATTTTTTAGTCTGATGCTTCGATTCATTTTAAACGGACCGTTCAACAAAAGGATACCCAAAATCTAAATATTGGATTGTTCTTTCTTAGTAAGATCCCATTTTCATTACAATTGTGGTCTTACCCTGACTTGAATATGAAGTCCATGCTATCATTCTCGACAACAATCTCTATTACTTCTTTGTAAAAGTCCTCCTTATCTTCCTCTAGTTTCAAAAGTCTAGTTTGTTGTTTGCGTCTACCGTCTCTGCGTAGAATAACAGTAGCAACAAGAACCTGTGGGCTCACTTGCGCCCCCTTCAGTGCGGCAGAGGTTATGGCTGCCTCCCCTGGTGCTTTGTTCATTGCCGTTGTATGATGAGACCAGCGAGCCTAAATATAATATATATATGTGAAATAAGTTATTTAGAGACTATGGATGGCGAGGATAAATGTAATAAAGGGATCTACAAACATTACATTGGTGACAAAGTGAGATGGTGCAGGCATGCGCTTAGGGCCCGTTTTCCAGCCAGTTTATGTGGGGTGACGAATTCTGAGGTGAGGCAGAGCTCATCTGTGCCTCAACTCACCCCACAGTAACTGGCTTGAGCGCGCTCACAAAATAAGTGCCCGCGTTAAATTAGTGCCTGCGCTCCAGCCAGTTACTGTGGGCTTACGGGAGGCAGAGCTTGTCCCTGCCTCACTTCTCACACCCGTAGTTGTAGCGGAGCTCGGCAAATTTGCTGATTTTGACTATAAAAAAAGCGATTGGAATCATACATAAATCACATTTACAACACAGATCAGTGGAGACATTTTATTATTATTACTATTTAGTTTTTCTTTAGTTGTTTTTCATTACATTGGAGTATGACAGGTGAGGCTCTGCCTCCCCTGACTGCACGTCGCTGCTACCGACCAATGATACAACGGCTTCCATTATGAACGGCTTAAAAACAGAACCCACATCCAAGTCAGCACAAACCAGCTTCTTATCAGGCACCATGCCCGATCCTACACCCTGTGGCTTTTTAACCAAAACGGCCGAACAACACATGGCTGGAGCACGTGATGAAGAACGAGGCTTCCCTTCAGGTTCCAGCAACGGACTGCTCCTTCCAATGACCCTCTTCTCGGCAATAATGACATTGGCCCACTCTGGTGCCCTCGGATCGCCCCGGACCTGCAAATCTACGGGAGGAGCCTGGTGAAAAATTTGCACCACCGCGAGTATAGCCACCATCTTCTCCACGTCTCCAATCACCCCTAGACCACTTCTCTGTAAAACTGCCCTTATGTGTCAACACAAAATCGTCCGCTAGTTCAGCAGCTCTAAGCGCGGTGGAAGGTTTCTGCTCATTTACATAAGCGGCCACACGCTGAGGGATAACATCTTTAAATTGTTCCAATACAATGAGTTCACAAAGACCGTCAAAACTGGCAACCTTTGCTGCCGCGCACCACCGCTGAAAATGAGAAGTTAAATCACGGATAAACTCCACATGTGTCTGCTTATCCCCCTTGACCCAACTTCTGAACTTTTGACGATACACTTCAGGAACCAGTTCGTATGATTTTAACACTGCTGATTTTAACCTAGCATAGTCCAAAGCATTTTCGCCACAAACAGCTGAATAGGCCTCCTGTGCTCACCCAGTGAGTACACACTGAAGTAACAGCATTCTGTCCGAATCTGACCAGTTGCTTGCCTCTGCTATGCGTTCAAATAGAGTAAAAAAAATTTCAGGGTCACGCTCATTAAACTTTGGCACTAACCGCAAGTAAGAAATAATATCGCCACTACCTGATGCCGACCTATCAGAACCATCCTCCACCGGAGCAAGCTTGCCCTCTCCAATCAGCCATAATCTAGCATATTCCACCTCACATTTAATCTTTTCCACCTCTAGCACCTTCACCACCTCTAAACGCTTCTCTACCTCCTGCTGCTGACCCCTCAACTTCTCCTGCTCCAACCTCAACTGCAACTTCTCCTGCTCCAACCTCAACCCCTCCTGATTAAACTGCATGGCCAAAAGCTACTTTTGCGGCTCGAGCGTCAAACCAGCTGTCTGAACCACTACCGACACGACCCCTGCCGCACCAGACTCACTCTTCTGCAACACCCCCTGCTCAAACAAAGACGACAGCTTTAATCTCATGTTTCCGCTTGCTCCCTAAAACAGCAATTTCATAATGCTCTGCTATTTCGACCGACTGCGCCTTCTGGCAATCATCTAAGAAACACACTGAGGGCGCATCCACAAACGGCGACAAAGAAGCCATAATATATTGTCTATACCCAATCAGAAAGCAAAGTATTAAACTGTCAACACGCATGGGCAAAAGACAAAACCCAACAGAGAATTTTCCCCCTAACTGCCTAACCAAAATCGTACTAATCTCACCTAGTCTTCATGTGGCTTGCGGCGGGTAATTACGCACTGGAACCCGGCGGAGTTATGGAGCGACCTGCACGCAGGTAACACCAAGAAATCACGCGGATGTGCCCCCGAGACAGCTGTCTGAAAACAGCTGACACTAACCACGTTGCCACAACACTATGAAAAAAACAAACAGATACAACCCAAGGGGAAACGCCACTTAAGCCTAGCGGGGAAAACTCTTTACAAAAGCGTAACAAGCAGCAACATATTACCTTCTGATTGGCACACAAAACCTGACGACACTAAAGCATCCTGAAACCCAAAAAACATGATGTGTCGCCCAAATAGCAGCGCCAAGCCAGCACACAGCTGGACCACATCAACTAATCAGCTGCTCAAATGACGCCATGGGCTCTGAGCACTACACAACATTTCTAGAAATAACCCGTCGGACGAGCCCCCATTTTTTATGACCCGGCTCAAAAGGCCACAACAAAGAGGAGACACACCATGTCGATGGTTAACAAAATATGTTTATTTAGGACAAACAAATCAAATCAAAAACAGTAAAGTATGAGGTGTGGATGTCAGTGGTATCAATAATGTAAATGCAGGGTGACGATTGTATTGACATGTATGTGTGTGAGAGTGTTGAAGTGCACAAAGTAAAACAACTGAAGAAACTCATAATATACTCAACAAAACCGGGGTGCCTGCAGGGAGGAGCAGAGAGGCTTTAAATAGCTGCAGGGCACCAGACCCAGGTGCCCTGAGTTACTGCAATCACTGCAATCACCACAGCACAGACAGGATAGCCACCTCCTCTCTACTGATGAACCCACAGGGGCATCACAATATCATCTTAAAGGGTATAGAGTCTTTAATTTTTATAAAGAGTTTAAGGTCTCTGAAATTGTTTATTCTGACCATAAATATTACGAGGGTACCTCATACAAATTCCAATGTTACAAATAATAAGAGAGTATTTTTAGTATGAAAGTTACGTTTATCATTTCAAATACACGTTGCTGTCAGTGTGCACTGACAGCTGTCCTTCAGGAACTCGTAAAGTGCTTCAGAAAGGAAAACCCATCTGCTGTTATGACTGTACACCGTGTCCCGAGGGAGAGATTAGCAATGCTACAGGTATTTTTTTTTCTAATGTATGTCTACAACATAAAATATAAATTCCATCTGCTTAAAGCTCTTTTCTTTTTTTCAGATTCCTTTGATTGTTTCCCTTGCCCCAAGGAATTCTGGCCTAATGCAGAGAGAGATATGTGTCTTATCAAACCTGTAGAGTTTCTTTCCTTCAACGAGCCCCTTGGAATCGTCTTGGCTGCTTTTTCAATCGGTGGTGCCTGTCTCACCATTATAACAGCGGCTGTGTTCTATCGTCACAGGAGCTCACCAATTGTCAGGGCCAACAACTCTGAGCTGAGCTTCTTGCTGCTCTTCTTCCTGACTCTATGTTTCTTATGTTCATTAACGTTCATTGGAGCACCCTCAGAGTTGTCCTGCATGCTGCGCCACACAGCGTTTGGGATCACATTCGTCCTCTGCATGTCTTGTGTTCTTGGAAAAACTATAGTAGTTCTGACGGCCTTCAAAGCTACACTACCAGGTAGTAATTTGATGAAATGGTTTGGGCCTTCACAGCAAAGATTGACTGTAGTGTCTTTCACGTGTATTCAAGTTTTGATATGTACTATTTGGTTAGTTCTTAGTCCCCCCTTTCCAATGAAAAACCTCACGACATACAAGGAGAGAATCATCCTGGAGTGTGCATTAGGATCAGCTTTGGGGTTCTGGGCTGTACTTGGGTATATAGGCTTACTAGCTGTCTTTTGCTTTGTGTTAGCTGTCCTAGCTCAGACTCTACCTAATAACTTTAATGAAGCCAAGCTTATCACATTCAGCATGTTGATATTCTGTGCAGTCTGGATCACATTTATCCCAGCATATGTCAGCTCTCCTGGAAAATATACTGTGGCTGTGGAGATATTTGCCATTCTGGCCTCCAGTTTTGGACTAATTACGTGTATATTCGCTCCAAAATGTTTTATTATTTTATTTAAGCCAGAGAAAAACACCAAGAAAAATTGAATGAGCAGGGGTTTGTAAAAAATGTAGATGACTTTATAAAGCTTATACTGTGCACATTGAAATATGCTTTCATTGTTGATTTAAATATTCATATTGGAGTTTCTTTTATGCTCACTATTTTACTAATTGTAATATAATTTTGTGAATTTAATAATAATACCCTATTTTACAATACATTTTGATCAGTTACTGAAAAAATTAAATAAAGTGAATAAATAAAGTCAACATTCAGACCATGTGCGTTACTTGATAAACATTTCCAAAAAAAATATGAAATTAATTTCATTTCAAACCTTTATTTATACAGATGAAACCCATTGAGATCATTGATCTCTTTTTCAAGGGAGACCTGCAAGTAGTTCCACATGAAACATAAAAACATAAATAGCACAACAAAAGGACATCATACAGCATCATTTACATAATTATCCACATAAACAGGTACCAATAGCTTCCGATTGACTAGCATCCAACCGAGCTTTAAAAACATTTAGTGGCACCAGATTGTTCAGTTTCCATTTAATTTGCTGACTATTCCAAGACAGAGGAGCTGCACATCTAAAAGCTGTCTTCCCTAAGACAGTCCTAGCAGTTGGCACATTTAATAAAACCACAGCATTCGATCTCAGGCAGTAGCCACTTACAATTTTCCGTGAGATCAGGGAGCAGATATAAGAAATAAATAAGAAATACTGCATAATCGTAAGAAAAGCTGGCTGAATTGCTATAACATTATTGCCAAAGAGGAAAATACAACATCCCATAGTCCACAAATCCTTCAACAAGTTCTTAAAATGTGTTTTGAATATTCTTATTATTATATTTCAAATATAACAATTTTCATAGATTGCATCTTTTGGGACACATAAGCATACACACCATGCGTATGCTTATAAAAATGCACATTAACTTTACAATATGATGTAGCCACCCGTAGGTGGTAGGTCTGGGTATGTTTGGTCTAAAATAAATCTGATGTTACTGAATCATCTGAGACTTAAAAGGCAACAATTAAAAATAAAATGCAATTGTTCAAATGGAATTTCATTAAAGGTGGGGTAGGTAAGTTTCAGAAACCGGCTCGAGATTCACTTTTTGTTATATTCCATGGAATGCTCTTAACATCCCGATAGCAATGAATATCTTAAGTGCTTTGACAAAAAATCCATAAAAAAATGTCATCTGTGGAAGCCGTAATACTGTAAAAAGCAGGACTGCCTACCTGCCTGTCAGCCTTCCATCTGGGCACAAACTTATCTCGTGCCCTCATTGGTCATGTGCACGTTCGTGTGTGTTGGGGGAGGGGCTCTATAAGGAAGTGGCAGATTTTCTCCGGTTGCGTATTTTCAAACTCTAGCGATCTCGAGCCGGTTTCTCAAACTTACCTACCCCACCTTTAAGTACATTTTGTATCATCCTTTAAAGGTGGGGTAGGTAAGTTTGAGAAACCGGCTCGAGATACACTTTTTGTTATATTCCATGGAATGCTCTCAACATCCAGATAGCAATGAATATCTTAAGTGCTTTGACAAAAAAATCCATACAAAAATGTCATCTGTGGAAGCCGTAATACTGTAAAAAGCACGACTGCCGCCCTGTCTGTCAGCCTTCCATCTCGTGCACTCACAAATGTATCTCGTGCCCTCATTGGGCGTGCCGTAATTGGGCATGCATTGCGCGTTCATGTGTGTTGGAGGAGGTGCTCTGTAAGGAAGTCTGAAGGAAGGGGCGGATTCTTTTCGGCTGTGTACTTTCAAATGTTAGTGCACTCGAGCCGGTTTCTGAAACTTACCTACCCCACCTTTAATGTATATTCTCAAAAGTAACCTGTAATTGTTCCAGTCTTAGTAATAGACACTTAAAAACCTTTGAATACTATTGTTTGAAATTCATTAAATAATTAATCACTTTATTAGTCAATCTCCAAACACATTTCACACGAGCCGTCCGTAGTCTTCACCTATGCAATTGTTTTTCGTTGTGATTGATTAAACCAAATATGTTTACCGCTGGGTCACCAGACCCTCCTTTCACCCACACACTGACCTCCTTTTCCCCTCTCTCTCCAAGTGAGGTTCAGAACTTCATCAGAACAACCTTCTCGATCCGCACCAGTCTGGTTTCAAGGCAGGTCACTCCACAGAAACCCTCCTTGCTGTCATTGAGGAACTGCACACGGCTAAAGCAGCCTCCCTCTCCTCTGTCATCATCCTTTTGGACCTGCCTGCTGCATTCAAGATGGTGAATCATCAGATCCTCCTTCGCACTCTCCAAGAACTTGGAGTCTCAGGCTCTGCACTTTCCCTCATCACCTCATACCTCAAAGACCGCCCCTACAGGGTTACTTGGAGAGGGTCCGAGTCCGACCCTTGTCAATTAACTACAGGGGTCCCTCAGGGCTCTGTTCTTGGTCCCCTCCTCTTCTCCTTGTACACAAACTTGCTCGGATCTGTCATTAGCCCGCATGGTTTTTCATACCACTGCTACACTAACGACACCCAATTAATTCTGTCCTTTCCCCGCTCAGAGACCCAGGTCGTCGCACGCATCTCTGCTTGTCTAGCTGACATCTCTCAGTGGATGTCTGCTCACCACCTCAAGCTCAACCTTGACAAGACTGAACTGCTTTTCCTTCCGGGAAAAGATTGTCCTACTCTTGACCTAACAATCAATATCGGCACCTCTGTTGTTTCCCCGACTCAGACTGCAAGGCATCTGGGTGTGATCCTAGATAACAAACTGTCCTTCACTGCAAACATAGTTGCTACAATCCGCTGCTGCAGATACACGCTTTACAACATCAGGAGGATACGTCCCCAGCTGACCCAGAAAGCCACGCAGGTTCTGGTCCAGACTCTCGTCATCTCACGCCTAGACTACTGTAACTCCCTCCTGGCTGGTCTACCTGCATGTGCCATCCGACCTCTGCAGCTCATCCAGAATGCAGCGGCTCGTCTGGTCATCAACCTTCCTAAATTCTCCCACACCACACCGCTCCTCCGCTCCCTTCACTGGCTTCCGGTAACTGCTAGAATCCACTTCAAGATAATGGTACTTGCGTACCATGCTGGGAATGGATCTGGCCCTTCCTACATCCAGGACATGATTAAACCGTACACCCCAGCACGTGCACTCCGCTCTGCATCAACCAAACAGCTCGCTGCACCCTCGCTGTGAAGGGGACCCAAGTTCCCATCAGCAAAAACACGTGGGTTTGCTATCCTGGCTCCAAAATGGTGGAATGAGCTCCCCATTGACATCAGGACAGCAGATAGCTTGCACATCTTCCGGCGCAGACTGAAAACTCATCTCTTTCGACTCCACTTCGAGCGATAGAACTATTAACAAAGCACTTATATACTAATAAAGGACTGGCTTACCTAAAGCCAGTTGAGTAGCACTTGAAATGTCTTTGCTCTATGAGACCTGATGTACTTATATGATTCTGTTTTCTTCAATGTTGTATTTTGTTGGTCGAACGCACTTATTGTAAGTCGCTTTGGATAAAAGCGTCAGCTAAATGCAATGTAATGTAATGTAATGTATTGGCCTTGGGGTCAGTATGTACACTACAATTTGTCCTTGCCTCCTGCCTGGT
Source organism: Champsocephalus esox (assembly GCA_036324585.1). Classification (NCBI taxonomy): domain Eukaryota; kingdom Metazoa; phylum Chordata; class Actinopteri; order Perciformes; family Channichthyidae; genus Champsocephalus; species Champsocephalus esox. The sequence goes on along the minus strand of CM070493.1, from coordinate 24,571,110 downwards.
TGCTTATTTGTTCCTTATTTAGCCTGGATTTTCCAGTTATTGTTAATGTTCCCAAAAGTGTGATAGGAAGTAAAGAACTATATTAAGAGAGAGGTGTGTCGAATTAAGGAGAGACTATAGCAGAAAAACAAAGGAGTTTGGGAATACTGAATCAGTGGCGGACAGTGAGCCTTTGTCACTGCAGTCGGGAGGGGATGTTGTGATTGGAGGGCTGTTCCCTCTGCATTTTGTGGCTTCTAAGCCGCAGAACAGCTACCACAGCAAACCCCAGCTCACACCTAGTGGGTAAGTTTGAGGATACTGATGATATCTTATACAGGCATCTGTTGATGCTTTTGGTTACAAATCAGACTCTAAAAACAATTATTTGTCCTTGTTCAGGCCTGTTTTAGGTAAGACAACCTCTGTTAAAGGGGCAAGTTATGAAGACTATAAATGTGCTGCTGAAAAGCCTTCACTGGTTCAGAGGATCAGCACAGCACAACAAACAGCATTTTTATGAAACCACTAAGCAATAGTCACAAGAATCATAGCCACTATTTTAGCTTTTAAAAAAACAAAACCATAAAGCTTAAAAAGATGGGGAACAATGAGCAAATAACTAACAAAACAAGATTATTTCTAATCATCCACCCACCTCCTTTTCTGAAAATCTGATCCTAGAAAAACATAAAACATATACAGTATATTGGTCATTTAAGGACATGTCTGGCTTTTCAGGGCAAGTTCTGATGTGATGGCTTTAGATTAGGGTATTTGGGCATCCATCCAAAAAGCATGACTTTGTCAATGATGATTATTTGAAGGAAAGTTACATATAAAATATGAAATAAAATAAATACATCTTGTCAGCGCTGGGCATGGGCATGCTCTCTCTCTAATAGCAAAGTGACGTATGGTAGAAGGAGTTGAGCGTCTGAAAAACATTATAAACCAGTGAGAACACACAGTACAGTTTGCCCACTTGGCGACAGTTGATGATGGAGATGTCTCTAATTGGTCTGATACTGTCTATAGGTTTATGTGAGCTGAAGTCAGTTCTTGTTCTGAATAGTTTTGGGGATGGTGTGAAACAAGCAGCTGGGCTTACAGGGGACAGGACTGCTGCTTTGCTTAGCACTAATGCTTCATCTGTGATATGTAAGCTACAAGGTACCACTCATCAACCTTGGACTTCAGCCCTAGTATTTCAGAGTGTTGCCACTTGAGGAGACAGACCAGAACGGTTATCTTTATGTCTTTGCCCTTCTTTACCTGTTCTTCTTGGAGGAACTGCAAGTGATCTTAATCCTGAAACATTCATGCACCGAATTCATCATCTGATTGATTCACCAGCTGACACTGAAGGAGGAACCTATTGCGGTGAGCACGTTGCACGTTGTAACTTCCGGTTGTTGTTGTCATCTCCGGGTAACCCGTGTGTCTGTTCTGTTGCTGATAGCTTATTAACTTAAACTTAATCGATCGTTTTAAAACTCTTGATCACGGCAACTGCCTGACGTTGTAATCACACGTTACTACAGCGTAAGCACTCACAACTCTCCTTCTCTTAGCGACTGTAACTCCACAGTTGCCTACACTCTTTTCGGGTTTGCTAACGGTAGCTACTTTAGCTTGATAGCTAGCCATGGCTCTTTCTCCACCCTCTGGTGCTATTTCCTGCTCTTCCTGTCTCATGTTTGGTTACTTCCCGGCCTCCCTTACTGGTAAGGATACATGTGTTAAATGTAGTATAGTTGTTAGGTTGGAGGCGGGAATCATAGCCATAGAAGCCCGGCTCCGCATCTTAGAAAGTAACTCAGCTAAAGTAAAGCCCATGTTAGCCAGTGCGGACCGGCCAAAGGTAGCTCCTCTTAGCCGTCCCCCGGCAACTCCCGAGCAGCAGGGAGACTGGATGACTGTTCAGGAGGGGCATAAAGCGAAACCCGCAGGTCCCCACCAACCCGTTCACGTATCTAACAGATATTCCCCACTCAGCGAGACACCCGCTGAGAAGCCAACTCTGGTTATTGGTAGCTCTATTATGAGACACGTGAATTTAGAGACCGAAACCTCCACAGTCACATGCATTCCGGGGGCCAGAGCGGGCGACGTTGAGGCGCATCTTAAACTGCTGGCTAAAAATAAACACAAATACGGTAGGATTGTTATTCACGTCGGTGGTAATGATGTTCGTTTACGCCAATCAGAATGCACCAAACTTAATGTGGAGTCGGTGTGTAGTTATGCTAAAACAATGTCGGACACCGTAATCTTCTCTGGTCCCCTCCCCAATCTGATCAATGATGACATGTATAGCCGCATGTCATCATTTCAGCGCTGGTTGTCTTGGTGGTGCCCAGCAAACAATGTGGGCTTCGTAAATAATTGGACAGCCTTCTGGGGAAAACCTGGTCTGATTAAGAGAGACAGCATTCACCCTACTTTGAAAGGTGCAGATCTCATTTCGGCAAACATTTCAGGGCTTTGTGGACGTAATCCATGACAAACTGGAGTTGAGACCAGGAGGCAGAGTCGCAGTCTTACACGCTTCTCTGCGCTCTCTCCTAGGCAGTCACCCATAGGAATCCCGAACCCAATAAAATACCCAATATTAGCGGTGTGTGTGTCTGCCCAAGGACAATTTAAGGTAAAACCTAATAGAGGTGTCATACATAATAACCTAATAAAAGTAAATGTAACAACTACTACAGTGCAACAAAACAGGAAGATTAAATGTGGTCTCTTAAACATAAGATCTCTAGCATCTAAAGCAATATTGGTAAATGATTTAATATCAGATTATAATATTGATATATGCTGTCTCACTGAAACTTGGTTGAGACATGAAGAATATGTCAGCATAAATGAGGCCACTCCACCCAGCCATGTCAACACTCATATTGCTCGAGGCACGGGCCGAGGAGGTGGAGTTGCAGCAATCTTTGACTCAAGTTTACTTATCAATACTAAACCAAAATGTAATTATACCTCTTTTGAAAGCCTCGTTTTTAGTCTTACGCATCCAACCTGGAAAACTTTGCAGCCAATCTTATTTGTTACAGTGTATCGTGCACCAGGTCCTTATTCAGAATTCTCTGAGTTTTTATCAACTTTGGTTCTTAAAACAGACAAAGTAATTATCGTAGGTGACTTTAATATTCATGTTGACGATGATAAAAATAGCCTTACTGTTGCATTTAACTCTATATTAGATTCTGTTGGTTTCTGTCAGAGTGTAAATAAACCAACCCACTGTTATAATCACACTCTCGACCTTGTTCTGACTTATGGTATTGAAATTGAGCAACTATTAGTCGAACCGCATAATCCTGCTTTATCCGACCATTTCTTAGTAACTTTTGAAGTACTGTTACTAGACTACAAAGCATTAGTCAAAAGCTCTTGCAGCAGAAACCTATCCGTTAGTGCTATAGCCACATTTAAGGAAGAGATTCCACCAATACTTAACTCGATAGCATGTCTGCATGTAAGGGAGGAAACTTATACAAAATGTACACCACCCCAAATTGATCATGTTGTTGATAGTGCTATAGATGCGCTGCGAATAAAATTAGACTCTGTTGCTCCTTTGAAAAAGAAGAAAATAAAGCAACATAGATTAGCTCCATGGCATAATGCCGAAACCCGCAAAATAAAGCAAAAGTCTAGACAACTTGAAAGGATATGGCGTTCCACCAAACTTGAAGAATCTCGTTTAATTTGGCATATTACTCTCAATGAATATAAGAAAGCACTGCGTAAAGCGAGAGCAGCATACTACTCTTCATTAATAGATGAGAATAAGAATAATGCAAGATTTCTTTTCAGCACTGTAGCCAGGCTGACAGAGAGCCACAGCTCCATTGAGCCTTCTATTCCCATAGCACTCAGTAGTAATGATTTTATGTGCTTTTTTAACGATAAAATTGTTACTCTTAGAAACAAAATTAATGACCTCTTGCCTTCGACCAGTATAGTGTTATCAACAGCTCCCGGAATCGTAAGTTCTAATATTACACGAGATAGTAAACTAGAATGCTTTTCAGCCATTAACCTTGAACAATTACATTCAATGATTCTCTCTTCTAAACCATCAAGGTGCATGTTAGACCCAATTCCAACTAAGCTGTTGAAGGAAGTTTTTCCATTAATTAGCACTTCTTTATTAAATATTATGAATATGTCTTTATTATCAGGCTATGTTCCACAATCATTCAAAGTAGCAGTGATAAAACCGCTTCTTAAAAAGCACAACCTCGATCCAGAGGTTTTAGCCAACTATAGACCTATTTCTAATCTTCCGTTCCTCTCAAAAATTCTTGAGAAAGCGGTCGCAAAACAGTTGTGTGATTACTTAAAAAACAATGATTTATTTGAAGATTTTCAGTCTGGCTTTAGAACACATCATAGCACAGAGACAGCTCTGGTTAAAGTCACAAATGATATTCTAATAGCCTCAGACAAGGGACTTGTCTCTATTCTTGTTTTGCTCGATCTCAGTGCTGCATTTGATACTATCGACCATGATATCCTATTGCAAAGACTAGAGCACTTGGTTGGCATACAGGGAACTGCTTTAGGCTGGTTTAGGTCCTATCTATCTGAACGCTCTCAGTTTGTACGTGTCAACGATGAATCTTCCACGCAAACCAAAGTTAGCCATGGAGTGCCACAGGGCTCAGTGCTCGGACCTATTTTGTTCACATTATATATGCTTCCGTTAGGCAATATTATAAGGAATCATTCTGTAAACATTCATTGTTATGCGGATGATACTCAACTATATTTATCAATTAAGCCTGATGAAATTAATCATCTAAATAAAATTCAAGACTGCCTTAAGGACTTAAAAACGTGGATGACCTTAAACTTTTTGATGTTAAACACGACCAAAACTGAAGTTATTGTACTTGGCCCGAAGAATCTACGAAACAAATTATCTAAAGATATACTAACTATGGATGGCATTAATTTGGCCTCCAGTGAGACTGTAAGGAATCTTGGTGTTATATTTGATCATGATTTATCCTTTAACGCCCACATAAAATCAATTTCAAGGACCGCCTACTTCCATCTACAAAAATCAGGCATATCTTGCCTCAAAACGATGCAGAGAAACTAGTCCATGCATTTGTTACTTCGAGGCTGGATTATTGTAACTCTTTACTATCAGGGAGTACCAAGAAGTCAATCAAGTCGCTTCAGCTGATTCAAAATGCTGCGGCTCGTGTACTAACCAGAGTTAGGAAAAAGGACCACATTACTCCTGTTCTGGCTGCCTTACACTGGCTCCCTATAGAACACAGGATAGAATTTAAAATTCTTCTTCTCGCCTACAAAGCCCTTAATGGGCAGGCGCCATCTTACCTTAAAGAACTCATTATACCCTACTGTCCTACTAGGGCATTGCGTTCCAAGAATGCAGGGTTGTTGGTTGTTCCTAGAGTCTCTAAAAGTACAATGGGAGCCAGAGCCTTTTCTTATCAAGCTCCACATTTGTGGAATCAGCTTCCAGTTTGTGTTCGGGCGGCAGACACCCTATCCGTTTTTAAGAGTGCGCTTAAGACCTTCCTTTTTGATAAAGCTTATAGTTAGGGCTGATTAGATTCAGCCCCTAGTTTTGCTGATATAGGCTTAGTTTGTCGGGGGACATCTTACTTCTTCCTTCTCGCTGTCTATACCCGTGTACTCTCATGTTCCGATTAACCCAGCTTCCCCAAATGTCTTTCTTTTTGGGGTCTATATATGCTGGGATCCGGAGTCATGGATGATCCTGCGGTCTTGTGTCCTGGATCGCGAGCGCTGGATCTTGAGTCGTGGCTGTGGTCCTGGATCATCGGTCCTGGATGGATATCCTCGTGGATTCATCTTCCTATTATACACACATGCATTTCCAAACATTTGGACTACCTATGTTGCAAATGTATTATCTTTTCAATTTACACACGGCATCTATTGCACGTCTGTCCATCCTGGGAGAGGGATCCCTCCTCTGTTGCTCTCCCTGAGGTTTCTCCCATTTTTCCCTTTAAACTGGGTTTTCTTTGGAAGTTTTTCCTTGTACGATGTGAGGGTCTAAGGACAGAGGGTGTCGTATTGTCATACTGATATTCTGTACACACTGTGAAGACCACTGAGACAAATGTAACATTTGTGATATTGGGCTATATAAATAAACATTGATTGATTGATTGATTGATCAACCTGCATTCTCTATGGACGGTGACTATGTCATTGGGGGTGTTTTCTCCATACACTATTACATGCACACTGTGAAGCATAACTACACCACCATGCCCGAGCCAATAAGCTGCGCAGGGAGGTTAGTACAGGGAGATTTTGGCTAGAATGTGGGCATATACAGTATATTGATGTGTATATTGCGAATTTGTGTTGCAATGTACTGTGTTGTATGTAAAAACTCTAAAAATAATAATCATTTATAAATATTTTTGTTTTTTACATGATGTGGATTTTTTTTTCTATTTCATAAAAGACAATAGTTTAACTGATGTATACATACTTAACCATTTGTTGAATGGAGAAATGTGAAACTTATGATTTATTGGACCATTGCATCAATTCATCAAAGTTATTGTGAATATTGGATATATATCTAATCATGTGTTTGGGTTTTTGACAGATGCAATTCCCATAAAGCCTACAAAGATGCTATTAGTTATTATCCAGACCATATCTTTGAATTTCAGTCATCTTGTAGTCTATCACGTATTATTTTTAAAATCTTAAAGTTTTAACATTAACACCGATGTCTGTGTGCAGCATCTACTCCCGTGGACTGCGCTTCTCACGTGCAATGGTCTTCGCCATCGAGCAGATTAACAACAGCACGGAGCTGCTTCCGGGCATCAAGCTTGGTTATGAGATCTATGACTCATGTGACTCGGTGTCCGTAGCGGTGCATGTTGCATTTCAGCTTTCAGGGGGACTAGACCCGGTGTTTAACACCGGCGACAAATGCTCAAAGTCTGGTATGGTGATGGGCATTGTTGGTGCGTCTGGGTCCACGTCTACCATCAGTATGTTGCGCATTATCGGGCCCTTCAACATACCTCAAGTAAATATTAAGAATGAATTGCAAACTGTGTTTGAGTCCATTACTTGTTTTGCCTCTGTCCCGTTAAATACCTGTTGTTTTCTTTAGGTGAGCCACTTTGCCACGTGTGCATGCCTGTCTGATAAGCAGCAGTACCCGAGTTTCTTCAGAACAATCCGAGTGATCAATTCCAGGCTGATGCGCTGGCCAAGCTGGTAAAACATTTTGGCTGGACTTGGATAGGTGCTGTCCGGTCGGATTCTGACTATGGCAACAATGGCATGGCGTCTTTCCTGCATGCAGCACGTAAAGAGGGGATCTGTGTGGAATACTCTGAGTCTTTCTCTCGGACCCACCCACGTAGCCGGATCCAGAGAGTAGCTGATGTTATCCGCAGGTTTCTATATCAATGATTCTCCTTTAGTTCCCTGTGCTGACACTGACCTTCTGCACAGAAAAACCAAAACAAGTTCTAAAAGTGATGGAACATGTTTTTATTACAACAGGAAATGTGCCAATATATCTGTTTATCATCTCTCATGTTTTGTTTTTCTTCATAATATTGTTATAAAAGACAATATTAGTCTGATATTAAAACTATTGTTTTTATATGTCATTGAATGTCCATCCAGGTCAACGGCTAAGGTTGTTGTGGCATTTATTCCCACTGGAGATATGAGAATTCTGCTGGAGGAGCTGTCACGCAAGCCTTCTCCACCTCGCCAGTGGATAGGTAGTGAGGCCTGGGTAACCGACCGAGACATGCTGACGTTCAGCTTCCTTGCTGGAGCCATCGGATTTGGCATTGAAAAATCTGTCATCCCAGGTCTGAAGGACTTCTTGCTGGATCTCTCTCCCTCTAAAGTGGCTGACTCCACATTGCTTACCATGTTCTGGGAGGAAGCATTCAACTGCAGGCTTGTAAAAAGTGAGAAAGTTGTGCCAATTTTAAACATATATGATACTCACGGTAGTGTCTTGATTGTGTTAGTTTTTTTTCATTTTCTGTCTAAGTGAAGCTCCCTGAATTGATCAGCCTGTTAAAAACTCCAGATTTTGACTGAAAGGAAAATCTAATATTAGGGAAAGTCTCCCTTCAAAAATTGTCATAAAATAAATGCTGAAAAAAAGAATCGCGCTCTAGAATATGGTTATCCAAAACATATAGTGCAGATTTAAAATATATGTAAATATATAAATTGTGGAATATATTTGTTGACAGGTTACAGTCATTGTAAAATAAATTAGATGAACTTTAAAAAGGAATGTAGTAAATGTATGCTTTATGAAAGGTAATATATACACGGTATTACATGTTACTTGTTAGACGCTTTTATCCAAACCGACTTACATACGGTATATGTACAGACATAATGTAGGTGAGTTAAAGTACAAGTATTTAAATGTAGAGGGACAGTATCAAAGTCCTGACTTCAAGAGTTCAGCAGTCTTATTGTGTGTTGATTCAAGCTGTATAGGCCTGTTAATGTGTTACCGTCTACCAGACAGCAGAGGGCAGAATGTTTATTTCTAGTGTGATAAGGGTTTATGATGATCCTGTATTGCTGGTTCTAGTGTCCATCATGCATCATTATAACAGGGCAAGTCAGTATTAAATAAAAGGAATACATATTTTGCCTAATACAATAAGTATGTGTCTGATGACTGATTTGTGTAAATATGAGCTGCTAAAATAAATTAATAACGTAAAAAACAGATAGACATGTCCGCAAAACAGTGATTTGAAATGTGATGTAAATCCTGCAATGCTTGTTTGGCAGGTTAAATAACACAATACACACATAAGAATTAATGAATGTAATCATCATGGCTAAAAACACCTCCCTCTGTCTCTGTGATTTTAGGTGAAGCCACAGACAGGAGTGTGTGTGATGGAACTGAAGATATAAAGATGCTCCAGAGCTCATACACTGACACATCTCAACTTCGAATCACTAACATGGCGTACAAGGCTGTCTATGCAATAGCGCATGCCATTCATAACGCAGTGTGTCAGAAAACTGATTCTACTACACAGTGTGATAAGTTCACTAAGCTAGAGGCCAAAGAGGTCAGTAAAAATAATGATGTTATTTTAAGCTGCATTTGTCTATGTTATCAAATGAATGCCCTTTTACATTTTAAATTATTTATTTTTTCCCTTCACTGCCTTCCTTTACTTCATCCCTAGGTTCTTAATCAGTTGAAAAATGTACATTTTTCCCAAAATGGTTATGATGTGTGCTTTGATGCCAACGGGGATCCTGTGGCCACATATGAGCTGGTAAACTGGCAAAGAAATGAGAGTGGCAGCATTGAGTTTGTGACTGTGGGGCAATACGATTCATCACTGCCGGTAGGCCAGGAGTTCCTTATCAACAAGAACCTCAGCTGGGTGGAGGGTGGCACACAGGTGAGGAGCCCCAAAGCAATAGTTTAACATACTACATTTTCATATTATCTCAAAGGGTATGATGTCCCATACCTCGGTACCTCATTAAAATTCCAATGTTACGAATAATGAGAGAGTATTTTTAACATGACATTTAAATTGTATTGTTTAAAATACATTTTTTAACTAAAGACAAATGTAAAAGACACAAATAAAAACATTGTGAAGAAAAAAACATGAATCTATCCTTTTATAATTGTAGCTTCAGAGCACACCTGTCTACATGTGAGTTAATTTGTATATATGTGACAGGTGCCTGTGTCAGTGTGCACTGACAACTGTCCTTCAGGAACTCGTAAAGTGCTTCAGAAAGGAAAACCCATCTGCTGTTATGACTGTACACCTTGTCCGGAGGGAGAGATTAGCAATGCGACAGGTATTTGTTTTTCTAATGTATGTTTACAACATAAAATATAAATTCCAACTGCTTAAAGGTATTTTCTTTTTTTCAGATTCCTTTGATTGTTTCCCTTGCCCCAAGGAATTCTGGCCTAATGCAGAGAGAGATACATGTCTTATCAAACCTGTAGAGTTTCTTTCCTTCAACGAGCCCCTTGGAATCATCTTGGCTGCTTTTTCAATCGGTGGTGCCTGTCTCACCATTATAACAGCGGCTGTGTTCTATCGTCACAGGAGCTCACCAATTGTCAGGGCCAACAACTCTGAGCTGAGCTTCTTGCTGCTCTTCTCCCTGACTCTATGTTTCTTATGTTCATTAACGTTCATTGGAGCACCCTCGGAGTGGTCCTGCATGCTGCGCCACACAGCGTTTGGGAACACATTCGTCCTCTGCATGTCTTGTGTTCTTGGAAAAACTATAGTAGTTCTGACGGCCTTCAGAGCTACACTACCAGGTAGTAATTTGATTAAATGGTTTGGGCCTTCACAGCAAAGATTGACTGTAGTGTCTTTCACGTGTATTCAAGTTTTGATATGTACTATTTGGTTAGTTCTTAGTCCCCCCTTTCCAATGAAAAACCTTACGACATACAAGGAGAGAATTATCCTGGAGTGTGCATTAGGATCAGCTTTGGGGTTCTGGGCTGTACTTGGGTATATAGGCTTACTGGCTGTCTTTTGCTTTGTGTTAGCTGTCCTAGCTCGGAAACTACCTAATAACTTTAATGAAGCCAAGCTTATCACATTCAGCATGTTGATATTCTGTGCAGTCTGGATCACATTTATCCCAGCATATGTCAGCTCTCCTGGAAAATATACTGTGGCTGTGGAGATATTTGCCATTCTGGCCTCCAGTTTTGGACTAATTACCTGTATATTCGCACCAAAATGTTTTATTATTTTATTTAAGCCAGAGAAAAATACCAAGAAACATTTAATGAGCAGGGGTTTGTACAACATGTAGATGGCTTTATAAAGCCTATACTGTGCACATTCAAATATGCTTTCCTTGTTGATTTAAATATTCAAATTGGAGTTTCTTTTATGCTCTATAATTTACAAATTGTAATATCATTTTATGAATTTACTAATAATACCCAATTTACAATACATTTTGGTCAGTTGCTGTAAATATAAAATAAAGTTAATAAATAAAGTCAACATTCATGTGTGGTACTTGATTAACATTTCCACAAACATATGAAATACTGCATAATCGTAAGTAAAGCTGGCTGAATTGCTATAACATTATTGCCAAAGAGGATACAACAACCCATAGTCCACAAATCCTTCAACAAGTTCTTAAAATGAGTTATTATATTTAAAATATAACAATTTTCATAGATTGCATCTTTTGGGACACATATAGTAAGCATACGCACCAACAACTCCTCCAACTCATACAAATAGGCCGATTGTTCAGGCCCTTATTATGACCAAATATGTTGTTTGTTCAAGCGCTTAATACGTCCTATAATTACGTTTTAAAGTGTTCGCCCTCTAGTACTCGTTGAATGAAAACGTTACAGATGTTCGTTTATTCACAAATAACCAGTGTTGGGACTAACGCGTTACAAACTAACAGTTACTGTAACGCAACTACCTTTTGCGGTAACTAATAACGTTACTAGTTACCTATTCCCATTCAGTAACGCCATTATAGTTACTGTGATTTAAATGGGTGCGTTACTGCGGTACATTATGTGATCCAACTGAACCAAATCTCCCTGCGGATATAATATAGGCCCATTCCCAAACCGCCCCCTACACCCTACCCCTTCGTTTGCGCGTTCACGTGGAGGATCCGCCATATTGAGGGCTGTTCCAAAGCAACGAGTGTGGAGGGGGAGCGTCTATCGTTATTCCAACCCAGTTTAGATTTAACCACGCCCACTTCCGCATTATGCAAGAATGTAGCTCTACGCGATAGCGTCATAGACTTCTTCTTCGGCAGTTATAGCGGTCGCGGTAAAGCAGGATGAGCAGGATATTGAATAGTTGTTTTTTGTCTTTCCAAAGGATTTGTCGACTGAAAGTAAACTATCCTGTAATCAAAGCCATATCGAAGAGTCCTGAGATTGTATTACTGGTGTTTTATCATCTATAAATAGCCTGTGTGTATTCTCAAATGTCGTTTTCAGGACAAACAAAAGACGTTTTAAATTACTTATCAGCTGGTGTAACTGCAGAATATTGAATATAACCTTGACTATTACTGTGTACTTCATTTATCTGACAGCATTATTTAATGATACTATTTTATATATATATTTATTTAATGATACTGTTTTATATATACATTTATTCATATACACAAACACTTATATGTACTCACACATGTATTTATTCATAAATATACACAGATGTATTCATTCATTTATACACACACAGCATTATTTGATGATACTGTTTTATATATATATATATATATATATATATACACACATTTATTCATTTATAAACATATAAACACACACGTATTTATTCATGTATACACACATATTCAGATTTCGCGGGTGTGCCGCAGATTCAGATTTCGCGGGTGTGCCGCAGATTCAGATTTTGCAGGTGTGCCGCGTGATGCAGTGATGTAACCATAGGGATGTAACGCCAGGTTAATGCTGTGACGTAACCCTGCGTCGATGCTTGCGTAATGCGGAAGTGGGATCTAAACTGGGTTAGAATAACGATAGACGCGGAGGGCGTGTGGGCTATCAAGCCCTCAAACAGCGAGTCTGCAGCGGTGCTGACTTGAGACCGGTCTCTACCTGACCGCAGTCACGCTGTGTGTGTCCGTCAGGAAACACGCTGTTTACAAGTAGTTCCAGCAAACATCCACTGATAAATTACGATGTTAACAACCTCATGATAACCTCATATGTTTTTTAGTCTATAAAAAGGTAAATGTGTTGTTAGAAATTAAAATCAATGTTTTATGGCATAATGTACCTTAAACATACCGTCAGTTTAAATGCTATTTTATTCTGGAAAAACCCGGAAGTTCTCAATACTAAGCTTTTATTCTGAAAATCCGTCATGACGACATCCGGGACTACCGCCCTTTAGTATCATTAAAGTGGCTTTGACGCCGTTAACATGTATTACATATACAGTTATGAAAGAGATAAGGAGGAGAAAAGGCATGTGGAAGTAAGCAATGAATGTAAAATGTTGAAATCCTCTGTTTAACGCGATATCGGACACAGGAGAACGAGGGGGAAGTCCCCTGCGTCACTACAGCTCCCAGAGAGGAGGAGCGAACAGCCAGCAAGCGGGAAAGACGAATGCTTGTGAGCTCTCTTCTGCACGGCCACCAAGGGAGAGGGAGCTGCAGCTTTACTCTCCTGTTCGGACAATATTCTGTTTGTGACATTATCACGCTTTTTATTAATTAAAGTACCAATTTGAACCTTCTCAGAGACTCCATTTAGTCTCCTTTTAAACTTCTGTCCTGGACGCTAGAATAATCACACACAGATAACAATTGGGACCAAGCGACGTGATTCTAGGGCAACGGGAGAGAATATCGAGCCGGCTGTGGCCTGGAAACCGGAACGCAATCGTCTAACACACAAGAGATCTCAAACAATCGGTGAGAAGAAACCCGTTGAATCAAATTCTTCAATAGTTTATGCAGGAAAATCTTAGGACTGTGTGTTGGACTGCTGCTTCCGGTTCCTGAAAATAGCTGGGAAATTAATGTTAAAACAACCAAATTTAATGACAACAATCATATAACACGAGGCGTTACTTTGTCACAAGCAGGGTAAGTCCAATTTACTTATTTTTCTTATATCTAACCCTGCATGCTATTCGTTTGTCTGTTATTACATGTCAGCAAGAGGCTAATCGCTCCAATATAGTGTTCTTTGTTACGTTTTAAGTTAACGTGAATAGTGTGTGGCTATTTAAACAAAAGAACAAAATCACAGTGGAAGCTGTGATTATTGGAGAGAGTGTTTGTATTATTTTTAAAAGTCCTTTGTGTGATTTAGCAATCATTCCAATTGCGTTTCTTGTTACGTTTTAAGTTAACGTGAATGGTTGGGGACTATTTAAACAAGAACGCAGTTGATTGAGTGTAGAGATTACAGTGTGAGGCTTCTTATAAAAAAGTCCTTTTCGAGGAAAAGGCCTGAAAGTTTTGAAACTTTCAGTGGTTGTTTTCCTGTTTTCAAACAGACATTGCGTGTGGATTACGATGAGAAGTGCGACATTCGTGCGTTAGTTAGACGATATTCTGCTGATTGTGTTTGATTTGCGTCTTAATTTGTCCCAACATAGCGTGTTTAAACAGAGGAGATAACCATACTGGCTCTTAAAGTCAAAGAATTACGTGCATGGACAGAGAACTGTGACGTAAGGGTATGAGGCCCATTTATAAATTGTACATTAAATAGAAATGTTATTTTAAACTGCATTGTTGTTTTGTGTTGAGAATATATAAAAAAACTCTCCGCAGTGGGAGCCACGAGGTGTTGTAAAATCCCTTTGTTCTTCAGGTCAAAGGTTGGAAAAGTTGCCATCTTGTTTTGCCAGCATGTTTACAATGAATCACACCGCAGTCGCCATTTCGTGAAATGCTAATTGAAGAAGTGAGACTGTTTGCTTTTACCCAGTCCTACTCCTCCTTGAGAAGGACAAATCCTATTTCTTTGCAAAGTTGGAATTATAAAATAGATAGGTTATTTTACCATGGGAAGTTTGGCATTCATCTGATATTGGAAGTTTTTTCTGCTTGAATTGACGTTATTGAAATATTCCAGTTTGCAAAAGTGTTTTGGCGATTATGTGCTGTGTCGTTTTAACCAAGTGTAATATTCTTCCCTAGGGTAATTCTCTTTCTATTTTTTTAGAAAAGAAAATAGTTTTTCTTAAATACAGGTTAGTTTTGCAATAGTAAACCATAGTGGATTAAACTGGAAATTACAATTCTGCTGGTAGTACAGAATTATTACATAGAAGAAACACTCAATAGCATTTTTAAGTCTAATTCTGAAAGTGTTATAAATACACACATGCTTCATCGCCGAGATAGAATTGCAAGTGGTTTCTAATTATAAGATAAAACACTTTATATAATACTCTTTCAAATAAGCAAACAAATGTATTGAAGCTAACACAAATTATGACATTTACATAATTCCAAACACTTCGGAAAGTGGAAGATTTTCACCAGATTTCTAATTTTCATATTTCATAGTCAAAACCATACACTGTACAATTTTTATTTTTAGTATTTCAGATTTAAAATTTGCATAATTGTTATCTTTTAATTAACTTTATTAAAAAAAAAGAACAGATTTAACAATTCTGATGATGTAGGATATTTTGAAGGAATACAAAGGTACTAGTCAGAGGACTAGTGCTTTGATCATTCGAATAGTTAGAGAACATGTCACCGAAAGAAACTAAGATGGGCCTAGATGCAGAGCCAGGCTCAACTGCAGATATCACGGGAAGGGTAAAGATCAGATCAGATGCTACAACAGTTCCAAAATGTAGACAGAAGACATGGAACCAATTAGAGAAACTGTTGGAACAGTGGCAAATTTATAAGAGTTACAAGTCTGATACTCCATCTGGAATATGCCAGCCTATTGGCACACAGCATAAATGTGGTCCGAGTAGCAGACCTACCAGTGAGGGAAGACATAGCAGAAAAAACCAAAGAGGCTCCAGTTATCCAAACTCCGAAGCTGTATCTAAGCCTGGCCGAAGTCCCTCCTCCCTCCCCGAATGTTGGTTCAATAGGAGAAGTCCTGCAGTTGGATGAAGTCTCCATGAACAAACATCTCAAAGAATTGGAGTATGAAGTAAGAGTGCTAACCAGTCAATCAAAACACCTGATAGAAGAGAATATACGATTAGAAGAAATCACAGAAGAAAGACAAACACAAAAGACAGAAATGGAAGCACTACAACTGAGACTTTTGAAGATGCAAAAAAGCTGAGAAAGATACCGAAGCTATTAAAAACAAGAAAGCGGCAAGGCAAATGGCAGCTACTTCAGGGATGGCCATAGAACCAGAGAAGGCAGGTCAGACACCTCAAACAATTCAAGCTCGGGAGGTGCCAGAGATTCAGGTGCAGAATCAACAATTCCAAGGAAGACAAAGTGGCAGAGGAGGAAAGCCACGATCAAGACGAAGAACAGATGAAGGCTGCTACAAATGTGGTCAGCTGACACATTGGTCCAGAGAGTGTTGCACCAAACAACGGCCCTCCATGCAGATACCCCGGGGAGGTTTACGACGGAGGCAGGGGGTCCCAGAGATGTCAAAGACGAACAGGGGTGCCAAACATGACCCAAATGCCACTGACACCCTGGTACCAACCACAACAATGAGGAAGCTCAAAGGACCAGACCACCAGGTGATGCATCTTCAGCACAAGGGTATTTTGAAATCCAGCTACATTGAGCCATATCTGTCACCACAGGAGGGAGAGGTTGAATGTAAAACATGACAGTGAGTAGCATATTGCATTTACACATAAAGCATAAGACGTAGTAAAACATTTAGCAGACTATTTTTGTAATTATGAGAAGGAAAGAGATTACGAGTGATGTTGTTCCCCTACACAGAAAACTATTGTGTCCACACAGCTAGTGAGGTCAAGACGATGGGTTTCCACCCAAAAAATATGAAGACGGAAACCTAGTACTCGTCCAAGACGGAGGATCCTTACCTCCTGTTTACACCGACTGCAGTTCAAGGGGCGGCGATACACCTGACGTGGAGCTGTTGAGACCTAAAAACAGAAACTCGATTCTGCTGTGGTGAAGTCTGGCTACAAAGGGAGGTGTCCAATAGGGTCGCTTGTCTCAAACCAGTGAAGAAGTCAACAATAACCCAGCAGAACTAGAGAGTGACTGTTGGCGGGAGAACAGTGACAGAGTGACAGAGACTGGCCCAACATTCTCCAGCCAGTACATAGATAGACCCCGTCAGAAGACCGGGGCTGTGTTTAAAGGGGAACTTAATTTACTGTTAGTAGGAGTGTAGTTTTTTAGTCAAACAATTATGTGATTTTTGGAGTCAGATTACATTATTTCTCATAAACACAATTTTATAATCGGTCTGAAATATCGGTTTTAAGGCAATAAGCTGCAGATTAAATAACATAACACTGATTGAGAGCTTGGATAAAGAAGTTGTAGGGTTTTTACAACAGTTTCAAGATTCAGTTTTTATTTATTTATTCTTGAGTGACTTTACTGATTTATAATGTAGTGCGTAAGGCAATATCTCATTTTGAGTGAGGGGCACCAGCCCTCCATGCATGTCACCCTCTGTGAGAATAGTTCATATTTTCCCTCTAGTTTGGAGAAATATTATTTTATTATATGTTTGTTCAGCAGTATCAAACAATGCTCTAATCCTAGAGTTATTGAGACGCATTAGCGACACCAGGGGTATTGTTTTCGCAGCAACAATGATGCATAATACCAGGACAAAAGCCATTCCTGAAACAAGTAAACAATTTTTGTGCTAATGGGAAATTTTAGTGAATGTTTGTATACCATCAGAAAGCCATACATCATATGATATTTTTTGTACGCCTTATGGCTACACGGAGAAGTTATATTTATTTTGTGCAACGTTATGTGTTTTGCGTGTCCTGTTCAGAATAGGGTAATCATTGCAATATTGATTGAGCATGTTATGCTCAAAGGAGGGAGTGTCATGATTATGCAGACATGTTGATTTCAGTGACGTTGTAGTTAATGAATAATAACATGTATTTAATAATAGGTCTCATAACGACAAATGCCGAAGCCTGGGCCTCCTCCAAGGAGGGAGTGGTCCAGTTTTAAGATATTAGATGAATAGAAGTGATGAATATGTCAGAACTCTGAGTAATATTATCCAAGTTTTGTCTACACAGGCTGGAAAGCTACAGAGATACCAGAAGAGACTCCTGTTCGGCCAGGTGATTGGGTGAGGGTGAAAGTTCACAAAAGACAGTGAGCTGATCCGGGTGGACGGAACTGTGAGAAGTTGTAATGCACTTCACACGAGCTCCGGTTTAAAGGTAAAGAAAAAGGAGCAAATTGACACCACCTCACACATTGTCACCCTTCACTGGCAACTTCCAGAACATTATTGGGAGTTAGGACTGATTTGGCAGAGCTGGAACAAAACAATAAATATAAATAAGATAAAGATATAAACAGCTCAAAAGACAAATTATCTATAGATTTTTATAGATTGTACACGAAAGTGAAAACCTATTTTTTGTTTTACATCTGAAAAAGAGTCCAATTTTCATATACGTTATTATAGTACTCATTATTTAAATTCTGTAACTGACACAACCATGGACAAAATAGAGATGATGTCAAGAACAAAGCCAAATCAATTGTGGGGTCCCCTAGGGATAAGAGTTAGAATAGCATTGTTGATTGTGCTCATTACACTTGGCACCTTTTTGGTTGGATGGGGAGTACAATATCAAGTAAGACATGGATCCATTAGTTCACTCGTAGAGAATGCCCACATCACTAACAAAACTCCAGCTGTGTTTCAGAGACTTTCACTCATCCCCAGAGCCAAAAGATCAGTTGAGCAACAAGAGGAGGAGTTAGAAATACTCGGTCCCAAAGGTGAGGAGGTTACAATCAAGATGATTCACCCCCCATATATGCAGTTTTTGTATCAAATGATGAGATGGGTTTAAGTGATTGGGATATGCAAGTGATGGGGATTTACAGATTAGGGGAATCTCCAAATACACTGGATAAATGTTTTAGTCTGTACCAGAAACACCCCCTGTTAAGTTTATGGACAACCGCCCGGTGACCTGAGCACAATTATTGAAAATGATTACAGTAGAAACTGACTACTAGCCCACAAGTACAGCTTTGTACGTACAAACTCTATAAACAAAATTCCCCAGCAGATTGTGGGGACATTGCAGATATGTCCGGTCACAAAAATTATTTAAAATATGGGGACGTTATTTTATTGTGTGAAATATGTGGTGCTTGAAACATGTAGGTATTTTTAATTTATAAAAGAAAATGGTTTCCTGAAAGAGTTATTTGGAGTAGCCATGTTACAGTGGGTGGAAACAATGTTTAGGGATAGACATTAATTGGGTTTAGATGGCATTTAACATCTAAGACAGATAGTAAGATTATGAAAATGGAGTAGAAAGGATTGGATATATTTTTCCTCAGTGTGTTAGAATTAGCTATCGGTAATGCGTCCCGAGATCTCTCTCTCTCTCTCTGCCTGTTAGACTGCTACGACCCCATCTTCAAACAAATGACCTCACCACAGGAGACTCCTCCTCCCCTCCTCCATCGAACAGACAGAGAACCCGAGCTGAACCAACAACGACCTGAGGCATCCAGAACCAGCTCCGCCTGAGGCATCCAGAACCAAACCAGCATGCTGACAAAGAGGCAAACTCATCGGTTCGTAAATCAGGATACGAAGTTGCAAACTGAGCCACGAGATTTGGCACAAAAGCAGAGTGTGGGACATGAGAGCGGAATACGCCCTCCATGCAACAGCGTAGAGACTGAAAAGGAGGAGATGAAATGCAAAGCAGTTGGGCCACTGAAAAGAGTTACAGCGAGAGGATCCAAGAGCGGATGGACTGAGAAGACAGGACGGAGGAGAGGACAGGACGGAGGAGTTGGCACGGGCCAGAGGAGTTGGCACGGGCCAGCAGAACCTGAGGGGGTCGTGGTTTGACGACCAGAGGGGCAGAGAAGGAACACAGGAGTGAGTGAGTTTACACATAAACACACTTATTAGAAAATAATCCTAAAAACACACTGAGGGTAGAACATATTATTCAATCTTTTCATCATATAAACAAATTATTCTTTTAGAGATTCTTATTCATGTGAGAATTTGGGGAAGATTTAATTTGTTACAATATAGAAAGCAGACAAATCTTTATTGAATGGAAAATGTTAAAGGTCGAGCTAGAACCAAGCCAAAGAAGGTATTCCAATCTAGAGTACAGATGTCTCCATTGTAGCATGGATATTACCATAGGAGAACTGTTAAGGTGGAAACAACATTTGTTTGTCGAACCAGATGTAGAGTTTTAAAAAGACACTAGGCAAAGAGCGATTGCAAATTTTAATTTTGAAAAAATAATATAATTGGGAGTACTACATATGGGGCCTTGGATCACTCATTTTAATGGTGCATATTTTCAACAACAAATATCGTTCAGGGAGAAGGGGTTGCTCAACCCACCCTGCAGATGTTTTAAATCTTACTTGCCCTCTTAGGAGGGATGCCCGGCACCAGAGTATGAGTTTTAAAAGACAAGTGCCACCACCTCCTAATGCTCATCCATTTAATCAGTGATGACCTGACATTTAGAGATGTTATTTAAAAGGAGAAACATATCTGCCATGAGTGAACATTCCTGAATTGAACTACAAACCATTAAAGAAACCACTTCCGTTTTTAAAGTCCTTGTTAAAGCAGGGACTAATTATCACATGCTCGGGCACCCAAGGTTCCACACACTGTTAAAGGGGTTAGCATGGATAAATTAGTATAATGCGTTGGTGATATTCCACCGGTTTTCACACCATTTCAGGGACTTTATCACATCATTAGAACAGACCACCCAAAGCTACTGAAGTGGGAACTTTCAAGTGATGAAACTCTACAACTGTTGTAACTGACCAAAATCTTCTCCCAGAAATGACTGTCTAGAATGCTGTACCCCAGAGTAGATGTTTAGCGGTATCATGGAACTAAAACCTTGTACTCAGTCTTGCCACAGGATTGGACTAGGACCTGTGCACTAGCACAGCCAGTGATGTTTTTTATGCAGTTAATCAACATGGCGAAACCCCCAAAGCCAGTCGGGCTAAGAGACCAGTCCCAGGGGGAGTTTAGGCTCCACAGTGTACAAGGATAGCATAGGGGGCCCAGGGGAGGCCTAGATGTCGCATTTCCATGTCCTAACGTACCGATTGATCACAACGGCGTCTTCTAGAGAACATATTACTTTCATACCTTAAATGGTATGAAAGGAGGGAGGGTAAATTTCTCATGAGGAGACGGTTACAAATGCTAGCAGAACAAGAAGACCCATATACAGAGGTTGAGGAAAATGATGAGTGAGTTTAAATGATATGGATGTTCAGAGATGAGATTATTCAAAGAATGTCCAGCCGATGTCATTCTTTAAATGATGAAATCATGTTTAGAAGTAAACAAAATAAAATGCTAAAATGGAGTGAATCCATTTAAATTATCCTATACTATTCCAAGATAGTGTATAGTTTATTTTTCATTATTATCCTATACTATTTCATGATGGTGTATTTTTATTTTTTATTATTACATTAAACTGGTACAAGATATTTTATTTTATTCTTTATTAGCCATACTGTTCTAAAATGATGGATCACATGTTGTATGGATCATTGATATTCTAAAATGGGTCGTTTCTTTTCACTTTGTAAAAACAAGTGCCTTAACACTGAGCGTGGTATGAGAACGGTTTCTGTGAAAGGAGGGAGGAATAAATGTTCTGATACGAAGAATGCTGCTATTCTGAAGAACCATATTGAATGTTAACACTAGAAGTATGCACAAGGGAAAACTTTTATGTTTGAACAGTCAAAGTATTTTTGTATTTTCCTAAGGTTGATATTAAAACCATTCCATTTTATTGTATGTTTTTTATGAGTTATGTACTATGCAGAGTTCAGATGAAGAACTCATTGATTTCAGTATTATACACACCTTTTAGGTGTGTAAGGAGGGACTGTTAGAAATTAAAATCAATGTTTTATGGCATAATGTACCTTAAACATACCGTCAGTTTAAATGCTATTTTATTCTGGAAAAACCCGGAAGTTCTCAATACTAAGCTTTTATTCTGAAAATCCGTCATGACGACATCCGGGACTACCGCCCTTTAGTATCATTAAAGTGGCTTTGACGCCGTTAACATGTATTACATATACAGTTATGAAAGAGATAAGGAGGAGAAAAGGCATGTGGAAGTAAGCAATGAATGTAAAATGTTGAAATCCTCTGTTTAACGCGATATCGGACACAGGAGAACGAGGGGGAAGTCCCCTGCGTCACTACAGCTCCCAGAGAGGAGGAGCGAACAGCCAGCAAGCGGGAAAGACGAATGCTTGTGAGCTCTCTTCTGCACGGCCACCAAGGGAGAGGGAGCTGCAGCTTTACTCTCCTGTTCGGACAATATTCTGTTTGTGACATTATCACGCTTTTTATTAATTAAAGCACCAATTTGAACCTTCTCAGAGACTCCATTTAGTCTCCTTTTAAACTTCTGTCCTGGACGCTAGAACAATCACACACAGATAACAGTGTGCATTTTATTATAAAGTTGTGTATATTTACAGACCGTTGCAAAAACTAAGAAGCTTATAAACATCAGGTTTAAAACTAAAAGAGCTTTGAAACACAATGAAAGATGTTTGGAGTTTTATTTGAGTTATTAATTTACATGTTTTGTCTAAGAGAAGCTGATTTGAAACCGTTGTTACATACAGTTACGGCATTTCCTGTTTCTGCCGGAGAGAGGGGAGCCCGTCCCAAAGCTTGCTGCTATGTTTACTCCCTCCATCTGACCTCATTGAGCTGTGAGTGTGGCTACAGATGGAGTTCACTCCATCACGGAGGGGTAGGGTCGAGGGAGTGGTTTGGGATTGGGCCTTACAGGCGAATACAGTGATGTCCTCTCACAGTAGCATGAAAAAGTGAAAGTGACCAGAGAGGAGTGATGATTGGTTAACGCAGGGTAACGTTTCAGGGTAAGCCAATCAGAGACAGAGTTGGGCGGATCTTGCCTTATGGGGAAACTACACAGACACACAAACACGGCAACGCCCACCACCAGCCTTATGGCCCGTCCACACAGCGGCGTGCGTTGATGCTTTACCATTCACTTTGAATGGGGTGACGTCACTTTTAGCCGAAATGCATCGTGGGAAGCGACGCGGAGCGTAGCTGGCGTGGCTTGCTGCAAAAGTTGAGCAATGTTCAACTTTTGACGCCTCGGCAGAAGCGTCAGCCAATCGAATCATATGCCAGTACAAGCTCTAGCCAATCAAACCGCTGCTTGTGTGTCAGGGGCGGGAGATTCATGTGATTGGTTGTTGGTCGAGTTTCAGACACGCCCGCCGGTAAGCGGCGTGCGTTGACGCTTCCCCATTCACTTTCAATGGGGTGACGTCACTTTTAGCCAAAATGCATCGTGGCAAGCGACGTGGAGCGTAGCTGGCGCGGCTCGCTGCAAAAGTTGAGCAATGTTCAACTGTTGACGCCTCGGTAGAGGCGTCAACAGGCTGAAAGCACAGGCTGAAAGCACCTCTTCTTAAGTTTATCCACCATTATTGATTTTGTGTATGCTAAATGGCCAGATGTGAGGTAAACCATTTCACTGTTTGTTTGTTTTTGTGAGGCTGAAAATAGTTTGTTTGTCTTCAGTGTCAGTCTGACCGTTTATTATTTATTGAATTGTTACTGCCAAAAGAGTGCAGTTCTTGTTTAATTGTTACACTGCCAAAATAGTGTAGTTGTTTTTATTTCATATTGCACTACAAGTGCACTACTTAGAACTTGATTGTTGAGGATACAATAAAGATGCCTGCCAAAATGTCTAAACATATCTTTTGTGTTTTATTGTTCCACTACATTTCATAATGATAATTGCTACAATGATGGGGAGTTGTCTTTTCTCTTACTGTGCCACAGAACAACACAACAACTTGTATTTGTATTGTTATTATTTTTAAAGTAAAGTAACTTGTTACTAGTTACTTTTATAATTTAGTAACTAATAAAGTAACTAGTTACTTTTTTGAGAGCAGTAACTATAACTATTACTAGTTACTTTTTAAAAGTAACTTGCCCAACACTGCAAATAACCCTCTCTGTAAAATCCTAAATTGTAGGATAGTTTGGACATTAAAACGCTTTTTGATTAGATTTCTAGCGAGAAGTGTAGATTGTACTTTTAGAATCCACGTCCAGTCGATATGTAGTATCTATAGTTTGATAGATATTACGAAGATGATTTGAGGTATGCGGCAGCCTCCATGTAAAGTTACGGGTTGAAAACAGTATTTCCGGTCTCGACATTTTCATAATAAAACCAATGGTCAAATGATTTAACCTAATCTGCAGTACTCATCAACTAAAAAACATCAGTTTATCCTTGTTAATTATACGACATTTATTGGTTTAAATTGTGTACAATGCTTTTGTGTTTTTCCTATAGGTTTTTCTCTCTCGATTCTGAGAGACACCTTTCTTTTTTCAGAGGTTTTGATAGGCTAAAAAATCGATTGTTTTTGCCGCAATGCATGTCGGGATATGGTGTTTTTGCGATATGAAATCGGAAAAACATTTTTTTTGAATAAAATAATACTTTATTCCGAGTGTTCTTGCTTTTCTCATTGGAAGTCATCACTGTGAGAGAAATATTTTGTTTAGTGTTGGTGGTAAAAGAACATTTAGTGTTTTCTCATGGGTCGGCCATAACTTAGAGCAGGGCTTAGGTTAAAGGGTTAAAGGTTCCACTTTCCTGTTGGGGGACTGTGACCAACTGCCAGAGGACTTTAACAGACTGACTTTGTCTCTGAACCCATGTGCTTGTAATTATTGATCAGAAGAGGCGCGAATAGAGGCCCCTCCCGGATTCCTCCGGTAGATGGTCTGTGTTTTCTGTGTAAATGTTTTAGTGAGTTCGGGGTTTCCTCATAGCATGTTGTGTAAACGCTTTGAGCTCGCTCACGGCCGTGGCTCTCAATAAACCCAGTGTTTGATATAAAGCGGACTCCAGCTTCCATTTCTTCCATCAACATTGCTGAAAAGAAAATCTCTCTAACAGATTGGCGTCACGAACAGGCACCTTCAGATTTTCGTATGCTGGTGAGTACATTTCTATTTTGAGATTGACTCGCCAGCGTTTGAGATCAACGGTGTATCAAAATTACCTGAGAGAACTGAGCTGCTGCATTTTTTTGGGTTTTTCTACTCATTTACATCTGGAGGCTAATCCATAACCTCGGGAATCGGTGTCAAGGGGACATGGTCCTGGCCAATTTCCCCGTGTTTGTTGCTGGGACAGGTGTCTACGAGCAAGCACGGCCTATGTGAAAACTATGAGAATATTTGGGGCTAATGATAACCTAGGAATATCGAATTTCATCGATTTCCTCTGTGTGTGCTTCCTGGAATTAAATCACCAGGCAATTACACACAACAAATATTCAGAGAAGCTTTTAAGAGGTGTACCAGCAAAGTGGATTTTCTGAATTAGAAGCAATGTCGCAAGATTTGTATTTAAACAAATCGCCGAGTTTAGGAGTTTTCAGAGGATAAATTGCCTAAATCAACAGCATTTCTGCTGAGGTGCCGATTCTCCGCCCCCTGGGGAGAGCTGCACGTAGAAAAAAAAGGAGCATACAGCATTATCCTCGATTATTACCACTTTTGAACTAAAAAAAGTGGTTAATGTGTGGTCTGAGAATGTTGTATGAATTGCTGAATTTGGCTGTGTTTGCTGATACACGAGAATTATGAGTATAGAAGGCTCTCATAATTAATAACCCCTCTGAAAGTCTCCCTAATTCGGATTAAAATAGGCTGGAAGAGTTTTTGTCAGGCTGAGTTGTTGAGAGTTTTTATGTTTGTTTGTCTAATTGCAGTGTTTGTTTTATTGTACTAACCGTTAAACATGGGTAATACTGTCTCCGCAAACGGGTCCGTTGGTAAGAGGGAGAATATTTCACGCACCAAGACACTTACAAAGAATCCTATTACAGACAGCCATTACACGCACATGTTTTCCCCTAATATGCCGTCAGGAATTGTCGGAAGAAGCTTGGATTGGACTAAAGTTATGCCGTTCACATCGTTACTTTGTGAGCACTCACAACAGAATAGTCAAAAAGGACAGATTCTGTTTGATTGGCCGTTAACGGGCACTTTTGATATGACGGTACTATGGCATGCGTTCAAATTAATTGAACAGGAGGCGAATTGCTCCTGGGATGCAACGTACATGAAGGACTGCGTTAAAGCTTGGATGACTATTGCAGAAAAAAGAGGTTATGATGAGCGAAAAAATGAAAAGTCAGTTGGCACCGAGCGAGGCTCCATTGAACTCAAAACTTTGATTGATCAAGTTTCTAAATGCGCAGCTACTTGTCATTTGCTCAGCCTAGAGGCTGCGTTTGATGTTAAATCAGAAAACATGTCCAGAATTAAACAAAGACACGGAAAAGACGTCACAGCCATTGCGAAATCAGTCATGTACGAAGGAAAATCTCCCAGCACAGCTCAGCTAATTTACATTTTAACGGACACGGGGCTGCTGGAGGAGAAGCAGGCTGTGTCTCTCTGCACACACATGATTCCCGCGATAGGACTTTCAAATTCCGGGGGAAGAAACTCCGAGGAGGATTTATTAATGTCAGCTGCAGCTATCATGAATAAAAATCGTTTAACATATCAGGAAGGACAGTATAGAGAAAGGGAACAGCAGGAACACAGTGCAGCGGACAGTGGAGAGGAAACGCCAGATAGCAGCCCATTACACACGCCGGCCTCTGGCTCCGCAACGAAAATGTTACACACTCCAAACACGCCGTACGGCACCAGTTTTAAGAACTATGTCCCTCATAGAATTATCACAAGACTGCAAACATCTCAGGATAATAATTCTGCTGGAGCTATGACAGCACCGAAAATACTGATAGGAGATGTTCCAGTTTATAAACCCTGGACACCCGCTGAGGTGATGGACGTCACTAATCACGCTCCAAGTCCGACTAAAAGCCCAGATGAGTATCTGTCGTGGTTGACTAATGTCTGCTCAGTTTATAACTGTTTGGTTCATGATGTTAAACAGCTGATAATCCTAACATATAAAGCAGATTGGTCGACGTGTAAAGAGGAATTCAAATTCCCTGCCTGTACGCCTGCGGGTGACTGGCCTGCGACACAAACACGGGATATGTGGATCGAAACGATAGCTGCTATTGCAGTCAAAGCATGCGCCAAAACTCACACAGATTTTTCACTGGTGACGGCTTGCGTACAGAACCCAACAGAAATAGTCCCAGACTTTCTCCAGCGGTTTATGACAGCCTGGGATCATAATGCGGGCATTAAAAGAGAAGGCAATGATTTGTTCGCCATACAGACTTTGTTGCATAATTTAATCCCTGAAACAGCTCAGGCGTATATGATGGTTACCCCAGATTGGCAAACTAAAACATGGAAATCAACCCTCGCAGTAATACGCGCGTTGTACAAAAATCAGATATTTCTGACCCCCAGAATTGCGCAAAAGTTGCCTCCAAATACACAGGCTTATCAGAGTGCGGATAACTCCCAGCAGTTTCAGGGACAACATCGCACACAGCAGTATCAAAATCAGAGACAGCAGCAGAATATAAATCCCAGAAAGGTGATGCCGTGTCACGTCTGTGGCGCAACAGATCACTGGGCAGGACAATGCGGACGGCGCTGGCAACCACAACAGGA
Source organism: Champsocephalus esox (assembly GCA_036324585.1). Lineage (NCBI taxonomy): Eukaryota > Metazoa > Chordata > Actinopteri > Perciformes > Channichthyidae > Champsocephalus > Champsocephalus esox. Next base: position 24,543,698 of record CM070493.1, on the reverse strand, counting down.
CGCACAACCTTTGCCTGCTCTTCCCCAGCCCCCTCGCCAACACCCTGCATTACTGCCCCCCCCTTCCCTGACCAGTCAAGATGTCAGGCAGGCTCAACAGGGGCAAAACGGTCAGAAAAGTCAATTTAATAGACGATAGAGGTGCCATGAAGAAGAAATAGGGTCAAATTCACAGCATTTCCCCATTCAAGCAGCAACAATTCGCCTTTCCAATAGGCCGCGTGAAGATCCGATTATGCCCGTTGATTTCAGTGGTAAAGCGGTAGACATTTTGATTGACAGTGGAGCAACATTATCAGCTGTGCGTACGAAAGAAAAAGTGTGTGAAGCAACCATTAATTTTGTCACAACAATGGGAGTTTCTGGCATTCCTATGTCAGAGCCCGTTTCAGAGAAAACGGATATTTCAATTGAAGGATCACATGTCCAACACGCTTTCATTATTTCAGATGGAAGTCCTATTAATCTAATGGGCAGAGATTTGCTTTGTAAATTACAAGCAACAATACATTGCACTCCAGACGGATTGTTTTTGACTATTCCTGACAGCAAAGTCTATCAAGCTGTCCAATTCATTCAATCATCTCAGGACAACCTTTATTTATTGTTGGTCATTTCCAGATTTCAACATGATTTCTGTTTTCTCAACAACAGGAATTCAGAAAATTGCTAGCATTTCCCCGGCGTGTGCCTCTTTAATGTCCCTTATGAGGCCTGTATTGAATTGTCACTGCACAGCTGCTTTTAACCCATCAGATAACTATGTACTATCAGCAAGAGGTTTTTGCAACAGCTCAGATCAATTAGAATGTGAAAACTTTATGTTTTTAGGACCCCAGGGGTGCGCATTGCCCTAAGGCTCACAACCAAACCAGAGGCTCTTTATGCTGCAGACACGATTCCTCACCTCGCAATAGGGGTCACTTCAGGAAGTGACCCTGAAGGAGTGGGGGTCATGGCAGCTCACTGCCATGCCCTGCTGAGAGCTACAAAGGCTTCTCACACACACACACACACGATCTGATTAACCTAGGGGAGGAGCATTACATGCTGCGTCTCTCTGAGCAACCTTCTCTCCCTCAAAGCACATTTCTTCATTTACAGCCACCTGCACTCACACAATACGGACCACCTTCAGATTTTTCTGAGGTTCCTGCCACATTATGGGCTAAACACAAGAATCATGTGGGGTTTGTTTGCTCAGCCCCTCCACACAGAGTCACACTTAAAGCCAATGCCAGATTGCCAGCTATCAGACAATACAATTTACCCCATAGAGCCATTTTGGGAATTGAAGGAGTCATCACATCTCTGCTCGATCAGGGCGTATTGAGATATACGTCCAGCCCATGTAACACTCCCATATTGCCAATTCCCAAGCACAAGCGCCCTGATGAGTGGCGTTTTGTACAAGATTTGCAAGCTATTAATGCTATTGTCACTCCGACAGCTCCCATAGTGCCTGACACTAATTCAATTCTTGCATCCTTGCCGTCAGATTCAAAATTTTACACAGTAATTGATTTGTGTTCAGCATTTTTCTCTGTTCCTCTGCATCCAGACAGCCAGTATCTGTTTGCATTTACTTTTAAAGGTAAACAAATCACATACACGCGCCTCCCACAGGGGTACGTCGAGTCGCCTACGGTGTACGCAGCAGCGGTTAAGAGAGATCTGGACACTTTGGTCCTTACAGGAGGTAGTACCTTGCTTCAGTACGCAGATGACTTGTTGCTGGCTTCTCCCAAAATGGACGCATGTCGCATCGACTCCATTCTGCTCATGAAAAGACTTTCTGAATACGGACACAGAGCATCCCTGGCTAAGTTGCAGTACTGCCAGACTGAGGTCACATACCTGGGTCACATTCTGAGGGATGGACACCGACTCCTCTCGCCAGCAAGGATTTGCCTTTTGAACAAAGTGGCACCACCCCGCACAAAGAAAGACATGCTGTATTTTTTGGGCATGGCTAACTATTGCAGACACTGGATATGCGAGTACGCTGCGATGGACTCTGTCTTGCGTGCTGCCACTCTGCAGGCTGCTCCTAACATTGTTCAATGGTCCGAGGACATGCACACAGCTTTTCAGGACTTAAAGCGAGCCCTGACATCAGCTCCTGCCCTGGGGCTCCCTGATTACCATTAGCCGTTTCACCTGCATGTCCATGAGAAGGGGGGCTTCGCGACGGGCATCTTGGTGCAGAAGCATGGCTCTAATTTCCGGCCTGTAGCATACTACTCATCTCGACTCTCCCCTGTGGTACTTGGTATGCCGTCATGTCTGCGAGCAGTGGCCGCAGTTGCAATTGTTATCAAACAATCCTCTCCCATTGTACTGGCCAGTGGCTGTGTAGTACATGCCCCACATGCAGTTTTACATATTCTGAACACCTCTGCTACTCAGCATATGACAGCAGCAAGACGATCTGGTTATGAAGCGATAATTCTTTCAAGCCCACACATCACACTTAAACGCTCTCCCCCTCTAAACCCAGCTACGCTGGTACCAATTCCAGATTTTGAAATCACACATGACTGTGTCACAACGATTCACATATCTTCTTCCCCCAGAACTGATATGTTGCAAACTCCTATCCCTAACTCAGATATGATTCTATACACAGACGGGTCTGCGAGCAGGCCGTCTGACACAGTACACTTAGCAGGCTATGCTGTTGTAAATGACTGGGAAGTTTTAGAAAGCCGGGCCTTGCCAAATGGCACGTCAGCTCAGGCTGCAGAGTTGTATGCTCTGCTGAGGGCGTGTATTTTGGCTAAAGACAGTGTTGCAACCATTTTCACAGACTCCAGGTATGCATTTGGTGTGTGCCATGATTTTGGTGTCTTGTGGAAAATGCGCGGTTTCTTAACATCGGCCGGTAAGCCTATTCAACATCATGCGTTAGTAGCACAGCTATTAGACGCTATCATGCTCCCTACACAGCTAGCAGTGGTTAAGTGCGCTGCTCACACAAATTCTGATGATCCTATTTCGCGTGGAAATGCGTTAGCCGACACCGCGGCTAAACAAGCAGCAGTTTCCTCCTCTTCTATGGTGCTCCAATGCCCCTTGACACAACCCGCAGAACCCATTTATTTGCCTTCCTTTAATGATGTCGCGGACATGCAAGCCCGCGCTGATGTTAGGGAGAAAGATTTATGGCTAAGACGAGGTTGTACACTTGACGCTGAGTCCAGCTTGTGGCTCCACCCAGACGGACGGATGGTCTGTCCACGTTCGTTCCTCCATGTTTTGGCACATGTTGCACATGGCAAATCACATGTAGGAAAAGGAGGGATGAATGGGATTATAAAGTCCCAATGGTTTGCTCCAGGCATTACACTAGCTACACAGACCCTGGTAGATAGATGCATGATATGCCAGCAGACAAGACAAAGAAGTGGTCAAATTCAGCATGAACACTTACCGCCCCCCTCGGGGGCCCTTTGTAAATATGCAAATTGACTTTTCACATATGCCACCATGCCAAGGATTCAAATATCTGTTGGTAATAGTGTGCCAGTTCTCCAAATGGGTAGAGGCCTACCCTACCAGAAAAGAAGACGCTAGAACAGTTGTAAAGTGTCTTCTCAAAGATGTTATTCCTAGATTTGGTGTGCCCACATGAATTAACAGTGACAGAGGTCCAGCATTCATTTCTAAGATAACCCAGAGTCTAGCTACAGTGTTAGGGTTCAAATGGCAATTGCATGTTCCCTATTACCCACAGAGCTCAGGCCAGGTTGAGAGAATGAACTTGACTATAAAGGAGAAACTCACTAAAACAATGTTGACCACAGGACTAAAATGGGTAGACGCGCTGCCGCTAGTTCTGTGCTCCATCCGAAGCTCACCAAATGCAACGACAGGGCTTAGCCCACACGAGGTATTGATGGGAAGGGTAATGTTCGCAGGATCTAGCCCCCCAGTAACACCCCACAAACTCACTCTTTTGTGGACAGAGGATTACATGACTAACTATGTCAAATATCTAACTGACATGTTGAGAAAGTTTCACAGGCAGGTGGCTGACAGGCTCCCCCAGCCGGGAGAGGAGCCCACCCACCCGTTTCAGATTGGTGATAATGTACTAATCAAATCTCTTGAAAAAGATGCTCTGTCTCCCAGGTGGAAAGGTCCTTTCCAGGTGTTAATAGTGACCAGAACAGCGCTGAGAGTACAAGGGAGACCGGAGTGGATTCACGCTACAAGATGTCGTCTCTCCCCTCTACCGGATGCTGGCGTATGAAGGCAGTCATCATCATCGTCATGCTGGGTCTTCTGTACCTGGCCAAGGTCACCCTGCTAGATGGAGCTGTGGAAATCCCAACGACAGGTGGCGAGGGATCTCGCCCGTCTGAGGAAGAAAATAAGGTGCTCTTATCTACGAGCGCAGACGACTTCACCACTCAGGGCCCAGACCCTGAGGGCAAAACGACACCAACGGGCAAATCAGTGCCTAGCGACAAGGACAGGTTGTATCTAATCACCACACAGACATTCAGTATGGTGCGAGAGACACAACGAAAAAGAAAAGGAGGAAGAATCAGGAGGATTGTCTCCCTCCCTGATCACAAATCAAAGACTATTTCTTTTAACTGTCCAGCTTCAATATGTGATTCCTCTAACTGTATCATCGTATTTTATGTGTCCTCAGTTTGGTCAACATGGGACTTATATCCAATGGACCGGTACCGTGCGGACGGAGTGGCGTCGGGAGGGGTGAGAATGGCACTCAACACCATTGAAAACATGCCCCCAGAACTGTGGTGTAGCACTAGAGAGCAGTATAAGGAAATGATAAGGGATGAAGTAACATGTAGAGATAGGAAACCAGCTTACCAGGTTCCCGATCCAGGTGCTGTTGTGTGCGACCTGTCTGGACCAGAGAAAAAAACAAATGTTCCATCCACTCCACGTAAACACTCAGGAGGTGAGGTAGATTCTTCAAAAAAGGCTTTAATCACTCCTTTTAAACAAACTAAAACTAATTCTGCAGTAAGCTTAATGATAGACTACGCACATGAACGTAATATTAGCAACTGTTGGCTATGCCAAAATATGCCAGAATCCATGCATTCACCCATGTTTAGCCCAATTCTGTTTGCAAGAGTAGATTACAAATTAATCAGTTGGAACGACATTTACTCTAGGATTAGCGATGAGGCTGAGGACTGCTATACTCCGTCATACCCAACAGACTCTGATAAACCGTTACAGTACAAGGGTCTAGTCTCTCTCATTGTTGAGACAGTAAATGCAAATGATCTGCCTGACGGTTTCAAACGATTGATGTTTTTAAAACTAATATATGTGAAGAAATAAATTAACTTAGCTTTTGAATACAGATTCCAGTTAGCTCTGGTACAAACTAATTGTTCGGTTAATTCCACAAGTCCAACGTGCACAAAACAACCACACATGGCATCTTTGCTGGTTGAAGCTTTGGTAACAGTTGTGCCCTGGTTTGGCTCCAGAACAGTGAACTCCGTTGAGGTTAAAATACATGATTGCACAAAACCAATACCCTTAGGCAATCCCCCTACACGTGACTGTTCAATATATGTTCCCCCAATTGCAGTACACGAATGGAAGAATGTGTCCATCTGTTTCCAGAATGAAGCAGGATCTCACACCTCTCCGGATGTGGGACACAGCGACTGTAATACCATAGTGAGGGTAACATTAGCCAGAATTCCCCTCCCACAGAGAGTTTACTTAGTTTGTGGCGACCGTGCTTATGGCTGCGTACCATATGACGTTTTTTATGGCACCTGTTATCTAGCCTACCTAATTCCTTTAATCCGTAAAGTAGAGGCAAATGAGATTGCAGCGATACTTCCCTCTCTACACAGGAACAGCAGGTCCATTACAAAAGAACAACAGGTAGCGAGCGTACTTTTGCCCTGGTACGGCATTTATGTTAATCAGCAGGAGATCATGGCCTTATCCAAAGTAGTGGAACAACATCTAAATGTATCAGGTATCGCGATGTTAGCGGAACATAAAGAATTGCAGGAAGTTAGGTAGCACTACAGAATCGCATGGCGCTGGACCTCCTCTTAGCTGCCCAGGGGGGCGCATGTAAAGTAATTGGTGCGGAGTGCTGTTCCTTTGTCTCTGACGCCACACCTGAAGTTACGGATATGGTTCATGACACAGCTAAGGGGATAAAAGAATTGCATGAAACTCATGGGTTTACACTTGGGGATTTAAGCGGAACTCTTGGGTCCTGGGGAGCGGGGTTGGTTACATGTGTTGTTACTGTTGCAGTGTTTATCTTGGTTGTGCTAATCCTAGTGACCTGTTTGATCACTGTAATTAAATTAGCCATACGCAGGGTTGCCAAAACTACCCTCCAGGCCCCACAGAGGCTAGTGGGGTACTCTACTGTAGATGACACAATGTTGATGTACGACGCCGAGCTTCCAGACTCATGGGTCTCCGTGGCAGTCCCTGTACCTTGGGTACCTCCTTTCAGCGATTGATAAATTGATTAAAGTTGACACTCAGAATAAAGAATAAATGTTTTTGACTTTTCCTTTCTCAGGTTGTTAAGAATAAATGTTTTTGACTTTTCCTTTCTCAGGTTGTTTTCAATAAAATGTCTGACTTTTCCTTTTCAGATTTTTGAACAAATGTATTTGAATAAAATGTATGTAGTAAAGTGCCTTACTCTTGAATAAGTGTATTGAAGTAAATGTAAAGTAATGCTAAAAAATGGAGGACACTGTAGCTTTACAGATTACAGATTGATCGATTCATCACTGTGAATGTATACCTTAACTGTGAATTTTAACTGAATCCCTAATGATTCTGATTTATACCTCAATTGGATTTCTTATAATCCTACATTCTACTCGTGTTTTAATAAGTAATTGCCTTGAAGTAGATCTTTAAAGATGTAAGCTGAATTTGAATTTGTGTTTGATGAGTGATAAATGATAAAAGATCTTGTTTTTGAAACATATATTTTACTATTATATTTTTGTATTGCATATGTGTTATTATTGTGCTTTTTGACAAAAGAAATCAAACACTGAAGAAAGATGATTTTTCTATTATGGTTGTCTGTATCAACCATTGTGATTGGCTGTTCCAATCTTATTCTGTTTTGATGTAATTAATGTAATGAGGAATCCACCCAACTCTGAGGACGTTTTATTTGATTCAAGTAGTGACTGAAATATTCTTAGACTAATGTTAATTGGTTATCAATGAATTGATAAAAGCGTGGATCTGTGAGAGAAATATTTTGTTTAGTGTTGGTGGTAAAAGAACATTTAGTGTTTTCTCATGGGTCGGCCATAACTTAGAGCAGGGCTTAGGTTAAAGGGTTAAAGGTTCCGCTTTCCTGTTGGGGGACTGTGACCAACTGCCAGAGGACTTTAACAGACTGTCTTTGTCTCTGAACCCATGTGCTTGTAATTATTGATCAGAAGAGGCGCGAACAGAGGCCCCTCCCGGATTCCTCCGGTAGATGGTCTGTGTTTTCTGTGTAAATGTTTTAGTGAGTTTGGGGTGTCCTCATAGCATGTTGTGTAAACGCTTTGAGCTCGCTCACGGCCGTGGCTCTCAATAAACCCAGTGTTTGATATAAAGCGGACTCCAGCTTCCATTTCTTCCATCAACATTGCTGAAAAGAAAATCTCTCTAACAATCACTATCGGCATTGTAATACAGGGTTCGGCTGTATTAAATATTACATATCTGCCGTAGATATTTATTTATAGAGCCCTGATCAGAAGACCTTTTGACAAACTGTAAGAAATGCTGCCAAAACTGAATACGTGACGTGGATCATAAATATACACTGAACAAAAATATAAACGCAACACTTTTGTTTTTGATCCCATTTTTCAGAGATTAACTCAAAGATCTAAAACATTTTCTATATACACAAAATAACCATTCTGTGATAGTGAGCACTTCTCCTTTGCCGAGATAATCCATCCCACCTCACAGGTGTGGCATATCGAGATGCTGATTAGACAGCATGATTATTGCACAGGTGTGCCTTAGGCTGGCCACAATAAAAGGCCACTCTGAAACGTGCAGTTTTGCTTTATTGGGCGGGTCTGGGGGAGTCCTAAAACCAGTCAGTATCATGGGAGCAAAAACAAAAGTGTTGCGTCTATATTTTTGTTCAGTGTATTAGCAATTAAACAACATCTTCCATTTCTTTTCACACAATATGTCTCCTTGTAGTATCAACACTAATTTGTCTGACTTTTATATTTGATCCAATTGGTAGATAGGTTATATTTACACCATAACGGTGCACAGTTGATAGAAAGGGATTTTTTTGTAGTTTTTAAAGATATTATTTACTGAACTTTCCAACTCCTCATGCAGTTGACTGTTACAGGTCTATACAGGTTCATGGTACAATGCACAAGCTTCAAATCGAGAGACTGAAACTGTACTTTTCTTTACCGTTCTGTTTTAATTTCACAATAAAGTGAATCATGTTTGATATTATTATGTTTTATTAACTACACCACTGAATAACCCGCACCGCCTAGTGGTTAAAGCACGTTATTGAATTGTGTTGTTGAATACGTTTTATTTGATGAAAACATTTAAATATTAAGAGTAGCCTACATACAACATTGAAAATATCAAGAAGATACTGTAGTGATCTCTACAATAAAACAGTTTAGTGCAGGATGTCCAAAGATATTAACAGGAGGAAGTGCAAAACAGACAAACTAATAAGGCTTTATTTAAACATTAAAGAATACTTTAAGTTAAGGTCTTATTTTGAATAAGAAAAAAACGTTGGGGTTATCCACAGATAAATATGAAGTCTGACAAAGTACTTAACGTCCAATATATTGCATAGTTTATTTTGGCACTTGACAATCACCTTCCCTGAATTTGACTCAGGTGTAACTAAAGTCTGATTTAAGGGTTGTATATATTTCACATCATTAATCAGAATCTGCAAAGTAACTAAAATAAATGTAGTGGAGTAAAAATACCAGGTTAACCTCTGAATTGTAGTGGAGTAGAACAAAGTAGTATGCTCCTGTAACAAAAACATTTCCCAACTTGGGATCGATAAAGTATATCTTATCTTACCTTATATTAAGATGATCGATGGCTACTGCCATATTTTCAAAATTTGCCTCTGAACCTTGACAAGTGCATGTTTCAGGCTTATCAATGAACAACAGGAGGGGTCGCAGACATAAGACCAGCTGTTAAATAAAGCTCTTCTGACGTTAGGTGTCATGATGTGGGTATATTAATTCACCCATTTATTAATGATATGTTTTATATTTGATAACACCACTGTGTTTCGTATCCCCTAAACCTCCAGGGTGTACACAGTTTAATACTGGCAACTTCTAATCGTGGGAAATACGAACACGTCTTATAAAGAGACGTGCCATAGAACATGTTGCGAAACACACAATAGCCAGCATGTGTAGTTCCAATTCCAGTTTTGGAAAGTCTGCTGTGGTTCCATTCCATTTTGTATATGTCATAGTCTGCTCCATCATTCACCAGTAGTTTTCCATTCACCTGTCTCACCTGTTTTCCACACCCACTCGTTAACTCACTCTCTTTCTCTTCTGCACCCATTAGCTTCTGCCAGTATTTAAACCCGCACCTGACACACACTCTTTGCCAGATTGTACTTTGTCTCATGCTTGTCTCTCCCGCGTTCAAAACTAGATTGCCTACCCGGTTCCGACCCTGCCTGTCCCCGACCTGCCTGCTCTGCCTGTTTCCTGATCCTGCCTGTCCCTCGACTATCCTGCCTGGCCTGTTATCCGACCCTGCCTGTATCCATGCTGACCACCTCGCTTACTCCCTGACCCTCTGCCTGTCCCTGACTCACCTTCTGCCCGCTGTGCTCCGGTGCGTTATACTGCCCGGTTGGTATTCCTCCGATCCAGTAGAATCTCCAATAAAGTATATTACCAATTCTCCTTGGTTTCTCTAGTGCTGCATTTGGGTTCTCCTTAAGATTGTGACAGAACAATCTGGCCAGAACATGGACCCAGCGCACTCCTCTTCACCAAGAGACAGTTTCGAGAGAGTTGAGGACGTTCTCCAGAGGCAAGAAGCCTCGATAGCCGCCCTGGCCACCGAGGCTCATCATGCTACATCTTTACATGACCAGACGCTAACCTATTTAGCTGCGCAGCTACAGTAGCTAACGGCTACTGTGCAGCAGCTAGTGGCAGGAGTGGCCACTCCAGCGCCTCTTCCTATTCCGTCGACACCCGCTTCTGCATCACCTCTGATGGGATTTACCCCGGAGCCTCGGGTGGGAACTCCGGAGCGCTACGCCGGGGAACCGGAGGGCTGCAGCCCGTTTCTTACAAACTGTTCTATCCTATTTGCACTGCAGCCACACACTTTCGCTTCTGAAGCTGCTCGTGTGGCGTTCACGGTCAATCATTTGACTGGGAAAGCCCGACTGTGGGGCACAGCGGAATGGGAGCAACAAACACCCGCCTGCTCTTCGTTCCCCGCTTTTTCTGCGGAGCTGCGCAACGTGTTTGGACCCGTGTCTGTGGGTCCAGACGCTGCAGGAGGACTATTGAACCTGAGCCAGGGTAATGGATCTATAGCGGATTATGCCATTGAGTTTCACACCCGGAGCCGCCTCAGCAACTGGAATTCTGCAGCCCAGTGTGACGCCTATCTGCGTGGGTTGTGTAAGGAAATATTTGTATGTATTCATGCAAATATTGAATAAGCTTAAAAGGGAAAATGATTTGTGTAGCGAGCTGAGTTTTGGGCCTGCTAACATGTGGTTTTTGAGGACAAAAATGGCGGTAGACAAAGGGCTGTAAAGGGTTTTATTGCTGTGGGGGAGCTGGAGCAAGACCCCACTGTGGTCTCTGGAATGTGGGGGGGGGATGTGTGTATGTGGAAGCTGCAGAAATAGGAGACAGTGAGGGTCAGAGATGTTTGTGTGAAATGACCAGAACAGACGACCAGTTGTCCTTAAACCCCACCCCTTCCTGTATCATTGATATGAAAGCCTATCCAGCTTGCTGCTCTCGCTCTCTCTTCTCGCGTCGCTCGGACTGGAAGGTTCTGGCGGCCTGTGGGCAGGAGCCAGGGGTGGGCCTACTCCTGACATTATGCATATGATATAATATGGTTTTGTATGGTAATGTATTGATTGTATTGCATTGTATATTACCATTAAAGTAGATTATTGTTAAACGGTTACTTGTATGCTCTGGACTCCTTCCTGTAATATAACCAGCTTGTTTTAGGGACGCGCGGAGATTTGAAATGCGGACAAGTTCTCCACTAAAATCTCCAACAAATGGTGACCCGACGTTTCTGAATAAACAGAGCTGTGGAAGGGTCCAGGTGACCAGAATAGGTCGGGAACAAACACTTTCAAACACCTCAGACAATCGCAGGGCCCTGCAACGACAAGACAAAAGGTACCAGACGCCTGTTATGAAAATCAACTGTCTGTGATTGGGTATATCTAAAACATTAGGATTGTCTGTAGGCGTTTCACGGTGTTTTTTGGTTTTTAAAAACAAAAAGTTTAAATGGAATATACGATGCATATTATACGCTGTTAGGAAAGTTATATAAAACACGTGAACGTTGATCGCACGGTAAACAGAGTCCGGCGTGACGAGAAATTAGACAGTTGGCGTGGATCTCAGGTAGGTTATTCCTGAGTGGCGTAGAAACGGTGCAGTTCGTGGGTTGTAAGGTGAAATTCCTACACGGCGAAACCTGGAAGCTCGATATACTCAGATCGAGTCGCCGTTTAAAACTGGGGGTAAATAGCAGACTAAGACCGATAAAGCTAAAGTGTCAGCGGACTGCTATATGTTCAATTCCTGGGAGAAGAACGCAAACGTCACAGAAATTGTGACGGGTCCGGTTCTCGTTTCCCTTGTCTGTAAAAATTAATTTGAAAGGCTCATGTAAACATAACGTTGATCGCAAGGTAGATAGAGAGTCCTGCGTGACGAGATCAGGCCTGACAAACTGTAAGGAAACTGTCAGCCTTATTGACGGAGGTACCGTGATACTTGCCTTTCAAATGTACGGGTTTCCGCTCAATGGAAATGCGATGTCAACTCACGATGTCAAGTTCCTGCCGGCGGCTAGACCGATGTTGCCAGGGGCCCGATAACATCCTCCACTGGAGGGTGAGTGGTGCTGCTGCTGTGAAGAAGGCCGACTATGGGTGCCGATGGTCGGACGGTAAAGCACCGCAAAATACAGCTCATTTAAGCTACCCAGGGGCACAATAAAAATCCTCCACTGGAGGGTGGGTGGTGCTGCAGTGAAGAAGGCCGACTATGAGTGTCGATGGTCGGACGGTAAGGCACCGCAAAATACAGCTCATTTAAGCTACCCAGGGGCACAATAAAAATCCTCCACTGGAGGGTGGGTGGTGCTGCAGTGAAGAAGGCCGACTATGAGTGTCGATGGTCGGACGGTAAGGCACCGCAAAATACAGCTCATTTAAGCTACCCAGGGGCACAATAAAAATCCTCCACTGGAGGGTGGGTGGTGCTGCTGTGAAGAAGGCCGACTATGAGTGTCGATGGTCGGACGGTAAAGCACCGCAAAATATACCCCATTTAAGCTACCCAGGGGCACGAGATTCTTGAGGGTGTGATCATCTTGGTTTAGTCCGAGGGGGAGTGCTTAAGTTCGGGGGCCCGGGGACCCAAGGTGCGCGAGGTTCTGGAGGTCAGCATGTCAGGGAGAGATCCTGGAGCTCCTTAGTCCGAGTTTTGGGGCTCTTGGAGCGGCCACAAAGAGGTGCTTTCCCCGGTGTATTTCATGGAAGTCTGACATAGCCTGTTTGCTCATGTCAGGGAGAGATCCTGGAGCTCCTCAGTCCGTGTTTTGGGGCTCTTGGAGCGGCCACATAGAGGTGCTTTCCCCGGTGTATTTCATGGAAGTCTGAAATAGCCTGTTTGCTCATGTCAGGGAGAGATCCTGGAGCTCCTCAGTCCGTGTTTTGGGGCTCTTGGAGCGGCCCCAAAGAGGTGCCTTTGTGCCTTTGAAATGTACAGAGTGCTTGAGTCATATGGTGTGTTTGAAAGGGCCATATCTCCGTTAAATTACCATTAATCTTCCCCATCTTTCATACACTAAGTAATGTGTCCCACAGCCATGTGCACCCTGATTTTAAAGGACATTAACCGGGGATTTCGAGACTTATTCCTGGGTAAATAAGTCCCCCTGCTCGGGTCGGATGCAAATGCCCATATCTCCGTTAAATTGCCATTAATCTTCCCCAGATTTCATACACTAAGTAATGTCTACCACAGCCATGTGCACCCTGATTTTAAAGGAAATTAACCGGGGCATTCGAGACTTATTCCTGGGTAAAAAAGTCCCCCTGCTCGGGTCGGATGCAAATGCCCATATCTCCCTTAAATTGCCATTAATCGTTCCCATATTTCACACACTAATTAATGTGTACCACAGCCATGTGCACCCTGATTTTAAAGGAAATTAACCGGGGCTTTCGACACTAATTCCTGGGTTGCTCGGGTCGGATGACAAGGGCCCATATCTACCTTAAATTACCATTAATCTTCCCCAGATTTCACACACTATATCATGGGTACCGCAGCCATGTGCACCCTTGATTTTGAAGAAAATTAACCGGGGCTTTCGATACTTATTCCTGGGTAAAAAAGTCCCCCTGCTCGGGTCGGATGAAAATGCCCATATCTCCCTTAAATTGCCATTAATCTTTCCCAGATTTCATACACTAAGTAATGTGTACCGCAGCCATGTGCACCCTGATTTTAAAGAAAATTAACCGGGGATTTCGATACTTATTCCTGGGTAAAATAGTTCCCCTGCTCGGGTCGGATGAAAATGCCCATATCTCCCTGAAATTGCCATTAATCTTTCCCAGCTTTCACACACTAAGTAATGTGTACCACAGCCATGCGCACCCTGATTTTAAAGGAAATTAACCGGGGCTTTCGACACTAATTCCTGGGTTGCTCGGTTCGGATGACAAGGGCCATATCTACCTTAAATTACCATTAATCTTCCCCAGATTTCACACACTATATCATGGGTACCGCAGCCATGTGCACCCTGATTTTGAAGAAAATTAACCGGGGCTTTCGAGACTTATTCCTGGGTAAAAAAGTCCCCCTGCTCGGGTCGGATGAAAATGCCCATATTTCCCTTAAATTGCCATTAATCTTTCCCAGATTTCATACACTAAGTAATGTGTACCGCAGCCATGTGCACCCTGATTTTGAAGAAAATTAACCGGGGCTTTCGATACTTATTCCTGGGTAAAAAAGTCCCCCTGCTCGGGTCGGATGCAAATGCCCATATCTCCCTGAAATTGCCATTAATCTTTCCCAGCTTTCACACACTAAGTAATGTGTACCACAGCCATGCGCACCCTGATTTTAAAGGAAATTAACCGGGGCTTTCGACACTAATTCCTGGGTTGCTCGGTTCGGATGACAAGGGCCATATCTACCTTAAATTACCATTAATCTTCCCCAGATTTCACACACTATATCATGGGTACCGCAGCCATGTGCACCCTGATTTTGAAGAAAATTAACCGGGGCTTTCGAGACTTATTCCTGGGTAAAAAAGTCCCCCTGCTCGGGTCGGATGAAAATGCCCATATTTCCCTTAAATTGCCATTAATCTTTCCCAGATTTCATACACTAAGTAATGTGTACCGCAGCCATGTGCACCCTGATTTTGAAGAAAATTAACCGGGGCTTTCGATACTTATTCCTGGGTAAAAAAGTCCCCCTGCTCGGGTCGGATGAAAATGCCCATATTTCCCTTAAATTGCCATTAATCTTTCCCATATTTCACACACTAATTAATGTGTACCACAGCCATGTGCACCCTGATTTTAAAGGAAATTAACCGGGGCTTTCGACACTAATTCCTGGGTTGCTCGGGTCGGATGCAAATGCCCATATCTCCGTTAAATTGCCATTAATCTTTCCCAGATTTCATACACTAAGTAATGTGTACCGCAGCCATGTGCACCCTGATTTTAAAGGAAATTAACCGGGGCTTTCGATACTTATTCCTGGGTAAAATAGTTCCCCTGCTCGGGTCGGATGCAAATGCCCATATCTCCCTGAAATTGCCATTAATCTTTCCCAGCTTTCACACACTAAGTAATGTGTACCACAGCCATGCGCACCCTGATTTTAAAGGAAATTAACCGGGGCTTTCGACACTAATTCCTGGGTTGCTCGGTTCGGATGACAAGGGCCATATCTACCTTAAATTACCATTAATCTTCCCCAGATTTCACACACTATATCATGGGTACCGCAGCCATGTGCACCCTGATTTTGAAGAAAATTAACCGGGGCTTTCAAGACTTATTCCTGGGTAAAAAAGTCCCCCTGCTCGGGTCGGATGAAAATGCCCATATTTCCCTTAAATTGCCATTAATCTTTCCCAGATTTCATACACTAAGTAATGTGTACCGCAGCCATGTGCACCCTGATTTTGAAGAAAATTAACCGGGGCTTTCGATACTTATTCCTGGGTAAAAAAGTCCCCCTGCTCGGGTCGGATGAAAATGCCCATATTTCCCTTAAATTGCCATTAATCTTTCCCATATTTCACACACTAATTAATGTGTACCACAGCCATGTGCACCCTGATTTTAAAGGAAATTAACCGGGGCTTTCGACACTAATTCCTGGGTTGCTCGGGTCGGATGCAAATGCCCATATCTCCGTTAAATTGCCATTAATCTTTCCCAGATTTCATACA
Source organism: Champsocephalus esox (assembly GCA_036324585.1). Classification (NCBI taxonomy): domain Eukaryota; kingdom Metazoa; phylum Chordata; class Actinopteri; order Perciformes; family Channichthyidae; genus Champsocephalus; species Champsocephalus esox. The sequence continues at coordinate 24,527,939 of CM070493.1, read as the reverse complement.
CTAAGTAATGTGTACCGCAGCCATGTGCACCCTGATTTTAAAGGAAATTAACCGGGGCTTTCGATACTTATTCCTGGGTAAAATAGTTCCCCTGCTCGGGTCGGATGCAAATGCCCATATCTCCCTGAAATTGCCATTAATCTTTCCCAGCTTTCACACACTAAGTAATGTGTACCACAGCCATGCGCACCCTGATTTTAAAGGAAATTAACCGGGGCTTTCGACACTAATTCCTGGGTTGCTCGGTTCGGATGACAAGGGCCATATCTACCTTAAATTACCATTAATCTTCCCCAGATTTCACACACTATATCATGGGTACCGCAGCCATGTGCACCCTGATTTTGAAGAAAATTAACCGGGGCTTTCGAGACTTATTCCTGGGTAAAAAAGTCCCCCTGCTCGGGTCGGATGAAAATGCCCATATTTCCCTTAAATTGCCATTAATCTTTCCCAGATTTCATACACTAAGTAATGTGTACCGCAGCCATGTGCACCCTGATTTTGAAGAAAATTAACCGGGGCTTTCGATACTTATTCCTGGGTAAAAAAGTCCCCCTGCTCGGGTCGGATGAAAATGCCCATATTTCCCTTAAATTGCCATTAATCTTTCCCATATTTCACACACTAATTAATGTGTACCACAGCCATGTGCACCCTGATTTTAAAGGAAATTAACCGGGGCTTTCGACACTAATTCCTGGGTTGCTCGGGTCGGATGCAAATGCCCATATCTCCGTTAAATTGCCATTAATCTTTTCCAGATTTCATACACTAAGTAATGTGTCCCACAGCCATGTGCACCCTGATTTTGAAGAAAATTAACCGGGGCTTTCGATACTTATTCCTGGGTAAAAAAGTCCCCCTGCTCGGGTCGGATGAAAATGCCCATATCTCCCTTAAATTGCCATTAATCTTTCCCAGATTTCATACACTAAGTAATGTGTACCGCAGCCATGTGCACCCTGATTTTAAAGAAAATTAACCGGGGCTTTCGATACTTATTCCTGGGTAAAATAGTTCCCCTGCTCGGGTCGGATGAAAATGCCCATATCTCCCTGAAATTGCCATTAATCTTTCCCAGCTTTCACACACTAATAAATGTGTACCACAGCCATGCGCACCCTGATTTTAAAGGAAATTAACCGGGGCTTTCGACACTAATTCCTGGGTTGCTCGGTTCGGATGACAAGGGCCATATCTACCTTAAATTACCATTAATCTTCCCCAGATTTCACACACTATATCATGGGTACCGCAGCCATGTGCACCCTGATTTTGAAGAAAATTAACCGGGGCTTTCGAGACTTATTCCTGGGTAAAAAAAGTCCCCCTGCTCGGGTCGGATGAAAATGCCCATATTTCCCTTAAATTGCCATTAATCTTTCCCAGATTTCATACACTAAGTAATGTGTACCGCAGCCATGTGCACCCTGATTTTAAAGGAAATTAACCGGGGCTTTCGATACTTATTCCTGGGTAAAATAGTTCCCCTGCTCGGGTCGGATGCAAATGCCCATATCTCCCTGAAATTGCCATTAATCTTTCCCAGCTTTCACACACTAAGTAATGTGTACCACAGCCATGCGCACCCTGATTTTAAAGGAAATTAACCGGGGCTTTCGACACTAATTCCTGGGTTGCTCGGTTCGGATGACAAGGGCCATATCTACCTTAAATTACCATTAATCTTCCCCAGATTTCACACACTATATCATGGGTACCGCAGCCATGTGCACCCTGATTTTGAAGAAAATTAACCGGGGCTTTCGAGACTTATTCCTGGGTAAAAAAGTCCCCCTGCTCGGGTCGGATGAAAATGCCCATATTTCCCTTAAATTGCCATTAATCTTTCCCAGATTTCATACACTAAGTAATGTGTACCGCAGCCATGTGCACCCTGATTTTGAAGAAAATTAACCGGGGCTTTCGATACTTATTCCTGGGTAAAAAAGTCCCCCTGCTCGGGTCGGATGAAAATGCCCATATTTCCCTTAAATTGCCATTAATCTTTCCCATATTTCACACACTAATTAATGTGTACCACAGCCATGTGCACCCTGATTTTAAAGGAAATTAACCGGGGCTTTCGACACTAATTCCTGGGTTGCTCGGGTCGGATGCAAATGCCCATATCTCCGTTAAATTGCCATTAATCTTTCCCAGATTTCATACACTAAGTAATGTGTACCGCAGCCATGTGCACCCTGATTTTAAAGGAAATTAACCGGGGCTTTCGATACTTATTCCTGGGTAAAATAGTTCCCCTGCTCGGGTCGGATGCAAATGCCCATATCTCCCTGAAATTGCCATTAATCTTTCCCAGCTTTCACACACTAAGTAATGTGTACCACAGCCATGCGCACCCTGATTTTAAAGGAAATTAACCGGGGCTTTCGACACTAATTCCTGGGTTGCTCGGTTCGGATGACAAGGGCCATATCTACCTTAAATTACCATTAATCTTCCCCAGATTTCACACACTATATCATGGGTACCGCAGCCATGTGCACCCTGATTTTGAAGAAAATTAACCGGGGCTTTCGAGACTTATTCCTGGGTAAAAAAGTCCCCCTGCTCGGGTCGGATGAAAATGCCCATATTTCCCTTAAATTGCCATTAATCTTTCCCAGATTTCATACACTAAGTAATGTGTACCGCAGCCATGTGCACCCTGATTTTGAAGAAAATTAACCGGGGCTTTCGATACTTATTCCTGGGTAAAAAAGTCCCCCTGCTCGGGTCGGATGAAAATGCCCATATTTCCCTTAAATTGCCATTAATCTTTCCCATATTTCACACACTAATTAATGTGTACCACAGCCATGTGCACCCTGATTTTAAAGGAAATTAACCGGGGCTTTCGACACTAATTCCTGGGTTGCTCGGGTCGGATGCAAATGCCCATATCTCCGTTAAATTGCCATTAATCTTTTCCAGATTTCATACACTAAGTAATGTGTCCCACAGCCATGTGCACCCTGATTTTGAAGAAAATTAACCGGGGCTTTCGATACTTATTCCTGGGTAAAAAAGTCCCCCTGCTCGGGTCGGATGAAAATGCCCATATCTCCCTTAAATTGCCATTAATCTTTCCCAGATTTCATACACTAAGTAATGTGTACCGCAGCCATGTGCACCCTGATTTTAAAGAAAATTAACCGGGGCTTTCGATACTTATTCCTGGGTAAAATAGTTCCCCTGCTCGGGTCGGATGAAAATGCCCATATCTCCCTGAAATTGCCATTAATCTTTCCCAGCTTTCACACACTAAGTAATGTGTACCACAGCCATGCGCACCCTGATTTTAAAGGAAATTAACCGGGGCTTTCGACACTAATTCCTGGGTTGCTCGGTTCGGATGACAAGGGCCATATCTACCTTAAATTACCATTAATCTTCCCCAAATTTCACACACTATATCGTGGGTACCCACAGCCATGTGCACCCTGATTTTAAAGAAAATTAACCGGGGCTTTCGATACTTATTCCTGGGTAAAAAAGTCCCCCTGCTCGGGTCGGATGAAAATGCCCATATTTCCCTTAAATTACCATTAATCTTCCCCAAATTTCACACACTATATCGTGGGTACCACAGCCATGTGCACCCTGATTTTAAAGAAAATTAACCGGGGCTTTCGATACTTATTCCTGGGTAAAAAAAGTCCCCCTGCTCGGGTCGGTCGAAAATGCCCATATCTCCCTTAAATTGCCATTAATTTTCCCCAGCTTTCACACACGTATTCATGGGTACCACATCCATGTGCACCCTGATTTTAAAGAAAATTAACCGGGGCTTTCGATACTTATTCCTGGATAAAAAAATCCCCTGCTCGGGTCGGATGAAAATACCCATATCTCCCTTAAATTGCCATTAATTTTCCCCAGCTTTCACACACTAATTAATGTGTACCACAGCCATGTGCACCCTGATTTTAAAGGAAATTAACCGGGGCTTTCGACACTAATTCCTGGGTTGCTCGGGTCGGATGCAAATGCCCATATCTCCGTTAAATTGCCATTAATCTTTCCCAGATTTCATACACTAAGTAATGTGTACCGCAGCCATGTGCACCCTGATTTTAAAGGAAATTAACCGGGGCTTTCGATACTTATTCCTGGGTAAAATAGTTCCCCTGCTCGGGTCGGATGCAAATGCCCATATCTCCCTGAAATTGCCATTAATCTTTCCCAGCTTTCACACACTAAGTAATGTGTACCACAGCCATGCGCACCCTGATTTTAAAGGAAATTAACCGGGGCTTTCGACACTAATTCCTGGGTTGCTCGGTTCGGATGACAAGGGCCCATATCTACCTTAAATTACCATTAATCTTCCCCAGATTTCACACACTATATCATGGGTACCGCAGCCATGTGCACCCTGATTTTGAAGAAAATTAACCGGGGCTTTCGAGACTTATTCCTGGGTAAAAAAGTCCCCCTGCTCGGGTCGGATGAAAATGCCCATATTTCCCTTAAATTGCCATTAATCTTTCCCAGATTTCATACACTAAGTAATGTGTACCGCAGCCATGTGCACCCTGATTTTGAAGAAAATTAACCGGGGCTTTCGATACTTATTCCTGGGTAAAAAAGTCCCCCTGCTCGGGTCGGATGAAAATGCCCATATTTCCCTTAAATTGCCATTAATCTTTCCCATATTTCACACACTAATTAATGTGTACCACAGCCATGTGCACCCTGATTTTAAAGGAAATTAACCGGGGCTTTCGACACTAATTCCTGGGTTGCTCGGGTCGGATGCAAATGCCCATATCTCCGTTAAATTGCCATTAATCTTTTCCAGATTTCATACACTAAGTAATGTGTCCCACAGCCATGTGCACCCTGATTTTGAAGAAAATTAACCGGGGCTTTCGATACTTATTCCTGGGTAAAAAAGTCCCCCTGCTCGGGTCGGATGAAAATGCCCATATCTCCCTTAAATTGCCATTAATCTTTCCCAGATTTCATACACTAAGTAATGTGTACCGCAGCCATGTGCACCCTGATTTTAAAGAAAATTAACCGGGGCTTTCGATACTTATTCCTGGGTAAAATAGTTCCCCTGCTCGGGTCGGATGAAAATGCCCATATCTCCCTGAAATTGCCATTAATCTTTCCCAGCTTTCACACACTAAGTAATGTGTACCACAGCCATGCGCACCCTGATTTTAAAGGAAATTAACCGGGGCTTTCGACACTAATTCCTGGGTTGCTCGGTTCGGATGACAAGGGCCATATCTACCTTAAATTACCATTAATCTTCCCCAAATTTCACACACTATATCGTGGGTACCACAGCCATGTGCACCCTGATTTTAAAGAAAATTAACCGGGGCTTTCGATACTTATTCCTGGGTAAAAAAGTCCCCCTGCTCGGGTCGGATGAAAATGCCCATATTTCCCTTAAATTACCATTAATCTTCCCCAAATTTCACACACTATATCGTGGGTACCACAGCCATGTGCACCCTGATTTTAAAGAAAATTAACCGGGGCTTTCGATACTTATTCCTGGGTAAAAAAAGTCCCCCTGCTCGGGTCGGTCGAAAATGCCCATATCTCCCTTAAATTGCCATTAATTTTCCCCAGCTTTCACACACGTATTCATGGGTACCACATCCATGTGCACCCTGATTTTAAAGAAAATTAACCGGGGCTTTCGATACTTATTCCTGGGTAAAAAAATCCCCTGCTCGGGTCGGATGAAAATACCCATATCTCCCTTAAATTGCCATTAATTTTCCCCAGCTTTCACACACGTATTCATGGGTACCACAGCCATGTGCACCCTGATTTTAAAGGAAATTAACCGTGGCTTTCGACACTATTTTCTGGGTTGTTTGGGTCGTATAAAAAGGGCCATATCTCCCTTAAATTACCATTAATCTTCCCCAGATTTCACACACTATATCATGGGTACCGCTACCATGTGCACCCTGATTTTGAAGAAAATTAACCGGGGCTTTCGATACTTATTTCTGGGTAAAAAAGTCCTCCTGCTCGGGTCGGATGAAAATGCCCATATTTCCCTTAAATTACCATTAATCATCTTACCCATCTTTCACACACGTATTCATGGGTACCACAGCCATGTGCACCTTGATTTTAAAGAAAATTAACCGGGGCTTTCGACACTAATTCCTGGGTAAAAAAGTCCCCCTGCTCGGGTCGGATGAAAATGCCCATATCTCCCTTAAATTGCCATTAATCTTACCCATCTTTCACACACGTATTCATGGGTACCACAGCCATGTGCACCCTGATTTTAAAGGAAATTAACCGTGGCTTTCGATACTTATTCCTGGGTAAAAAAATCCCCTGCTCGGGTCGGATGAAAATACCCATATCTCCCTTAAATTGCCATTAATTTTCCCCAGCTTTCACACACGTATTCATGGGTACCACAGCCATGTGCACCCTGATTTTAAAGGAAATTAACCGTGGCTTTCGACACTATTTTCTGGGTTGTTTGGGTCGGATAAAAAGGGCCATATCTCCCTTAAATTACCATTAATCTTCCCCAGATTTCACACACTATATCATGGGTACCGCTACCATGTGCACCCTGATTTTGAAGAAAATTAACCGGGGCTTTCGATACTTATTCCTGGGTAAAAAAGTCCCCCTGCTCGGGTCGGATGAAAATGCCCATATTTCCCTTAAATTACCATTAATCTTACCCCATCTTTCACACACGTATTCATGGGTACCACAGCCATGTGCACCCTGATTTTAAAGAAAATTAACCGGGGCTTTCGACACTAATTCCTGGGTAAAAAAGTCCCCCTGCTCGGGTCGGATGAAAATGCCCATATCTCCCTTAAATTGCCATTAATCTTACCCATCTTTCACACACGTATTCATGGGTACCACAGCCATGTGCACCCTGATTTTAAAGGAAATTAACCGTGGCTTTCGACACTATTTTCTGGCTTTTTCGGGTCGGATAAAAAGGGCCATATCTCGCTTAAATTGCCATTAATCTTCCCCAGTTTTCACACACGTATTAATGGGTATCATATCCATATGCACCCTGATTTTAAAGAAAATTAACCGGGGCTTTCGACACTAATTCCTGGGTAACAAAATCCGCCATGCTCGGGTCGGATGAAAAGAGCCATATCTCCCTTAAATTCCCATTAATCTTACCCATCTTTCACACACGTATTCATGGGTACCGCAGCCATGTGCACCCTGATTTTAAAGGAAATTAACCGTGGCTTTCGACACGAATTCCGGTACAGTTCAATCACTTTTGATGGGAGTCGTCAGTATATGGAGCTTTTCCCATAATTCCCGGAGGTTCCAGGCCGAATTTTGGAACCTCATAGGCGGCCTGCCATGCGTCCCCACCCGTGGAAAGCAAAAAAAAGTGAGAAAACGGTCAATTATATGTTAAAATAATCAAAAATGAAGTTTTTGAAAATTCCGAAAAAACGGCTAAGTGCCCAACGGGAGAGGGGAAAAGTCTTCGGCGCTTCGAAACGAAGCGCCGAAGACTTTTCCCCTCCCCCGTTGCAATTTACAACGGAGAGGGGAAACGAGGCTTCCCCTCCCCCGTCCAAAAATTTTTAATCATCTTTTCCAAGCTACCATCTGCACGAAATCGGAAACCCGGTTTTTGAGAGCACTTAGAAAAAAACGAGCTATAATCTCATGATGGGGAAATCATGGAGGAATGTGTCCGCCTCACAAGCACTTTGGATCGGATCAAATTGTTGCCTGGAGGACCCCAAATCCTGGTTCTCAAAAAACTTAAGGTTTTTGAACTGGTCTCTGGATGAATGTAACGGGAGTTGTCAGGGAACTCTATCCCCCTCTAGGGGCACTATTTTCGGATACATTTAATCCGTTTTCACCCCTTTTTATGGTTCTTCTAAAAAGTTAACTTAAACTTTTTCTGAGTCTGCAGAAAGGTCGGGAGAGTTGTCAGGGGACTCTATCCCGCCTCAAGAGCCACTATTTTCGGATACATTTTATCCATTTTCACCCCTTTTTATGGTTCTTCTAAAAAGTTAACATTAACTTTTTCTGAGTCTGCAGAAAGGTCGGGAGAGTTGTCAGGGGACTCTATCCGCCTCAAGAGCCACTATTTTCGGATACATTTTATCCATTTTCACCCCTTTTTATGGTTCTTCTAAAAAGTTAACATTAACTTTTTCTGAGTCTGCAGAAAGGTCGGGAGAGTTGTCAGGGGACTCTACCCGCCTTTTGGAACACTATTTTCGGATACAATTTATCCATTTTCACCCTTTTTATGGTTCTTCCAAAAAGTTAACTTGTACTTCTTCCGACTATGGATGAATGCAAGTGAAGTTGTCAAGGCACTCAACCAGCCTTACGGAACACTATTTGGCCGTCCACCGTGCGTCCTCTGGGTACGGAACTGTGCAATGCCTCCGGGCAAAATACTGTTACCCCGCTTCCTGCGCTCCACCTGGATCCTGACTCCAGTGCGGTGTGGCGGCCTGTCCCTGGACTGGCCGTCCACCGTGCGCCCTCTGGGTCCAGAACTCCCCTGCCCCATCTGGGGATAGGGGAGAGGTGTGCAATGCCTCCGGGCAAAATACTGTTACCCCGCTTCCTGCGCTCCACCTGAATCCTGACTCCAGTGCGGTGTGGCGGCCTGTCCCTGGACTGGCCGTCCACCGTGTGCCCTCTGGGTCCAGAACTCCCCTGCCCCATCTGGGGATAGGGGAGAGGTGTGCAATGCCTCCGGGCAAAATACTGTTACCCCGCTTCCTGCGCTCCACCTGAATCCTGACTCCAGTGCGGTGTGGCGGCCTGTCCCTGGACTGGCCGTCCACCGTGCGCCCTCTGGGTCCAGAACTCCCCTGCCCCATCTGGGGATAGGGGAGAGGTGTGCAATGCCTCCGGGCAAAATACTGTTACCCCGCTTCCTGCGCTCCACCTGAATCCTGACTCCAGTGCGGTGTGGCGGCCTGTCCCTGGACTGGCCGTCCACCGTGCGCCCTCTGGGTCCAGAACTCCCCTGCCCCATCTGGGGATAGGGGAGAGGTGTGCAATGCCTCCGGGCAAAATACTGTTACCCCGCTTCCTGCGCTCCACCTGAATCCTGACTCCAGTGCGGTGTGGCGGCCTGTCCCTGGACTGGCCGTCCACCGTGCGCCCTCTGGGTCCCGAACTCCCCTGCCTCCTCTGGGGGCAGGGGAGAGGTGTGCAATGTCTCTGGGCAAAATACTGTTACCCCCGCTTCCTGCGCTCCACCTGGATCCTGACTCCAGTGCGGTGTGGCGGCCTGTCCCTGGCCTGTCCCTGGCCGTCCACCGTGCGCCCTCTGGGTCCCGAACTCCCCTGCCTCTTCCGGGGGCAGGGGAGAGAACCAGACTCTGGATGAAGGTGAGGGGAGATTACAGGGATCTCTGCCCGCCTAACGAGTGCCTAAATGGGACACCGCACAATGATGCAAATGAACACAAACTGTGATTTGAATATAAGCTGAGTGCATCTTTCGTGAGTCTTTTCACGCTTCCTTCTTTTCTACCCACAATTCTGGTGACATTTCCCGGTACCGAAATGCTCAATAATACACGTCGGATGGCGGTCCGTTGTCCGATCTGCAATAGCTCCTACCGTGCCCTGAGCAAGCACCTGCAGAGGCACCATGGTGTGCGTAACTTGGATGAAAGAAAAATTCTGCTGTTGTTGGCCAACGGACGGACCAACATTAGGCTCCATCCCTGTAGCATTCTGGGATGCGAGTACCACGGCACAAGGCTGGATCGCCACTTGGCCAGAGACCATGTTGAGCTGGCCGGGGAGGAACTACATGTGGTTAAAAATAAACTGAAAATGACAGTGGCCAAGAAGGAGCTTTATGCACTCCGAATGACACACCCCACCATAGCAATGATTACTGCTTGGGCTGTTGACATGGAGGACGACGACATACTGTCACAACCTCCACCCTTGTCCCCGGTGAACGAGTGTGGCAACCCCGACTGCAAAGAATGGAGGATGGAGGCAAATGCAGTGAGGGCTCAGCGGGACAGATATGCGTTGGAAGTGAAATCGCTTCGCTTCAAATTGCAAAAAAGGATAAAACACAAGCGACAGAGGATGGATCAGCGGGCCGGGGACATGCCAACAGCCCAAGCTGATGAGGACCAGCGGGCCGGGGACATGCCCGCGTTCGATGGCGAGGAACGAGAGCGGATCAGTCTAAACAAACGGCCCCGAGCAGAGTCGACACCAACGAGGCTGTCCGAGTCGAAAGGTCCCTCCTGCAGCAAGTCCCCCGCTGGCTCTCACACACATTCATCCAGCTCCTCAGAGCCTGCACCCATGCATACCGAGGCCTCGTCAACCTCCCCTCCCATAAATTCCCCCTGGTCACGGGGCAGGGGCCGGGGAAATATAATGAGAGACATCACATTCCCACGGATCATGGGTAAGTGTGTTGAATATGTGACAAATGCAGTCTCTGTAACACACCACGTGTTGTCATTAAAGTACTGTTTGTATTTCACAGAGGAGTATCTGCAAGGATACCGGGAGCACTATGCAGGTATCGACCCACCAGTGAGGCTCCAGGAAAACACAGTCTCCAAACTAAGCAGAGTGAAGTCATTCCTCAGTTTCATGGCTCACGGTTTCAATCGCCTGTCTGACTGGCTCTTTTTGAGGGATCTCAAGAGGATACGTGGGTGGTCCCGGAGCCTGATGAAGTCAAGCCTTCAAGTCACGACCTCCGACTTCTACATCAAGAATATATCCCACTTTCTCAAGTACATGGCCGACACACCGTGCAGGGGGAGCAGGCTCAGCCAAACCGACATGATTTTAATCAAACGGGAAGTAGTTGCCATCCTGAAGTCCCTGAAGACAAAGGTACTTATCCACCAGATGCAAGTGAAGCGTGACAAGATGAAAGGTCTGCCGAGCCACAACGACCTAATGACGTGCTTGACTTCCACGAGCACTCGCATCCCTCAGCTCCTGGATGTGATGGCCAGCAATCCGACTACCGCGACCCGGACCCTGCTCTATGGATATATGACTCTTCATTGGAGCTGCATTTACGGCCACCGTCCGGGGGTCTACTCCAACATGACCAACGCCGAGGTCCGAAAGGCGGATACAACTGGCACTGCCTTCGGCTACCTGGTTCATGTGAGTGTAATTAAGTAATGCATTTATTCTGGCAGAATATGCATGATTGACACTGTATTGACACTCTCTAACTCTGTCATAACAGGTAAGCAACCACAAGACGGCTAACGCGTTCGGGGAAGCGCAGCTGTACCTCACCGTGGAAGAATTTGGATGGATGAAGAGGTGGCTGGAAATCAAGGGTACGCTGACCTGCACCCAGAGCCGTTACTTCTTATACACAGAGGGGAAGAACCCGTTCAGGAAGCTTGCCTCCTCCCTGAGGTTGGCATGGGCTGATGTGGGGCTCCACGGTCCCATTAACTTCACCGACCTCCGGACAGTCCACGCCGATAATGCGAAGAGGTTTCAAGACAGAGGCAACCGCCAAAGAGTGAGTGATTTCATGTGTCACAACACTGCAACTGCGGACAAATTTTACGCGAATAATCCTTCTTTGAAGGAGGCTGCGGACATTCGGTTACTCTTCACAGAGTCACTGCAAGCAGCGGCCGCGGAATCGACAGCAGCAGCAGCAGCAGCGGGAAATGAAGACACTTTTGCGGGTAGTGACATCGACAGTGACAGCTCTGGAGAGGAGCACAGCCCGGCTCCCTACCAAGACTCCCTACCAAGACATGTCAATGCTGGGCGAGCGAAGAGGGACCAGTCACTGGCCGAAAACAGCCCCTCAGACATGGGTGAAGAGAGGGTGCCATACCCTGCCCCAACTTCACCCACTCTTGTCTGTGATCAACTTGTAAATATGCAGTGTGTTGTTGTTATCACTCCCCTTGTACATACGTTGTATCAAATGTGAATGTTATTTATCTAAATAGTGTAAATAAAGTTTGTTAAAATCACGAAGTCTTCTGTTTTTAAAGCCCACTATGGGTAGTTTTCCATTAATATCCCCAGGGCCACGATATCTGGAAGTGTGAACCTCCAGCAGGGCAGGTGGTGCTGTGAAGAAGGCCGACTATGAGTGTCGATGGTCGGACGGTAAAGCACCGCAAAATACAGCTACTGTCTATATAACCGACTTCCAGCTCTGCATTGAAGTCTGATACATGTACCCCGTACACTGAGTAGACCGCGGCCGTTCGTGAGTGTCCAACCAGTGTACCTTCTGGTCCATAGGGTATGTCTATATAACCGACTTCCAGCTCTGCATTGAAGTCTGATACATGTACCCCGTACACTGAGTAGACCGCGGCCGTTCGTGAGTGTCCAACCAGTGTACCTTCTGGTCCCTAGGGTATGTCTATATAACCGACTTCCAGCTCTGCATTGAAGTCTGATACATGTACCCCGTACACTGAGTAGACCGCGGCCGTTCGTGAGTGTCCAACCAGTGTACCTTCTGGTCCCTAGGGTATGCAAGGGGAACAGATTAAGAATGGTACAAGAGCAAGCTATTGATACAATTGTATTTTTAGGTTCCCCCTCCTTGTCTTTCATGACTTTAGTTAATGCATTAGAACGATTGTTAACTTGCCGTGTTTCTAGCAATCGAACTCACTGTTCCGGAACGGCCTTTCAAAATAAAAGCCAAAGGCCGCTGTTCGCCAGAGATGCCTTCACAATAAAACAGTAATTAGCTTAACAATATATTTAACTTACATTGCGTCCTTAAATATTGATTTTAATTCATTACAGGTCTAACCTGCTTGTAACACAACTTAGATAGACAATTTCAAGTGGCTAAAGGGGGTTTCCTGTCTGGCTCACTTGATTTAGAACTGAAGTAAGGAAGAATAGTGTTTTATGAGTCATTCCTCATGGTTTCTAAAGATAAATCATCAGTTTGTATGGACTTTGATATAGAGATAGGATCATGGTGGAGAAGAAAGACCTTTTTTGGTTTCAAATTAAAGAAGAGTTTAAAGATGAAGCAAGCAGGACTTCAACTGGCCAAAAGACATTTTAAAGTTTAATATTCTTGGTTAGCAAACAAGACATCTGATTATTATGTCACACATGATAATCTTGTTATAGAAACTAGCTTAAAATATTGGCCAACAACAGCAGAATTTTTCTTTCATCCAAGTTACGCACACCATGGTGCCTCTGCAGGTGCTTGCTCAGGGCACGGTAGGAGCTATTGCAGATCGGACAACGGACCGCCATCCGACGTGTATTATTGAGCATTTCGGTACCGGGAAATGTCACCAGAATTGTGGGTAGAAAAGAAGGAAGCGTGAAAAGACTCACGAAAGATGCACTCAGCTTATATTCAAATCACAGTTTGTGTTCATTTGCATCATTGTGCGTTGTCCCATTTAGGCACTCGTTAGGCGGGCAGAGATCCCTGTAATCTCCCCTCACCTTCATCCAGAGTCTGGTTCTCTCCCCTGCCCCCGGAAGAGGCAGGGGAGTTCGGGACCCAGAGGGCGCACGGTGGACGGCCAGGGACAGGCCAGGGACAGGCCGCCACACCGCACTGGAGTCAGGGTCCAGGTGGAGCGCAGGAAGCGGGGTAACAGTATTTTGCCCGGAGGCATTGCACACCTCTCCCCTATCCCCAGATGGGGCAGGGGAGTTCTGGGGGCAGGGGAGTTCTGGACCCAGAGGGCGCACGGTGGACGGCCAGTCCAGGGACAGGCCGCCACACCGCACTGGAGTCAGGATTCAGGTGGAGCGCAGGAAGCGGGGTAACAGTATTTTGCCCGGAGGCATTGCACACCTCTCCCCTATCCCCAGATGGGGCAGGGGAGTTCTGGACCCAGAGGGCGCACGGTGGACGGCCAGTCCAGGGACAGGCCGCCACACCGCACTGGAGTCAGGGTCCAGGTGGAGCGCAGGAAGCGGGGTAACAGTATTTTGCCCGGAGGAATTGCACACCTCTCCCCTATCTCCCAGATGGGGCAGGGGAGTTCTGGACCCAGAGGGCGCACGGTGGACGGCCAGTCCAGGGACAGGCCGCCACACCGCACTGGAGTCAGGGATCCAGGTGGAGCGCAGGAAGCGGGGTAACAGTATTTTGCCCGGAGGCATTGCACACCTCTCCCCTATCCCCAGATGGGGCAGGGGAGTTCTGGACCCAGAGGGCGCACGGTGGACGGCCAGTCCAGGGACAGGCCGCCACACCGCACTGGAGTCAGGGTCCAGGTGGAGCGCAGGAAGCGGGGTAACAGTATTTTGCCCAGAGGCATTGCACACCTCTCCCCTATCCCCAGATGAGGCAGGGGAGTTCTGGACCCAGAGGGCGCACGGTGGACGGCCAGTCCAGGGACAGGCCGCCACACCGCACTGGAGTCAGGGTCCAGGTGGAGCGCAGGAAGCGGGGTAACAGTATTTTGCCCAGAGGCATTGCACACCTCTCCCCTATCCCCAGATGAGGCAGGGGAGTTCTGGACCCAGAGGGCGCACGGTGGACGGCCAGTCCAGGGACAGGCCGCCACACCGCACTGGAGTCAGGGTCCAGGTGGAGCGCAGGAAGCGGGGTAACAGTATTTTGCCCGGAGGCATTGCACAGTTCCGTACCCAGAGGACGCACGGTGGATGGCCAAATAGTGTTCCGTAAGGCTGGTTGAGTGCCTTGACAACTTCACTTGCATTCATCCATAGTCGGAAGAAGTACAAGTTAACTTTTTGGAAGAACCATAAAAAGGGTGAAAATGGATAAATTGTATCCGAAAATAGTGTTCCAAAAGGCGGGTAGAGTCCCCTGACAACTCCCCCGACCTTTCTCCATAGTCGGAAAAAGTATAAGTTAACTTTTTAGAAGAACCATAAAAAGGGGTGAAAATGGATAAAATGTATCCGAAAATAGTGCCCCTTGAGGCGGGTAGAGTCCCCTGACAACTCCCCCGACCTTTCTCCATAGTCGGAAAAAGTATAAGTTAACTTTTTAGAAGAACCATAAAAAGGGGTGAAAATGGATAAAATGTATCCGAAAATAGTGCCCCTTGAGGCGGGTAGAGTCCCCTGACAACTCCCTTTGCATTCATCCAGAGACCAGTTCAAAAACCTTAAGTTTTTTGAGAACCAGGATTTGGGGTCCTCCAGGCAACAATTTGATCCGATCCAAAGTGCTTGTGAGGCGGACACATTCCTCCATGATTTCCCCATCATGAGATTATAGCTCGTTTTTTTCTAAGTGCTCTCAAAAACCGGGTTTCCGATTTCGTGCAGATGGTAGCTTGGAAAAGATGAATGAATTTTTTGGACGGAGGAGGGGAAGCCTCATTTCCCCTCTCCGTTGTAAATTGCAACGGGGGAGGGGAAAAGTCTTCGGCGCTTCGTTTCGAAGCGCCGAAGACTTTTCCCCTCTCCCGTTGGGCACTTAGCCGTTTTTTCGGAATTTTCAAAAACTTCATTTTTGATTATTTTAACATATAATTGACCGTTTTCTTCACTTTTTTTTGCTTTCCACGGGTGGGGACGCATGGCAGGCCGCCTATGAGGTTCCAAATTCGGCCTGGAACCTCCGGGAATTATGGGAAAAGCTCCATATACTGACGACTCCCATCAAAAGTGATTGAACTGTACCGGAATTCGTGTCGAAAGCCACGGTTAATTTCCTTCAAAATCAGGGTGCACACGGATGTGGTACCCATGATATAGTGTATGAAATCTGGGGAAGATTAATGGTAATTTAAGGGAGATATGGCTCTTTTCATCCGACCCGAGCATGGCGGATTTTGTTACCCAGGAATTAGTGTCGAAAGCCCCGGTTACTTTTCTTTAAAATCAGGGTGCATATGGATATGATACCCATTAATACGTGTGTGAAAACTGGGGAAGATTAATGGCAATTTAAGCGAGATATGGCCCTTTTTATCCGACCCAAAAAAGCCAGAAAATAGTGTCGAAAGCCACGGTTAATTTCCTTTAAAATCAGGGTGCACATGGATGTCGTACCCATGAATACGTGTGTGAAAGATGGGTAAGATTAATGGCAATTTAAGGGAGATATGGGCATTTTCATCCGACCCGAGCAGGGGGACTTTTTTACCCAGGAATTAGTGTCGAAAGCCCCGGTTAATTTTCTTTAAAATCAGGGTGCACATGGCTGTGGTACCCATGAATACGTGTGTGGAAGATGGGGAAGATTAATGGTAATTTAAGGGAAATATGGGCATTTTCATCCGACCCGAGCAGGGGGACTTTTTTACCCAGGAATAAGTATCGAAAGCCCCGGTTAATTTTCTTCAAAATCAGGGTGCACATGGTTGCGGTACCCATGATATAGTGTGTGAAATCTGGGGAAGATTAATGGTAATTTAAGGGAGATATGGCCCTTTTTATCCGAAGCCAAACAACCCAGAAAATAGTGTCGAAAGCCCCGGTTAATTTCCTTTAAAATCAGGGTGCACATGGCTGTGGTAGACATTACTTAGTGTATGAAATATGGGAAAGATTAATGGCAATTTAAGGGAGATATGGCCCTTTTTATCCGACCCAAACAACCCAGAAAATAGTGTCGAAAGCCCACGGTTAATTTCCGTTAAAATCAGGGTGCACATGGCTGTGGTACCCATGAATACGTGTGTGAAAGCTGGGGAAAATTAATGGCAATTTAAGGGAGATATGGGTATTTTCATCCGACCCGAGCAGGGGATTTTTTTACCCAGGAATAAGTATCGAAAGCCCCGGTTAATTTTCTTTAAAATCAGGGTGCACATGGATGTGGTACCCATGAATACGTGTGTGAAAGCTGGGGAAAATTAATGGCAATGTAAGGGAGATATGGGCATTTTCGACCGACCCGAGCAGGGGGACTTTTTTTACCCAGGAATAAGTATCGAAAGCCCCGGTTAATTTTCTTTAAAATCAGGGTGCACATGGCTGTGGTACCCACGATATAGTGTGTGAAATTTGGGGAAGATTAATGGTAATTTAAGGGAAATATGGGCATTTTCATCCGACCCGAGCAGGGGGACTTTTTTACCCAGGAATAAGTATCGAAAGCCCCGGTTAATTTTCTTCAAAATCAGGGTGCACATGGTAGCGGTACCCATGATATAGTGTGTGAAATCTGGGGAAGATTAATGGTAATTTAAGGGAGATATGGCCCTTTTTATCCGAAGCCAAACAACCCAGAAAATAGTGTCGAAAGCCCCGGTTAATTTCCTTTAAAATCAGGGTGCACATGGCTGTGGTAGACATTACTTAGTGTATGAAATATGGGAAAGATTAATGGCAATTTAAGGGAAATATGGGCATTTTCATCCGACCCGAGCAGGGGGACTTTTTTACCCAGGAATAAGTATCGAAAGCCCCGGTTAATTTTCTTCAAAATCAGGGTGCACACGGATGTGGTACCCATGATATAGTGTATGAAATCTGGGGAAGATTAATGGTAATTTAAGGGAAATATGGGCATTTTCATCAGACCCGAGCAGGGGGACTATTTTTACCCAGGAATAAGTATCGAAAGCCCCGGTTAATTTTCTTCAAAATCAGGGTGCACATGGCTGTGGGACACATTACTTAGTGTATGAAATCTGGAAAAGATTAATGGCAATTTAACGGAGATATGGGCATTTGCATCCGACCCGAGCAACCCAGGAATTAGTGTCGAAAGCCCCGGTTAATTTCCTTTAAAATCAGGGTGCACATGGCTGTGGTAGACATTACTTAGTGTATGAAATATGGGAAAGATTAATGGCAATTTAAGGGAAATATGGGCATTTTCATCCGACCCGAGCAGGGGGACTTTTTTACCCAGGAATAAGTATCGAAAGCCCCGGTTAATTTTCTTCAAAATCAGGGTGCACACGGATGTGGTACCCATGATATAGTGTATGAAATCTGGGGAAGATTAATGGTAATTTAAGGGAAATATGGGCATTTTCATCCGACCCGAGCAGGGGGACTTTTTTACCCAGGAATAAGTATCGAAAGCCCCGGTTAATTTTCTTCAAAATCAGGGTGCACATGGTAGCGGTACCCATGATATAGTGTGTGAAATCTGGGGAAGATTAATGGTAATTTAAGGGAGATATGGCCCTTTTTATCCGACCCAAACAACCCAGAAAATAGTGTCGAAAGCCCCGGTTAATTTCCTTTAAAATCAGGGTGCACATGGCTGTGGTAGACATTACTTAGTGTATGAAATATGGGAAAGATTAATGGCAATTTAAGGGAAATATGGGCATTTTCATCCGACCCGAGCAGGGGGACTTTTTTACCCAGGAATAAGTATCGAAAGCCCCGGTTAATTTTCTTCAAAATCAGGGTGCACACGGATGTGGTACCCATGATATAGTGTATGAAATCTGGGGAAGATTAATGGTAATTTAAGGGAAATATGGGCATTTTCATCCGACCCGAGCAGGGGGACTTTTTTACCCAGGAATAAGTATCGAAAGCCCCGGTTAATTTTCTTCAAAATCAGGGTGCACATGGCTGTGGGACACATTACTTAGTGTATGAAATCTGGAAAAGATTAATGGCAATTTAACGGAGATATGGGCATTTGCATCCGACCCGAGCAACCCAGGAATTAGTGTCGAAAGCCCCGGTTAATTTCCTTTAAAATCAGGGTGCACATGGCTGTGGTAGACATTACTTAGTGTATGAAATATGGGAAAGATTAATGGCAATTTAAGGGAAATATGGGCATTTTCATCCGACCCGAGCAGGGGGACTTTTTTACCCAGGAATAAGTATCGAAAGCCCCGGTTAATTTTCTTCAAAATCAGGGTGCACACGGATGTGGTACCCATGATATAGTGTATGAAATCTGGGGAAGATTAATGGTAATTTAAGGGAAATATGGGCATTTTCATCCGACCCGAGCAGGGGGACTTTTTT
This sequence comes from Champsocephalus esox, assembly GCA_036324585.1. Lineage (NCBI taxonomy): Eukaryota > Metazoa > Chordata > Actinopteri > Perciformes > Channichthyidae > Champsocephalus > Champsocephalus esox. The sequence continues at coordinate 24,509,054 of CM070493.1, read as the reverse complement.
ACCCAGGAATAAGTATCGAAAGCCCCGGTTAATTTTCTTCAAAATCAGGGTGCACATGGCTGTGGGACACATTACTTAGTGTATGAAATCTGGAAAAGATTAATGGCAATTTAACGGAGATATGGGCATTTGCATCCGACCCGAGCAACCCAGGAATTAGTGTCGAAAGCCCCGGTTAATTTCCTTTAAAATCAGGGTGCACATGGCTGTGGTAGACATTACTTAGTGTATGAAATATGGGAAAGATTAATGGCAATTTAAGGGAGATATGGGCATTTGCATCCGACCCGAGCAGGGGGACTTTTTTACCCAGGAATAAGTCTCGAATGCCCCGGTTAATTTCCTTTAAAATCAGGGTGCACATGGCTGTGGGACACATTACTTAGTGTATGAAATCTGGGAAGATTAATGGCAATTTAACGGAGATATGGGCATTTGCATCCGACCCGAGCAGGGGGACTTATTTACCCAGGAATAAGTCTCGAAATCCCCGGTTAATGTCCTTTAAAATCAGGGTGCACATGGCTGTGGGACACATTACTTAGTGTATGAAAGATGGGGAAGATTAATGGTAATTTAACGGAGATATGGCCCTTTCAAACACACCATATGACTCAAGCACTCTGTACATTTCAAAGGCACAAAGGCACCTCTTTGGGGCCGCTCCAAGAGCCCCAAAACACGGACTGAGGAGCTCCAGGATCTCTCCCTGACATGAGCAAACAGGCTATTTCAGACTTCCATGAAATACACCGGGGAAAGCACCTTTATGTGGCCGCTCCAAGAGCCCCAAAACACGGACTGAGGAGCTCCAGGATCTCTCCCTGACATGAGCAAACAGGCTATGTCAGACTTCCATGAAATACACCGGGGAAAGCACCTCTTTGTGGCCGCTCCAAGAGCCCCAAAACTCGGACTAAGGAGCTCCAGGATCTCTCCCTGACATGCTGACCTCCAGAACCTTGCGCACCTTGGGTCCCCGGGCCCCCGAACTTAAGCACTCCCCCTCGGACTAAACCAAGATGATCACACCCTCAAGAATCTCGTGCCCCTGGGTAGCTTAAATGGGGTATATTTTGCGGTGCTTTACCGTCCGACCATCGACACTCATAGTCGGCCTTCTTCACTGCAGCACCACCCACCCTCCAGTGGAGGATTTTTATTGTGCCCCTGGGTAGCTTAAATGAGCTGTATTTTGCGGTGCCTTACCGTCCGACCATCGACACTCATAGTCGGCCTTCTTCACTGCAGCACCACCCACCCTCCAGTGGAGGATTTTTATTGTGCCCCTGGGTAGCTTAAATGAGCTGTATTTTGCGGTGCCTTACCGTCCGACCATCGACACTCATAGTCGGCCTTCTTCACTGCAGCACCACCCACCCTCCAGTGGAGGATTTTTATTGTGCCCCTGGGTAGCTTAAATGAGCTGTATTTTGCGGTGCTTTACCGTCCGACCATCGGCACCCATAGTCGGCCTTCTTCACAGCAGCAGCACCACTCACCCTCCAGTGGAGGGTTTTATCGTGCCCCTGGGTAGCTTAAATGAGCTGTATTTTGCGGTGCTTTACCGTCCGACCATCGGCACCCATAGTCGGCCTTCTTCACAGCAGCAGCACCACTCACCCTCCAGTGGAGGGTGTTATCGGGCCCCTGGCAACATCGGTCTCGCCGCCGGCAGGAACTTGACATCGTGAGTTGACATCGCATTTCCATTGAGCGGAAACCCGTACATTTGAAAGGCAAGTATCACGGTACCTCCGTCAATAAGGCTGACAGTTTCCTTACAGTCATAGAGAGACCTGGTGGAGGAAGCTCTCGCACTCTGAATAGTGTTTATCACCTTCTGAGGGAGTCCCACTGTATTCAGATTGTACCACTCACGGTCCAGGCCCATAGTGCCCAGCGCTCTGGGCGTGGGTGAAAGATCGCCCCCCCACCTGAGACAGTATGTCCCTGCGTAGTGGGGGCTGCCATGGCTACCCTCACAGCAGCTGATATATCTCCACCAGCCCGTACATTGCGGGCCAGGGCGGAGCTATCAGGATAAGAGTGTGGCGTTGTACCTTCACTCTGGCCAGTGTTGGGGGTATCAGAGCCAGGGGTGGGAACGTGTACAGAAGGCCCGGAGGCCAATCGTGCACAAGCGGGTCCACGCCTAACGGTGCGTTTAAATCGCGCATTGAAAAGAACAGCTGACATTGAGCATTTTCTTTTGATGCGAACAGATCTACCGCGGCTCTGCCGTAATGCATCCACAGCTGACTCACAATCCTTGGATGTAGAGTTCAGTCTGCATATAGTGGTGCACCTCTGGACAGTAGCTCTGCCCCGAGGTTCATCACTCCTGGTACGTGTGTCGCTCTCAGAGAGAGGAGACGTCTGCCGCTCCATAAGATCAGTTTGCGTGCCAGCATGTGTAACTGGAGAGAACGCAAACCCCCTTGGCGGTTTATACACGATATTGTGGTCGTGTTGTCTGTCCTCACGAGGACATGATGTCCTCTGAGAAAAAGCAGAAAGCGTTTTAGAGTGAGGAACACCGCTAAAAGCTCCAGGTAATTTATGTGCGCCCGCTGGAGGTCTCTGTTCCAGAGATCCCTCTCCGGATGACCTCCATAAATACCTCCCCAGCCTGTCAGACATGCGTCCGTGGTGACCACCTTCCGTGAAAGGACAGCACCCATAGGCACGCCCCGTACTAAAAAAGTCGGATGCGGCCAGTGTCGTAGTGCCATTGACAGGCGGGCTGTAAAGGGCACCGAGTTCAGGTGTAAACCCAGGAAGAGTACAGTCTGTGCTGGGTACAACATGCTCTTTTCTGTGTTTATTATGAAACCCAGGTTGAGCAGGTGCTTTACGAAGACATTTGTCTGCGTAATCTGACTCTGCTCGGCGGGTACTATAGATATAACCCTCTTTTCTAGAAGTGAGAGAATCTCTCTCTCTAGAATATGGGCTGACTCTCCCCGGGCTTGTGAATACAGAATGCCCGAGAAGCGAGGGGGGGGTGACAGCGAATTGGAGTCTGTAGCTCTGTGTTACTGTCTTGAGAACCCCAAGCAGATGTTGTGAGTATCTTCCACTGTATGCTCCGTAGAGTCAGCGGATATGTCACGTCTCTTACCCTCTGAGTCCCTATTAGTTGTGTTATGACCTCTAGTGTCTGAAGATGGTGATGCCCCATTTCGACAATCCCCACCGATATTGCGCATGCGCGTGACGGTGGTGCCTTCACAACCCCAGCCGGCACTGTGCATGTGCGTGACGGTGGTGCCTTCACAGCCCCAGCCGCCACTGCGCATGCGCGTGACGGTGGTGCCTTCACAGCCCCAGCCGCCACTGCGCATGCGCGTGACGGTGGTGCCTTCACAGCCCCAGCCGCCACTGCGCATGCGCGTGACGGTGGTGCCTTCACAGACCCGTCTATAATCCGCCTTTTGAGAGTAGCCGTAGCTACTCTCAGAAGGGGAACAGTTGACGGACTGTTTATTGTTTTTATTGTTTTTCTTTTCATTTTTTTGAGCTGCGCTCTGTCACTCTGGCAGACTATTCTATACTCTGTCAGACCTGTGACTATTTTATTATTGTATCCTATGTATTTGAAGCTTCAAATAAATAACCAAAAGACAGCTTTTCTCGATTCACCATTTATTTGTTTTTGATCATTTTTGACTTGTACTCTCCAGCCGTGTTTGGGTCCTAGATTTCCATAACAACTGCTGGCCGAAATTCTGGGTCGGCTGCGCCTGGGCTGCGCCTGGGCTGCAGCCGGGACCGGAGATTTTTTAGGCCAACTCGCCCTCGTCTCCTGCCTGGGCTGGGGACTCGGGGCGGGCTGCGACCTCTGCTGTTTGGGTGTTTTGAACCGAGCAGGGTTCGAGGCAGCTTGGTAGAAGGACTGCCGCTGTGAAGGCAGCGGCTGGACCCTTCGAGGGAGGCAGAGGTGGAAGGTCTCATCCTCCTTCTTTTTCGACTCGCATCTCCTCTGAGGCGAGAGTGGAGCCGAAAATCTCCTCGGGAACGATGGGCATGTCAAGCACATCCTCCTTTTCCCGGTCTGGGAGGTTGGTGAGGTTGAGCCATCTAGCTCTTTCCTGCACCACCATGACCATGATTGCCTTGCCCGTGGCCTGGACGGCGCAGCGTTGGACACGGAGACAAATGTCTGTGACCGCGGCCATCTCATCCAGAACGGCCGGTCCAGGATTGCTCGACAGATCCTCACAGAGCTCCGCTTGGTATGCGGTTAGCAGCGAGGAAACGTTCAGAGCCCTGTCGGACAATGCTGCGGCTCTGTAGGACCGTTCAGTCATGGCCGACTGGAATCGGTCGCCAGGGAGAGCAGCCATCGCTCCCGGCTTTGCAGCTTGAGCCGATGACATGAAGATATTGTCTTCTTGCTCATCCGAATCAGACAGGAGGAACTCAGAGGCATCCTCTTCGTCCTCTATGTAATCCAATTCCAGGAAATCCTCCACGGGCGAAACCATGGTGAGGTCTAGCCGGGAGCCCCAGCTTGGTAAAGCGTGGGGCTCCATTCCCGCATCTATTGTCGCCACCGGGTCCCATCCTGACACGCCGCAGGACTCCGGTTCTGCAGCTGCCGCTGTTGATGAGCCCCAGACCGACACAGTGCGGGGCTCAATCTCTGCGGCGGACGCCCCCGCGTCTTGATTGCCAGCCGGCAAATCAACGGACATGAGGGGGTACTGTCCCGACAAGCTAGCTTGGCATGCTAACCGTCGGGCACAATGCCCGCACGACCCGGGGTTGTCAATACCCTCCTGGGCGTGTTCCAGCCCGAGGCAGGACGAGCAGACCTGGTGTGAGTCTGTGCCTGATATTTTCAACCCGTAGCCGCAGAGTCGAGCCTCCGAGTCCCTGACTCCTCTGGTGTGAGGGAGAGAGGCGTCCGTCTTTTTTCTCAAAGAATATTAACTGGTGTGTTAATATTCTTTTAATCCTTTCCTCCTCCGTGAGAAAGAGAAAAGAGAAACGTCCTCGCTACCATGGTGTCGGTAGTGAGGGAAAGCAAGCTAGCGACAGGTGTGTTGCTAGCTTGAAAAAATCAAAACCTTACCTTAATTCCCGAGGAAGAAACGGCGAGGTCGATTATAATACTAACTGGTGTGTTAGTATTAGCAGTCTTCTTGCTAAGCAGGAAGGGTAGCCGGCGAGCGCCCGTCGACCGAAATTTAGATTTGGGTTCAGTCTGTGGAATGTTAAGCTAGCCCGGCTACCATAGAGATGTGCTCTGAAGCGAGAAGAGGTGTTTGAATGACGCATGCGACGTAGCGCAAGCTACTTATAGGGGGTGGATTCCCTGACGCTGACGTCAAGATCACCAGCCAATCAGGATTGGCGTAATGAGATTAATGCTTCTGTTTGCTCCCCGATGAGGCGCATCCCATAGTGAGAAATCGAACGGAGTGTTATGACGAGAACCACGATTTTATGGGGCCAGAAAAACTGTTAATTAGGACCCGCTAGCCGGTACTAGGCCAAGTAGAAACGCAACCAAAAACGGGTCCTGCACGGCTTGGCACTGTCTGTGTCATGGCGAATAAAGTCGCTGGTTTATTTATGTCTGTAGGCCGTTGTTATGAGTGTGGAGTGAGCATATACAACGTTAGCTTAGCCTGGTCGACCCAATCTCCATTCAGAAAACAAGCATTCTAAAAGGTTTTTCGCCTGCCGTCTGTCTGCAGACTTGTCAAAGCATTATTTCATGGTTTTTACTAACCGGTATCAGTATGTTGTTACGTCGGCATCATTTAGAAACTTGTATTACAATTTAATCACGGTAAAATATGTTCATTTTGTTGTAGTTGTAGCTCCCACAACAAACACAGCTGGCAGCCGTGGTGAAACTCGAGCGACTAGAGCGATGCGATAGGAGCGTTTAGAGCGAAGCGAATATTCGCATCGCGTCCGGTCTGAACGCAGCATTAAAGCGAGCTGCATGGAAACGCGCCATTACATCACCAGAAGTCCTCATTTAAGGGGTAATTTCTCCCAAAAAAAAAGTTTTTACTCACTATATCAACGGCCCCACCAAAAATATTTTCCACCAGCCGCCACTGGTCACAGTCTTTATGAAAATAAAATGTTACAAAGTGATTGACATTCTACCAGTTGTACAATGCTCCTACATAAAAGTGTATCACAAAATTATCTTGGTTTCAAAAAATGTTTACGGTTGTGCATACATGAAAAAAGTGTATCTCACTGTTCCTTTGTCAGAGAATTACACACAAATCTGCCGAGTGTCAGTAAAAATGTGTTAAAATCACAAACTTACTCTTTATGAAAAAATCTAATCAAAAAATGTACTTCATTTTCTAGTTTTAAGGTTTTGCATACCTCAAAGTGTGTCTAAAAGTATCTTGGCAAGAGAAAAAAAGCCAAGATCTGCCTTGGCCATTAAAAAGAAAACTGAATTCCTTACAAATTACTTCATATTCTACCAGTTGTTAAGTGTTGCATACATCAAAAGTGTGTCAAAAAGTATCTTGGCAAGAGAAAAAAGCCTTTGCTTTTGCAAAGTTAAGTTTTTGCATACATAAAGGTGCATCTTACTGTTCCTTTATCAGAGAATTACACACAAATCTGCTGAGTGTCAGTAAAAAAGAAAAACCGAATTCCTTAGTTGTGTTGGGGGTTAGCATCAGACCTGTTGAAGGGGGGCTTTACAGGGGGACGAGTATGTCTGGCTCTCTGAGGGGTGGTGTGTGAGAGGATCACTGAAGATCAAACTTAGATCAGCACTTGTCGCATAAGGTAGGCTGTGTGTAAACTCCATAGAGGGGAGGTTTTGGTACACTGATGGCTGGCTTACGCTGCAAACTTCATCACCTTTTAACAAGAGAGTAAGTATATAAAACGTTATTTTGGATATTTTACACATCAACAAAAAAAAACATATTTGATATTAAAAATAAGCTAGATACAAACACATACATTTTTAAATACATATATACTCACTTTCCACAGGGAATAAATCATATGGGGTTCCACCAAAAGAGTTAATCCTCTCTAATATTCCAATTCATATTTGATTCACACTTTCCTGAACAAAAAAGACAAACAAAAAAATATATATATACATTTGATTAAAAAATCTACACCACATTATTTGTACATAGAGGGGTACTTTTCCCCAAAGCTTCTAAATCATTAGGAGCCATAGTGTTATTACAAACTAAATACAAAAGATGCACAGGGGTTGTTTTCATGAAATTAGCCTGTTTTCCTATTAAAGTGTAACATATTGATGGATCATCTTAAAGGCTTCGGAATCCCCCCCCATTGTAGTTAAAAAGTCATAACTAGGTCCCCCAAACAGCATCTTGCATAGGGCCTCCAAAAAGCTAGAAACGGCCCTGGTCATGCCTCCACCGTTCCCGGAAATGCATCCGTGGAGGAACCATCAGTGTATCCTTGGTTATAGCTCCTCCAGAGAGCCTCCTCAGCGCTCGATCCTCGGTCCTCGATGTACATTTAGAGAAATGAGATGTCCTTCAAAATGGTGCACTGAAATTCATTTCCGGGTCACTACCGGAGGACCGAGGAGTCGAGGAGGGGAAATCTGAGAAACCTCTTCGGTGTAGTCCTAAACGATGGCTGGGGATTCTGGGTAGTGTTGTGTCTTCTGCCATCCTTTACTCTGAAAAAATATTTGTTCTCATTCATAACACTCCGTTCGATGTCTCACTATGGGATGCGCCTCAACTCGTATGCAAACAGAAGCATCAATCTCATTACGCCAATCCTGATTGGCTGGTGATCTTGATGTCAACGTCAGGGAATCCACCCACCCTTTAAGTAACTTGCGTTACGACGCAGTGTCATTCAAACACCTCTTCTCGCTTCAGAGCACATCTCGATTTATCAGTAACCGGGCTAGCTTAATGGTCCACAGACTGAACCCAAAGCTAACATTCGGTCGACGGGCGCTTGCCGGTTACTTTTTTGCTTTGCAAGAAGACTAGCAATATTAACACACCAGTTAATATTGTAATCTGCCTCGCCGTTTCTTTCTGTCGAAATAACGGTAAGGTTTGATTTTTTCTTCAAGCTAGTAACATACCTGTTGCTAGTTAGTTCTTCCCTCCACACCGACACCACGGTAAAGAGGACGTTCTTTTTTCTCTCTCACACCAGAGGAGACAGAGATAAAAAAAAAGGTATTAACACACCAGTTAATATTCTTTAAAGAATAAAATCTACACCGTCGCCTTTTTTCCTTTCGGACTAACGGCAAGGTTGGATTTTCTCAGTAACGTACCTGTTACTAGCGTGTCCACTCCACGTCGGCACCCCGGCGATCGAAGATGGACCCTTCTCTCCCTCACACCAGAGGAGTCAGGGACTCGAAGGCTCGGCTATGCGGCTGCGGCTTTAAGATTTCAGGCACAGACTCACACCAGGTCTGCTCGTCCTGCCTCGGGCTGGAACACGCCCGGGAGGCTATCGATAACCCTGGCTCGTGCGGGCATTGTACCCGCTTCATCATGAAGAGCCTCCGCCGACGGTTAGCACGCCAAGCTAACTTGTTGGGACAGGACCCCCTCATGTCCGCTGATTCGCCGGCCGGCAATCAAGACATGGTGGCATCTGCCGCAGAGATTGAGCCCCGCGCTGTGTCAGACTGGGGCTCATCAACAGCGACAGCCGCTGAACCGGAGCCCAACGCCGTTTCAGGCTGGGACCCGGTGGCGGCAAGAGCCGCAAGAGCGGAGCCCCGCGCTGTGTCAAGCTGGTGCTCCCAATTGGACCTCACCATGGTTCCACCCGCGGAGGATGTCCTGGAGTTGGACTACATGGAGGATGTAGAGGATACCTCTGAGTTCCTCCTGTCTCACTCAGATGAGGATGACATCTTTGTTTCATCGGCTTAGGCTGCAAAGCCTGTCCACTCCCCTGGGCGAGAGCACACCAGCTTCGCCCGTCCTAAGCATGGACTTGCAGGCCGTATGTCCAGGCTGGACATACCATAAGAGTGGCCAAGGAGACCTCCAGATCTCGCTACGAGGGGAAGAACTTGCCCCAAGCAGCGAGGATGAAGAGGCAGCTCCTTCCAGTCTTTCTGGAGATGCAAAGACGGCAAGTTCCGCTGCCTGTTTAAGTCACACAAACACATGTCATCATTGTTGTTTCAAAATAAATAATTTTCCACTGTCGTTTCCAGGCTTGAAGCCAAGGGCGCAGTCAATAAAAATGAAAAGAAAAACAATAAAAACAATAAACAGTCTGTCGTCTGCCCCTCTTTTGAGAGCGGCTACAGCCTCTCTCAAAAGGCGGACAATAGACGGGATTGTGAAGGCACCACCTTCACAATCCGCATCTGCGGTGTCGGCCGGGGTTGTCAACCTGGGGTACCACCGTGTTCAGACACTAGAGGGCCCCATAACACAAGAAATAGAGACACTGAGGGCAGACGACAGAGCAGTGACATCTCCGCTCGCTTTGAGAAGCGAAAAGTGGAGGATGCTCATAGATTCTGCTTGGGTTTTCAAGACAGTAACACGGGGCTACAGGCTACAGGCTCCAATTCGCTGTCACCCCCCCTCACTTCTCGGGCATTCTGTATTCACAGGCCCGGGGAGAGTGGGCCCATATTCTAGAGCAAGAGATTTTCTCGCTACTAGAAAAGAAGGCTATGTCGATAATACCTGCTGAACAGAGTCAGAGCGGCTTTTATTCCAAGTATTTCCTCGTTCCCAAACGGGGAGGGAACGGAATTCGGCCTATCCTAGATTTGAGAGCTCTGAACAAATATCTCAAAAGATACAAATTCAGAATGCTCACTCACACATCTCTGTTGCGTCTCGTGCGCCAAAACGACTGGTTCACATCAGTCGACCTGAAATATGCGTATTTCCACATCCCAGTATATTACGCACACAGAAAATATCTGAGGTTCGCCTTTCAGGGTGTCTGTTACGAGTACAGAGTACTTCCCTTCGGTCTGTCTCTCAGCCCGCGAGTGTTTGTACGGTGTACGGAAGCCGCGATAGCCCCGTTAAGATAACAGGGTATTCGCCTGACAACTTATCTGGACGATTGGCTCCTTCTCGCACAGTCGGAGCAAGAGGCTATTACGCAGACTTCTCTGTTTCAGTGTGTCTACTCTGTATAAATGCTCTGTAGTTGATCTGACTGAAATTGTGATTTTAAATTTCAAAACTGCTACAGTATCTGTCAGGCAGAAATTTGACTGAATTTGACTGAAACCTTAAAACTGAACTAACTGACTGCTAGGGTTAACTTTGATTTAAACATTTGTAGAATACTAAGAGCTTTATTGAGTAGGTGTAACTGTATTAAGGGTTAAACTCATAACTTTATAACTTAGGGTTTAATGTAATTGTAAAACCATTGGGCCACTGAAAAGACACAATAGCAACTCAGGAGGGAGCCAGTCTAGATTTCCTTTTGAGGGCAACCAGGTGTCCATTTTTAGGTTGCACTTTCCTGGAGCGTCAGCTTCAGCGTCAGACAGACGAAGACAACAGAGTCCTGCCGGAGTCACGGGGGTGGCAAAGAGGTGGCAAATCCTACTTTGATTGAACTAAGTATCGCTGGTGTTTTATTTTATTTGGTTGTTTAGCCCCTCATGCTATAATCATGTGTATTTTCTCCATTCCTGTTCATGTGTCTTCTCGCAATTATCACTGGTCCTGTGTATCTCGTAATCGATATAACCGGCCTGCTCTCGTCTATCACACGTGCTCCACTGACATCCAATATCTAGTTTCAGACGGCCTGTGGAACTGCCAGTCAGCTGTTCCTAAGGCTGACTTCATCTCTGGCTACGCTTCCCTGCAGTCTCTGGATTTCCTTGCTCTCGCTGACACGTGGATTACTCCATCCAACACATCCACCCCAGCAGCTCTCTCCACAGCATATTCCTTCTCCCATACACCCAGACCCACTAGCAGAGGAGGTGGCACTGGTCTCCTGCTCTCTCCCAAATGTAGCTTTTCCCTCTTCAAGCTACCTAACTTCACTCCTTCCACCTTTGAATTCCATGCCGTCACAGTAACCCATCTTATACAATTAACCATTGTTGTTCTCTACCGTCCACCAGGCGCCTTGGGGGACTTCTTGGAGGAATTAGATAATAGTGATAATATATAGATAATCTCCTCTCACACATCCCCACATCTCTGAGAGCGACGCACGTACCAGGAGTGATGAACCTCGGGGTGGATCTGCTGTCCTGAGGTGCACCACTATATGCAGACTGGACTCTACATCCAATGATTGTGAGTCAGCTGTGGGTGCGTTACGGCCGAGCCGCGGTAGATCTGTTCGCATCAAAAGAAAATGCTCAATGTCAGCTGTTCTTTTCAATGCGCGATTTAAACGCACCGTTAGGCGTGGACGCGCTCGCGCACGTTTGGCCTCCGGTCCTTCTGTACGCGTTCCCACCGCTGGCTTTGATACCCCCAACTCTGGCCAGAGTGAGAGAACAACGCCACACACTTATCCTGATAGCTCCGCACTGGCCTGCAATGTACTGGCTGGCGGAGATATATCAGCTTCTGTGCAGGCAGCCGTGGCAGCTCCCACTACGCAGGGACATACTGTCTCAGGCGGGGGGGGGCGATCTTTCACCCACACCCAGAGCGCTTGGCACTATGGGCCTGGCCCGTGAGTGGTACAATCTGAATACAGTGGGGCTCCCTCAGAAGGTGATAAACACTATTCAGAGTGCAAGAGCTTCCTCCACCAGGTCTCTCTGTGACTGTAAGTGGGTGTTTGAGGAGTGGTGCCTTCAAAAAGGACACATCTCTTTTCAATGTCAATGAAGAAGCTGACATGAAACACCCGTCACTGAAGACAGTGCTGTTACTGGCTCTGGCATCTGCCAAGCGAGTCAGTGACATTCATGCGCTCTCTGTACATCCTTCATGCACTCAGTTTGCCCCGGGGCAAACAAGAGTGTTGCTGAAGCCCAACCCTGCCTTTATACCTAAGGTGGTTGGCTCATGTACCCCCATTGACATTGTGGCATTTCCTCCGCCGCTGTGTTCCTCTGAGGAACAGCGGCCGAATTTGCTGTGTCCAGTTCGTGCTTTACGCATCTATATGGACTGGTCAAAAGAGTTTTGTTGTAATGACCAACTCTTAGTATCCTGGGCTAACCCTCAGAAGGGCAAGCCCGTTACCAAGCAACGGCTCTCCCACTGGATTGTGGAAGCGATTGCTCTGGCTTATACGAGTCAGGGTTTGCAGGCACCAACGGGCCTGCGTGCTCATTCTACCCGTGGACTGGCTACATCCTGGGATTTGTTCAAGGGTGTTTCCATCCAAGACATTTGTGCAGCAGCGAGCTGGTCCTCGCCGCTCACTTGTGTCCGCTTTTACAGGCTAGATGTCTCTGCTCCAAGTGTGGCCCGCGCAGTGCTGGGTCCCGTGTTGAGACAGAGTTCTACCTGTTAAGCTTTGGTTGTTTTTGGTGATTTTCGAGATAAGCATGTCTAGCAATACGGGAGTTTCCATATCCCATAGTGAGACATCGAATGGAGTGTTATTAATGGGAACTATAGGTTACTTACGTAAACCCAGATCTCAGAGTAACATGAAGTGAGATGTTTCACCAGACGGCCCTTCTTGCTAAGGCGAAGCGAGAAGAGGTTGTCACGGCATGGCTCAAGGACGGACAAAGGAAGGAGACCACACATGATTCATCCAATTGAAGTGCATTTATTTAAAGAAACTACATTAACTATGAAGTCAGTTAATCAGTAATGTGTGTAGTGTGTGGGTGTGTGAACATGCATCAGTATATAAAGAAAGGACAAACAAACCAAGGTCCAGTAGAGCCAAGCAGACCCAAGAGGAGAGAAAGACTGACTGCTCAGGCACCCATACTTGTAGCTGAGCAGTCAACCCAAATCAGGTGTCAGCAATCGCTCCTGATTTGGGGGAGTGGCTAACCAGGGACCTGAGTCTAAGGCCTAGGGGCCGTCACACCTCCCCCCTAAAGAATGAGGTAGCATCTCAGATCCTGAAACAAAACAACATTAGACACAACATTTTCTTCCAATTCATAAATCCGAGTAACACGTTTCAGAGCACACAAAAACTTCATTATAAGCCTATCAAAAGTGATACTAGGCAAAGAAGGAACTATGACAAAAAGTATATGAGGTAACAAACAATAGAGGCCACAAGGGCGCAAGTGTAAATGGGCAACCAAACTAAGGGAGGACTCTAGTTTCCCTGTATGCGTTTAGACTCACTTTTTAAATACTCACACACTAAATAAAGAAGGAAACAAAACCTCACTGTAACAGTGGTACAACTAGCAAAGGAAGGCTGTAAGAAAACACAGCTAGGACAACAGTCAAACAATACCAAACTAATCTAAGCCCATCTAATCACAACAATACTGCTAATCACAATAACACGGTCCACACAAGTTAACCCCCAGAACGAAGAGCAAATAGCGAGAGGCGTCTGTTCAACACTCACAGGCAGATTAATGAGCAGACAAACATCAACCGTAACACACCCCCCCCCCTTTAGGACACAAACCCACAGTTTTGTGAACCTAACACACTAACGAACTCCTAATAACACACACGAACATCTCAAACTCAACCTGATATCACACCCGAACATCGCATACTAACCAGGACAATACTGATCATGCTTGTGTACGCTAAGACAGGCTACGTAGGGATCATAACAGATGAACACGACTATGATTGGCCACAGGCTGAGTCCTACCCAGATCTCAACTTGCTGTAGAACTAGCACTAAAACTAAGATGAGTATCCGATAAATCAGCAGACACTCTCGGATTACTGAGAGAGTCGGAAAGTCGAAAGGCTTGTCTGAGCCGACGGGTTGCGCCATGCTCGCAACATCCTCATTAGGAGGTGAAGCCACAATTACTGGCTTTCCCTCGGGCACAACCTTGTCTGGGAGCACCGGCACATTCGTAGGATCAGGCAAGAAAGCATCTGAGTCATCCCTGAGTGCAGGGGTCACCTTACTACCCGCAATGTCATTTCCCATTAAAAACACTATCCCTTTTAACGGTAACGCTGGACACACAGCGACTGGGTAGAAACCGGTTACTAGGTCTGACTGTACATGTACCTTGTGTACGGGCCGTGGGATATAACCCATCTCAATGCCGCATAATGTGGAACCATAACCACAGGCTGACTGTTCAGAAAATGGCAGTGCGGAGGCAACAATCACAGACTGGGAGCCTCCAGTGTCTCGTAATATGCGCATAGGTCTCTGATCAGCAGACTCCCCAGTTAAGGATATTAACCCCTCGAAGACAAAAGGGTTAAAACAGGGATCTATCTCATCATCGTCACGGTCAGATGCAGGGATAAGGGATGACTCGGCTTTAATCAGGCCAATGCCTTTTGGGGAGGACATGTTTTGTGGCTGCTCCTTATGCGTCGGAGCTGCACAGCTGGCGATGACATGTCCAGGTTGGTGACAATAAAGGCACTCTCTCTCCTCTGTAGTTACATCATACACATTAAACGGCCCGGTAAATGGGGCGTCGGACACCCGGCGGGACCTCTCGGTATACACAGGAGAAAACACAGATTTATGCGTGAGTACATATTCATCAGCCAACACAGCGGCAGCAGAGAGAGAGTTTACCTTCTGTTCATTCAAGTATACCACAATACGATCAGGCAAACATCTCTTGAACTCCTCCAACATGATCAGTTCCCTCAGAGCAGCATAATCCGCCGCTTTACATGAAGCAACCCACTTAGTGAACATCATTCCCTTCTCCCTGGCGAACTCGACATGTGTCTGATTAAATCCCTTCCTGTGGTTCCTAAATTTCTGTCGGTACGCTTCTGGAACTAATTCATACACCCAGAGAATGGCACCCTTCACTAAGTCGTAATTTAGACCGTCCTCTAGCGAAAGAGCAGCAACCGCTTCCTGAGCTCTTCCATAAAGTTTGCACTGGGCTAACAGAGCCCAGGCTTCAGCCGGCCACCGTAGGGCCACTGCAATGCGCTCAAAAGCACCAAAGTACGCGTCCACCTCAGTCTCATGGAAAAGTGGCACTAACGAAATATTTTTGACTACGTTGAATGCAGGGGGGTGAGAAGGAAGTGGAAGGCTTCCTCCGACATGGCCAAAAGCACCGGAGGCGCGCAGCTCGGAGTCTAGCTCCAGCTGACGTATCCGGACTTCCTTGTCCATTTCCAACTTTCGTAGTTCCAACTGTGTTCCTGTCTTCCTCCCTGTCTTTAGCTTCCCACTGAAGCTGCCTGTCTTTAGCTTCCAACTGAAGCCGGGCGAGACGGACCTCAGGATCACTCTCTTCCTCAGAGTCCGAACTGCCAGGAGACGGTGGGTTGTAAGGAGTCGGCATGAACAGTGCTTTAAACTGCCCACCGCCCTCACTGTCACCACCTTCCCCTTTAGCAAACAGAAACTCCGCCTCCTGTCTCAGATTTAAGATCTCTTCAGATAGAGCATCGGACACAGGTAGCTCAACTGGTGCACCCAGTATAAGTAACCCCCTTTTTACCATCTCACCCACCACCAAGGCCTTCAACTCTTTCTTCAACGATTGTTTACTTACTGTGAGACTGAAGTGTTGCGCTAGCTCATATAAGTCGTTTCTACGACACTGAACTAACTGCTCATGAGAAGGACAGACCAAAAACGACTCCAAATCAAAAGTTGGCATCCTCAGCTAAAACTGCACACAACCTTACCAAATTGTTTTCAGCTGTACAAAACCACTTATAACCCCAGGAAAGTAGTTAAGTATCCCGGACGAGTCCCCATGCATTACGTTCCCTTCTGAGCTAGGGGAATCAAAGGGAAGCAACACAACCAGAATGGGATTGGTAAAAGTTATAAGCTGTTTTAATGCACAACAGGTGAACAAAATGGCAGGCAGGCAGCCTGAAACAAACAAATTGCCACAAACCCCGGTTTAAATAACAAACAATAGAGGCCACAAGGGCGCAAGTGTAAATGGGAAACCAAACTAAGGGAGGACTCTAAAAAGTGAGTCTAAATGCATACAGGGAAACTAAATACTCACACACTAAATAAAGAAGGAAACAAAACCTCACTGTAACAGTGGTACAACTAGCAAAGGAAGGCTGTAAGAAAGCACAGCTAGGACAACAGTCAAACAATACTAAACTAATCTAAGCCCATCTAATCACAACAATACTGCTAATCACAATAACACGGTCCACACAAGTTAACCCCCAGAATGAAGAGCAAATAGCGAGAGGCGTCTGTTCACTCAACAGAGCCTCCAGAGTGGTGATAGTCCGCGGCCTTTGTACTCCTCTCCAGCAGGTGTGCGCCGGCTGTGCGCTGCGATTGGATGACGTCAATCCAATCACCATCTTCAGAGGCGGACCAGAGGATGGGCAGCCAATGATGTTGGAGCAACCACACAGCTCATTTACCTGATCACACACACAGCTAAAAACACTCACAGGCAGATTAATGAGCAGACAAACATCAACCGTAACAGACCTTCTAGCCAATAATTTACACTGAAGAGACCCCTGCTCTTCCCAGCCAGAGTTTTCCAACTATCTGTTCCTCCAGCTTTCATCATATGTGCCCTCATGGTTTTCTTCTTGCCACATCTGTAACAACTGCTTCCTCTAGCAAAGTTCATCATTCCACACTTATCCGGACAAAACCAGTCCTCGCTTCTAACTTGAAATCTCTTTCCTGCAATGTTTATTTTGTTACCCATGAATGGCTTTGCATGATCTGGCCAAACATGACCACCTGCCAGGTCATTTCCCAAAATGATGTCCACTCCAGTCACGGGCAACTCTGGACGAACACCAACCTCCACTTCTCTCTGGACCAAATCACAGGACAGAAACAGTTTATGCTCAGGCACAGAAATGGTTTGCAGACCAATCCCTCTAACTGGAACACAGCGCCCCATGTCTGAATCTGGAGGAAAAGGCAAGATGGCCTCCCTCACAAAAGTATTCCTGACTTGAATTTTCTTGTCACTCCCAACTAGAGTTACAAAACTGTCAGACATAAACAAAGCATAACCCGACTCAACCTCTGAGATATCAATTGCCTTACCCTGCATTTGCAATGGAGCCAAGACTTCTGTTTCACCAATTCTGGGATTATGAATAGTTGTAGCCAAACCAACTGACTTCACATGAAAATTGTTGCTTTTCCCCTCTAGCAAAGGACATTCTATTTTTTGCAATGACCCTGTTGATGGCAATAATGACACACGTTTGCATTGCTTGTGCCATTAGGATGCCCCCTGCGAGATGGAGTTCATGACTTTATGAGCTGTTCATGAGCACTCATGAAACATTCATGAAGAACTCATTATATGTTCACTTGTCATGTTCATGAACCAAAATTCTTAAAATGCTCATGAACCATTTTAAAGAGCAGTTCATGAAGTTTTTATGAACATTGTTCATTCATATAAAGTTCCTGTTTTGCTCATGACAGACTTTTATGAGCAATTTATGAACTTATCATGATCCAGCCAATCACAAAATTATAATTAAAACCCCAAAAAGTTTGCATGAGCATTTCATGAACTTTTCATGACTATTAACATTTCATGAATTTTGGATGATTGTGGCAAGTTCAGAATATTTTTGAATATTCATGAGCATTTCATGAACTTTTGATGATCAGTGTGATGATTTTAAAGACCTCTTGAATATTCATCTACTATTTGAACATTTCTTTATTTTTTAAAACTTTTAATCTTAAAACAAAACAATAGTGAATTTGAAACTGAACATTATCTGTATTTATTTTGGTGACATTCATATCATTTTATGGTTTATCTGTACTGTTTGAGAAGCAGTATGAGTAAGTAGCGCCAAGGTGGAACCTTTGGCAGGTGAGCGGTGACATCTGGGTTATCTTAGGGGGGGAAACTTCCGCCCCCTCCTCAGAAGCAATCCAGACGATCAACCGGATCCTGTGTATAATTATTGCTGCTGCACTTTACTGTTTTCTTCAGGTCAGTACATGATGAAAATGATCGATGTTAACTTATGTGAATTAGATATGATGTTGGAGATGTTTAGGAGAGTGTGTCAGAAAGTTTTGAGCATGTTTGACATAGTAACGGTATTTTAAAAATACTAAACTGTCGGCAACAATCGATGCCATTTTCGCGGGCTTCAGCCGCGCCTGGGTAAGTGTCGCCTGAGCGAAGGCTCGCAGGCAGGTTAGCTGCTGCGCACGGGTAATATGTTTTGTTTACCTGAGTGAAGTCTTGCAGGCACATTGCCTTGTTTTTTGTTTATTAACATTGACAGTGTATTTTTGTGATCTCCATAATATGTTATATTTGGTAAAGATAGATATATTGATAGAAAGTATTATTTGATAGTGTTATGTGTTTATATTGACTATGTTGAATTTCTCCTTGAGATACAGTAATTGACTGACAGACGGATAACTTAAATGGAGAAATGTGATGTTTGTAAAGTACAGCTATTTGAATGTAACTGTGTACTTTGAATTTTGAATAAGAAGCAATCCAGACGATCAACCGGATCCTGTGTATAATTATTGCTGCCGCACTTTTCTGTTTTCTACAGAAATCATATATTGTTGCTGTGGTACCCAAGCTTTTGGGACCCGTAACAAATGTTTTTGTGCAGCTGAGTATCAAGAACTGTGCTTCAAATAGTGATAGGATTAATTGTAGTGCTCCACCTGTATACATGTATGTTAATTTGAGTAAAGTTCCATTGTGATTGACATAATTGTTGTTTTCTATGGTTGCCAATTGACCCACAGTCTATGGTTCATGAACAGTTCATAGCCATCCATTGCATTATATTCAGTGACTGGGTATGAATTGTTCATGAAGTTGTTATGAACATTTCTTGATATGTTCTTGGTTGAAAACTGAATATCCCTACACACTCAGTGAAAACTCCATTTCATGAATTGTTCATGAACCTGCCTAAAACCATATTCCATGAATTGTTCATGAACCATTCCAGCACAGGAGTTTCATGAGTAGTTCATGAACTGCCCTAGCGCCATTTAATGTTCATGACAATTTCATGAACAGTTCATCAACTTTGTTATGAGCTGTTTATGAGCTGTTCATGAGCTGTTCATGAATATGGTTCACTGATATTCCATGAACTTTTCATGACAAGTTCATGAACAGTTCACTATCATCTCACTGGGGGCTGTGCACACTTTGGGGACAAATATCCTGCTTTCTGAGATTCATTCCTTTAATAACGCTCACCAAAGATGCGCCTGTGTGTCAACACATACTCATCAGCCAGTACTGCTGCCTCCCTAGGACATGTGACTTTATGTTCATTAATATAGGTTGCAATGTTCTCAGGGACCGACTGTTTCAACTGCTCCAGAATGATTAAATCACATAACTGATCCAATGTGTTTACCCCAGAAGCAGAGTACCAGCGCTTGAAATGCAAGATCAAATCCCGTGCAAATTCCACATGTGTTTTGTTACCACTCTTTCGCCAGTCTCTAAAACGTTGGCGGTACGCTTCAGGCACCAACTCATAAGCCTTCAAAACAGACGATTTCACCGTATCATAATCTTTACAGGCATCAGAAGATAAAGCGGAGTATGCTTCTTGTGCTTTACCTGTAAACACACACTGCAACATTAAAGTTCTGTCCTCATCAGGCCAGCCCCTTGAATCAGCAACACGCTCAAACAGACACAAAAAAGTGTCTATATAATTTTCATTAAACTTTGGCAACAACAGTAAATTACTTGCAACATCAAAGCGTGAACTTACAAGTTCCTCATTCAATGCCAATGCAGACATTTTACCTGCCCTAATCAAAGCATATTTTTGCAGTTCCAAATCCAGTTTCATTTGTTCCTTTTTGTATTTGATTTGTTCCACCTCTTTTTTTAAGAATCAACAATTCTTTCTGTTGTTCAAATGTTAAGCCAGATATATAATTAGTGACAATGCTCTTACCTCCCCTGTCCATCAGTACCGCACAGTCTAGCTAATGAGCCTTTATAACACTTTTCAGGGTTTCCTTTGTTTGTTTGGAATCAACATCAACAGAGTAATAATGAGCAATCTTCACCAACTGCTCCTTTGTACATTGCTCCAACAACTCATCCGAGGGACACTGAACAAAATCTTCCACAATGTTAGCCATATCAAACCACAACAATCTAGCAACCTAGATAACCAAATTGAGGTAACATACACCAAACCTTTACACTATGCAACTAGTGGCAACAACAACAACAACTGGTGACTCCCCATGCTCAACTAACTAATTAGAGTATGTCCCTTATCTGACTAAACTCGTACCTAGTCTTCGTACAGATACTTGTGGCGGGTATTTATTCACTGAAACCCAGTGGTACTGGAGAGCAACTGTATACACAGCGACCCCACAAGAAACCATGGACGTGATTCCGAGACAACTGCTCTGGCCACTTTCTCTGTCACACTAAACCCAACCCCTGACAACAGACTCTCTATTATAACCTGCTGCTTGGCCTCCCTTGCCCCTTTCACACCAGCGCCTTTTCAGCTCGGAGCTAGAGCCTGAAAAGCGCTGGGTTTTCCTGTTCACACCCAACCCAGTCTCACGGCATTTCGTGTTCACCAACACAATTTTTAATCTATTGATTCGTGTTCACCATCACGATTTGCCCCTTTTTTTCGTGTTGCACAGCACGATTTTAAAAGCAATGTATTTCTACTGGTAACGTGTTTCGTGCCTGCATGCTGCAGCACGTATTTTTCTCCGGTCGGGTCGTGGAAGACCGGAAGCTGTGTGGTTCATAAAAACATGTTTTTACTCAATATCAAGCCACAATTATTGCTTTTATTTTAAATCGTATAATTTTGGACTTTTGTTGCCGTCTGTGAGGAAAATAAACGGGGCTCAGAGCCTCAGGATACTGAAATCTGTATTTTTAAATATTTTTTTCCTTCTAATTTGTTATTCTTTTCAAAATAACACACTGTTATTTACTCACCAATAACACACAATTATCCTTGCTTTTATTTATTGGTTTAATTCCATAACCTCGGGCTTTTTTGGTGTCCGTCAGGAACTGAATTTCAAAATAAAAATAACCGGGAACAGACGTAGGCCTGTAAGGGACATTTCGAGCATCATTGCGATTGTCAACATTTCTGAGTTTAGGATGGCCGAAAACACTACACTACCCATAATCCCCAGCTATCGTTTAGGACTACAGTTCCCGTAAGGTTACGCAGAGCGTCAAACAGCTGTGTGAAATGGAACGAAACCACGCCAGATTATCCAAAACTAGAATCGAACACCCCCCCAGAACTACACATGCTGGCTATTGTGTTTCGCAAAATGTTCTATGGGACGTCTCTACTGAACGTTTTCGTTTTTCCCACAATTAGAAGAAATTGAAGATGTTGTTTAATTGTTGATATATTTATGAACCACGTCAAGTATTCAGTTTCGGCGCCATTTCTTCCAGTTTTTCCAAAGGTCTTCTCATCAGAGCTCTCTAAATAAATAACTACGGCAGATCTGTAGTATGTAATGCAGCCGAACCGTGTATTACAATGCCGTTATGTGATGACTTTCAAAGAGAAAAGCAAGAGCACTCGGAATTAAGTATTATTTTATACTTTAAAAATGTTTTCCGGATTTCATATCATATAAACACCAAATCCCAGCATGCATTGCGGCTAACACATCCAATCAGTGAGCTTAAAACCATAGCTGAGGATCTTGGGTAATCGCTCAAAATGCCTACTATTTTGAAATTCAGTTCCTGACGGACGCCAAAAAAGCCAGAGATTATGGAATTAAACCAATAAATAAAAGCAAGGATAATTGTGTGTTATTGGTAAGTAAATAACAGTGTGTTATTTTGAAAAGAATAACAAATTAGAAGGAAAAAAAGATTTAAAAAAATACAGATTTCAGTATCCTGAGGCTCTGAGCCCCATTTATTTTCCTCACAGACGACAACAAAAGTCCGAAATTATACGATTTAAAATAAAAGCAATAACTGTGGCTTGATATTGAGTAAGAACATGTTTTTATGAACCACACAGCTTCCGGTCTTCCACGACCCGACCGGAGAAAAAGACGTGCTGCAGTCTGCAGGCACATTCCCAGTAGAAATACATTGCTTTTAAAATCGTGCTGTGCAACACGAAAAAAAAGGGGCAAATCGTAATGGTGAACACGAATCAATAGATTAAAAATCGTGATGGTGAACACGAAATGCCGTGAGACTGGGTTGTCACACCGCAGCGGCGCCAGCTCTTAGCTCCGGAATCCGCTTCATTTCCAGCTCCAAAAAATTGTCGGTCCAGAGGCAAGAGCTTTGGAGCTAAGAGGCAACGTCGCTTACGTCGAGGCGTGCAGGAAACTAAACCCACCTCCCCTGAACATGGGTCGACTGTTATGCCTGCTTACAAGCAGTAGTGCCTATAAACACACTTTATAAAGTCAGGCAACACTAACCAGGCTTCGTGTGATTCTGTTTATTTGTACCTTACTTTGACCATCCGTTCACTGTTATCGATCATTGTGGAGAGAGGCAGACGTGTTGTTTTGTATTATTGCAGTTATCGGATGCAAGTAGTCAGTTTAGCTTCGGTTGCTATGCTAACATCACCCGTTTTATGCCAGAGAAACTTTCATAACAGCGTCAATTCAGACTGACACACATTCACTTAGGCTAAGGGGAACTGGGGATATGCATCAGCTGCTTGTGTGAGTCGGACAGTGAATACTTTAGAGCGGCCGCTGCCGTGTGAGTTAACCGGGAGCTAACGGGAGAATAAACTCCCGTGGAAGAGCAGCCAATACTGCAGCGGTCGGTAAATGCTGCAGAAACACATTAATAAACAATGAACCACGGCACTCTGGAGCAAAGTATAAGGTTGGAGAAGTCGTTATTTAATTTATTCTGGCTTCGTGTGATTAAAAGCAACACGATCATCGACCCGACGCAGTTGTTGTTGTTGTTGTTGTTGTGAGCGCCGTAATGGCTGCCGTTGGGGAGCAAATCAGCGATGTAAACAGTGACGTCATGACGCAGCAGGGGCAGCTCTGGGGCGCCAGTGGGCGGTGTGAACAGAGCGGGAGCTGAAAAGGGAAACCGGAGCTGAACCAGAAAAGCTCCCGCTCGGAGCTAGAAACTGAAAAGTGCTGGTTTGAAAGCCGCAACAGAGGAGAACACCAGTCACATGCCACACCAAACATTTAGCATATTTACCTCAAAGAAAACTGGCCCAAACTAGATTATAATAAAGCTCTCCAAAACAACTACATCCATGTGTCCAACCTAAATTAGCACAGAAAATAATTTCATACCAACAAAATGTATGTCAAAATTTGACTTTTGACTTTAGACGAGCCCCCATGTCACGCCCTGGCTCAAGGACGGACAAAGGAAGGAGACCACACATGATTCAACCAATTGGAGTGCATTTATTTAAAGAAACTAAATTAACTATGAAGTCAGTTAATCAGTAATGTGTGTAGTGTGTGGGTGTGTGAACATGCATCAGTATATAAAGAAAGGATAAACAAACCAAGGTCTAGTAGAGCCAAGCAAACCCAAGAGGAGAGAAAGACTGACTGCTCAGGCACCCATACTTGTAGCTGAGCAGTCAACCCAAATCAGGTGTCAGCAATCGCTCCTGATTTGGGGGAGTGGCTAACCAGGGACCTGAGTCTAAGGCCTAGGGGCCGTCACAAGGTGCTTATTTTGAATGATGCTACGTCGTATCGCAATCGACTTAAAGGGTGAGTGGATTCCCTGACGTTGACGTCAAGATCACCAGCCAATCAGGATTGGCGTAATGAGATTGATGCTTCTGTTTGCATACACGTTGAGGCCCATCCCATAGTGAGACATCTCACTTCATGTTACTCTGAGTCTGGGGTTACGTAAGTAACCTATAGTTTCTCCGAATCGAAGGGGAAAAATACAAAAGGATTGCACACTTTAAACCCCCTAGAGGAGGTGAGGACCTAGAGGAGGTGAGGACCCCCCTAGAGGAGGTGAGGTCCTCCCCCCACTCATAAAAAAATAGCACTTTACGCCTGCCTATATGCCGTGAGCTGATTATGGAGCCTTCATTGTAACAGTAATTCAGATGCAATTATATAGCCTATATAAAAGGCCTCAAATTGGAAGCACCGTCTGGGCCGTCTTTTTCACTCAATTCTGCAATAGGTAGATCTCGCCTTTCACCTATGCCGAGGTCGGTGAACTTGGCCTTAAAAAGTTTGGTGACCACTGCTTTAAACCAATCAATGTTGTGTAATTAACAAGGATAATCTGGTGTTTTTTAGTCGATGAGTAGTGCAGATATCATTGTAAAATCAATCGACAGTAAGGAGAATACTTACTTCCGGGTGTACAATTCTCCGTTATCCAATGGGAATGGACGCTCACATTGCCTTTAAGGGCAGCCGACACGAACTAATGCCGTGCTTCCATGAGCGTCAAATCCCGCCGCAGATGGGAATACATTGCAATCATTTAAAAGCTATTTGCGTCCCTTTATGAAGCTGAAGGAGCGTCCCAACTGCACGCCTCGGGACCCTGACCAAGCTTCGCTCCTGGACGTTTATGGAGTGAGAGTGTGTTGAATTCAGTGGAGACAGACAAATAGACAGGCAATACATAATAATAAACCCTGACTTACCAAAGGTCCACAAGAAACCAACTGCTGTTTTGCTTCGGAACACAATTAATACAGGGTAAACTAGCTTCTATCAATGGCCACAATGCAACACTAATAATTTGACAAATAATTGAAACACACGTCTCTGCTCTCAAAAAGTAAATCCTGCCGACAACGCCAGTTTGTGGCAGTTGCCGCAGAGGGGAGGATAGGTGAATGTATTTGTTAAAGTTGGTTTGATTACATCATTCACAATTCCGACAACGCCACCTTGGGAGTTTCACCCAAGGAAATATTAACACTTTTTTCAGTTAGAGAGGACACATACTCTAGGTTTGAATACTAATGGAGCAGGAGACGTGGTTTCAATTTATCAAAAATATACAATTTTATTTAGTACAAGTCAATAGTTAAAATGCAGTTCAAAACAGTTTCACAGGGCTGTAGCACGAAGGGAACAATTAATTAGGCGCTGAGGCTTACCGGTGGGGGGATAGGGTCGACGAGTGAGTGGAAGGATCCCCAAACAAACCAAACTTAAATCACCCCAGTCATACATGCAGGAAATAAAACCCCGGGGGAGAATATCACACACAAAAGAGGAGAAGAAAACCACCACCTTGGTCACCAGCACCACCAACTTCAGCTCTCAGTAACTCAGTAGGGAAACAAAGAGGGAAACGCAGTTAGGGCTAAATACGTAAATCAGTTGCAGTTAAAGCAGGACTTTAACTGGTGAGCGAGCTTCCGCAGTAGGCGACGCAAAGCTGGCCAGAAGCAGCAATCAGAAGCAACAATGTGGTAGCTGTAGCCCAAACATTTAGGCAGGATCAACAGCAGTTGTGACGTTACTGCCGATAAACACACTTTCTCCGGTGAAGCAAAACAGCAGATGTCCCTTAACCATTGGATTGGCCCTAGGTTTATGAATAAATACAAATGCAGCATTAATATCAATATAAGTAATGAGGTGGATTGACTAAATAGATCGCCGTACAGCGCACATACAGATCAGGCTTTCCTATCGATGACGCAGAGAGGGGAGAGCTTTTATGGCAGCGTTGACAGGCTGCACCCGGAGGATCCTCCACTAGGTGAGGGAAAGCAGGGCTAAGGCCCGGTCTCAGGTCGGTTAAATTAAATCCTTGCTTCCCTCACTTGCGTCATTTCCCTGCGTCTCTCCAACCAGGGAAGCATGGAGGGACGCAAGGAAACCACGAGAAGCAGGGAAGTGAGTTTTAAGAGCAATGGGACGTCCTTTGCCATGGTCCTTTCCTCCGGAGCGTCACGTGAACCGACGTCTGTTTGTGATGACGC
This sequence comes from Champsocephalus esox, assembly GCA_036324585.1. NCBI lineage: Eukaryota > Metazoa > Chordata > Actinopteri > Perciformes > Channichthyidae > Champsocephalus > Champsocephalus esox. The sequence goes on along the minus strand of CM070493.1, from coordinate 24,483,075 downwards.
CGCACAGCTGTTCCTCTGACAGCAGCCAGCTCTGTCCCCGTTATTTTCACAAACACCCCCGCCTCTGTTAGTACACATTTACTGACATACATTTGTATCATCTGTTGATACCGTTGGAATCTAAATGTTGGAACCGGTTCCGAACCGGAACCGGTTCCAACATTTAGATTCCAACGGTATCATTTAGAAATGTGAATTTCGGTTCCGCTTTTCGATTCCTGAGGAAAAGTTTCTCGCCGCTCTCCGTAGCCTACTGCATGACTGCAGCGGGCCGGGAAATGTAGCGTTGTATCTACATTTCCTACAGTGTAACCTGAGACCAGGGCCGGCCCCTCGCACTGGCATTATAAATGTTCGCCTAGGGCGCCAGATCTGTGGAGGCGCTGCGCTGACAGCTCTGGGAGAAAAAATAAATGTTTTGACCGTTGGTGCTCATCCTAATTTTCGGCCTTGATGTAACAACATTCATAATTAAGTAAATGTAACACCCTTTTCATCCCGGTTACACTTTTCATTTGCCCTGTACGATGGGCGCTGCAAGTGATGAAAATGGGGGTTGTTGGCTTATCTGGCAACCGCAGCTCACAGCCAAAGTGCGCGTGAGCTAGGGAGAAAGGGAGGGTGCACTGGAACCGGCGCTGTTGTTATTAGCATCTGGTGCTAGCTGCTCTTACGGAAGAAGAAGATGTTTCTATAATGATGTGGAGGGAGTCCTCTCCAGTCAGACTGAGAGGCTGATAACTTCAGCTCAGTGAGGTAAAGGACTATCAGTGTTTAGATAGTTCACTTTAGTCTAAGTTATCTCAGTGGGTCTCAAACGTTTTGATCACAATGTATGTAAACACATATTTCCAAGGCACTCTTTTATAATTATTGGGATAAAACAGGTTTGAAATCATTCCAATGTATACTATAGGACAGTAAACCAGACATATCGTTTTAAACTGGATAAAAAAATATGCATAAATAAAATAGTAAAATAAGATCTGAATGAACAACAAAAATAAAATGCATTACATGTAGGCTATTTGTTATTTAATTATTAAAATGTAAACCGATATTTTTCATATGGGTGTTTAGAGTTGTACCCCCTAGATCTAGTCTCTAGTAATTCTGCGTGTGCACCAGATTGAAGCATTTTACTTCAAAATGTTCAAACATTTCTTCCCGGTATGCCTGAGAAGGCAGATATGCTTGTTTTTCTCAACAAGAACTGTTTTTAAAAGTTGGACTGTTGCACTGTTCTAGCTTCAGTGGTTCTCAGGTTAAAGTTACATAGCAGTGAATATAAACAGACTGATTAATGTGAATATTACTTTAAACTAACCTGTGTAAAAGTTTCTCGAATAAATGTAATTTTTTTGGTGAAGAAGCATGTATAATTTTTTTACCCTGCCCCTCAAAGAATCGGAATCGAGAACCGTTAAGAACCAGAATCGAAAAGTAGAATCGGAATCGGAATCGTGGAAATTCAAACGATACCCAACCCTAATGCTACTGCAACATACCTGCACCGGTGGCGGAAGCAAACATGCAAGTGGGGCGGGACTGTGGTACCAACAAACAAGAGACAGCCAGCTAGAAACCTCTGCCCTTTTATAGGGTGCCCCTGGTGGTGATATGCTCAGAAGAGCCACACGAGGAGAATATGCTTTACAAGGGATTAGGATCTCATCCTGCTACATTAGGAATCGACAAGCAGAACCAAAACTAACATTTATGGGCGAAAAACCTCACTTGTCAGTCGGACACGTCAATGGAATTATGTATGTACCAATGTATGGGATGTTGTGATTGAAGGGCTGTTCCCTCTGCATTTTGAACTCCTCCATCGCTACACCCCAGGCAGAGCCTTAAGGTCGGCTGATCAGCTGTTGTTGATAGTGCCTAAGACCAGGCTTAAAACCAGAGGGCATTGAGCTTTTGCAGCGGCTGGCCCTAGGCTCTGGAATACTTTAACCCTCCATGTGAGGTCAGCCCAGAACCTGGGGTTTTTTAAATCAACACATAAAATTAACTTTTTCTCTCTGGCTTTTGTTTAATTATCTATCTATTTATTCATTTATTTAGTTATTTATTTATTCATTTAGTTCTTTATTTTAATATTTATAACATAACATAGGATTTCATAAAGTATTTTTAAAATAGTTTATACATTATTCAAATATAGGAATAGTAGATAGGATTACTTAAAATATAGTACCTTATATTTCATCTTTTTCTCCCTTTAGACCCTTGTGGTTTATTCTTAAAAACCCTTACCCTTACCCACCCTCCATGTTCCCTCTGCTGGTCTATGGTCTTGTATAGGGTAACGGGGTACAGAGTCGCTTAGATAAGCGGGGGAGTGCATCTGACTAAGAGATAGGTTGTTGTGCTCCCTATCTCTGTTTCTTATATATATCTAATATAACTGCTCGTGTCTTGATAGATTGAGTGGGGAAGTTCATGAGATCTTTCTAGAGGGTTATCAAGAATAACTTTTATCCAATGACCTTTTCCCTCTCTGTCTGTGTCTGTGTATTCTCTTGTTCCGATTAACCCAGCCAAATCTTTTTTCTTGTTTTGTATCTATATATACGCCGGGATCTGGAGTTGAGGCTGATCCTCTTGCTGTAGTCCTGTGTCTTGGATCCTCTATCCTGAGTTCTGGATTAAGTCGTGGACATTCAGGTCGTGGCTGAACCTGTCTCTGCGGTCCTGCCTTGGGTCTCGTAATGCTGCTTCCCTGATGGCTTCCACATTATTGTAGCTGACATCCTCGTGGATTCATCTTCTTATTACAGACACATACATTTCCTAACATTCGGTCTATATGCTGTAAAATGTGTTATCTCTTCGTCTAAGGATAGAGGGTGTCGTTTTTCTCATACTGATATTCTGAACAATCTGTGCTGTTGTATTTGCTGTAAAGTGTCTCTACTGTAGGCTATTTTTATTATATGTACAGCACTTGTACTTGTACAGCTCGACCAAAAATCGCTTATAAATGTGCTATATAAATAAAACTTGATTTGATTTGATCCTAAGCCGCAGAACAGCTACCACAGCAAACCCCAGCTCACACCTAGTGGGTAAGTGTGAGAATACTGATAATATCTTATACAGCCCCAGATCCATTGAAGATGCCATAGCCATAGCTCTCCACTCTGCACTGAGCCACCTGGAGCATCGTGGGAGCTACGTCAGATTGCTCTTTATTGACTAAAGCTCAGCGTTCAACACAATCATCCCGGACATTCTAGTTTGCAAACTATCAAACCCATAGGCCTTCCCTAACCCACCTGTTCCTGGATCAAAGATGTCCTCACTAATCGCCCCCAGTGTGTGAGACTTGGCCCCCATCACTCCTCCACCCGCACTCTCAGCACCGGCTCTCCTCAGGGCTGTGTGCTGAGCCCTCTCCTGTATTCGCTCTACACCCACGACTGTAGTTCAGCCCACCCAGAGATAATCATCGTCAAGTTTCCTGACGACACCACTGTGGTGGGGCTTATCTCAGGAGGAGACGAGTCGGCCTACAGGAGTGAGGTACTGAAGCTCTCAGCGTGGTGTTCAGTGAACAACCTGGCACTGAACCCCACAAAAACCAAAGAGATCATTGTAGACTTCAGGAGGAATACTACCGACCTCGCTCCCCTCTACATTAACGGTGAGTGTGTGGATAGGGTCCACACCTTCAAGTTCCTCTGCGTCCTCATCACCAACAACCTTGTCTGGAAGGACAACACCACAGCTGTCATCAAGAAGGCCCAGCAGCATCTGCACTTCCTGAGGGTGCTCAGGAAGAACAACTTGGCCACTAAGCTGCTGGTGACCTTCTACTGCTATACCATCGAGAGCCTATTAACATACTGCATCACATTGTGGTACGCCAGCTGCACTGAGGCAGACAGGATGAGGCTCCAGAGAGTTGTAAAAGCAGCACAGAGGATCATCGGCTGCCCTCTCCCCTCCCTGATGGACAATTACACAAATGTACACAAAGACAGTTTTTAAGAGCCATCATTGGTCTTAACACCTGAAAGTCATACCTCTTAAACATCCTGCATGTGAAATAAATGTGACTCTATATGCATATATATCATTATTATTATTATTATAAATATATACCTACTATTATTACATTATAGATTGTATTTGTATACCCCTGAAAATAATTACTGCACTTTATTCCTAAGTATGTATGCTGCGTGTATTTGTTTTCTTATGTTGTGATGTTTTTTGTTTTGATGGCACCTTTTGAAAGGGAGAAGCATTTATTTATCTCATTGTACATGTATAATGACATTAAACGATTATATTCTATTATATGTTGATGCTTTTGGTTACAAATCAGACTCTAAAAACAATTATTTGTCCATGTTCAGGCCTGTTTTAGGTAAAACAACCTCTGTTAAAGGGGCAATTTATCAAAACTATAAAGGTGCTGCTGAAAAGCCTTCACTGGTTCAGAGGATCTGCAAAGCACTACAAACAGCGCTGTTCTGAAACCACTAAGCAATAGTCACAAGAATCTCAGCCAACATTTTTGGTTTAAAAAAAACAAAACCATAAAGTCGGGGAACAATGAGCAAATAACCCCCAAAACAAGATTATTTCTAATCATCCATCCACCTCCTTTTCTGAAAATCATATACTGATCCTAGAAAAACATAAAACATGTACAGTATATTGGCCATTTAAGGACATGTCTGGCTTGTCAGGGGAAGTTCTGCTGTGATGACTTTAGATTAGGGTATTTGGGCATCCATCCAAACAGCATGACTTTGTTTATGATGATTATTTGAAGAAAAGTTACAGATAAAATATAGAATAAAATGAATACATCTTGTCAGCACTGGGCATGGGCATCATCTCTCTAATAGCAAAGTGACGTATGGTAGAAGGAAGGAAGCATCTGAATTTTTTTATAAACCAGTGAGAACACACAGTACAGTTTGCCCACTTGGCAACAGTTGATGATGGAGATGTCTCTTATTGGTCTAATACTGTCTATAGGTTTATGTGAGCTGAACTCACTTCTTGTTCTGAATAGTTTTGGGGATGGTGTGAAACAAGCGGCTGGGCTTACAGGGGATAGGACTGCTGCTGTGCTTAGCACTAATGCTTCATCTGTGACATGTAAGCTACAAGGTGCCACTCGTCAACCTGCATTCTCTATGGACGGTGACTATGTCATTGGGGGTGTTTTCGCCATTCACAATTACATGCACACAGTGAAGCATAACTACACCACCATGCCCGAGCCACTAAACTGCGCAGGGAGGTTAGTACAGGGAGACTTTGGCTAGACTGTTGGCATATACAGTAGATTGATGTGTATATTGTGAATTTGTGTTGCCATGTAGTTGTATGTAACAAAATGTGGATTTGTTTTCTCTTTCATCAAAATGTATAGTTTAACTGATACATTTCACAATTTTTAAAGAGAGATATGTGTAATTTCGGATTAAATTGACCATTGAAACAATTCAGCAAAGTTATTGTGAATTTTGGATATCAAGTGTTTGGGATTTTGAAACATGTTTATTTTTTTGTATTTAATTGGTTCACATAAAGCCTAAAGAGAAGCTGTTCCTTATTATCCAGACCATACATTTGAATTGCAGTCATCTTGTAGTCTATCACGTATTATTTTTAAATCTTAAAGTTTTAACATCAACACCGATGTCTGTGTGCAGCATTGACTCCCGTGAACTGCGCTTCTTACGTGCAATGGTCTTCGCCATTGAGCAGATTAACAACAGCACAAAGCTGCTTCCGGGGATCAAGCTTGGTTTTGAGATCTACGACTCATGTTCTTCGGTGTCTGTGGCGGTGCATGTTGCATTTCAGCTTTCAGGGGGACTGGACCCGGTGTTTAACACCGGCGACAAATGCTCACAGTCTGGTATGGTGATGGCCGTCGTTGGTGAGTCTGGGTCCACGCCTTCCATCAGTATGTCGCGCATCATCGGGCCCTTCAACATACCTCAAGTAAATATTAAGAATTTATTGCAAACTGTGTTTGAGTCCATTACTTGTTTTGCCTCTGTCCCGTTAAATAACTGTTGTTTTCTTTAGGTGAGCCACTTTGCCACGTGTGCATGCCTGTCTGATAAGCAGCAGTACCCGAGTTTCTTCAGAACAATCCCAAGTGATCAATTCCAGGCTGACGCGCTGGCCAAGCTGGTCAAACACTTTGGCTGGACTTGGATAGGTGCTGTCCGGGCGGATTCGGACTATGGCAACAATGGCATGGCGTCTTTCCTGCATGCAGCACGTAAAGAGGGGATCTGTGTGGAATACTCTGAGTCTTTCTATCGGACCCACCCACGTAGCCGGATCCAGAGAGTAGCTGACGTTATCCGCAGGTTTCAATATCACTGATTCTCCTTTAGTTCACTGTGCTGAAACTGACCTTCTGCAAAGAAAAACCAAAACAAGTTCTATGAGTGATGGAACATGTTTTTATTACAACAGGAAATGTGCCAATATATCTGTTGCTCATCTCTTATGTTTTGTTTGTCTTCATACTTATGACTTACATTGTTATAAAAGACAATATTAGTCTTATATTATAACTATTGTTATATATCATTGAACGTCCCTCCAGGTCAACGGCTAAGGTTGTTGTGGCATTTATTTCCCCTGGAGATATGAAGATTTTGCTGGAGGAACTGTCACGCAAGCCTTCTCCACCTCGCCAGTGGATAGGTAGTGAGGCCTGGGTAACCGACCGAGACATGCTGAGGTTCAGCTTCCTTGCTGGAGCCATCGGATTTGGCATTGAAAAATCTGTCATCCCAGGTCTGAGGGACTTCCTGCTGGATCTCTCTCCCTCTAAAGTGGCTGACTCCACATTGCTTACCATGTTCTGGGAGGAAGCATTCAACTGCAGGCTGGTAAAAAGTGAGAAAGTTGTGCCAATTTTAAACATACATGACACTCACAGTAGTGTCTTAATTGTGTTCGTTTTTTTTTATTTTCTGTCAAAGTGAAGCTCCCTGAATTTATCAGCCTGTTAAAGACCAAACCCCAGATTTTTACTGAAAGGGAAATCTAACATTTTTAATGAAATACATGAGGCGGACATAAGGTGCATCTCGATGAATGATCTCACAATGTGATGTTCAGGTCATGTTTATTAACAATGCTGTCTAATATATTGTAAATAACATACATGTACATTATTCTACTTAGGCTATTATGCATTGATTACAGACTTTTTATTTATTTAGATGAAAGCTATTTATTCCTCAATGCACAACAATGTAGGGAAAGTCTCCCTTCAAAAATGGTGATAAAATAAATGCTGAAAAAAAATCACGCTCTAGAATATGTTTATCCAAAACATATCGTGCAGAGTTAAAATATATGTAAAAAATATATATACATAAATTGTGGAATATATTTGTTGACAGGTTACAGTCATTGTAAAATCAAGAAGATGAACTGTAAAAAGGAATGTAGTAAATGTATGCTTCATGAGAAGTAATATATACACCGTATTACATTACATTTGACTTGTTAGACGCTTTTATCCAAAGTGACTTACATACGGTATATTTACATACATAATGTAGGTGAGCTAAAGAGTAAGTACAATTATTTAAATGAAGCAGGACAGTATCAAAGTCCTGACTTCAAGAGTTCAGCAGTCTTATTGCGTATTGAATCAAGCTGTGTAGGCCTGTAAGTGTGTTACCGTCTACCAGACAGCAAAGGGCAGAATGTTTATTTCTAGTGTGATAAGGGTCTCTGATGATCCTGTACTGCTGGTTCTAGTCTTCCTCATCCATAATTATAACAGGGCAAGTCAGTATTAAATTAAAAGAGGAAATATTTTGCCTTATATAATTGTAAGTATTTGTCTGATGACTAATTTGTGTAAATATGAGCTGCTAAAATAAACTAATAACTTAAAAAACAGATGGACATGTCCGCAAAACAGTGATTTGAAATGTGATCCTGCAATGCATGTTTGGCAGATTAAATAACACAATACACACAAAGAATGAATGTAATCGTCATGGCTAAAAACACCTCCCTCTGTCTCTGTGTTTTTAGGTGAAGCCACAGACAGGAGTGTGTGTGATGGAACTGAAGATATAAAGACGCTCCAGAGCTCATACACTGACACATCTCAACTTAGAATCACTAACATGGCGTACAAGGCTGTCTATGCAATAGCGCATGCCATTCATAACGCAGTGTGTCAGAAAACTGATTCTACTACACAGTGTGATAAGTTCACTAAGCTAGAGGCCAAAGAGGTCAGTACAAATAATGATGTTATTTTAAGCTCCACGTCTATGTTATGAAATGAATGCTCATTTTATTTTAAATGATATATTTTTTCCCTTCACTGCCTTCCTTTACTTCATCCCTAGGTTCTTAATCAGCTGAAAAAAGTAAATTTTTCCCAAAATGGTTATGATGTGTCATTTGATGCCAACGGGGATCCTGTGGCCACATATGAGCTGGTAAACTGGCAAAGAAATGAGAGTGGCAGCATTGAGTTGGTGACTGTGGGGCAATATGATTCATCGCTGCCGGTGGGCCAGGAGTTCCTTATCAACAGGAACCTCACCTGGGTGGAGGGTGGCACACAGGTGAGGAGCCCCAAAGCAATAGTTTAACATATTACATTTTCATATCATCTCAAAGGGTATGATGTCTCATACCTCGGTACCTCATTAAAATTCCGATGTTATGAATAATGAGAGAGTATTTTTAACATGAAATGTTATGTTTAATTGTTTAAAATTGTTTACTTTACTTTAAAAAGGACAAAACAGAAATGCAAAAGACACAAAGAAAAACATTGTGAAGAAAAAAACATGAATGTATCCATTTATAATTTTAGCTTCAGAGCACACTAGTCTACATGTGAGTTAATTTGTATATATGTGACAGGTGCCTGTGTCAGTGTGCACTGACAGCTGTCCTTCAGGAACTCGTAAAGTGCTTCAGAAAGGAAAACCCATCTGCTGTTATGACTGTACACCGTGTCCCGAGGGAGAGATTAGCAATGCTACAGGTATTTGTTTTTTTAATGTATGTCTACAACATAACATGTAAATTCTAACTGCTTAAAGCTCTTTTCCTTTTTTTTCAGATTCCTTTGATTGTTTCCCTTGCCCCAAGGAATTCTGGCCTAATGCAGAGAGAGATACATGTCTTCCCAAACCTGTAGAGTTTCTTTCCTTCAACGAGCCCCTTGGAATCGTCTTGGCTGCTTTTTCAATCGGTGGTGCCTGTCTCACCATTATAACAGCGGCTGTGTTCTATCGTCACAGGAGCTCACCAATTGTCAGGGCCAACAACTCTGAGCTGAGCTTCTTGCTGCTCTTCTCTCTGACTCTATGTTTCTTATGTTCATTAACGTTCATTGGAGCTCCCTCGGAATGGTCCTGCATGCTGCGCCACACAGCGTTTGGGATCACATTCGTCCTCTGCATGTCTTGTGTTCTTGGAAAAACTATTGTAGTTCTGACGGCCTTCAAAGCTACACTACCAGGTAGTAATTTGATGAAATGGTTTGGGCCTTCACAGCAAAGATTGACTGTAGTGTCTTTCACGTTTATTCAAGTTTTAATATGTACTATTTGGTTAGTTCTTAGTCCCCCCTTTGCAATGAAAAACCTCACGACATACAAGGAGAGAATCATCCTTGAGTGTACCTTAGGATCAGCTTTGGGGTTCTGGGCTGTACTTGGGTATATAGGCTTACTGGCTGTCTTTTGCTTTGTGTTAGCTGTCCTAGCTCGGAAACTACCTAATAACTTTAATGAAGCCAAGCTTATCACATTCAGCATGTTGATATTCTGTGCAGTCTGGATCACATTTATCCCAGCATATGTCAGCTCTCCTGGGAAATTTACTGTGGCTGTGGAGATATTTGCCATTCTGGCCTCCAGTTTTGGACTAATTACGTGTATATTCGCTCCAAAATGTTTTATTATTTTATTTAAGCCAGAGAAAAACAGCAAGAAACATTTAATGAACAGGGGTTTGTAAAAAATGTAGATGGCTTTATAAAGCTTATACTGTGCACATTCAAATATGCTTTCCTTGTTGATTTAAATATTCATATTGGAGTTTCTTTATAATCAATATTTTACTAATTGTAATGTAATTTTGTGAATTTAATAATAATACCCTATTTTACAATACATTTTGATCAATTACTGAAAATATAAAATAAAGTGAATAAATAAAGTCAACATTCAGACCGTGTGCGGTACTTGATTAACTGTCAGGGTAGAGCGAAGCAGGCAGGACCCAAATGCAGATTTCACAGAAAATACCTTTATTTCAAGGTTAAATAGTAACAAACAGAACTCATCCCTGTGAACACAGTCAAAGACAAACAAGGATCTCACAAAGAATAACAGGAAAAGACTAACCTAAATGCACACAGGACTAATCAAAGAAACAAGAGGCAGGGGGAGTGCTTAAGTCCGGGGGCCCGGGGACTCACGGTGTGCAAGGTTATGGAAGTGCGCATGTGAGGGAGACATGCTGGAGGTCATTAGTCCGTCCTTTGGGGCTCTGTGAGGGGCCACAGAGAGGTGGTGTTCCCGGTCTCTATCCTGGAGGTGTGAAATAAGCAGCCCATGTGAGGGAGGCATGCTGGAGATCATTAGTCCGTCCTTTGATGCACTATTCCCCGCCTTTCAAACACTTTTCCTGGGTTTTAGCCTGTCATTCTTCACGATATCATTTAACATTGACCCTATCCTGAAAATGTACATATTCTGTGCATTTCCCGACCATTTAAACATTATTTCTGGCTTGTAAAGTACAATGATGAGCCCTGGTAGTATCAGACTATTTCAAACAACTTTTCCCCGCATTTACTTATTCCTGAAACAAGTGAAATGTTGTACTTTCACACACGTGTCTTCGCTTCAACCTCAACAAACTCTCTCCTGTACCATCTGTATGAGGCACTATTTTCGTATACTTTTTGTTCATTTTCACCCCTTTTTCCCTGGTTCTCAAAAAAAGTACTCAGACAAATTTAGACTCTGGAGGAATGTAAGGGGAGTTGACAGGGGACTCTACCCGCATTATGAGGCACTATTTTCGGATACTTTTTTACATTTTCTGTACAGCCTGCTCTCTGGGTTCACGGGTTCACTCTGCCTTCTATTTACACCACTTTTCCCAACGTTTCAAACCCTTTTCCTGGGTAAAATTAGGTCTGTCACTTTGGGTAACCGCACCACTCTCGGACGTCTCCCGAGAGTGGACGTCCATTGCCTCTAAATGGGTTAGGATCTGGTGGCAGCGGGACCTCTGACTGAACAGGATTCGGAGTTGGCAGGACCCCCGGCGAGACAGGTGACGGCGGGACCCCCAACAGGACAGGGCACGGAGTTGGCAGGACTCCCAGCGGAACCCCCAACGAAACAGGACAAGGAGTTGGCAGGACCCCCAGCTAGACAGGTGACAGCGGAACCCCCAACGGACCAGGACATGGGGTTGGCAGGACCCCCGACAAAAGAGGTGTCGGCTGGACCCACAACGGAACAGGACATGGGGTTGGCAGGACCCCCAGCAGAACAGTAGTCGGCGGGACTCCCAACAGGACAGGACACAGAGTTGTTAGGACCCTCAGCGGAACCCCCAATGAAGCAGGACAAGGAGTTGGCAGGACCCCCGGCGAGACAGGTGATGGCGGGACCCCCAACGGAACAGGACACAGAGTTGTCAGGACCCCCAGCATAACCCCCAACGGACCAGGACATTGGGTTGGCAGGACCCCCGGCAGAACAGTAGTCGGCGGGACCCCCAACGGGACAGGACACGGAGTTGTCAGGACCCTCAGCGGAACCCCCAACTAAACAGGACAAGGAGTTGGCAGGACCCCCGGCAAGACAGGTGACAACGGGAATGGAACAGGACACATAGTTGGGACTTGAGAAGGGACTAGAGAAGGGAAATGAGAAGGGATTTGAGAAGGGACTTGAGAGGGGACTTGAGAGAGGACTAGAGAAGGGACTTGAGATGGGACTTGAGAGGGGATTTGAGAAGGGACTAGAGAAGAGACTAGAATAGGGACTTGAGTTGGGACGAGAGAAGGGACTAGAGGAGGGACCATGGCTGCTGGGGCCCGGGACCATGCCTGCTGGGGCCTGAACCAGGGCCTGAACCATGGCTGCTGGGGCTGGTACTGGAGCCGGAACCATGGCTGCTGGGGCCGGTACTGGAGCCGGAACCATGGCTGCTGGGGCCTGTACTGGAGCCCAAAGCATGGCTTCTGGGGCTCTGGCTTCTAGCCTGGACTTGCGACTCCTTCTCTTAGGAGCCTTTTGGAGGCCCCGTGGACCTCCAAAAGCCAGACGAGTACCCGAGAACGGATCCTGGACGGGAGCAGGACATGGAGAAGAAGCAGGGGCTACCTCCAGACAGAACATACCGAGACGTATGGTGTTAGGTTGGGAATTGGGAGGCAAGGGGCTAGCATACCTGGGGCTAGCAGACCGGGAATCACATGTCGGGAGGAAGTCCATAATCTAGCCAGGTAAGAACTTCACTAAACATGGCTTCTCTGTTGCCATCTGTTGCGCCTCTGCCAGAGCAGCCTCTTTCTGCTGAACACTGGATGCTCCCCCCCACCTACCATAGCAGAAAGCCAATGAATAATAGGTAGCCAATAGGTAAAACTATGTAACTCCACCTCAAATGGATCATCTGCTGGATTCATCTTTGGTGAGATCCTTCTGTCAGGGTAGAGCGAAGCAGGCAGGACTCAAATGCAGATTTCACAGAAAATACCTTTATTTCAAGGTTAAATAGTAACAAACAGAACTCTTCCCCGTGAACACAGTCAAAGACAAACAAGGATCTCAAAAAGACTAACAGGAAAAAACTAACCTAAATGCACACAGGACTAATCAAAGAAACAAGAGACAGGTGAGGAGGGAGGAGAAAACACGGGGCACAAGGTGGACACAATCAGGAAATCAAAGACAGATCTTGACAAGACAAAACACAACACAGACAGATCGTGACATTAACATTTCCAAAAAAATATGAAATACTGCATAATCGTAAGAAAAGCTGGCTGAATTGCTATAACATTATTGTCATTATTTTGAATATTCTTATTATTATATTTAAAATATAACCATTCAAAGATTGCATCTTTTGGGACACAGCATACCAACTGAAACACAATGCTCAGCTGTGAATCAAGCATACGCACCATTATAACATGCACATTAGCTTTACAAATTATGATGTAGCTACCAGTGTTGGGTCTTGTTTTGTTTGGTCTAAAATACATCTGATGTTTCTGAATCATCGTCTTAAAAGGCAACAATGAAAAATAAAATGCAATTGTTCGAATGGAATTTCATTAAGTATATTTTGTATCATCCTTTAATGTAAATTATCAAAAGTAACCTGGAATTGTTCCAGTCTTAGTAATAGACACTTAAAAACCTTTGAATACTATTGTTTGAAATGAATGTAATAATCAATCACATTATTAGTCAATATCCAAACACATTTCAAACGAGCCATAGTCTTCACCTATGCAATTGTTTTTGTTGTGATTGGTTAAACCAAATATTATGGGCCTTTATAGGGTCAGTATGTAGACTACAAGTTGTGCTTGCCGGAGCTCCTGCCTGGCTGCTTATTTGTTCCTTATTTAGCCTGGTTTTTCCAGTTGTTTTGAATGTTCCCAAAAGTGTGATGGGAAGTAAATAACTATATTAAGAGAGAGGTGGGTTGAAAGAAGAAGGGACTGTAACAGTGTAACAGAGAAACAAAGGAGTTTGGGAATACTCTAGATCAGGGATGGGCAAATGGCGGCCCGTGGGCCGCATGCGGCATGCGGCCCGCGGGTCGCCATTTGCGGCCCTCGGATCAATTTAGAAAACAAGGTAATTCAAAAAAAAATTATATATTTTTTTAATTAAAAAAAAATTATATATTTTTTTTAACTTATATTACTGATATGTGATTTCGTTCGGCAGCCAAATACCACGAAATAATCTGTGACGTGTTTGTGTGTATTGTGTTTGTTTCCCGGGGGAAACTCACAAGAAACACCGGCTGTTGTTATGCCTGCTGTGACGTTAAATTACTCCGTTCTCCGCTTGTAATTATGCCGTTACAAGCTTCAAAGTTGTATTCATCATGAATTTGAATTTGGCAAAACGAGTTTAATATTCTAAAAGTCAAGACTGTATTTATTTGAAATCAGATGAAAACAAACTGTAACGAACCCCGAAAAACTAGTTTTTTTACACAAATTTCCGACTGATTTCGATAGAGCGGGTAACATATGAACACGGCCCTATGTGGATGTCAGCATGAGCAAGAGAAAGATATTTGAGGAAAATCGTGTTTTCCAAGAAAAGTGGGAGAACGAGTATCTTTTCACTGAATTCAGGGGTAAACCACAATGTTTAATATGTTTGCAGACCGTTGCTGTCATGAAAGTAAGCAACTTGAGCCGCCACTACAACACTGTGCACAAGGACAAATATGACAGGTACACCGGGGCTGCCAGAGCAGCGATCCTAGCGGACCTGAAAGGGAAAGTACAAAAACAACAGTGCTTTTTCACCCAGGTCACAAGTGTCCAAGAATCAAGTCTGAAAGCATCATATGCTGTCTCACTCCAGCTTGCCAAAGCAAAGAAGCCACTATCAGAAGGAGAGTTGGTGAAAACATGCGCGATTGAGATGGCTAACGCCTTTGGAAATGAGAAAATGGCTAAACATTTTGAAACTGTGTCCCTCTCCCGACGCACAGTGACTCGCAGGATTTTTGACATTCAAAGTCATGTGGAGGAAAAGTTGAAACAAATCATGTCTGACTGTTCATACTTTTCGTTAGCGTTAGATGAGAGTACAGACGTTACCGATGTTAGCCAGCTACTGGTGTACGCAAGATCAATAAATGCGTCATTTGATGTACACGAGGAACTATTAAAACTTGTACCACTGCACGGCACAACAAAGGGATCGGACATTTTCGAGGCAGTGAAGGGTGTTGTCAGCGAATATGGTGGATTTGACAAGCTATCTGCCGTTGTTACTGATGGGGCTCCATCAATGCAAGGAAGGCGCACTGGCTTCGCTGGACTTCTCCGTCAAAGTGGTGTGGATTGCCCGATACTGCACTGCATCATACACCAGGAGGCCCTCTGTGCAAATAATCTGAACTTCACACATGTCATGGATGTGGTAACAAAAGTTACCAATCTGATTCGGGGGGGGAACAGGTCTCTAAATCATCGGAAATTCACAGCCTTTCTAGAGGAGGTGGATGCTGCCTACGGTGATTTACAGCTGCACACAGACATCAGGTGGATGAGCCGTGGTAAATGCCTGGAGAGGTTTTACGCACTGCGGCTCGAAATTCCCGTGTTTTTGGAGAACAGCCTTACTGCGGATACAAGTGCGTCCTGTGACACATTGAGGGATCCACACTTTCTCTGTGACATGGCCTTTCTCACTGATATAAGTGGACATCTCAATTGCTTGAATGTCTGGTTGCAAGGCAAAGATCAGACCGTTTCCGACCTTTTTGATCATGTGAATAGTTTTCAGATGAAACTCAGCCTGTTCAGAGATAACCTTGCGTCAGATCCCCCAAATTTGACACACTTCCCCGCATGTGGAGAGCTGCGCAATGACATCCCCGAATTGGCCGAATGTGAGATGACGATCCACCGCTACAGAGAAGCCCTTAAAATGTTGCAGGATCAATTCAACAATCGCTTTCAGGATTTCCACGACATGCGAGGCACAATCCAGCTTTTCACTGACCCCATCTCAGCGGTTGTGAATGACCAGCCACCATTTTTCCAAATGAAACGGAATGAGAGGGGAGTGTCGTTTGGAGACTGTTGCCCAAGACTCGCTTCCCTCACTTGAGAGATTTTGCGCTTAAACAGGCCAGCATGTTCGGGAGCACATACATATGTGAGAGCAACTTCTCCATGATGAAGCACATCAAATCAAAAGAGAGAAACAGACTGTCAGACGAAACGCTGTTTCATCTGATGCAGCTTGGATGCACTGGCATCGATGTTGACATTCCCCTTATTGTGCATAAGCAGAGACAGGCTACAAGTCTCTTAAATTCCAGTTAGACAACTAATGTATGGGTTAGTGTTCATGTTTATGTCATGTTAGAGCAGGGGTTATTCTCGCCCGCCGCTTCCAGAGGCCCCAGGTGTGCGGCTGGGCTGAGCAGCTGTGAGCGCAGCTTTCTGCTGTGGATGAGAGGGGGGGGGGCAGATCTGAGAGATGGGGGGGGTCATGTTACTGTTTAATCTTAATGCACACTTTCCAATAGTTTAAAAGTTGTATTCCACTGTTAAATAACCTGGTCAATACAAACATGCCACTTGTAAAAATTAAATAACATTTCTGTGAACTGATGTTTGTTTTGTGAGCTTATTAGAGGATGTTCCCTTAAAGATAGAAACATATCAATGAAAATGTCAAACTTAGTATATGTGTTAATAATTACATACAATACGTGGAATTTGTGTTTTTGTGTGTTCCAATTGAATCTGCGCCCCCCTGGTGGCCAGTACATACATTATTTGGCTCCCACCATCATCAAAGTTGCCCATCCCTGCTCTAGATCAAGTGAGAGGTGTTGCATCTATCTTACCTCAGTGTGTGAAACTGGCAGACAGTGAGCCTTTGGCCCTGCAGTCGGGAGGGGATGTTGTGATTGGAGGGCTGTTCCCTCTGCATTTTGTGGCTTCTAAGCTGCAGAACAGCTACCACAGCAAACCCCCAACCCAGTCTCACAGCATTTCGTGTTCACCAACACGATTTTTAATCTATTGATTCGTGTTCACCAACACGATTTTCCCCTTTTTTTCGTGTTGCACAGCACGATTTTAAAAGCAATGTATTTCTACTGGTAATGTGTTTCGTGCCTGCAGCACGTCTTTTTCTCCGGTTGGGTCGTGAAAGACCGGAAGCTGTGTGGTTCATAAAAACATGTTATTACTCAATATCAAGCCACAATTATTGCTTTTATTTTAAATCGTATAATTTCAGACTTTTGTTGCTGTCTGTGAGGAAAATAAATGGGGCTCAGAGCCTCAGGATACTGAAATCTGTATTTTTAAATATTTTTTTCCTTCTAATTTGTTATTCTTTTCAAAATAACACACTGTTATTTACTCACCAATAACAAACAATTATCCTTGCTTTTATGTATTGGTTTAATTCCATAATCTCGGGCTTTTTTGGTGTCTGTCAGGAACTGAATTTCAAAACAAAAATAACCGGAAACCGACGTAGGCATTTCGAGCGATTACCCAAGATCCTCAGCTATGGTTTTAAGCTCGCTGATTGGATGTGTTAGCCGCAATGCATGCTGGGATTTGGTGTTTATATTATATGAAATCCGGAAAACATTTTAAAAGAATAAAATAATACTTAATTCCGAGTGCTCTTGCTTTTCTCTTTGAAAGTCATCACATAACGGCATTCTAATACACGGTTCGGCTGCATTACATTACAGATCTGCCGTAGTTCTTTATTTATAGTTCTGTGTGGTTCACAAAAACATGTTTTTATGAACCACACAGCTTCCAGTCTTCCACGACCCGACCGGAGAAAAAGACGTGCTGCAGCCTGGAGGCACGAAACACATTACCAGTAGAAATACATTGCTTTTAAAATCGTGCTGTGCAACACGAATCGTGTTGGTGAACACGAATCAATAGATTAAAAATCGTGTTGGTGAACACGAAATGCTATGAGACTGGGTTGAAACCCCAGCTCAAACCTAGTGGGTAAGTTTGAGGATACTGATGATATCTTATACAGGTCCCTGTTGATGCTTTTGGTTACAAATCAGACTCTAAAAACTATAATTTGTCCTTGTTCAGGCCTGTTTTAGGTACAACAACCTCTGTTAAAGGGGCAACTTATGAAAACTATAAAGGTGCTGCTGAAAAGCCTTCACTGGTTCAGAGGATCTGCACAGCACAACAAACAGCATTGTTCGGAAACCACTAAGCAACAGTCACAAGAATCTCAGCCAAGATCTTTGCTTTAAAAAAAACAAAACCATAAAGCTAAAAAGATGGGGAACAATGAGCAAATAACCCCCAAAACAAGATTATTTCTAATCATCGATCCACCTCCTTTTCTGAAAATCATATACTGATCCTAGAAAAACATAAAACATGTACAGTATATTGGCCATTTAAGGACATGTCTGGCTTGTCAGGGGAAGTTCTGCTGTGATGACTTTAGATTAGGGTATTTGGGCATCCATCCAAACAGCATGACTTTGTTTATGATGATTATTTGAAGAAAAGTTACATATAAAATATAGAATAAAATAAATACATCTTGTCAGCGCTGGGCATGGGCATCATCTCTCTAATAGCAAAGTGACGTATGGTAGAAGGAGGGAAGCGTCTGAAAAACGTTATAAACCAGTGAGAACACACAGTACAGTTTGCCCACTTGGTGACAGTTGATGATGGAGATGTCTCTTATTGGTCTGATACTGTCTATAGCTTTATGTGAGCTGAAGTCAGTTCTTGTTCTGAATAGTTTTGGGGATGGTGTGAAACAAGCGGCTGGGCTTACAGGGGATAGGACTGCTGCTGTGCTTAGCACTAATGCTTCATCTGTGACATGTAAGCTACAAGGTACCACTCGTCAACCTGCATTCTCTCTGGATGGTGACTATGTCATTGGGGGTGTTTTCTCCTTTCACTATTACATGCACACTGTGAAGCATAACTACACCACCATGCCCGAGCCACTAAGCTGCGCAGGGAGGTTAGTACAGTATATTGATGTTTATATCGTGAATTTGTGTTGTAATGTACTGTGTTGTATGTACAAACTCTAAAAATAATAATCATTTATAAATCTTTTAGTTTCTTAACATACTTAACCATTTGTTGAATGGAGAAATGTGAAACTTACGATGTATTGGACCATTGCATCGATTGTGAATATTGGATATATAATCAAGTGTTTGGGTTTTTGACAGATGAAATTCCCATAAAGCCTACAGAGATGCTATTCGTTATTATCCAGACCATATATTTGAATTTCAGTCATCTTTTAGTATATCACGTATTATTTTTAAATCTTAAAGTTTTAACATTAACAACGATGTCTTTGTGCAGCATCAACTCCCGTGGACTGCGCTTCTCACGTGCAATGGTCTTCGCCATCGAGCAGATTAACAACAGCACAGAGCTGCTTCCGGGGATCAAGCTTGGTTATGAGATCTATGACTCATGTTCCTCGGTGTCTGTGGCGGTGAATGTTGCATTTCAGCTTTCAGGGGGACTGGACCCGGTGTTTAACACCGGCGACAAATGCTCGCAGTCTGGTATGGTCATGGGCGTCGTTGGTGCGTCTGGGTCCACGCGTTCCATCAGTATGTCACACATCATCGGGCCCTTCAACATACCTCAAGTAAATTGAGATGGCGCCTGTGTCGGCCCGCCGCTCCCTGAGTTTAGGACTAGCTATCCTGTTTATTTTCTATGTTTGTCAGAATGTGTCTGCTCTGCTCACCTACGATCGCCAAGCTCTCCTCCACCTCAGACCCTCATTGGAGTTGATACTGCTGCCCAAACTCACATCCGACTACCATACATCATCGTCGTCCCCTCTACTGTGGGATATTCCCTCATACCTTCGACGGCAGCCTCACCGAAAGCGCTTCAGACGCCGGGGAAAGCGCGCTGGTGCGCTGGTCCACCTAAGGACATACCTGAGGGATTCTTCTGCTGCTTCTTCACGCCTCGGATGCCACGGCCCTCCCGCTGCACGACATCGTTGGATTCGGGGTATTCTTCCGGAGCTGCGGCCTCTGCTGGTTCCGCTGGCAGCCCCTCCAGCTCCTCCAGCCGGATTGACCGGCCCGCGCGGTGTCCAGCCCGCAAATCTTCGTCAGCTGAGACGCTCTACACCTTCTGCCAGACCGGAGCCGGAGCGTCAACTTAGCATGGCCTTGCTTAATGCTAGGTCAATAGCTAACAAGACGTTTCTGCTCAATGACTTCTTCACCTCTCGTCAACTGGACTTCATGTTTCTGACGGAGACCTGGGTCCATGCTGGCGAGTATACTCCGTTCTCTGAACTTGTTCCCCCTGACTGTACTTTCTTCAGCTCCCCCCATACCACCGGCCATTGTGGGGGCATAGCATCAGTGTTTAGAGCTAGCCTCCAATGTAGATTGCTTCACCCTGTAACAAGTTACGCTAGCTTTGAGTTACAGCTGTTTGAACTGAATCCGGCCTCGCCTGTGCTCTGCGCTGTTGTATATCGTCCGCCAAAATGCAATAAGGACTTCATAAATGACTTTTCTGACTTTCTGTCCGGGATCATGGTGAAATATGATCGTGTTTTGATCTCCGGAGATTTTAATGTGCATGTGTGTTGCGAGTCAAAACCCCTGGTTAGGGACTTTTTAAATCTCCTCGATTATTTTGGTCTAGTTCAGTCCGTGGCTGGCCCAACACACGAAAAAGGACACATTTTAGATTTAGTATTATCGTTCGGACTATCTGTATTTGTGGATGAAATCGGTGAAGCAACAGGTATCTCAGACCATTTACCTGTTGTGTTTACAACCTCGATCCCTAGCGCAGGGCTCGAGTCGCGAGCCCCTGCACGTCATCTGCGTTTAATTAACCCATTGACGGCCTCACAGTTTTCTGATGTTTTTAATGCTTCTCTGATCTGTAAATTAGAGATGAACTGTGCTTTTAGTGCTGATGAGCTTATCTCTATGTTTGACTCGACATGTACACAAATACTTGACTCTGTTGCTCCGTTTACGCTTAGACGCACCAAAGTTCTCCCACAGCCGTGGCTCAGTGACTGTACTCGTGCTCTCAGACGCGCTTGCAGGCGTGCAGAGAGAAAGTGGAAGAAGGATGGACTCCATGTCTCCTTGGAAATCCTTCGTGCTTGCCTTTCTGACTACCAGACGGCAGTCAAAGCAGCCAAGACAGAGCACATTTCTCTGTTAATCTCTAAGAACACCCACAAACCTCAGGTTCTTTTTAATGTCCTCAACTCGATCATCAATCCCTGTGATGTTTCTCCAATTGTACCATCGACTACTCTCTGTGATAAGTTTCTGTCTTTTTTGTATTGAAAAAGTATCTGCTCTTAGGCTAGCCCACACTAGTGCTAACCCAGATTCTGCCCCTCTTCTGTGCGCTGCTGTCCTCGACCACTTTGAGCCTGTATCCCTCTCTTCTCTCTCAGATGTTGTCAAGCACCTGCGGCCGACAAACTGCACCTCAGACAGCATTCCCTCTTTTAGTACTTATAAACACCTCTCTCAGGTTGTGTCCCAGCTGCCTTCAAACATGCTGTGGTCAAGCCACTGCTAAAAAAGAAAAATCTCGACCCCTCCATTCTTGCAAATGTTAGGCCCATCTCCCAGCTACCGTTTTTATCTAAAGCACTGGAGCGAGTAGTCTACGCCCAGCTGCAGTCTTTTTTAACCACGCATGGCATCCATGAAAAGTTTCAGTCTGGTTTCAAACCAATGCGCAGCACTGAAACAGCCCTTTTAAGAGTTTTTAATGATCTCCTCCTAGCCGCCGACTCAGGTAGCTCAGCTGTCCTGGTGCTGTTGGATCTGACAGCGGCGTTCGATACCATGGACCACAGCATTCTGTTGTCGCGGCTCGAACAGTCCGCAGGCATCACAGGCTCTGCTCTGGCATGGTTCAGGTCCTACCTAACAGACCATAGCCATTCAGTGCAGCTAGGTGCCTTCTCCTCTGCAAAAGCCCCCCTTACCTGTGGGGTTCCCCAAGGTTCTATTCTGGGCCCCATCCTCTTTTTATTATATATACTGCCCCTAGGTGAAATTCTCTCCAAGCACAACATCCTCTTCCACTGCTACGCTGATGACGTTCAGATATATCTACCTCTCAATGCTAATGCCAACTCCTTACAGCAATTGATGGACTGCTTGGCTGAAATTAAATCCTGGCTGAGCCAAAACTTCCTCACCCTCAACGAGAACAAGACCGAGGTAATTTTTTTTGGACCCCAACCTCCGGCCTCCCAGGTTGACATTCTTGGCTCCCTGAGTAAAAACATCCTCCCCGCTGTAACGAACCTTGGAGTAACCTTCAATAGCACTTTTAAATTCGATAAACAGGTCAGCAGCGTAGTCAAAACCTGCTTTTTTAAATTACAACTATTGGCTAAGACCAAGTCGTTTTTATCTTTTAAAGACTTAGAGAGGGTAATTAACGCTTTTGTGACATCGCGACTGGACTACTGCAACGCTTTGTATGTGGGCATGGATCAGGCATCCATAAAACGCCTGCAGCTAGTACAGAACGCAGCTGCACGTCTCCTGACTGGCCACAAAAGGCGTGACCACATTACCCCCATTCTGGCCTCACTTCACTGGCTTCCAGTTCGGTTCCGAATAGATTATAGAACTCCTTTTATTTGTTTTTAAGGCCCTAAACGGGCTGGCTCCGGCTTATATAGCTGACTTAATCCAGCGATACACCCCAGCCAGAGCTCTAAGGTCTGCCGACCAAATGCTGCTGGTAGTGCCGAAAACCAGGCTAAAAACTAGAGGGCACCGAGCCTTCGCAGCAGCTGGTCCCAGGCTCTGGAACACTCTGCCCTTACCTGTGAGGTCGGCCCAGACACTAGGGGCTTTTAAATCCTCTCTAAAAACACACTTTTTCTCTCTGGCCTTTTAAAAGTGAGCAGAGCATGACATTTTTCATTTTGTATTTTAACTGTCTGCCTTTATATTTGTTGTTTTTAACTTAAATGCTACAAATTGCAATATGTTCCGTATATTTTTTATTCATGTACAGCACTTAAAATGTGCTTTATAAATAAACTTGATTTGATATAAATAAACTTGATTTGATTCCTTTAGGTGAGCTACTTTGCCACGTGTGCATGCCTGTCTGATAAGCAGCAGTACCCAAGTTTCTTCAGAACAATCCCGAGTGATCAATTCCAGGCTGACGCGCTGGCCAAACTGGTAAAGCACTTTGGCTGGACTTGGATAGGTGCTGTCCGGGCGGATTCGGACTATGGCAACAATGGCATTGCATCTTTCCTGCATGCAGCACGTAAGGAGGAGATCTGTGTGGAATACTCCGAGTCTTTCTATCGGACCCACCCACGCAAGGCAAGGCAAGGCAAGGCAAGGCAAGGCAAGGCAAGGCAAGGCAAGGCAAGGCAAGGCAAGGCAAGGCAAGGCAAGGCAAGGCAAGGCAAGGCAAGGCAAGGCAAGGCAAGGCAAGGCAAGGCAAGGCAAGGCAAGGCAAGGCAAGGCAAGGCAAGGCAAGGCAAGGCAAGGCAAGGCAAGGCAAGGCAAGGCAAGGCAAGGCAAGGCAAGGCAAGGCAAGGCAAGGCAAGGCAAGGCAAGGCAAGGCAAGGCAAGGCAAGGCAAGGCAAGGCAAGGCAAGGCAAGGCAAGGCAAGGCAAGGCAAGGCAAGGCAAGGCAAGGCAAGGCAAGGCAAGGCAAGGCAAGGCAAGGCAAGGCAAGGCAAGGCAAGGCAAGGCAAGGCAAGGCAAGGCAAGGCAAGGCAAGGCAAGGCAAGGCAAGGCAAGGCAAGGCAAGGCAAGGCAAGGCAAGGCAAGGCAAGGCAAGGCAAGGCAAGGCAAGGCAAGGCAAGGCAAGGCAAGGCAAGGCAAGGCAAGGCAAGGCAAGGCAAGGCAAGGCAAGGCAAGGCAAGGCAAGGCAAGGCAAGGCAAGGCAAGGCAAGGCAAGGCAAGGCAAGGCAAGGCAAGGCAAGGCAAGGCAAGGCAAGGCAAGGCAAGGCAAGGCAAGGCAAGGCAAGCAAGGCAAGGCAAGGCAAGGCAAGGCAAGGCAAGGCAAGGCAAGGCAAGGCAAGGCAAGGCAAGGCAAGGCAAGGCAAGGCAAGGCAAGGCAAGGCAAGGCAAGGCAAGGCAAGGCAAGGCAAGGCAAGGCAAGGCAAGGCAAGGCAAGGCAAGGCAAGTTTATGTATAGAGCACTTTTACTAGAAAGATTTTTTTTTTTTGGGTGGTAGTTTTTTGGGTTTTTTTTTTTGGGGGGGTTGGTTGTGGGGTTTTTTTTTGTGTTCTTTTTTTTGGGGTTTTATTGGATTTGAGGTATATTGTTATGGTTTTTTGGATTGATTTGTTATGGTTTTTTTTTGTAGTGTTTGTATATAGTTTGTTTTGATTGGTTTATGTATTTTTTGTATGGTGTTTTGGTATGATGGGTTGTTTATGTGGATTTGTTTATATATTTTTTTGAGATAGTTGGGGTTTTTTTATGTGGGATATAAGATGGGAGTTGTGGAATGTAGGTGTGATTTGTTAGTTAATGATTTTAAATTTTTTTATTAGATTTATTATATATAATTTAGGATTAGTATGTTTGAGTAATGAAATTTAAGTTTTATTGTTCATAGTTTAGCAGAAGGTCAGTAATGTATTTTGGGCCTAAACCATTCAGTGCTTTATAAACCAGCAGCAGTTCTGCTGTTTTGATATTCTGTGCAGTCTGGATCACATTTATCCCAGCATATGTCAGCTCTCCTGGAAAATATACTGTGGCTGTGGAGATATTTGCCATTCTGGCCTCCAGTTTTGGACTAATTACGTGTATATTCGCTCCAAAATGTTTTATTATTTTGTTTAAGCCAGAGAAAAACACCAAGAAACATTTAATGAGCAGGGGTTTGTAAAACATGTAGATGGTTTTATAAAGCCTATACTGTGCACATTCAAATATGCTTTCCTTGTTGATTTAAATATTCATATTGGAGTTTCTTTTATGCTCAATATTTTACTAATTGTAATGTAATTTTGTGAATTTACTAATAATACCCTATTTTACAATACATTTGTATCTGTTACTGAAAATATCAAATAAAGTGAATAAATAAAGTCAACATTCATTGTGTGTTACTTGATAAACATTTCCAAAAAAATATTAAATACTGCATAATCGTAAGAAAAACTGGCTGAATTGCTATAACATTATTACCAAAGAGGAAAATTCAACATCCCACAGTCCACAAATCCTTCAACAAGTTCATAATTTTTTTTTGAATATTCGTATTATTATATTTGAAATATAACCATTTTCATAGATTGCATCTTTTGGGACACAGTACACCAACTGAAACACATACAATCTTCAGCTGTGAATCAGCCATAAGCATACACACCATTATAACATGAACATTACCTTTACAATATGATGTAGCTACCAGTAAGTGTTGGGTCTGGGTTTGTTTGGTCTAAAACACATCTGATATTTCTGAATCATCTGAGTCTTAAAAGGCAACAATTAAAAATAAAATGCAATTGTTCAAATGAAATTTCATTAAGTATATGTTTTATCATCCTTTAATGTATATTCTCAAAAGAAACCTGGAATTGTTCCAGTCTTAGTAATAGACATTTAAAAACCTTTAAATACTATTATTTGAAATGAATTTAATAATTAATCGAACACAGTCTCACTCCCTGAAAGTCCAGGAGCGATGCTTGGTCAGGGTCCTATGGCGTGCAGTTGTGACGCGCCGAGTCTCCTTCAGCTTCATAAACGGACGCAAAGAGCTTTCAACTGATTGCAATGTATTCCCATCGGCGGCGGTATTTGACGCTCAGGGAAGCACCGCATCGGTCCATGTCGGCGGCATTTAAAGGCAATGTGAGCGTCCATTCCCATTGCATAACGGAGGATTTTACACCCGGAAGTAAGTATTCTCTTTACTGTCGATTGATTTTACAGTCATATCTGCACTACTCATCAACTTAAAGACACTAGATTATCCTTGTTAATTACACAACATTGATTGGTTTAAATTGTGTACAATGCTTTTATATTTTTCCCCTTCGATTCGGAGAAACAAATATTTTTTCGGAGTTTAGGATGGCAGAAGACACTACACTACCCATAATCCTCAGCTATCATTTGGGAACGTGTCGTGTCCTACCTTAGGTCACAGGCTCCTCCAACAGTGCAACACAATAAAACACAGATACACAGAAAAAATAGTAAAATATTAAAAAGTGAAATTGTGCAATAAGAGTCTATATACAAGTGATATAAGTGATTGGAATATGATATATTTGACAAATAATTTCTAAGTAGCAGCCAGATGAATGTTATGGATGTTGTTTCAAAGTTCAGGTGTTTAATAGTCTTCTGGCCTGTGGGATGAAACTGTCCCTAAGTCTGGTGGTTATAGTCCTGATGCTGCGGTACCGCCTGCCAGACGGCAGCAGACAGAATAGTTTGTGGCTGGGGTGATCGGGGTCTTTTATAATCCTGAGGGCTTTCTTTAAGGTTAACCTGGTATTATTACTCAACTTTTATTTTAGTTACTTTACAGATTTGGATTAATGATGTGAAATATAAACAACCCTTAAATCAGACTTTAGTTACACCTGTGTACAATTCAGTGAAGGTGATTGTCAAGTGCAAACAATCAGGCGAGATATTTGATAGTTGGTGCTTGAGAAGACAAAAAATGTATCTGCAGATCCCTATAAAGCATATTCATTACTCGTTATTCTCTAATCGTTCATCAAAAACTGTGTATATTGGCTATTGTGCACATCCCTTTCAAGATTTCCAAAGGTGTATTGACATATCATTATACACAACTACGGTGTAGTTATGCAATGATGACAAACTTGGGTCCTAGGTTCCTCAACAAGACATCCATCAATATGTGTGTATACTTCCACCATTAAACTGTCATATTCTGCACATTTCTTATTCTATCTACATACATCTTATAAGAGTATAATAAAGATGTATAATATTGGTTAAAATAAGTGCTTCAACATAGTTAACATTGTAGGAAAGTTGATTGTCAAGTCCCAAAACAAACCATGCAATATATGAAAGGCTAAGTACTTTGTCAGGCTTAATATTTATCAGATACCCCCAAAGCTTTTTGCTTTCATGTATTTAAAAGAAGACCTTAACCTAATGTATTATTTAATGTTTAAATAAAGCCTAATTAGTTAGTCTGTTCTCATTCATAACACTCCGTTCGATGTCTCACTATGGGATGCGCCTCATCGCGGAGCAAACAGAAGCATCAATCTCATTACGCCAATCCTGATTGGCTGGTGATCTTGACGTCAACGTCAGGGGAAATCACCCCCTATAAGTAGCCTGCGCCACGACGCATGCGTCATTCAAACACCTCTTCTCGCTTCAGAGCACATCTCTAATGGTAGCCGGGCTAGCTTAACAGTCCACAGACTGAACCAAAAGCTACATTTCGGTCGACGGGCGTTAGCCGGCTACCCTATTCTGCCTCGCAGAAGAGTATAGTACTAACACACCAGTTAGTATTATAATCAACCTCGCCATTCTTCCTCAGGAATTAAGGTAAGGTTTTGATTGTTCAAGCTAGCAACACACCATCTGCTAGCTTGTTTTTTCCCTCACTGCCGACACCACGGTAGCGAGGACGGATTTTTTACTTTTTTCTTCCACGAAGGAGAAAAAAGGATTAAAAGGACATTACCACACCAGGTAATATTCTTTGAGAAAAAAGACCCACACCGTCCTTTTTCTATGGATTAAAGACAGGTTGGGAACTATTTTTTCTCAAGACGTACCTGTTACGAGCGGGTCCTCTTTACGCCACGCAGCGTATAAGATGGACGCCTCTCCCCCTCACACCAGAGGAGTCAGGAACTCGGAGGCTCGGCTCTGCGGCTGCGGGTTGAAAGTGTCAGGCACAGACTCACACAAGATCTGTTCATCCTGCCTCGGGCTGAAACACGCCCAGGAGGCCATTGACAACTCGTGCAGGCATTGTGCCCGCTTCACTATGAAGAGCCTCCGCCGAAGGGTAGCAGAAAGGGCCTTTTTTGGGCCGTTTTCTCATTGGGATACCCAGCTAGTGGGACACCATATTAGGTAAAGGGATAACCTCTCGAGTTACAAATAATACAATAAGTATTTGTCTGATGACTGATTTGTGTAAATATGAGCTGCTAAAATAAACAGACATGTCCGCAAAACAGTGATTTGAAATGTGATCTAAATGGCTAAAAACAACTCCCTCTGTCTCTGTGTTTTTAGGTGAAGCCACAGACCGGAGTGTGTGTGATGGAACTGAAGATATAAAGACGCTCCAGAGCTCATACACTGACACATCACAACTTCAAGTCACTAACGTGGCGTACAAGGCTGTCTATGCAATAGTGCATGCCATTCATAACGCAGTGTGTCAGAAAACTGATTCTACTACACAGTGTGATAAGTTCACTAAGCTAGAGGCCAAAGAGGTCAGTAAAAATAATGATGTTCGTTCAAGCTGCACGTCTATGTTATCAAATAAATGCTCATTTTATTTTTAAATGATCTCTTTATCCCCTTCACTGCTTTCCTTTACTTCATCCCTAGGTTCTTAATCAGCTGAAAAAAGTAAATTTTTCCCAAAATGGTTATGATGTGTCATTTGATGCCAACGGGGATCCTGTGGCCACATATGAGCTGGTAAACTGGCAAAGAAATGAGAATGGCAGCATTGAGTTGGTGACAGTGGCGCAATACGATTCATCACTGCCGGTGGGCCAGGAGTTCCTTATCAACAGGAACCTCACCTGGGTGGAGGGGGGCACACAGGTGAGGAGCCCCAAAGCAATAGTTTAACATGCTACATTTTCATATCATCTCTAAAATCTACCCCCACTTATTTGGAGCATGACCATTTTTTTTTAATAGTCTAATACATATTAAATCATTGCCAGTGTTATCAGTTGCAAGTGTGTATTTATTGTAATAATGACAAAAACCTAATACATTTCACAGTCATTACAATAAAAAATAAAAACGATTTTCTTAAAAAATGATGATTCGTCATCACGCTCGTGACCCCGCGGCGAACTGGGGGTGTGTCAGTGATTTGGCGGAAGCTCTTTCCCTCAAGAACGCTAACGAGAAAGCTCTGCAATGGCAGGAAAACATTCTATACTTGACTTCTTTTCTAAAAAAAATATCATTCACAAAAAGAAAGAGGCTAGCAGCATCGAAGCTACAGGTGAATCTGCTACTAGTTCATAAGGAGAGCCGCCTAAAGATGTGGATAATGCTAGCACTAACATCAACGTTAGCTATGCTAGCAACGTTCCTCTGGCTAGCTCAAGCTCACCTTTCCCAGAGGTATGGACGGACGACATGTGGCAGAGGAAACAAGAGGCATACCCGTGGATAGACTGCAAAGCTGAGTAACTGGGCTGCAAAGTTTGCTCTTCCATTTCGGATTTATCAGCCTTCAAAACGCAAGGTTCAAGATTGGCAGATGAATGGCGTTCCTACACTGTCAGTTACAGTGGAAGAGACAAGAGCGGCATGTTGACGTCCCTCAGAAAAAAAATTATTAAACACAAAGAATCAAATGGACACACTGCTGCACAGCGGATTCAAGACAACGCAAAAAAGGAAACACCTGAGAAGGTCTGTGACAATATGAATGCATCAAAGCTGAAAGCTACATGTGCTGTATTTCGGTCTGCTTACTACTTGGCACAGAACGACAGACCATTTCTGGACAACTATGGATTACTGGAGTTACAACATGAAAATGGGGTTGACATAGGCATCAGTTAGCACTCCAGGTACAGTGCAGCACAGATAATTGACCATATAAGTTCAGAGATGCGTAAAAAAGTGTGCTAAAGAATCCAAGCTATAGAAGGTAAAGTTTCTATTCTTATAGATGAGTCAACGAGTCTGGGATGTAAAACTACATTGATTATGTACCTCAAATGTGAAACAGACAAGAGCTGTGAACCACATTTTATGTTTCTGGATTTGATTGAACTTCCAGACCAGAGAGCCGACACAATTATGCAGCACTTGTTGAAATGCCTCCAAGGACATGGCTTCGATGACACTTACTTGAAGAAGCATTTCATTTAATTTGCAAGTGATGGAGCAAGTGTCATGTTGGGACGAACATCAGGTGTAGCCAAACAGCTTTCTGGACTGTACCCTAATGTAGCAACCCAGTCTCACGGCATTTCGTGTTCACCAACACAATTTTTAATCTATTGATTCGTGTTCACCATCACGATTTTCCCCTTTTTTTTCGTGTTGCACAGCATTTTAAAAGCAATGTATTTCTACTAGTAACGTGTTTCGTGCCTGCAGGCTGCAGCACGTATTTTTCTCCGGTCGGGTCGTGGAAGACCGGAAGCAGTGTGGTTCATAAAAACATGTTCTTACTCAATATCAAGCCACAGGTATTGCTTTTATTTTAAATCGTATAATTTCGGACTTTTGTTGCCGTCTGTGAGGAAAATAAATGGGGCTCAGAGCCTCAGGATACTGAAATCTGTATTTTTTAAATCTTTTTTTCCTTCTAATTTGTTATTCTTTTCAAAATAACACACTGTTATTTATTCACCAATAACACACAATTATCCTTGCTTTTATTTATTGGTTTAATTCCATAATCTCTGGCTTTTTTGGCGTCCGTCAGGAACTGAATTTCAAAATAAATATAACCGGAAACAGACGTAGGCATTTCGAGCGATTACCCAAGATCCTCAGCTATGATTTTAAGCTCGTTGATTGGATGTGTTAGCCGCAATGCATGCTGGGATTTGGTGTTTATATTATATGAAATCCGGAAAACATTTTAAAAGTATAAAATAATACTTAATTCCGAGTGCTCTTGCTTTTCTCTTTGAAAGTCATCACATAACGGCATTGTAATACACGGTTCGGCTGCATAACTTTTATCCATGTACTTTTTCTTGTAATGTTTAATTGAACTATTCATATTTTAGACTGCACTGTAACTTTTATCCATGTATTTTTCCTTAATGTTTATTTTATTAGCTTTTCTTTTTTTTTAATGCTTAATGTCTTTCATTTCTTTTTTGTAAAGCACTTTGAATTACCCTGTGTCGAAAAGTGCTCTATAAATAAACTTGCCTTGCCTTGCCTTGCATTACATATTACAGATCTGCCGTAGTTCTTTATTTAGAGAGCCCTGATGAGAAGACCTTTGAAAAAACTGGAAGAAATGGCGCCGAAACTGAATACTTGATGTGGATCATAAATATATCAACAATTAAACAACATCTTCAATTTCTCTTCACACAATACGTCTCCTTGCAGTATCAACACTAATTCGGCTGACTTTTACATTTGATCTAATTCATAGATAGGTTATATTTACACCATAACGGTGCACAGCTGATAGAAAAGGACTGTAGTTTTTAAAGATATTACTGATTTTCTTTGAATGTAAGAATGTAAATACTGAGTCTGAAATAGTATAGCAATATGCTGTAAAATGATGTGAAAGCATGCATAAAACTATACATCTTCAGATGTTGTACATACACACTAATAATACAAAGTTATTATGGCTGTGTGCACCTTGTGTGCACCTCCTAGTGGTTAAAGCACGTTATTGAATTATTGTTTTTATGTGAATATTTGATTACAAAAATATTAAGAGTACTACTTTCATAGGGGGAAAGTATAAATATAGAAATATAGAATATAAAAAATCAAGAAGATACTATAAGTGATCTCTACAATAAAACAGTTTAGTGTAGGATGTACACAGATATTAATAGGAGGAGGTGCAAAACAGAAAAACCTTTATTTAAACATTAACTATTAAATATTAAGCCTGACAAAGTAATTAAGGTCTAATATATTGCTTTCCTGCAATGTTAACTTTGTTGAAGCACTTATTTTAACTGATATTACACATTAATTATACTCTTATGTATGTAGATACAATAAGAAATGTGCAGAATATGACAGTTTAATGGTAGAGGTACACACATATTGATAGATGTCTTGTAATGCACTGTTGAGGAACCTGTGACCCAAGTTTTTCATTCATTGCATAACTACACCGTGGTTGTATATGATATGTCAATAAACCTTTGAAAATCTTGAAAGGGATGTGCAAAATAGCCATAATATACAGTCTTTAATTAACTATTAGTAGAGAATAACAAGTAATGAATATACTTTATTACTTGTTTCCATTCATGTCAATTGCAGATACATGTTTAGTCTTCTCAAGCACCAACTATCAAATATCTCTCCTGATTGTTGGCACTTGACAATCACTTTACCTGAATTGTACTCAGGTGTAACTAAAGTCTGATTTAAGGGTTGTTTATATTTCACATAATTAATCAGAATCTGCAAAGTAACTCAAATAAATGCAGTGGAGTAAAAATACCAGGTTAACCTCTGAATTGAAGTGGAGTAGAATTACAAAGTAGCAATGAGCTGTCATGTGGGTATACGGCATAAATATAATGCTGCGCATTATGGACACAAGTGATTTTCACCCATTTATTAATTATATGTTTTACATTTGATAACACCAATGTGTTTAATAATGGCAACTTCTAATTGTGGGAAAAACGAAAACATTCAGTAGAGACGTCCCATAGAACATTTTGCGAAACACAATAGCCAGCATGTGTAGTTCTGGAGGGGTGTTCGATTCCAGTTTTGGATAGTCTGGCGTGGTTTCGTTCCATTTCACACAGCTGTTTGACGCTCTGCGTAACCTTACGGGAACTGTAGTCCTAAACGATAGCTGGGGATTATGGGTAGTGTAGTGTCTTCGGCCATCCTAAACTCAGAAATGTTGACAATCGCAATGATGCTCGAAATGTCCCTTATAGGCCTACGTCTGTTTCCGGTTATTTTTATTTTGAAATTCAGTTCCTGACGGACACCAAAAAAGCCCGAGATTATGGAATTAAACCAATAAATAAAAGCAAGGATAATTGTGTGTTATTGGTGAGTAAATAACAGTGTGTTATTTTGAAAAGAATAACAAAATAGAAGGAAAAAAATATTTAAAAATACAGATTTCAGTATCCTGAGGCTCTGAGCCCCATTTATTTTCCTCACGGACAGCAACAAAAGTCCGAAATTATACGAGTTAAAATAAAAGCAATGATAATGTGGCTTGATATTGAGTAAGAACATGTTTTTATGAACCACACAGCTTCCGGTCTTCCACGACCCGACCGGAGAAAAAGACGTGCTGCAGCCTGCAGGCACGAAACACGTTACCAGTAGAAATACATTGCTTTTAAAATCGTGCTGTGCAACACGAAAAAAAGGGGCAAATCGTGATGGTGAACACGAATCAATAGATTAAAAATCGTGTTGGTGAACACGAAATGCCGTGAGACTGGGTTGAATAAAGTCACCTGGCATTGCCTAAATCATCGTTTGGAGCTGGCTGTGGGGGGACACGGTGTCTGACGTGAGTGGTGTGAACCATTTCCAGGTGTTTATGGACAAATTATACACTGTGTACAGCAGATCACCCTTAAACCAACGAGAACTGGCTGAGTGTGCTGCTGACTTGCATCAACAAATAGGAAAAATAGGCCGTGTGTTGAGCACGAGATGGGTGGCCAGTTCTTATCGCACAGTATCTGCTGTTTGCAACAACTTTGAGTCACTATGTGCACACTTTAGCTTTGCGATGACAGATGAGAAACGATCAGCAAATGATAGAAAGCTGTATGAAGGTCTGTTAAAGCGGCTGACTTCAAAGCAGTTCCTTTTAGATTTAGCGCTTATGTGTGATACACTGAATGAGTTAGCCCTGTTGTCAGAATGTTTGCAAAAGCGCACAACATCAGTAGCCTACGCCGACAAACTGATCCACCGGAGCATTCGTTTTATCAATGGACTGGGGGAGCGACCTGGGACCAAGGTCCTTGCAGCTGAAAATGCTATATCAGAAGGCAGACTGGGCACAGTTGTGCTCACAGACAACTCCAAAATCGTCACCATCAATCGTCAACAATTTATTCGGAGTCTAAGCAACAACCTTAGCCATAGAATGTTCACTACTGCATCATCTCGTGGAGCAGCCTCGCAGGCCCAGTCGGACTCAGACTATGTTCACTTGCTCGCTCAACTAAAAGTCCTGGAACGCGACAACTGGCCACCAGCTCAGACCATGCCACCTGGCTATGGAGAGGTGCAAGTGAGTGAACTGTGCCAACGATTCAGACTGCCGACTGTAAGTGTAATAAATGCATTCCGAGACTTTGTCGAGAGCACTGTGGACGATGCTATACCTGCCGAGCTCAGGACCTTGATGAACTGCACTAGACTCATACCATGCAGCACGGCAGAATGTGAAAGGGGATTCAGCCAGATGAATCTGATCATCACACCAACGCGAAACAGGTTGCTGATTGAACGGGTATCCACCTTGATGTTCATCAAGCTACATGGTCCACCTCTAACCCAGTGGGATCCGACAGGATATGTGACAACTTGGCTGAGACGACATCGCTCAGCTGAAGACAAGACATTACGACAGGCTGCAGCCGAATCTCGCAAGGATCCAGACCCACTGTGGCGTTTCCTCTGACTGACTTCAACAACTGTGAGTAACACTGTTTCTTTAGTGTGTGTGTGTGTGTGTGTGTGTGTTTGTGTGAAGCAGCGCTGTCTGTTTATTTGCAATGTGGCTAGGCCTAATCAGAATCATTTCAAGTACAGATTCAATGTTGTTTGCATAAGTAGGCTATAATTTTCGTTTTGTTTATTTAATAAGTTAATTTCAGGACAACTTTGGGAATTGTGTTTGTTTGTTATTAGTTTTAAATAGATTTTGAAAGTGGAGATGGAGGGAGAGAGAGAAGCAGCGCTGTCTGCTAGTTGCAATACTGTAGCTTATGCAATTTAGGCCTATACATTGTTTATGTAATTTATGTGCCTGTGTGTCCATGGTTTTGAGTCTGTGTATGTGTTGAACGCAGCGCCGTCTGCTTTTTGCAGTACAGTAACTAAAGTAGGACTAAGCATACCGGTAGTTTCTGTGGACCTGTCTGCCCGTTTTGCGAGGCCTAATCAGAATCATTTCAAGTCCAGATTCAATGTTGTTTGCATAAGTTAATTTCAGGATTTGTGTAAATATGAACTGCTAAAATAAACTAATAACGTAAAAAACAGACATGTCCGCAAAACAGTGATTTGAAATGTGATGTAAATGGCTAAAAACAACTCCCTCTGTCTCTGTGTTTTTAGGCCATTGACAACCCCGGCTCGTGCGGGCCCGCTTCACTATGAAGAGCCTCCGCCGAAGGAAAGCACTCTAGTGCCCGGCCGTACAATTCTCCCATAGGGATTTAGCAGCGCCGTCCATATATTTGGGCCAAGGGATGGTCCAGCGGATTTGCAAACCCGTCGCCACTATATTTGAGCCGGAAATAACGTATTTGTGTGCTGCACGTTCTTGGACCCTAGGTGGCGCTGTTCTACTCGGGTTGTACTTGTACTCATGGGGGGGGGTGGCAGAAAGTCAATAGGAGGCCCGCTCACCATATATTTAAACAAATATTTACGTACTGTGTGTACTTATACTTATGGGGGGGGGGTGGCAGAAATGAAATATGGGTCCCAGTTAGCATATATTTTGTAATGGTGCGTGGGGGGGGGGCGTATGACAAATATTTTGTAATGGTGTGTGGGTGTGGGGGGGGGGTTGGCAGAAATGAAATATGGGTCCCAGTTAGCATATATTTTGTAATGGTGCGTGGGGGGGGGGCGTATGACAAATATTTTGTAATGGTGTGTGGGGGGGGTGGCAGAAATGAAATATGGGTCCCAGTTAGCATATATTTTGTAATGGTGCGTGGGGGGGGGCGTATGACAAATATGTTTTAATGGTGTGTGGGGGGGGGTGGCAGAAATGAAATATGGGTCCCAGTTAGCATATATTTTGTAATGGTGCGTGGGGGGGGGTGGCAGAAATGAAATATGGGTCCCAGTTAGCATATATTTTGTAATGGTGCGTGGGGGGGGGTGGCAGAAATGAAATATGGGTCCCAGTTAGCATATATTTTGTAATGGTGCGTGGGGGGGGGGCGTATGACAAATATTTTGTAATGGTGTGTGGGGGGGGTGGCAGAAATGAAATATGGGTCCCAGTTAGCATATATTTTGTAATGGTGCGTGGGGGGGGGGCGTATGACAAATATTTTGTAATGGTGTGTGGGGGGGGGGTGGCAGAAATGAAATATGGGTCCCAGTTAGCATATATTTTGTAATGGTGCGTGGGGGAGGGGGCGTATAACAAATGTTTTGTAATGGTGTGTGGGGGGGTGGCAGAAATGAAATATGGGTCCCAGTTCGCATATATTTTGTAATGGTGCGTGGGGGGGGGGTGGCAGAAATGAAATATGGGTCCCAGTTAGCATATATTTTGTAATGGTGCGTGGGGGGGGGGCGTATGACAAATATTTAGTAATGGTTTGTGGGGGGGGGTGGCAGAAATGAAATATGGGTCCCAGTTAGCATATATTTTGTAATGGTGCGTGGGGGGGGGGCGTATGACAAATATTTTGTAATGGTGTGTGGGGGGGGGTGGCAGAAATGAAATATGGGTCCCAGTTAGCATATATTTTGTAATGGTGTGTGGGGGGGGGGCGTATGACAAATATTTTGTAATGGTGTGTGGGGGGGGTGGCAGAAATGAAATATGGGTCCCAGTTAGCATATATTTTGTAATGGTGCGTGGGGGGGGGCGTATGACAAATATTTTGTAATGGTGTGTGGGGGGGGGGTGTACGACAAACCAATGTGGGTCCCGCTTTATATTTTTACCATGTACTTATGGGGTGTCTGGGAATCTGAAGTATGGAAACTTAAACTCACCCATCATTTTTTTCTCAATAACATTTAATATTTCTCACATAATTCTGATTTACGTGAATAGTCTGAGAGGCTAGTGCTGGAGAAGAATGAGAAAATTGAAAAAAAAATCCAAAAATGGGCTTGGCACTCCGAGCCTTTGAGAGTGTGTTGTTTAGCTTGTGTGGAACCCGCTTGCAAAATATGGGGACCCTGCGACCTCGGATAAGGTCAAAACCGAGGTCAGAGGTCACATTCGCAATGCCGACAGTACTCTCGACGGCGCAAAGGAAGGTCCGACCGCTTTGAGCTTGCTCTCATTGGAACCGGCTCGAAGAGTACATGCAGATTGATGCCTCCGCTGCTCCTAATGTCAAAGGTTACGGCTTGAATTGTAACAAAGCTCCAAAGGTCAAAGGTCACGCTTTCATGCCGTACGGTGGTAAAATCAGACTTCTGCATCGACGTCAGCAAGAACATCCCCCGTGATAGCCACGCGCAGAGAGTCACCAGCAGAAGCACAGGTGTGCAGAAGCAGCAGCAGCAGGAGCAGGGAGGCACTCTCCGTGGTGCCGAACGGAGAACATGAGGCATGAGGTTCTGGTTCAGGCTCCCACTGCAGATGCCTAAACTATAAATATAACTTCCGTTGATATGAATTTTGTGGCGCAATGGATAAAGACCCGCTCCTTCATGTGAGCGAGTGGGGTTCGAATCCCGGCCTTGGCATCTCGAGTTCCTTGAATTTATTGATGGGTGCATATTTTTACAAAAACTATATAAGTTAGGTACAGCAGGACCATATAGTGTGCAGCAGTACATAATAGTGTACAGCAGGAAAATATAGTGTACAGCTGTACACTGTGCAATTCACTTGCTCACTATATTGAGTTGTCGGCCACCCCCCCCCCACAAAATTATGTATATTTAAATACATAAAAATATAGGTACAGCAGGACCATATAGTGCGCAGGTACATAATAGTGTACAGCAGGAAAATATAGTGTACAGCTGTACACTGTGCAATTCACTTGCTCACTATATTGAGTTGTCGGCCACCCACAAAATTATGTATATTTAAATACATAAAAATATTGGATAAGTGGACCCATATTTTGTTTCTGGCACCCCCGACAGCGCCACCTGGTGGTCCGAGGCGGAACAGAGTACGGCAAGGAAATATAGGGCATAAATACGGTAACGGGCGCCTAACATCGGGTTGAGGGGTCGAGGTCGCGACCCCCGGTAGCGCCGGGACCCCCGGCGAGACCTCGCGGGGTCCGTATATTTCACAAACGCGGAGGGGCGTGTGTAAAACGGGATTTAACGGGAGGCTCGGCAGCAAGTGTACGACGGCTCAATAATATGTCCCTTTCGTCCATTCCGAGGGTGCAGTGCTGCTAGTTTTGGTTAGCACAACAAGCTACCCTGTCGGGACAGGACCCCCTCATGTCCACTGGTTTGCCGGCTGGCAATCAAGACACGGGGGCGTCCGCCGCAGAGATGGAGCCCCTCACTGGGTTGGTCTGGGGCTCATTGACAGCGGCAGCCGCAG
Source organism: Champsocephalus esox (assembly GCA_036324585.1). Classification (NCBI taxonomy): domain Eukaryota; kingdom Metazoa; phylum Chordata; class Actinopteri; order Perciformes; family Channichthyidae; genus Champsocephalus; species Champsocephalus esox. The sequence continues at coordinate 24,444,887 of CM070493.1, read as the reverse complement.
AACCGGAATCCCGCGCCATATCAGGCCGAGACCCGGTGGCGGCAAGAGACGCGGGAACGGGGCCCCACGCTTTACCAAGCTGGGGCTCCCGCCTGGACCTCACCATGGTTTCACCCGCGGAAGATGCCCTAGAGTTAGACTACATGGAGGACGAAGAGGATACCTCTGAGTTCCTCCTGTCTGACTCGGATGAGCAGGAACATGACATCTTCATGTCATCGGCTCAGGCTGCAAAGCCGGGAGCGATGGCTGCTCTCCCGTGCGATAGCACACCAGCTTCGCCCTGTCTAAGCATGGACCTGCAGGCCGTGTGTCAGCGCACTGCGTCCAGGCTAGACATCCCGTGGCCCGAAATGGCCAAGGAGACCTCCAGGTCCCGTTACGAGGGGAAACATTTTCCCCAAACAACGAAGACGAAGAGGCAGCTCCTACCGGTCTTCCCGGAGATGTTGGATGAGGTGTCGGTCTCGTGGAGAGACCGGCCCTTTAGCAACAAGGCCCCAATCCAGCGTGCCTCCTCCCTTGACTGTATGGAGAGGCTCGGCCTGCTCCGCATACCGCCTATGGAACCGCTGGTGGCAGCCCACCTCCTACCGAGGATGGGCCCGTCACCAAGCAGGAACCCCACACTGTCAGCAAAAAATGGACCGATTCCAGTCGACCATGACTGAACGGGCCTACAGAGCCGCAGCATTGTCCGCCAGGACTCTGAACGTTTCCTCGATGCTAACCGCGTACCAAGCGGAGCTCTGTGAGGATCTGTCGAGCAATCCTGGACCGGCCACTCTGGACGAGATAGCCGCGGTCACATACATGTGTCTCCGTGTCCAACACTGCGCCGTCCAGGCCACGGGCAAGGTAATGGGGATCATGGTGGTGCAGGAAAGAGCTAGATGGCTCAAACTCACCAACCTCCCAGACCGGGAAAAGGAAGATGTGCTTGACATGCCCATCGTTCCCGAGGGGATTTTCGGCTCCACTCTCGCTTCCATGCAGAGGAAGTGCGAGTCGAAAAAGAAGGAAGACCAGGCCCTCCACCTCTGTCTCCCTCGAAGGGTCCAGCCGCTGCCTTCGCAACAGCGGCCCTTCGCAACAGCGGCCCTTCGCCCAAGCTGCACCGAACCCTGCTAGGTTTAAAGTACCAGGACAGCAGAGGTCGCAGCCCACCCCGAGTCCCCAGCCCAGGCAGGAGACGAGGGCGAGTTGGCCTAGAAAATCTCCGGTTCCGGCTGCAGCCCAGGCGCAGCCAACCCAGAATTTCGGCCAGCAGTCGAGGAAGAAGAAGCGAGCGGCCTGACAGCCCCTCCTTCTCCCCTCTGTGACAGAGCTGGAAGTTCTTTCCCCGGCTCTAAACGTGTCCCCGCTGCCTCGAGAGATGCCTCAACGTCATCCTCAAGTCCGTATAAAACACATGTCACATCTTTGTTGTTTAAATAAACCATTTTCCGCTGACGCATCCAGGCTTCAGCCAAGGGCGCAGCTCAAAAAAATGAAAAGAAAAACAATAAACAGTCCGTTAACTATAAATCCCCTTCTGAGAGCAGCTACGGCCTCTCTCAAAAGGCGGATAATAAACGGGTCTGTGAAGGCACCACCGCCACGCGCATACACAGTGCCGGTTGGGGCTTTAAGTGCACTACTGTCACGCTCATGCGCAGTGCCGGCTGGGGTCGAAAAGGCTCCACCGTCACGCGCATGCACAGTGCCGGCTAGAGCTGTAAAGGACAGCCTGCCAATTCTTCCCCTTTTGAGAGCAGCTACGGCATCTCTCAAGAGGCGGATTATTGACGGGTCCGTGAAGCCACCGTCACGCGCATGCGCAGTGCCGGCTGGGGTCGTGAAGGCTCCACCGTCACGCGCATGCGCAGTGCCGGCTAGAGCTATAAGGGCACCACCGGCACGCGCAGGCGCAGTGCCGACTGGAGCTGTGAAGGCACCACCGTCACACGCATGCGCAGTGCCGGCTGGAGCTGTAAGGGCACCTCCGTCACGCGCATGCGCAGTGCCGGCCGGAGCCGTAAGCGTGACATCTCAGCTGGCTCTAAGGAGCATACAGCAGGAGATACTCACGACATCTGCCTGGGCTTCTCAAAACAGTTATACTTTATCAGATTGTCTCAGGTGGGGGGGGGCGATCCTTTACCCACGCCAAGAGCGCGGGGGCACTATGGGCCTGACCTGTGAGTGGTACAATCTGAATACAGTGGGACTCCCTCAGAAGGTGATAAACACTATTCAGAGTGCGAGAGCTTCCTCCACCAGGTCTCTTTACGACTGAAGTGGAGGGTGTTTGAGGAGTGGTGCCTTCAAGAAGGACACATCTCTTTTCAATGTCCTGTCGGGGTGATTTTATCATTTCTACAGGACTTGATCGAAAAACACAGAGCTTTCTCCACGATCAAGGTGTACCTGGCTGCTATTGCTGCATGCCATGTGGGATTTAAGGGTAAGACGGCTAGCCAATATCCTTTGGTTTGCCGTTTTATAAAGGGAACTCGCAGGCTCCTCCCTGTCTCCAGGTCGCTGGTGCCCTTATGGGACCTGGCAGTGGTTTTAAATGGGCTCAAAAAGACCCCATTTGAACCCCTGGAAGGAGCTGACATGAAGCATCTGTCACTCAAGACAGTGCTGTTACTGGCCCTGGCATCCGCCAAGCGGGTCAGCAATATCCATGCACTGTCTGTACATCCCTCATGCACTCAGTTCGCCCCAGGGCAAACGAGAGTGTTGTTGAAACCCAACCCTGCCTTTACACCAAAGGTGGTTGGTTTGTGTACCCCGATTGACATTGAGGCATTTCCTCCGCAGCTGGTTTCCTCCGGGGAGCAGCAGCAGGATCTGCTGTGTCCAGTCCGGGCTTTACACACATATATGGACAGATCAAAAGAGCTTCGTCTTAATGACCAACTCTTCGTGTCCTGGGCTAATCCTCACAAGGGTAAACCTGTTACTAAGCAACGGCTCTCCCACTGGATCGTGGAGGCGATTGCTTTGGCCTATACGAGTCAGAATCTGCAAGCACCTTCGGGTCTGCGGGCTCACTCGACTCGGGGCCTGGCTACATCCTGGGCTTTGTTCAAGGGTGTTTCCATCCAAGACATCTGTGCAGCGGCAAGCTGGTCTTCGCCGCTCACTTTTGTCCGCTTTTACAGGCTAGACGTCTCCGCTCCAAGCGTGGCCCGAGCAGTGCTGGGCACCTTGTTGAGTCGGGACTCCACCTGTTAAATTCTGTTTGATCGGTGATCTTCGAGATAAGCTCGTCTGGCAATATGGGAGCCACAATATCCCATAGTGAGACATCGAACGTTGTTATGAATGAGAACTATAGGTTACTTACGTAACCCCTGCAGTCAGAGTAACATGAAGTGAGATGTCTCACCAGACGGCCCTCCTTGCTATGGTGAAGCGAGAAGAGGTGCTTATTTTGAATGACGCATGCGTCATGGCGCAGGCTACTTATAGGGTGTGATTTCCCCTGACGTTGACGTCAAGATCACTAGCCAATCAGGATTGGCGTAATGAGATTGATGCTTCTGTTTGCTCCGCGATAAGGCGCATCCCATAGTGAGAGATCTCACTTCATGTTACTCTGAGGCCTGGGGTTACGTAAGTATCCTATAGTTTTGCACATCCTCCTATTAATATCTTTGTACATCCGGCACTAAACTGCTTTATTCTAGATATCATTTACAGTATCTTCTTGATATTTTCTATTCTATATTTCTATCATTGACCTTCTATTTTCCTCCTATTTTGTACTCTTAATATTTAAATATTTTCATAAAATATACCACATTCAAAAGTGCTTTACAAAAATGAAAGACATTTAGAAAAATGCATTTTAAACAGTCATTCAAAAGCAACACAATCTACCTGCATTGCAATTACTCTAAATGTGTAATAACGTGCTTTAACCAGTAGGTGGTTTGGGTTAAAAACATGGTTAAAAAGCTGTCAAGTTTACAGTGTTAACAAAATAAAATATACTGCTGTTTCCGGTTTAGTTTACGACGGATATATGTTGTTAATGTTTTGATATTGTTAATGTTTTGATATCGATGGAAAAAACAAACAGCAACACAGAAAATGGTCTTAACATGACCCAGTGGTCTAGTAGTTAATAAAAAACAAAATATTACTACTAACTTTATCATGAAATTAAAACATAACGGTAAAAGAATAGTTTCCGGTCTATTCTGAGGCCCGATCTCTGTAGATAAATAAAGAACTACGACAGATGTGTAATATTTAATGCAGCCGAACCATTTATTACAATGCATTCATGTGATGACTTTCAAAGAGTAAAGCAAGCACTGCTGAATAAAGTATGATTTTATCTTTTACGAAACGTTTTTTTTATATGGAATGCAGTTGGAGGTCAACCAATCACAGAGCTTGAGGACTAATCACGGGGTTTGTCGAGCAAAGCACTTGTGACGTGTAGTCCCAAACGATAGCTGAGGATTCTGGGTAGTGTAGTGTCTTCTGCCATCCTAAACTCAGAAAAAATATTTGTTTCTCCGAATCGAAGGGGAAACATGAAAAAGCATTGTACACAATTTAAACCAATCAATGTTGTGTAATTAACAAGGATAATCTAGTGTTTTTGAGTTGATGAGTAGTGCAGATATCACTGTAAAATCAATCGACAGTAAAGATAATACTTACTTCCGGGTGTAAAATCCTCCGTTATCGGCGTCACAACTGCACGCCATAGGACCCTGACCAAGCGTCGCTCCTGGAAGTTCAGGGATTGAGACTGTGTTGATTAATCACATTATTAATAGTCAATCTCCAAACACATTTCACACGAGCCGTCCGTAGTCTTCACCTATGCAATTGTTTTTCGTTGTGATTGGGTAAAACAAATATCATGGGCCTTTATGGGGTCAGTATATACACAGTTTGTCCTTGCCGGAGGCCCTGCCTGGCTGCTTATTTGTTCCTTATATAGCCTGGTTTTTACAGTTGTTTTGAATGTTCCCAAAAGTGTGATGGGAAGTAAAGAACTATGTTTAGAGAGAGGTGTGTTGAAAGAAGAAGAGACTGTAACAGTGTAAAAGAGAAACAAAGGAGTTTGGGAATACTGTAGATCAAGTGAGAGGTGTTGCATCTATGTTACCTCAGTGTGGGAAACTGGCGGACAGTGAGCCTTTGGCCCTGCAGTCAGAAGGGGATGTTGTGATTGGAGGGCTGTTCCCTCTGCATTGTGTGGCTCCTAAGCAGCAGAACAGCAACCCCAGTTCGTCTTTTGTTTGCGAATGAGTTCACCGGTGAGAATTCTGTTTTGTCCAAGTTATTTGTATTTTATCCTTGAAATAAAGGCTTTTTACAGCATCATCTGCATTTGGGTCCTGCTTGCTTCACTCACCGTAACAAGGCAAGGCAAGGCAAGTTTATTTATATAGCACTTTTCAACACAAAAGAAAAAGACATTAAGAAAATGGCATTTAAAATCAGTCATTAACAAGAAAAGCTAATAAAAGAAACATTAAAAGAAAAAATACATGGATAAAAGGTACGGTGATAAAAGTTACAGTGCAGTCTAAGATATGAATAGTTCAATTTAAAAGCAGCGACAAAAATAAAAGTCTTCAGCCTGGATTTAAAAGTAGTCAGAGTTGCAGCGGACCTGCAGGTTTCTGGGAGTTTGTTCCGGATATTTGGAGCATAATAACTGAACGATGCTTTACCATGTTTAGTTCTGTCTCTGGGGACAGAAAGCTGACCAGTCCCTGAAGACCTGAGAGATCTGGATGGTTCATAATTTAGCAGGAGGTCAGAGATGTATTTTGGGCCTAAACCATTCAGTGCTTTATAAACCAGCAGCAGTATTTTGAAATATATTCTAAAAGTACGAACCAACCAAGGATGGGTCCAGCAGATCCATTTGAGCAGGAATTATTAGATTTTTCCTTTTCTCTGGCTTTCTGCTCTGATCGATGGAGGGGCGCGTCCGGAGTTCAGCAGCGAGAGGCTGCTCTGGTTGAGGCGCACCAGAGGGCTATGGAGAAACCAGGTTTAGTTAAATTCTTACCTGGCTGGATTTTGGACTTCCTCTCGGTGTGTAATTCCCGGCCTGCTAGCCCCAGGCATGCTAGGTCCCTGCCTCCCAATTCCCAACCTGACACGATACGCCTCGGTGTGTTTCGTCTGGAGTCAACCTCTGCTTCTTCCCCAGTTCCTGCTCCTGTCCAGGAGCCGGTCTCTGGAACTCGTCTGGCTTTTGGAGGTCCAAGGAGTCTCCAAAAGGCTCCTAAGAGAAGGAGTCGCAGGTCCAGGCTAGCAGCCCTAGCCCCAGAAGCCATGCTTTGGGCTCCAGTACAGGCCCCAGCAGCCATGGTTCCAGCCCCAGTTCTGGCCCCAGCAGCCATGGTTCCGGCCCCAGTTCTGGCCCCAGCAGCCATGGTTCCAGCCCCAGTTCTGGCCCCAGCAGCCATGGTTCCGGCCCCAGTTCAGGCCGCAGCAGCCATGGTTCCAGCCTTAGTCCTGGCCCCAGCAGCCATGGTTTCGACTCCAGCCCCTCGTCTCCGGCCGACGCCAGCTCCCCGTGTCCTGTCGGCGTACCGGACGATGCCAGCTCCGCGTGCCCTGTCGGCATTCCGGCTGACTCCAGCCCCCCGTGTTCTGTTTCCATCTCCGGCCCCAGTTCTGGCCCTATCTCCAGTAAACACAGCCTACATGGCAAGCACTTTTATAATATACAGTGTAATGTAAAATAAGCACTATCGTTGAACTTACTGCCAAAAATAATATGAAATTCACCCCTGGTGTCTTTCTGTCTGTCATCCCTTGATTCTACTTGCTTTGACTGTTCAAATGAGATGTCAACCATCAACATTGGATAAAGGGTTCCAGAGATATCACTGTTCAAAACACACCGGTCAATTTTGACCGAAAATAGCATATGACCTAACGCAAGAGAAGGATTAAGGACATGTCTGGCTTGTCAGGGCAAGTTCTGCTGTGCTGGCTTTAGATTAGGGTATTTGGGCATCCATCCAAACAGCATAACTTTCTCAATGATGATTATTTGAAGAAAAGTTACATATAAAAGAAATATATCTTGTCAGCACTGGGCATGGGCATGCTCTCTCTAATAGCAAAGTGGCGTATGGTAGAAGGAGGGAAGCGCCTGAAAAATGTTATAAACCAGTGAGAACACACAGTACAGTTTGCCCACTTGATGACAGTTGATGATGGAGATTTCTCTTATTGGTCTGATACTGTCTATAGCTTTGTGTGAGCTGAAGTCAGTTCTTGTTTTGAATATTTTTGGGGATGGTGTGAAACAAGCGGCTGGGCTTACAGGGGACAGGACTGGTGCTGTGTTTAGCACTGATGCTTCATCTGTGACATGTAAGCTACAAGGTACCACTCGTCATCCTGCATTCTCTATGGACGGTGACTATGTCATTGGGGGTGTTTTCTCCATACACTCCAACATGCACACTGCGAAGCATAACTACACCACCATGCCCGAGCCACTAAGCTGCGCAGGGAGGTTAGTACAGGGAGATTTAGGCTATACTGTGGGCATATACAGTATATTGATATGTATATTATGAATGTGTGTTGCAATGTACTGTGTTGTATGTACAAACTTAAAAAATAATAATCATTTATAAATATTTTAGTTTTTTACATAATGTGGATTTATTTTCTCTATTTCATAAAAGGTAATAATTTAACTGATGTATACATGCTTCACACTGTTTTGAATGGAGAGATGTGAAAATTGTGATATATTGGACCATTGACTCAATTCATCAAAGTTATTGTGAATATTGGATATATAATCAAGTGTTTGGGTTTTTGACAGACAAAATTCCCATAAAGCCTACAGAGATGCTATTAGTTATTATCCAGAACATATCTTTGAATTTCAGTCATATTGTAGTCTATCACGTATTATTTTAAAATCTTAAAGTTTTAACATTAACAACGATCTCTGTGTGCAGCATCAACCCCCGTGAACTGCGCTTCTCACGTGCAATGGTCTTCGCCATTGAGCAGATTAACAACAGCACAGAGCTGCTTCCGGGGATCAAGCTTGGTTATGAGATCTACGACTCATGTGCTTCGGTGTCCGTAGCGGTGCATGTTGCATTTCAGCTTTCAGGGGGACTGGACCCGGTGTTTAACACCGGCGACAAATGTTTGCAGTCTGGTATGGTGATGGCTGTCGTTGGTGAGTCTGGGTCCACGCCTTCCATCAGTGTGTCGCGCATCATCGGGCCCTTCAACATACCCCAAGTAAATATTAAGAATTGATAGCAAACTGTGTTTAAGTCCATTACTTGTTTTGCCTCTGTCCCGTTAAATAACTGTTGTTTACTTTAGGTGAGCTACTTTGCCACGTGTGCATGCCTGTCTGATAAGCAGCAGTACCCGAGTTTCTTCAGAACAATCCCGAGTGATCAATTCCAGGCTGACGCGCTGGCCAAGCTGGTAAAGCACTTTGGCTGGACTTGGATAGGTGCTGTCCGGTCGGATTCTGACTATGGCAACAATGGCATGGCATCTTTTCTGCATGCAGCACGTAAAGAGGGGATCTGTGTGGAATACTCAGAGTCTTTCTTTCGGACCCACCCACGTAGCCGGATCCAGAGAGTAGCTGACGTTATCCGCAGGTTTCTATATCACTGATTTGGTTCACTCTGCTGACACTGGCCTTCTGCACAGAAAACCAAAACAAGTTCTTTAACCCTTATGTTGTGTTCGGGTCTCCCGTGACCCGTTTCAAGGTAAAATTATATAATAACTACCCTCTAGTTTTTTGTATCGGAAAAAGGCTTCATGATATCCTCCACAACAGTTATATAAACATTACAAACCTGACTTTGACAATTGTAGCCAAGTCTGAAGGTCTCTAAAAAAAAGTGTATAATTTGGTATTCAGGTCTGGGAAGACCCAGCAGAATTGTTTTGGGTGATTCGAGGTCACATTTTACCCAATCAAAATAAATAGTTTTGAGTGTTTTGGACTGAGATAAATCATGGGTCAAATTTGACCCGCGAACACCATGAACGGTAACAGCTTTCGAACACAACACAAGGGTTAAGTGATGGAACATATTTTTATTACAACTGGAAATGTGTCAATATATCTGTTTATCATCTCATGTTTGTTTTTCTTCATACTTATTATGATATTGTTATAAAAGACAATATTAGTCTTATATTATAACTATTATTTGTATATGTCATTGAACGTCCCTCCAGATCAACGGCTAAGGTTGTTGTGGCATTTATTTCCCCTGGAGATATGTCAATTCTACTGGAGGAGCTGTCAATCAAGCCTTCCCCACCTCGCCAGTGGATAGGTAGTGAGTCCTGGGTAACCGATCGAGACATGCTGAGGTTCAGCTTCTGTGCTGGAGCCATCGGATTTGGCATTGAAAAATCTGTCATCCCAGGTCTGAGGGACTTCTTGCTGGATCTCTCTCCCTCTAAAGTGGCTGAATCCCCATTGCTTACCATGTTCTGGGAGGAAGCATTCAACTGCAAGCTGGTAAAAAGTGAGAAGTTGTGCCAATTTTAAACATACATGACACTCACAGTAGTGTCTTAATTGTATTTTTATTTATTTGTTCTGTCTAAAAGTGAAGCTCCCTGAATGTATCAGCCTGTTAAAGACCAAACTCCAGATTTTGGCTGAAAGGGAAATCTAATATTTGTAATGAAATACATGAGGCGGACATAAGGTGCATCTCGGTGAATTATCTCACAATGTGATGTTCAGGTCATGTTTATTAACAATGCTGTCTAATATATTGTAAATAATGTACATTATTCTACTTAGGCTATTATGCAGTGATTACAGACTGTGTATTTGTTTATATGAAAGCTATTTATTCTTCAATGCACAACAATTTAGGGAAAGTCTCCCTTCAAAAGTGGTCATAAAATAAATGCTGAAAAAATATGCTTATCTAAAACATATAGTGCAGAGTTAAAATATAAGTAAAACATACATAAATTGCGGAATATATTTGTTGACAGGTTACAGTCATTGGAAAAATAAAGAAGATGGAATGTAGTAAATGTATGCTTTATGAGAAGTAATATATACACGGTATATGTACATACATAATGTAGGTGAGTTAAAGAGTAAGTACAAGTATTTAAATATAGAGGGAGAGTATCAAAGTCCTGACTTCAAGAGTTCAGCAGTCTTATTGCGTATTGAATCAAGCTGTGTAGGCCTGTTAGTGTGTTACCGTCTACCAGACAGCAGAGGGTAGACAGTTTATTTCTAGTGTGATAAGGGTTTCTGATTATCCTGTACTGCTGGTTCTAGTGTCCATCATGCATCATTATAACAGGGCAAGTCAGTTTTAAATTAAAGCAATACATATTTTGCCTAATACAATAAGTATTTGTCTGACTGATTTGTGTAAATATGAGCTGCTAAAATAAACTAATGTAAAACACAGACATGTCCGCAAAACAGTGATTTGAAATGTGATGTAAATCCTGCAATGCTTGTTTGGCAGGTTAAGTAACACAATACAAACATAAGTATGAATGAATGTAATCATCATGGCTAAAAACACCTCCCTCTGTCTCTGTGTTTTTAGGTGAAGCCACAGACAGGAGTGTGTGTGATGGAACTGAAGATATAAAGACGCTCCAGAGCTCATACACTGACACATCTCAACTTCGAATCACTAACATGGCGTACAAGGCTGTCTATGCAATAGCGCATGCCATTCATAATGCAGTGTGTCAGAAAACTGATTATACTACACAGTGTGATAAGTTCACTAAGCTAGAGGCCAAAGAGGTCAGTACAAATAATGATGTTCTTTTAAGCTGCACATCTATGTTATCAAATGAATGCTCTTATATTTTAAATGATCTCTTGTTTCCCTTCACTGCCTTCCTTTACTTCATCCCTAGGTTATTAATCAGCTGAAAAAAGTAAATTTTTCCCAAAATGGTTATGATGTGTCATTTGATGCCAACGGGGATCCTGTGGCCACATATGAGCTGGTAAACTGGCAAAGAAATGAGAGTGGCAGCATTGAGTTGGTGACTGTGGGGCAATACGATTCATCACTGCCGGTGGGCCAGGAGTTCCTTATCAACAGGAACCTCACCTGGGTGGAGGGTGGCACACAGGTGAGGAGCCCCAAAGCAATAGTTTAACATGCTACATTTTCATATCATCTCAAAGGGTATGATGTCTCATACCTCGGTACCTCATTAAAATTCCGATGTTACGAATACATAACATCAAATGTTATGTTTTATTGTTTAAAATACATGTTTACTTTACTTTAAAAATTACAAAACAGAAATGCAAAAGACACAAAGAAAAACATTGTGAAGAAAAAAACATGAATGTATCCATTTATAATTTTAGCTTCAGAGCACACCTGTCTACATGTGAGTTAATTTGTATATATGTGACAGGTGCCTGTGTCAGTGTGCACTGACAGCTGTTCTTCAGGATCTCGTAAAGTGCTTCAGAAAGGAAAACCCATCTGCTGTTATGACTGTACACCGTGTCCCGAGGGAGAGATTAGCAATGCTACAGGTATTTGTTTTTCTAATGTATGTCTACAACATAAAATGTAATTTCCAACTGCTTAAAGCTCTTTTCCTTTTTTTTCAGATTCCTTTGATTGTTTCCCTTGCCCCAAGGAATTCTGGCCCAATGCAGAGAGAGATACATGTCTTCCCAAACCTGTAGAGTTTCTTTCCTTCAACGAGGCCCTTGGAATCGTCTTGGCTGCTTTTTCAATCGGTGGTGCCTGTCTCACCATTATAACAGCGGCTGTGTTCTATCGTCACAGGAGCTCACCAATTGTCAGGGCCAACAACTCTGAGCTGAGCTTCTTGCTGCTCTTCTCCCTGACTCTATGTTTCTTATGTTCATTAACGTTCATTGGAGCACCCTCGGAGTGGTCCTGCATGCTGCGCCACACAGCGTTTGGGATCACATTCGTCCTCTGCATGTCATGTGTTCTTGGAAAAACTATAGTAGTTCTGACGGCCTTCAGAGCTACACTACCAGGTAGTAATTTGATTAAATGGTTTGGGCCTTCACAGCAAAGATTGACAGTAGTGTCTTTCACGTTTATTCAAGTTTTGATATGTACTATTTGGTTAGTTCTTAGTCCCCCCTTTCCGATAAAAAACCTCACAACATACAAGGAGAGAATCATCCTTGAGTGTGCATTAGGATCAGCTTTGGGGTTCTGGGCTGTACTTGGGTATATAGGCTTACTGGCTGTCTTTTGCTTTGTGTTAGCTGTGCTTGCTCGGAAACTACCTAATAACTTTAATGAAGCCAAGCTTATCACATTCAGCATGTTGATATTCTGTGCAGTCTGGATCACATTTATCCCAGCATATGTCAGCTCTCCTGGGAAATATACTGTGTCTGTGGAGATATTTGCCATTCTGGCCTCCAGTTTTGGACTAATTACGTGTATATTCACTCCAAAATGTTTTATCATTTTATTTAAGCCAGAGAAAAACACCAAGAAACATTTAATGAGCAGGGAAAAAATGTAGATGGCTTTTAAAAGCTTATACTTTAGACATTCAACATATTCTTTCCTTGTTGGTTCATATTGGAGTTTATTTTATGCTCAATATTGTACACATTTTAATGTCATTTTGTGAATTTACTAATAGCCTATTACCTAAATACATTTATATCCGTTGCATTAAATATAAAATAAAGTGAATAAATAAAGTCAACATTCAGACCATGTGTGGTACTTCATTGACATTTCAAAAACATATTAAATACAGCATGGTTGAAATGATATAACGTTTATTGCCATAGCAGAAAATGAAACTTCCCTTACTGTAGTTCACAAATCCTTCAGCAATTTGTTAAAATGTGTTTTGAATTCCCAAAAATCTAAAAGGTCGTATAGTTTGAAAAATAAAAACACACACAGTTAACTGATTGAATAATCAAATGAATTGTATTTGAATTAACTATTTTCATAGAGGGCAACTTTAGGCACACAGCACACTAACTGAAACACCAACAATGCTCGGCTGTGAATTAGCCATAAGCAGTACTCAAGTTGTAAAAAAAAATCAGGGGGGATGGTGGATTTTATCATATGGGGACATAATTTGTGCTGATAGCCCGCCGAGGGTGGGAGACCAACCAGCATAAAGATAATTATTATACTCCTAAAACAACATGCATGTTATGGATGTTCAGATACTCTTTTCATTGCTCTTGACCAAGGCACCTCAGAATTAGAGTCGGTCCCCAGGCTGCCATGGCACCACTAACATTTAGGGTCAAATGCAGAGGACAATTAGTGCAAAATCTTTTTTTCACTTTAATTTAAAGGGGGGGAGGGGATACAAACATGTGGTTATAATGGAAGTCTATGGTACAAATATTGTAGGTTAACAGTCCATCATTTATTATTCAGATGGATCAACTTATTATACTAATAATATAGTCAAAATAGTTTTTAGAATATTGAATTATAGTGTATTTTTTCAAAAAAGCAGTTACTGGTATACGATCAAAACTGGTATCTAAAGGGTTACATTTTTATCGGAATTAATTAAATCATTATGTAAATTAAACACTTCATGAAAAATTTGAGGAAAAAAATTTGAAAAATATTGATCCGTCATCATTTTATTGCAGTTCAAATACAAATATTTTATGTCAACATTCCCAATGTTACTTTTTTTAACAGTGCATTAAGTGAAAATTGAAATTGTTCACAAAATATGAAAATATATTAAAAGATTATACAGATAATGCAAAATAGGACCAATGTTGTCAATGGCTGCCTACTCCACTCTCCCCTATCTCATAGAAGTTTCCAAAGATTTTCATAATCATGTTTTTTGGTCTCAATTTTTCTGGCTCTTGCTTTCGGATTGTTAGCTAAGCAATGGCTTTGAAGCCAAGTCTTGACATATACCTCTGGTCTGAACTTGTTCAGTGGAGGGCCAACACACATTATGAAAAGCAAGGCTGACCTCTAGGGAGCTTCTAGTTGTGGTTAAAATGTTCATCTGACTAAACCCACGTTCACACTCAGCTGTGGAGATGATCAGAGTGTTCACTGCTTGAAGGAGGGGTTTCAGCTCTTCTGGTGCTGGTGGTATCATTTCATCAACACGAGAGAAAAATGTAGCTAAACTCCAAACTAAGTTGTTATTGCTGCTTATGTCCATAGATTCCACGTTTGGTGACTAAAGTAATGAGTAAAGATTACTGACTCTTGACTTACCTGACATGTTATTTTTAGTATTTTTAAATATGAAGTCCCTCAGATCGCGTTGTCCTCCTGGTCGCTTGGCCATTGTGATGAACGTTACCTGCGCTTCTGGCATCGATCAAACAGGCGCATCACGGCGCTCTGGCGCCCTCTAGGGCACTCGCATAGTATAGCGTCAGTGACTTGGTAAAAATGTCATTGCGTGTGTGCGTGCTCCCTCGCCCACAGTATTTTACTCAAAATGCGCTAAATTACGATTAATTTCCTCCACTGTCAAATAGCAGTAATACCAGTGCCACGTTCATTGATAAAATTACATAAGGGATGGAAAGGGGGAATGGCAGTTTTAGAAGGGGGATGATTTTGACCGTTTTTATTTCAGGAGGGATGCCATCCCCTCTCATACCCCCTCAAGTCGAGTACTGGCCATAAGCATACACACCATTATAACATGCACATTAGCTTTACAATATGATGTAGCCACCGGTAAATGTTAGGTTTGTGTTTGATTAATCTAAAACATTCTGTACTTTCTGAATCAACTATTTCTGGCAACAATTAAAATAAAATGCAATTGTTCAAATGGAATTTCATTAAGTACATTTTGTATCATCCTTTAATGTATTATACATAATGTGTATATATTATCAAAGGTAACCTGGAATTGTTCCAGTCTTAGTAATAGACACCTTTTAATACAATTATTTGAAATTAAAGTTTTTAATTCATCACATCAATAATAGTCAATCCTCAAACAAATTTCACATGAGCCATCCATAGTCCTCACCTGTGCCATTGTGTTTCATTGTGATTGGTTGGACTGAAGATGACTCATGATCTATGAAAGCATATTAGCATAACAGTTTTTATATGCTTAATTTGCCTTTCAGATAATTTTTATAGACCATTGTCTCCTGCACGCATATGCAGCCTTTATGGGGTCAGTATGTACACTACAATTTGCCCTTGCCGGAGCTCCTGCCTGGCTGCTTGTTTGCTCCTTATTCAGCCTGGTTTTTCCAGTTATTTTTAATGTTCCCAAAAGTGTGATGGGAAGTAAAGAGCTATGTTTAGAGAGAGGTGTGTTGAAAGAAGAAGAGACTGTAACAGAGAAACAACGGAGTTTGGGAATAGATCAAGTGAGAGGTGTTGCTTCTATCTTACCTCAGTGTATGAAACTGGCGGACAGTGAGCCTTTGGCCCTGCAGTCGGGAGGGGATGTTGTGATTGGAGGGCTGTTCCCTCTGCATTTTGTGGCTCCTAAGCCGCAGAACAGCTACCACAGCAAACCCCAGCTCACACCTTGCAAGGGGTAAGTGTGAGGATACTGATGATATATTATACAGCCCCATAGATGTTATACATATTTAATTTTTTATATTTTCATCTAACTGTGTTAGCATCTCTATATTGCTGTTACACTGTATTTTCCTATCGCATGATGAATTACATGGATTGCACCAAACTTTTCAAATCGTTGCAGCTTTGATCATAGAGCTTTCCGCTGGATGATGACCATGGTCTTTGCAGTGGAGGAAATTAATCGTAATACCAGCCTCTTACCAGGTGTTAAACTAGGCTACCGGATAATGGACAGCTGTGACCATGTACACACCAGCCTGCGAGCTCTTATGTCTTTAGTCAGTCACTCTAAAGCGTGGATGGGAGAGTTGAAACAAATGGTAAAAACTGAAAAAAGATTAGATATGCCAAAGGAAACTTTGCCCTCATGTCTGGTGGATTATCCCGTACCTGCTGTGATTGGCCTTGCATCTTCTACCCCAGCAAGAGCTGTAGCTCATATACTCGGTCCTTTCAATATCCCACTGGTAAGAAAGGAAAGAAACATTCACGGTACTTTTTTTTTGCATGAGCTGTACTCAAGTTAATACTGTTTTTTGTTTCGGTTTTCTCTTATCTTAATACATTGTATCTCAATAGGTAAGCTTTTTTGCCACTTGTACTTGTCTTACTAACAAGGACTCATACCCGTCATTCTTGCGGACTGTACCTAGTGATCTCTTTCAACTTAGAGGTCTTGTTCAGCTGGTTACCTTCCTCAGCTGGCTCTGGGTAGGCACTATTGGCACCACGGTGAGATAAAACCTTTTTTTCTCCCATTTCAGTCAATCAAAACAAATTCAATTATTAACAAAACGTTTCTCTATATATTTCAGGATGACTACAGTCAATATGGCATCCAAGCATTTTCTAGTCAGTTTAAAAAACAGGGTGGGTGTGTGGCATTTCATCTGATTATCCCAAAATCACCCTCTGTGACTGAGTTACAAGACATTGCCAACAAGCTGCAGAGTTCAACTGCACAGGTAGTGGTGGTCTTTGCAACAGAGGGACAGCTGCTGGATCTGTTCTTAGAGGTTAGTCCTCTAAACTCCAATTATTGTATCTGCATAGGCCAATATGTATATGATGTATTTTGCAGATTTAAAATAATAAGAGTATTAGGAATATTAAAATAATGTGTATGATCATGCTCATATTTGCTTTCTTATCACATTTGTAAATGTGTTTTATTTTCCAGCTGGCTGAGAGAAATGTGACAGGGATTCAATGGGTAGCTAGTGAAGCCTGGGTCACAGCTAGCCTGCTGACCTCTCCCCACTTCCACCCTATCCTAGAAGGCACACTGGGATTTTCCTTCCCTGGAGTCATGATACCTGACTTGGAAGAGTTCCTGTTGAATGTCCGTCCCTCTCCCAAACCGGGACATGAATTTGTCAACATGTTCTGGGAAGACCTGTTTGGCTGCAGGCTAGAGTTTAGAGGGGAAGGCTCTAAAGAAAGGGAAGCAGACACTGTGAATAACGTGGAATTGGATGCATTTGGTTACAAATCAGATTCTCTAAACAATTCCTTGTCCTTGGCTAGCCCTGTTATAGGCAAAACAACCTCTGTTAAGGGATCAACGTATACAAATGACAAAGGTGCTGCTGAAAAGCCTCTATGCACTGGTTCAGAGGATCTGAGGTTCACTGAAAGCAGTTATACTGATGTATCTAAGGTCAGAATATCATATAATGTATATAAAGCTGTATATGCCATCGCCCATGCTCTGCACACTTTACTGAAGTCTGATTCTGCAGGACATAGCAAGTCATTTACTTCTAGTCAGGTGCGTTAAACCATTACAGAATATATTTATATCAATCATTTATTTCAATTATGTCATTCTCTAATGTATTATTTGTTTGTTGTCTCTCTCCTTTCTCTCACAGTTGCTGCAACATCTGAAGAAAGTGAATTTCACCAACCAGTTTGAGGAGAAGGTATATTTTGACTCAAATGGAGAGCCGGTACCTCTCTATGACATCATTAACTGGCAGAAAGACAGCAAGGGTAAAATAAGGTGGAATACAAATCGAGATTGAGTATATTTATATCTATATTTATATGTGTTGGGTCTATCTAAGCATGTACCTGTAACTGGGTAATCATAGTGTACCATTGTTGGGACTGGTTGCATTTAAAACATTTTTCATGCTGTATTTAGATTTGTCAAAGTGGGAAGCTATGACGGTTCGGCTTTATTCAGACAACAATTGCAGATAGATCACAGCACCATTGTCTGGACCGAAGGACAGTCACAGGTGGGTCATACATCACTTAAAATGTCTTTACCGGATATACAATTTCAAGTATTACCTGATGATTCAAATGATTGTAATTTTACTTCAGTGAAAAACTCTTGGTTCTATTGAAGCATCTAGTCTGAAGCAAAGCAATTATTGGTATGCAATTTGACACCTTTATCTGTTTAGGTTCCTATATCTCAGTGCAGTGCTCCATGCCTCCCTGGCACCAGGCAGGCCAGACGTTTAGGAGAGCCACACTGCTGTTTTGATTGTTTGCCCTGTGCAGATGGAGAGTTCAGCAACCAGACTGGTATCCCAAAAACTTACCAGGACATGTTTGATGGATGCAAAGATGTAGAATTAAGTTGTTGTGCATTTATACAGTTTCCACTTTCTGTATCTCCATAGGATCCACTGAATGCACAAAATGCCCTGAATATCATTGGCCAGACAAAGAAAAGGTGAAATGTGTGGCCGGGATTGAAGAATTCCTGTCTTTCCACGACGCCATAGGTATCATTCTGGTTGCACTTACACTGCTGGGTGTTGTCCTGACAACTATCGTCACTGTTGTCTTTCACCGTTTCCGTACCACACCGATTGTGAAGGCAAACAACTCAGAAATCAGTTTCCTGCTTCTTCTGTCACTCAAGCTCTGCTTCTTGTGTTCCTTGGTGTTTATTGGACAGCCCTCTGTTTGGACATGTAGACTCCGCCAGGCAACATTTGCGATTAGTTTTGTCCTCTGTCTGTCTTGTCTCCTTGTTAAGACCATTGTGGTTCTCTTGGCCTTCCGGGCTAATGAACATGCTTCCAGGGCTCTCAAGCTGTTTGGTCCCTGTCAACAGAGGTCTCTGATCATCTGCACTATAGCTCCTCAGGTAGGAGGGCGTTAGAACCGATGTATGACCTTAATTTGTGACTTGTTTTTTGTTTGTTTTTACAGAATTTATAATATTTTCACCTTGCCCTCAGGTTTGTCTGTGTGCTGGTTGGCTTTTGGGCTCACCTTCCTTCCCATTCAAGAACCCAAACTACCAAGCCTCAACTGGAAAAGTAAGAATTACAGTGTGCAAAAGTGATATATTTGATACTATACTATTAGTAGTCCCTTAAAACCTGTTAAGCCTTTTTTTCACGAAACTGTGCCTCAGGGCTTCTTCACATTTAATAAACTATTAATGTGTCATACCCACCTAACGGGAAGAAACTCAGCTAACTGACGATACGAACCATTTTTACCGAAACAAAACACAAGTCTCACAAGAAGCGTCTAAATGAGCCCTGAGCAGAAAAATGCTAATGCACTTAGCACAGAACTCTAGGTATGAATACTTTATTACTTATCGGATCTGCACAAACAAGATATTAGCTAGCAAGCAGAGATTCCACAGATTCCAGAAATATAAGTATCATCACTGAGCGATCAGACATCACACAACATAGCTTTATGGAGCAAAATCGGGAAAATGGTGTTACCTTTTGCTGTTTCTGATCAAAAGTTGTATTCAATGGCATTAAAACGATAGAAAACGCAGCTGAAGATTAATCCATAGGTTAATCCAATGTGTCTGTGTCACTTAGAAATGATTACTGATAATCCATCATTCAATTTTTATGTCAAAAACGGAGATTTCATATTAGCTGCTATGATAGCTAAGCGCAGCTTCCGGATTTGGGTATTCTGGCTACGCATCACTCTCACTCCTTATTTGGTAACGTGTAGGTGGATTTAGGAACTCCCCTCGATTCTATTGGCTCTAACGGTTAAAAAGAGATGTCAATCATTGAAATCGACAAAGGGGGGGCCAGAGATATGGCAAATTCACCCAAATGAGGGGTTTTTATTTTGCTAAACATCTCTAAAAAGGTCAAATTGTACTTGTTTTGCTTCAATCTTGATACAGGGTACTTATTATATGTTATATTTTGGATTCCTAAAGCTTTTAGTCTACTATCCCATAATTTAAGGGTGGCTTTCACTACAGGCGCTTTCACACCACAGTACTTTCCCACAAAGGTTCATCAGAACTAAGTACGGATCGCGTTCACACCGGAATAAATCCCTGGGGGAGGATTAGGCAAATGAAGCCGCTGACGTCACTTCTTCTTTTGCTTTGGGTTTACTGGCAGGCCGCAAAAAAAACTTCATGGCGTATACTGCCACCCGAAGTCCCCGGCCGGAAGTCCCCAGAGTTGGGGACTGGCTTCAGAAGCTCCTGGGACTCCCAGCAGCCTTCCGAGTAAATAGCCAGAACGCCGACACCTCCTCACCTCCACCGCTCCCATGTTTTCTTTTGTGTTGCCATAAATTAATCTCTCTGCGTTTCTGCGCTGGGCTAATGCTAATAATGCCATTGCGAGGATAATATAATGGTGGCTTCACAAAACCTTTTGGGAATTTTAAGGGGCGTGGTTTGCAATCCGCCCAGCCAATCAGAAATAGGAACCTTTTTCTCCCACGAAAGTACCTGCTCTCTAGCAGGGACGGAAAAGGGGGTAAAAAGCTTCTCATGAACTCAAAAAGATTCTCATGAACTCATTCCGGATTGTTTTGGTGTGAACGCAACATTTCGGAACTATATCGGAACTAAAGTGGGAAAAGTACTGCGGTGTGAAAGCGCCTATTAAGTAATGTTTTTTTTTGGACGAACACTATAATTTAGATTTTTTTTACTATGTTCAATCTGAATTTACTTTCAAATTAAAAAAATCTATAATGATTCTGACTTTTCTACATCCAACTCACAGGTTTATCATTGCTTTGTGAAAAAAGATTATTAATGTACCCCTTTTAGAAGATAAGTTATAATCAATTGTTCTGGGAATGTCATTTTCGAGCCTGAGACCTGGAGAACAAGCTCGGGGTTTAACAGGTTAAAACTGTTCAAATCCTACAGTTAATTTTTTCAATATTTGTAATGGAGAACAGAAAGGAACATAACCTCATAACATGTGTCATTCCACGTAATTGAATTGTCTCCCTGTATTGTTGAACATATTTAGATCATTGTGGAATGTAAGGAGCCATGGCCCCCTGGATTTTATCTGGTCCTGGGCTACATTGGTTTTCTGGCCTTCATCTGCCTTCTCCTGGCGTTCCTCGCACGCAAGCTTCCTGATAGCTTCAATGAGGCGAAGCTCATCACTTTCAGCATGCTGATCTTCTGTGCCGTTTGGATTTCTTTCATCCCAGCTTATGTCAGCTCTCCTGGGAAGCTCACTGTGGCTGTGGAAGTGTTTGCTATATTAGCGTCCAGTTTTGGACTGTTACTTTGCATTTTTTTCCCCAAATGTTACATAATTTTATTGCAGCCTCAAAGAAACACAAAAAAAGGCATGACTGGAAGAACTTAACAGTTATGTCGTAATTGGTCATTTTAAACAAACAGAAGCACAACCTTTTTAAATGAAAAATATAAAAATAAATGTGATAATAAATAAAAACTGTTTGAATAATTGAAAGTGAAATAAAATAAATTGCCACATGTAACAAGTTTACATTTTTTTTTGTAAAAAAAAAGGGTCATGATCATGAAGCACCACTTCACAAACTACAGACCTATCTCTTTACTTCCCCAATTTTCAAAAATACTAGAAAAAGTATTCAACAACAGACTGGACGCGTTCATAGAAAAGCACAAATTAATCACGGACAGTCAATACGGATTCAGATCAAACAGATTAACATCACTGGCAATTATGGAATCAATTGAGGATATCACAGATGCCCTTGAACACAATATGCAGTAGGGATTTGTATAGATATTTAAAAAGCTTTTGACACAACCAACCATGACATCCTAGTATATACATTAGAAAGGTATGGTATCAGGGGTATATCATCGTCGTCGTCGTCGTCGTCGTCGTCGTCGTCGTCGTCGTCATCATCATCAATAACTACAAAAGTTCTATACATGCAGTACAGGGTTTCCGCTAGGATTTTTTCTCGCCGGTCAAATGTCCGGGCAGAATTTATTTTACCGGACTAATTTGAAACTTACCGGTCATATTTCAATAATAATAAGAGTTGTGTAGCAGAGTTTCCGTTAGCATGTAATTACCGGACTATGAGCAGATATGCTTCAGTTTAAAACTCAGTTCATGGGCTCATTTTTATATTGCTTCAGTTTATAATCGTAACAGATCGAAAAATTCAGATTCATTTTTCAATAAATGATTCCACAAACAACAAACAACATAATTATTACATTCAAATAAACTACTTGCAGTAGATGAAGTACGTTATTCACAAGTTTACATTAACTTTGAATAATAACACGGGAGAAACGGATCCTCTCTTTTCCCTCTCTCCTGACAGCCTGTCAGTTCCTCATGCAGCTCCTGCAGCCCGCTAAACAGAGGGCGGGGCTTCAGGTGATTATACAGAGCTGCGTGTCTCGGTCAGACTCAGCAGCTGATCTGATCTCTCTCTCGCGTCCGGTTATACTGCACTCGCGTTTATGTCCATATCGATCAGATCCAGCTCTCCTGATCGGCCTTTATAGAGAGCACCGATCAAACTATTAAGAGTGAATATCGGTCGATAATGACCGGCGGCAGATCGATCGGAGCCTCCCTAATTATTACCAGACATGTTGACCGTCAGGTTTTGAATTTACCGGTTTTTAATAAATGTTACCAGCTAAAAACCGGTAATTACCGGCTAACGGAAACCCTGATGCAGTATCTAATCTACAAAAAAAAGCCATACGAATCATTCACAATGCCAAATATCTTGATCACACTAACAAATTATTCCTGCATTCAAAATTGTTAAAATGTAGACCTGGTAGAAATCCAAACGGCACAAATCATGTTTAAGGCAAATAATAACGTTTTACCAGGAAACATCCAAAAAGTATTCACTTAACGAGTGGGGGGATATAGTTCAAGGAGAACATTTCAATTTGAAATTCATAGGGTCCGTACAACCAGAATAACTTTTTGTATCTCAGCCTGTGGAATGAGACTATGGAACAGTGTGAATGTGGAGCTAAAGTGATGTCCAGACATTAACCAGTTCAAGAGGAAATACAGAGACATTATTTTCTCGAGGTACAGGGATGGGGAAGGTGTTGTATGTGTGAGGAAAACTTATGTGCAGCAATGCAGAACCAATCTTCAGGAAAGGATGGAAGCTGGGAAGTCTTTAGTCAACACACTGATATTTATTGAGAGAGAATACGACCGGAGAGTTCACAAGGTATATTCACAACTTTCATGTGCTTCAACCAAATCAACTCTGGACAAAGAGAGACAGGAACACAGATCTATACAGCAGAAAAGGAGGGAACTAAGAGCCCGCCCTTTCTCTAATTAGTACCAGACATTTGGAACAAAGCACCTCTGTAGTGCAGCTTCTCATGTGCCCAAACCCCTCACCCACAGGAAAGGCAAAATACCTCTTGACCTGTGTCCTCCTGAGAAACTATTTGCAGGAACATGCAAGAAAGACTGAGAATCTCTAAATACACAGATCGGATTAAAATATTCTCTTACAGTCCATTATTTTTATCAATTTATTGATAACCAATTAACATTAGTCTAAGAATATTTCAGTCACTACTTAAATCAATAAGCGTCTTCAGAGTTGTGTGGGCTCACATACATCAATTACATCAAAAAGTAAAACAAGATTGAAAACATTTCAATCACCATAATTGAACACCGTCAATCTTAATAGAAAAATCATCTCTCTTCAGTGTTTGACTTATTTTGTCAAAAGCACAATAATAACACAGATGAAATAGAAAAATATAATAGTAAAATATATGTTTCAAAAATAAGACCTTTTATCATTTATCACTCAGTTAATCTCATTCATCAAACACAAATTCAAAATCAGCTTACATCTCAAAGATTTACTTCAAGGCAATTACTTATTAAAACACAATTAGAATTTAGGATTATAAGAAATCCAATTGAGGTATAAAATCTGAATCATGAGAGATCCAGCTAAAATTCCCAGTTAAGGTATAAATTCGATGAATCGATCAATCTGTAAAGTTACAGTGTCCTCAATCTTTAACATTACTTTACATTTACTTCAGTACGCTTTATTCAAGAGTAAGGCACTTAGTAGTACATACATTTCATTCAAATACATTTGTTCAAAATCTGCAAAACTAGGGCCACCAGGGTGGGTGGAGGGGGTCAGGAGGACGGGTTTGGGCTGACAACCCAGGAGCACCGCGGAGGACCCGGAAGGGATCTCGGGCGGACGGCCCGGGGGCAAGGCAGACTCCAAGGTGGGGGTTATGGAGGGGCGAAGGCCACCGGGAAAGTCAGGGGGCCGGGCTCGAGGGCGAAGGCCGTGGCTTGAGGGCGAAGGCCGTGGCTCTCAGGGGGCCGGGATCGAGGGTGAAGACTCCGGGTCTCAGAGGGCCGGGCTCGAGGGCGAAGACCAGACAGCTCCGCAGGCCGGGCAGGAAGTCGCTGACGGGACAGCGCCGGAGGCTGGGCAGGACCCGGTGTTGGAGCTGGTGGGACAGGCCTCGGCAGGATCCCCCACGGAAGAGGACCAGGACACGGGATTGGCAGGACCCCCGGCAGGAGAGCAGTCGGCGGGACCTCCAACGGGACAGGACATAGGGTTGGCAGGACCCCCGGCAGGAGAGTAGATGGCGGGACCTCCAACGAGACAGGACAAAGGGTTGGCAGGACCCCCGGCAGGAGAGTAGTCGGCGGGGCCTCCAACGGCACAGGACAAAGGGTTGGTAGGACCCCCGGCAGGAGAGTAGTCGGCGGGACCTCCAACGAGACAGGACAAGGAGCTGGCAGGACCCCCGGTAGGAGAGTAGTCGACGGGGCCTCCAACGGGACAGGACATGGAGTTGGCAGGACCCCCAGCGGAACCTCCAACGGACCAGGACATTGGGTAGGGACTTGAGACGTGACTCGAGAGGGGAACTAAAGAGGGAACTCCAGAGGGGACTAGAGGAGAGACTAGAGGAGGAACTAGAGGAGGAACTCGAGAGGGGAACTCAAGAGGGGACTTGAGAGGGGAACTAGAGAGGGAACTCCAGAGGGGACTAGAGGAGAGACTAGAGGAGGAACTAGAGGAGGGACTAGAGAAGGGAACTCGAGAGGGGACTTGAGAGGGGAACTAGAGAGGGGACTCGAGGAGGGACTAGAGAGGGGACTAAAGGAGGGACTAGAGCAGGGACTAAAGGAGGGATTAGAGGAGGGAACTTGAAAGGGAACTCGAGAGGGGACTGGAGAGGGGACTCGAGAAGTGACTAGAGGAGGGACTAGAGATGGGACTAGGGAATTGACTAGAGGAGGGACTCGAGAGGGGACTGGAGAGGGGACTCGAGAGGGAACTGGAGATGGGACTTGAGGAGGGACTTGGGAAGGGACTAGAGAAGGGGCTCGAGAAGGGACCAGAGGAGGGACTAGAGAGGGGACTAGAGAGGTGACTAAAGGGGGGGTTGGAGAAGGGACTAGGGAAGTGACTAGAGGAGGGACTTGAGAAAGGACTTGAGAAAGGAATTGAGTAGGGACTAGAGAAGGGACTTGAGATGGGACTAGAGTTGGTACTTGAGAAGTGACTAGAGAAGTGACTAGAGGTGGGACTGGAGAAGGGACTGGAGAAGGGACTAGAGAAGGGACTAGGAAAGTGACCTGAGGAGGGACTAGGGAAGGGACTAGAGAAGGGACCAGAGAAGGGACTATGGCAGCTGGGGCCAGGACTGGGGCCGGAACCATGGCTGCTGGGGCCAGAACTGGGGCTGTAACCATGGCTGCTGGGGGCTGAACTGGTTCTGGAACCATGGCCTTTTGGGCTCGTGCTGCTAACCTGGCCTTGCGACTCCTCTTAGGAGCCATTTGGAGGCTCCATGGACCTCCAAAAGCCAGACGAGTACCAGTGAATGGCTCCTGGACTGTAGCAAACACTGGGTGAGAAGCAGGGGCTGACGCCAGACAGACCACACCGATGCGTGTGGTATCAAAAAGGGAATCTGGAGACCTGGGTCTATCAGGATCGGGAAAAGAAACCGTGAGGTAATCCAAAAGCCAGGCCGCTCCTATCCATCGATGAGCGCAGTCAGACAAAGAAAAGGTATAATCCACTAGTTTCTGCTCAAACGGATCTGCAGGGCCCATATCGTTGGTCGGTTCGTAATGTTACGGTGTGTGCAGGAAGCAGGTAGGACCCAAATGCAGCTTAACGTGAAAATTCCTTTATTTCAAGGCTATACTAACAAAGACAGAACAGAACACTCACCGAGGACTTTTATTTATTTATTTAGTTTTTTAATTAGAAAATTCACAATTCAACATTTTCAATTTTTTAAAACAGTCAAACATAATAATCATGCATAACATGACAAAAATAAAAGAAGCTTAATGCAATTAGCCAAAAGAAGATTGCCAAAAAACAAAAAATTGGATCTTACTTGAATATCCCCTCATAGTTAACAAAAATACAAAATCAGAATACGAGAAACAAAAAAGCACTGCTATCAGGCAATCATTTATATGACACATACTCCACACATACTTCACGTTTCACACTAGACCTGTTAGCCAACACTGTCATACCTATACACCAGTCTGTCATTGTCACCAACCTCCACCAGAGTGCACCCTTCCACAAAGCTCTCCAGAAACGCGTCCTTTTCTAGGTACACATATGCCATCTGAACGTCCTTGCTTAAAATCCTCTTAAATACGTCCCATACGTCTACCTTTCTGTTGCCATAATGGGCCAAGTCTCTTCTAAGTTTTACAGCATACCGGGCATGGCTCAGCACATAGTTACAAAGATTCACATTGGGACCTTTCACTCCCCCCCTCACCCCAAACAGCCATAACTCCTTCCATACCATCGTTTTTAATATTCTATGCCCCCCAACACTTATCAATTAGCCCTTTCACACCGTTCAAAATACACCCTTAGCTCTCTACATTCAAAAAATTCATGCATACACGTTTCCACCATAACCTTACACACATCACACTCTTTCTTCACCGTGGCATCCAACCTGCTTATGATCAAATTGTTGAACACCCTGTTGTGACGAAAAATAAAATCAAAATGCTCACATTCAATGCTATTCCATTTCACCCTTAAATTACCCCATATCTTACGCCCATCAAACTTTTCACAAACATTTCCCCACACACGCTCAGAAGCAGGTCTTCTTATTTTACCTCCCCTCAGCATTTTGCAAATCACCCTCATGTTTACTTTCTCCATTTTCACACGAATATCCCCCTCCCCCACATACATTTCCGCCATGCTCTCTCCACTTCTTGTAGCCTCACCTTCAACCATTCTCACCCAGCCCAAAGGCATACCCTTTTTCACCCTCTCCATGATATCTTCCGCCTTTCTTAATAGCATACTCCCCCCCCCACCCCTCACCTCATCCACTATGACCCGTGCTCCCATGAAACCCCGGCACAAACTCATACACCAAATCCCTTACGTTTCTAAAACCCGCCCTCCACATTTGGAGATCAAACATAGGACACTTCTGCACCGTGATCATATGGTTCATGAAAATGGGCTGATTCCACACTTGCTCAACATTCACACACTCGTGCTTTACCCCTTTCAGAAACTCACCCCATGCTAATAGCGCCTCCCTATGGTACTCCGAAACACTGCTAAGCATTCCTTTTTTGAAAACCATGAACAAAGCGCTGTCTCCCACAGCCTCCACACTTATTGATAGCTTCTTTTAAAAATACCTTCCACGCATAATCTTTTTTTCCCTCCTTGTCTCCAACATATTTTAACATCATTTTAACCCTTAACGCCTTCTTTTTCCTTTCCACGTTGATCAGCTTCATCCCACCATCCCTATACTCGTTCTCCATTACCTCCCTAGCAACTCTAACTCCCTTCCCATCCCACAAAAACTCATTTATTGCCCTGTCTATTTCTTTATGAACCTTTTCAGGCATTTCCATGACAGTCATGATATAGACCAATCTGCTCATTATGAGCCCATTTATCACCACTACCTTCCCTCTTAACTTTAAATGCCTCATCTTCCAAAACCTTAGTGTTTTCTTTATTCCGTTGATGACTCCCTCATATTGCTCACCACTCCCTTCCTTTTCTTTTATACCCAAATTAACCCCCAGCACCTTAAAATAATCTTGCCTTTCCTTGAGCCCTATTCCTGTCCTATCCACTCCTTCCTCACCTATATACATTACCTCTGATTTGTCTATATTTATCTTCGCCCCTGACGCCCTGCCATACTGCTGCACTACTTCTAACACTTCCCTCACACTATCCCCATCTCTGACCGTAACCGTGGTGTCATCTGCATACTGGTACAGGAGACTGGTCTGTCCCCCCGGTATCTCCACTCCTCTAATGTTCTTGTTCTGAATTAGCATTGTGGCTAACCGACCTCCCTAACCTAAACACATTTGTAACTATCCCATTTATTTTAACGCAACTCACCGCCCGACTATATAATCTTTTGATCCAGCTCACCAACTTCACCCCAAACCCTGCTTTCCCTAACACTCTATATAAATACTCATGATTGACCCGATCAAACGCTTTATTTAAATCAAGACTCATAACTATGCCACCCTTCCCCTCCTTCATGTGTTTAATAGTATCTCTGATACTGCTTGTCGTGTCACTTATATCCCTCCCCGGTACACTATATGTCTGAGTCCCACCCACCACCGTTTTAATTACCAAAACTAGCAGCACTGCACCCTCGAAATGGACGAAAGGGACATATTATTGAGCCGTCGTACACTTGCTGCCGAGCCTCCCGTTAAATCCCGTTTTACACACGCCCCTCCACGTTTGTGAAATATACGGACCCCGCGAGGTCTCGCCGGGGGTCCCGGCGCTACCGGGGGTCGCGACCTCGACCCCTCGACCCGATGTTAGGCGCCCTATATTTCCTTGCCGTACTCTGTTCCGCCTCGGACCACCAGGTGGCGCTGTCGGGGGTGCCAGAAACAAAATATGGGTCCACTTATCCAATATTTTTATGTATTTAAATATACATAATTTTGTGTGTGGCCGACAACTCAATATAGTGAGCAAGTGAATTGCACAGTGTACAGCTGTACACTATATTTTCCTGCTGTACACTATTATGTACTGCTGCACACTATATGGTCCTGCTGTACCTAACTTATATAGTTTTTATAAAAATATGCACCCATCAATAAATTCAAGGAACTCGATATGCCAAGGCCGGGATTCGAAACCCGCTCGCTCGCATGAAGGAGCGGGTCTTTATCCATTGGGCCACACGTCTTACTGAAATTCACATCAACGGAAGTTATATTTATATAGTGGGAGCCTGAACCACAGCAAGGAGTGGCGCTAAAAGTAATATATAGACTCCACTATGGCATAAAAAGACATTTCTCTATCGTTTTGGCGATCAAACTTGACAAATAACACATCAAACAATCTACACATCTACAAATCAATACGAAGCTAATGAAACCACTTTCAGACTCCTAGCGTATTTACAAGTTTGAAAACGTAGCAATGGCTTTTCACATCACACCATTGTGTGATATATGAGTCGTTTGTACATTTTACTGGTGGAAAACAAAGCTAAATGTCTCATTACTCTATTGACGAATCTATAGCAGCTGGATCCCTGAAATGCTACACCAGTGTACTACATATAGCGGGGAACATTTGCTGTGAATATCAATTGCGTCACTCAAATGCTTGATTTTATATCAATATTATTCCAATTAAAAGCTAATTTGTCCAAAAAGGCTACTAATTCATATCTTTTGATAACAACGTCTGATCGGTTCGGGCTCAATGGCTATTCCCCATCTCTGATTATTCTGCATCCAATGGTACCCTCCTTGAGTCTCTAGGACTTCAGGGGGCGGAGCTAGGGCAGTCAGACGCTAATGGCAGTAATGCACGATGGCATTTGATTGAAAAAAGGTTCTGGGTGGGCCAGGGTGCCCATATTTCAGATTCCTGATCTGGGCCTTATTTAGAGGCCCCCTGTGAAAAAAATATCTCTTTAGCCCTTTTCAAAGTACTTTAAACAGTCACGGAGCACTGCTGCTAGTCAAAAGGCCTAAACGGAAGGTTTTGTTACATTTTAAGCCGTAACCTTTGACATTTAGTCGCACCAGAGTCATCCATTTGCATCTGCTCTCCGAGACGGTTAAAATGACATCAAGCTCAAAGCGGTCAGACCTTCCTTTGTGCTGTAAAGGGCACCGTACGGCATGAAAGCGTGACCTTTGACCTTTGGAGCTTTGTTACAATTCAAGCCGTAACCTTTGACATTAGGAGCAACGGAGGCATCCATCTGCATGTACTCTTCTTTCCACATATAATTATCTCTTGACTACATATACTTTTTTTTACATGATGCCATAGCATGGGTTCGAACCGGCGACCATCCGCACCAAAAGCAACTGAACCAATGAGAAATTCATTTTAAAGTTTTTTTAATTAAAAATATGTTATAGGAGTGAACGGTAGCAGCTGGATCCCTGAAATTCTACACCAGTGTACTTCATATAGCGGGGAACATTTGCTGTGAATATCAATTGCGTCACTCAAATGCTTGATTTTATATCAATATTATTCCAATTAAAAGCTAATTTGTCCAAAAAGGCTACTAATTCATATCTTTTGATAACAACGTCTGATCGGTTCGGGCTCAATGGCGATTCCCCTTCACTGATTATTCCCCATCCAATGGTACTAGAGTGCTTTCCCTCTTTATTCTATTCCCTAACACCCTCGCCAATATTTTGTAGTCATTGTTTAGCATGCTCAACGGCCTATAGTTTTCTAATCGGTCCCTATCCCCCTTTTTGTATATGATGCTTATAACCCCCGTTGCCATGCTGGCCGGCAGGTCATCCTCCTCCTCAATGTGTTTGAACACCCTGTGCAGCACCGGTACCAACAGTTCCTTAAAGGTGATGTAGAATTCTGCTGTTAACCCATCTAACCCCGGACTCTTATTTCTACCCAACCCTCCTATTGCTAGATCTATTTCCCCTTTACCAATCTCTCCCTCACACATCTCTCTATCATTCTCATCTAATACTTTATCCATACTTTCTATCACCGTCTATGCACTCTCTCCGTCTGCCTCTTCTTTCTTAAATAATTCACTGTAGAACTCCTCCACTCTTTCTGCTATCCCTACTAAATCTGCTATCTTCCTACCATCCTTTCCCTCAACCTGTTTTAAATAATTGTTTTCCTGCTTAATTTTTTCCAACCTCAGAAAGTAGCCAGTACACCTTTCCCCCTCCATTGCATACTTTGCCCTGCTTCTAACAATCGCCCCCCTGCATTTGTCCCTCTCTATACCCTCTAGCTCATCTTTGATCCTCGTGTATCTCCCTAAATCTCCCTCTGAATCTTTGTCTATCTTTTCTGCCTCTTTAGCCAACTCTCCCCTCACCCTTTTCTCCCTTCTTCTATCAAGCACATTTTTCCCCTTACTGTGTTTTATGCTTATTCTCTTGATCTCCTCTTTTAACTCCCCCCACCACCCTAATATATTATTGTCCCTTGTATCAACCCCCTCCCTTATACATTCCCTCACCCTTTTTTATACACCTCATCATTCAGTAGTTTCGCATTCAAGCACCACATACCCCCGCCTCTCCCATTCACCTTCAGCCCCATCCTGAGACTAAGAACCATATGATCACTCAATGCTGTGGTCCTATATTCAATCATTCCAATCTTTTCATTCACGGCTTCCGAACACAGAGCTAAATCAATCCTGCTCTGCCTAAGTTTATCTTTCACCACCCGTCTCCAAGAAGATTCTCTGACATCCGGATTTCTTTCTCTCCACACATCTATCAACCCATTCTCATTCATTATCTTTTTGAGTGCCACCCTCGAGGAGTCGCTAATAAAACGAGCACCCGCAGGCGCATCCAACCTTCCACACCGCACATTGAAGTCTCCCACAATCAAACAGTTCCCCCCACATTTTCCCTCCAACCCCTCAAAAAAAATCCTTCTCTCCCTCTTTATATTAGGTGCATACACATTTATCAACTTATACGTGTCCCCCATGTATTCATACTGCACCCCGATCATCCTCCCTTCCCCATCATCCTCAACCTTCCTTGCATTCTTCACATCCCCCGACTTGATAAGTATCGCCACCCCTCTAGCATGCTCACCCCCATTATTTGCAAACACTTCGCCCATCCACTCCTTTTTAACCTCATCCACACTCTTCCCATCCCAATGTGTTTTCTGCAGACATATGATGCTGGCCTCACATAGACTTAGCGCCCGGCTTCTTCTGATCTTACTTTTGAGACCATTACCATTTAGGGATGAGATAGTTGCCATCAAAAGGGATGTTATTATAATGAACGTCCATTGCATCATTACCTTTCACTGGTTGCTTTCCCGAGCTCCCCCTCTGTTGTACCCGCTCTCCTTTTTTCCACCTCCCTCTCCTTGTCCGATTTTCGTCTAGCAATCAGCCCGACGATCTCCGCTGAGGTCGTCTTCTTCTGCTTCTTCTTCTTCTTCTCCTCCTCCTCCTCCTCCTCGCACCCGTTTATTCTCGTGCCTCGGGCCCTCTGCTCATCATTAGGGCTCCCGAAGACCATGGCGCCCCCAGGATCCTCCCCCAGCTCTCCCTCCTCCATTCCGGAAGCCTCCGAGATGTCTTCCACCTCCTCAGGACTCCAAAACTTCTTTCCCCCGCCGCTGCTCCCGTCGCCGCCTCTGCTGCTTCCATCGGCGCCTCCGCCGCCCTGCCTGGCACTTTTCTTGCTCTTCTCCACGTTTGGTGCTTTCTCTTCCATCACCGAAGCCCCCGAGATGTCCTCCACCACTGGACCTTCATCTTCGCTGCTGATCTGCTCATGGGGTCTTTTCTTTGCCCCCTCGTCGCCTCCCCCCCCCCTCTTCTTCCTCCTCCTCATCTTCTTCCTCCTCCTCTCTCTCTTTCCTCTCTCTCTCAGCTCCAAACCTGCACTCCTTGGCATAGTGCCCTTGCCCATAACACCTGTGGCACTTAAAGTCTGGGCATTCTCTGAAGATGTGACCCGGCTTTATACATAACCTGCACACTGGAACCTGGCCATTGTGCAGGACCCGAAAGTACTCCGCCCCCTTCACAGTGTCGAACTTCATGGAATACGGCAGGGAGCGGACCTCATTGTTGAACCTCACTCTCAGGAACCTCGTGGCGTCTGCAATGTCCGAGTCTGGCCACACTCTTTTTTTAATGTCCGAGATGGGCTTAACTCCCCACTCCTCGAGCCTATTTAGTATTGTTTTATCCTGCAAATAAACAGGCAGATGCAGGAACGAGACGGTCACATCGGTGCTCATAATGTTTTTTGCATGCACCGCGTCCCCGTTTACTCTCAACCCCTCCATTAGTTTCATTTTCCCCAGGACGGTCCTCATCGTCACTTCATACTGTTCTCCCGTCACTCTGCATCCATCCACTGTCCCACACTGTTTCTGTATTCCTTTAAGCAGGTCCATCATAGACAGTGCACCTTCCACAACTACTTCCACAGTTAATTCCACACTGTACCTTGTCCTCTCCTTCTTCTCCTCTTTTCCTTCCTCTCCCGCTTTCTTGCTTTGTTCTTGCTCTTCTTCTTTTTCTTTGTCCTTTGTCCTTCCTTTCGGCACCTCCGCAGTCCTTTCCACTCCAGCCGCTGTTGCCATCAAAACACTCGCCGCACCAGATCCCAGCACCGGTGGGGGGGGAGCCCGACCGGCAAGGCCGTTAGGGGAGGCCGTGCTTCGGGCCGTTCCCAGTTTTTTTGCCTTCGGTTGAAGCCCCTCCGCTGACTGAAGCCAATCGTTTTTTCAATCGTTCTCACTCACTCACTCTTCCTAATCCTAGATGTTAAAGTTGCACTTAACCGTATGGAGATAAATGTGCGCGTGCAGCCTGCTGCGAGGACAAGCCAAATCACAAGACGAACAAACAATGAACACAGGAAGAGACAAGACTAAATACAGGGAGGGGTAATCACAAGACGAGAAACAGCCGGGCAGGGGAGGAGAAACACAAGGGCCACAGGTGAAAACAATCAGACAACTAGACACACCAGGGAAACTATCGACGGGAGCAAAAACACAGGGAATAGGACCAGACAATATACCCAGAGGAAAACATGACAAGGAGAACAGCAAAACACCCAAACCAAGACATAGAAAACGTGACATAACACAATAATCGTAACAATAAGAGCACCTTATTTTCTCCCTCAGAGGGGCGAGATCCCTCGCCACCTGTCGTTGGGATTTACACAGCTTCATCTAGCAGGGCGTCTTTGGCCAGGTATAGTAAACCCAGAATGACGATGATGATGACAGCCTTCACACGCCAGCATCCGGTAGAGGAGAGAGACAACACCTGGAGACGTGAATCCACTCCGGTCTACCTTGTACTCTCAGGGCTGTTCTGGTCACTATTAACACCTGGAAAGGACCTTTCCACCTGGGCGACAAAGCATCTTCTTCAAGAGATTTGATTAGTACATCATCACCAATCTGAAAAGGGTGGGTGGGCTCCTCTCCAGGCTGGGGGAGCCTGTCAGCCACCTGTCTGTGAAACTTTCTCAACATGTCAGTTAGATATTTGACATAGTTAGTCATGTAATCATGTGTCCACAAAAGAGTGAGTTTGTGGGGTGTTACTGGGGGCCTAGACCCTGCGAACATTACCCTTTCCATCAATACTTCGTGTGGGCTAAGCCCTGTCGTTGCATTTGGTGAGCTTCGGATGGAGCACAGAACTAGCGGCAGCGCGTCTACCCATTTTAGTCCTGTGGTCAACATTGTTTTAGTGAGTTTCTCCTTTATAGTCAAGTTCATTCTCTCAACCTGGCCTGAGCTCTGTGGGTGATAGGGAACATGCAATTGCCATTTGAACCCTAACACTGTAGATAGACTCTGGGTTATCTTAGAAATGAATGCTGGACCTCTGTCACTGTTAATCCCTGCTGGAACACCAAATCTAGGGATAACATCTTTGAGAAGACACTTTACAACTGTTATAGCGTCTTCTTTTCTGGTAGGGTAGGCCTCTACCCATTTGGAGAACTGGCACACTAAGTGTTCATGCTGTTCATGCTGAACTGGACCACTTATTCTTCTTGTCTGCTGGCATATCATGCATCTATCTACAAGGGTGTGTGTAGCTAGTGTGATGCCTGGAGCAAACCATTGTGACTTTATAATCTCCTTTTCCTACATGTGATTTGCCATGTGCAACATGTGCCAAAACATGGAGGAACAAACGTGGACAAACCATCCATCCGTCTGGGTGGAGCCACAAGCTGGACTCAGCGTCAAGTGTACAACCTCGTCTTAGCCATATATCTTTCTCCCTAACATCAGCGCGGGCTTGCATGTCCGCGACATCATTAACCTGTTAAACCCAGAGCCTGTTTTTCAGGTTTCAGGCTCGAAAATGACATTCCCAGAACAAATGACTATAACTTCACTTCTAAAAGGTTTATATGAATAATTGTTGTTAGGACTAGGACACGTCACTTGTTGTCATCTCTGTTGGTGATTTGGACACGTCACTTGTTGTCATCTCTGTTGGTGACTTGGACACGTCACTTGTTGTCATCTCTGTTGGTGACTTGGACACGTCACTTGTTGTCATCTGTTGGTGACTTAGACACGTCACTTGTTGTCGTCTGCTTCTACCGTTTCTCCTTTCCTGTGACTACGACCTTGCAGTGGCTGGCGTGGACCCACGTAGCTCTGTCTCGGTGACCTTGACCGCTGTCTGGGTGATGAGAAGCACCTGGTAGGGACCTTGCCAACGATTGGATTTCCAGCTCTTTCTCCGGAAATCCTTGATCAGCACGAAATCGCCGGGTTGAAGGACCAGTGGCTGGGGTAGGCAAGGCTGCGGCTACCTGACGTCGGATGTCTGCTAAAGTGGATGATAGGTTAACACAATATGACAACATAGCATCCTCACACAAAGTTGTGGAGGGAAGAGGACATCCTGGAGCTTTGAGTCCAATCTGTGGAGGAGCCCCAAAAAGGATTTCAAATGGGCTGAGTTGACTCCGTGTTCTTTTCCGCATCCGCATGTACATCAGCACAATGGGCAGAGCTTGTGTCCATGACAGACCTGTGTCTGCACAGCATTTTGCTAGTTTGTTTTTTATTGTGCCGTTCTCTCTTTCCACCCCACCCCGACTCTGTGGATGATAAGCACAATGCTTTCTGATGTCCATGCCCATGTATTCTCCTATCTGCGTAATGGCCTCATTAGAAAAATGTGAACCGTTGTCACTAGAAATGTTGTCTGGTAGTCCCCATCTAGGAATTATTTCCCTCAGTAGTGCCTTTGCCACAGCATTTGCTGTCTGTGCTTTTACTGGGAAAGCTTCAACCCATTTGGACCACATGTCCACCACCACTAGACAGTGCTTCTTACCCTCTGATGGGCTAAGCTCAATGCAATCCAGCATTAGGTGCTCAAATGACCTGGTGGGAGGTGGATGTGCTCCGGGTCCTGTAACCTTTACTGGTCTACCATAATTTTGCATAATGCAGATTAGGCATGCTGTGTTACTGTGAACCCCCTTGTGAACCACTCCTGATTAATAGACTCTAACATCCCTCCTTTTGAAACATGATCCAACCCATGTTTCAACTTAGCGAAATGAGGGAGATATGAGGGACAGGGATTTTAACAAATGAGTGTGCGTGAGGTGCGAGAGGAATCAGAGCAGCTGCCTTTGCGGCTGAGTCAGCAGACGCATTTCCTAGGGAAACTGGGTCTGTACTGTTTGCGTGTGCGGCACATTTACAGACTGCAACCTCAGATGGGAGCAGAATGGCGTCTATTAAGCCTGCAACCAGTACATGGTTAAGTATTGGTTTGCCATCAGATTTCAGAAATTGTCTACACTTCCAAATAGCCCCAACATCGTGTACTACCCCGAAAGCATAACGTTAGTCAGTGTAAATAGTCACGGTTTTGCCTTCTGCAAATGTGCAGGCTTCAGTTAGTGCGATGAGCTCTGCTGCTTGTGCTGATAGGTGACATGGAAGCGGTCCAGAACGGAGTACAGCAGAATCTGAAACAACAGAAAAACCCACCCGATTAGTGCCCCCTTGGTCGCGAGAGGCAGACCCATCAACATACAAAATGAGGTCAGCGTTGGTCAGAGGAATGTCTTTTCAGTCCGGTCTAGGTGTCCACACAATGGAAAGTACGTCAACCGTCTTCAGGCAATGTTCAAACTAAATGAAGACTCTCCTGTTGAAACATCATGTGTTGAAATATACACCTGCAGTTCAAAAATAAAAAGTGAATTGCCTAATATTTTGGTTGTGGAATCAATTAATTTATTTCTTTAAAGGCAAAAACATGAAAAAGCTAAGAGAAAAACCCTATTGAATACAATATTATTTGGAGCAACTTAATTTATAAATGGTTGTCAACTTAAAAACATGTGTTCATGTTCAACATGTGGTAATTAAGTACATACAATTTAAGATTACATTTAAATTATACGATAAAACAAGTTGGAACTTTTGGAGTAATCAACTTAAAAACTTGTGTTTATGCTACCAATTATTAAGTAATTGGTAATTGAAAACACCTCTGATTGTACAGGAAAAGCCTTCTCCCCTAACCCAAATAACTTTGTTGCTTTAACAACATTTCAATATAAGTTGTCTTAACTCAATAACCATCGATGCAATATATTGCCTTGATTTTCTTTGTTAAGCCAAGGCATTTGTTTTTAGAGTGTACGTAGACTGGGCCTCCCATATGACCTGGCTGAGCCGATATAAAAACCAATCAGCAAATAACTTTTCAATACATTATTGATTACTGTTTTTGAGGTACTTTTAGGTTGGAAGTGAACATAAGTCAGAGGTAAATGGTGTACTTTTACTCCACTACATGTATTTAATACCTTTAGTTACTTCACAGATGTGGATGAATGATGTGAAATATAATCAAGTGTTAAATCAGACTTTAGTTCCAGAGGAGTACATCCACAAGCTACCCTGCAGTATACAACGTACTTCAAACTAGCTGCACCTTCACCAGCTTTGAAAACACTTTCATGATCAATCATTATAAAACATGATCAATCATTATAAAACACATCATATATATTATTCTGAAATGGACCAATCTGCACAACGACTACTTTTACTGTCTTTACTTTCACTATATTCTATACTTTTACACTAATACTTTTCTACTTTTACTTGAGGAACCTTTTGAATGCAGGACTGTTACTGTAACACTCTGGTACTTATTCCTTTACTCAAGTACAATATCTGAGTACTTATTCCACCTCTAGTAGTGTATTAGTCTGAATTGTAGCTACAAAATCACACAGAGATGCATACAAATAGACTGACAATGGTAACAAGTGGAAAATAACATGTACTAATGTGTACAATGATTTGTAGGTAATTTTGACTACTCAAGACACCTGACTTATACATCTTCAAAGTATTGGCTTTCAGAATATTAAACTTGTTTCGGCAAATTCAGATGATAAATACAACTTTGAAGCTTGTAACGGCATAATTACAAGCAGAGAAGGGATTAATGTAACATCACAGCAAGCATAACAACAGCTGTGTGTTATGAACACATACGCAAGAATGACATCATCTGTCGCTTATTGACAGGTTTTGGCAGAGCAGCCAATGATGCAATACGCTTATCTGAAAGTGCTTTCCCCTCTCCTGAAATGACATGACCCAAAAATGTAACTGTTGTTTGTACATATTGGAGTTTTTTACCATTTAGCCTTAACACAAACGTGTGAATGTGTAAGGTTTACCATTATATTCAAATGTGAACAAAAATGGACTGTCTTTGTGTACCGGAACACTGAAAAAAATGTATTTGAGACATCTATGGCAGTAAATATATTATATTTGACTCCAACTGGGGCAGATTTATTTCAAACATTTTACCAACACACTATAGGGATGTAAAAACAAACATTTTACCAACGTACTATACAATAAAACCACACTGTAGGTTTGTAAAAACAAATATTTTAACACACTGTACTATAAAACCACACAGTAGGTCAGTGTGTTTAGGTGTGTGTGTGTGTGTGTGTGGGTGTGTGTGTGTGTGTGTGTACTTGCACAATACAAATTAGGAAACATTTGACTCCAACTGGGGCGGATTTATTTCAAACATTTTACCAACACACTATAGGCATGTAAAAACAAACATTTTACCAACGTACTATACAATAAAATCACACTATGTATGTAAAAACAAGTATTTTTTTTTAAATAAACACTCGCAAAACGTTATACCTCCCTGAACTTTATACCTACTTGAATGTTCCAGTATTTAGGTCGTGCCACTCCCTGAAACAGTTATTTTTGACAGTGAAGCACAGAGGGACCTGGCACTTCCTGCAGTACACAGGTGTCTTCACCCTTTTGAGTCCAGCATCTAGGCACCTCCTGCAGTTCTTCCTGACCTTGGTGGCATCTTCCCCATAATACTCGGGCATGCATGTGAGTGTTGGAGGAGGGGGTGGTGGAGGTGCAGGGCCTTCAGCAAACTCCAACAATTCTGCAGCAAGCTGCTCCCTGAAGGACTTCTGGGTGTGTGGCTTTGTCCTGCTGGGGTCACTCCTCATCTTGAACAGCTCCTTGTGTAGAAGGAAGCTGTTCACCACTGCAATGTCCATGAAATGGAAAAAAAAAGTCTTGTACCATTTCATGGTTTTGTGGAGAACGCTGTAGTACCCGATCAAAGCATCGGACACATCCACACCGACCCATGCTTTGGTTGTAGTCCACCACAGCGTCAGGAACGGGAACGTTCTTGGTTTGCCGCATGCCAGCCCGTTTCACTTTCCGCTGGACCATCTGACCGCTGAAGGCCTTGTGCACGGAGGAACACATGGACACTTCATGGGTGTCCTTCCACTTCACAAACAGGAGTTTGCCTTTCCTTATCCACCGCAAATCTCCCCTTTCAGCCTTCTTCGGAAGGGCGTTCAACTGAGTTTGTGGAAAACCAACTCGATTTTTCCGAATGGTCCCACAACAGCCAATGTTTTTAGTGGACAAATCCCCAAAGAGGGTGGGGCTGGCGTAAAAGTTCTCCACAAAGAGTGTGTAGCCCCCACCGAGCAGACGGAGTGGCAGGAGGTCCATCACGGAGGAGTAGCTGAGTCCCTTGCCTTCGGTGAACTCACTCTTCCCTGTGTACACAAAAAACATTCCAGGTGTATGCCGTTGAGGAATCCGCCAGCACAAACAGTTTGTATCCCCACTTTGTTGGCTTGTCTTTCATGTACTGCTTCATGCTGATGCGGGTCTTGGAAGCAACCATCCTTTCATCGATGGAAATGCTCCAATAGGGCTGGAAGTGGGCTTTGCAGGCAGCAATGATGTCAGTGTACAGGGGCTTGATTTTGAAAAGTCTGTCGTACTCTGCGGTGTTCCTTTTGCGATCGTTTTCCTCGTCTTCTTCAGGGTTGCTCAGGTGCAAAGACCACATGATGGCTTCAAAGCGTTGCCGGGACATCCTATCAATTGGGAATGAGAAGTAGTACGGCCATTTCTTCCTCCAGTAGTCCGATCGTTGGTGAACGTGGACGAGGCCTGTGAAAATGATAATGGCCAGGAAAGTGTAAAAATCCCTTGCAGTCAGCACTTTCCAAAGATATTTCTTTCCTGCCTGTAATCTCCTCAGGGCGTGGGCGTTCGTGTTCGCAATGATTATATTAACCACGGCAGTGCTAAAAAAAAGCCTGAAAATGGAGAGGGGAGACCATGCTGCAGTGCTGTCAACAGTTGGGCCTGGGATCCTGGCTGGTATGAACCTCAATGGCTCTGGTCTTCGGTCTTTATCCTCTCTGTTGTGCCACCTGAGTTCTTCCTCGGTTGTTCTGGAAGAGGAAGACCCACCTCGGCCACGCTTCCTGGGTTTTAGAGTTGTTTTTTCTTTCCTTTTGTATGGCAGTTCTTTGGGTGTCTCAGAATCAGAAGATGATGGCTGAGGAGGGGGAGCAGAAACCATTCGAGTGGAACGGCCTAGCTGAGTGGAAGCAGACGTTGATGGATGTGAGGGAGGGGATGGCTGA
The DNA here is from genome assembly GCA_036324585.1 of Champsocephalus esox. NCBI lineage: Eukaryota > Metazoa > Chordata > Actinopteri > Perciformes > Channichthyidae > Champsocephalus > Champsocephalus esox. The sequence goes on along the minus strand of CM070493.1, from coordinate 24,403,999 downwards.
GTGGATGGTCGTGGCTTTGTTGAGGCAGGCTGAGTGGAAGTAGACGGCTGTGGATGTGAGGGTGGGGATAGCTGGGTGGATGGTCGTGGCGTTGTTGAGACTGAGTGGCATCAACTGCATCACTGAAAACAAATGTGGAAAAACAAAGAGATTAGATTAATTCACTGGCTTATACTTATAGGATAATATTGGACTATAAATGAATAATATTACACCAAATAGATAAGTTAACACATGTATATTCATTCACTGGCCATTCATTTAGAAAATGTAACTCCAAAAAGACAAGTAACACTATTTAGCATTTTGCCTAATCATTCCTGTAGCTTCTTGGCTAAGCTAGCACTGTGATGCAGTTCCACTAAACACAAAAGTAATATATAAAAAGGATAATATTGGACTATAAATGAATAATATTACACCAAATAAATAAACACATATATATATATATATATATATTAATTCACTGGCCATTCATTTAGAAAATGTAACTCCAAAAAGACAAGTAACACTATTTAGCATTTTGGCTAATCATTCCTGTAGCTTCTTGGCTAAGCTAGCACTGTGACGCAGTTCCACCAAACACATCATATATAAAAACAGAGAGATTACATACCTTTCCCGTGGTGGAAGTTCAACATCCGAGTCACTACTGTCCGGATCCAGGTCTGGCTGGAAGAGATCTTCATCATCCGACGAAGAGTCATCTGGTATGATCATAGCCCCGCTATCGTCAGCTAGCATCTCTAGCACCTGTTCGGTGGTGAACCTCTCCCTTCTGGCTGCCATTATTTGCTAAAATGGAAAGAGGATACACAAGAAAAATATCTAAAAGCAAAGAAATCAACGTCCTTGAAATGTGCTCTGTTACCTGTTACCTGCTATCATCGCTGCATGCTGTGGTGCAGTGCTGGTGCGTGCTGTGGTGCTGCGGTAGGGTCCTGCTGCGGAATGCGTAATGGAGCCGGAGCGGGCGTAGTTTATAATACGCAGGATCATATCTTTGGAACCCATTGGTCGATTTGGGTGATTGACACCTTTTCTGAACCGTTAGAGCCAATAGAATCGAGTGACAGTTAATAAGTCCCACTAAACACTTACGTCAAGTAGAGAGAGGTTTGGGTAAACAGCACGTATGACAGCATTAGCTCAGGACTGCGAAACTTTATACCAACTCTGCTGTCATTAATGTAATGATAGATTATCAGGAACAATTCTAAAGTGACTAAGAGACATTGGATTAACTTTAAACAGCGTTTTTATTCCCTTGAACACGAGCTTTGATCACAAAACAGCAACGGTAAGACAAAATTATTGTTATGGTTTTGAGAACTATTGTTCTCATTCATAACACTCCGTTCGATGTCTCACTATGGGATGCGCCTCATCGCGGAGCAAACAGAAGCATCAATCTCATTACGCCAATCCTGATTGGCCGGTGATTCTTGACGCCAACGTCAGGGGAAATCACCCCCTATAAGTAGCCTGCGCCACGACGCATGCGTCATTCAAACACCTCTTCTCGCTTCAGAGCACATCTCGAACGGTAGCCGGGCTAGCTTAACAGTCCACAGACTGAACCCAAGCTAATTTTCGGTCGACGGGCGTTAGCCGGCTACCCTATTCTCTTTCAGAAGAAGTACCATAGTCAACCTCGCCGATTTCTTCCTCTGGAAGTAAGGTAAGATTTTGACTTACAAGTTAGCGACACACCAGTTGCTAGCTTGTGTTTTTTCCCCTCACTGCCGACACCACGGTAGCGAGGACGCTTTTTTATTCTTTTTTCTTCCCCGGAGGATAAAAGGATTTAAAAAAAGAATATTGCCACACCAGGTAATATTCTTTGAGAAGAAAAGACCCACACTACCTTTTTCTCCGGATAAAGGACAGTTTGGGAAAATAAAATTTCGACATACCTGTTAAGAGCGGGTCCTCTCCATGGACGCCTCTCTCCCTCACACCAGAGGAGTCGGGGACTCGAAGGCTCGGTTCTGCGACTGCGGGTTGAAGATAGCAGGCACAGACTCACACCAGGTCTGCTCGTCCTGCCTCGGGCTGGAACACGCCCAGGAGGCTATCGACGACCCCGGCTCGTGCGGGCATTGTGCCCGCCTCACCATAAAGAGCCTTCGCCGACGGTTAGCACGACAAGCTAGCCTGTCGGGACAGGATCCCCTCATGTCCACTGGTTGGCCGGCTGGCAACCAAGACATGGGGGCGTCCGCTGCAGGGACTGAGCCCCTCGCCTTCACGGCCTGGGGCTCATCAACCGCGGCAGCCGCGGAACCGGTTTCCCGCACCATGTCAGGCCGGGCCCCGGTGGCGGCAAAGGACGCGGGAACGGGACCCCACGCTATACCAAGCTGGGGCTCCCGACTGGACCTCACCATGGTTTCACCCGCGGAGGATGTCCTGGAATTAAATTACATGGAGGACGAAGAGGATGCCTCTGAGTTCCTCCTGTCTGATTCGGACGAGCAGGAAGACGACGTCTTCATGTCACCAGCTCAGGCTGCAAAGCCTGGAGCGAGGGCTGCTCTCTCGGGCGATAGCACACCAGCTTCGCCCTGTCTCAGCATGGACCTACAAGCCGTGTGTCAACGTGCTGCGGCCAGACTAGACATCCCATGGCCCGAAGTGGCCAAGGAGACCTCCAGGTCCCGTTATGAAGGAAAACTGTTTTTCCAAACAACGAGGACGAAGAGACAACTCCTCCCGGTCTTCCCGGAGATGTTGGATGAGGTGTCGGTCTCGTGGAGAGACCGGCCCTTTAGCAACAAGGCCCCAATCCAGGGTGCCTCCTCACTTGACTGTGATGGTATGGAGAGGCTCGGCCTGCTCCACATACCGCCTATGGAACCGCTGGTGGCAGCCCACCTCCTACCGAGGATGGGCCCGACACCGAGCAGGAACCCCACACTGCCAGCAAAAACAGACCGATTCCAGTCGACCATGACGGAACGGGCCTACAAGGCTGCAGCATTGTCCGCCAGAGCTCTGAACGTTTCCTCGATGCTAACCGCGTACCAAGCGGAGCTCTGTGAGGATCTGTCGAGCGACTCTGGACCGGCCACTCTGGACGAGATGGCCGCGGTCACAGACATTTGTCTCCGTGTCCAACGCTGCGCCGTCCAGGCCACGGGCAAAGTGATGGGGATCATGGTGGTGCAGGAAAGAGCTAGATGGCTCAACCTCACCAACCTCCCAGACCGGGAAAAGGAAGATGTGCTGGATATGCCCATCGTTCCCGAGGGAATTTTCGGCTCCGCTCTCGCTTCCATGCAGAAGAAGTGCGAGTCGAAAAAGAAGGAAGACGAGGCCCTCCACCTCTGTCTCCCTCGAAGGGTCCAGCCGCTGCCTCCGCAACAGCGACCCTTCGCCCAAGCTGCTCCGAACCCTGCTGGATCTAGAGTACCAGATCAGCAGAGGTCGCAGCCCGCCCCGAGTCCCCAGCCCAGGCAGGAGACGAGGGCGAGTTGGTCTAGAAAATCTTCGGTCCCGGCTGCAGCCCAGGCACAGCCAACCCAGAATTTCGGCCAGCAATCAAGGAGGAAGAAGCGAGCGGCATGACAGCCCCTCCTTCCCCCCTCTGTGACAGAGCTGGAAGTTCCTTCTCCGGCTCGAATTGTGTTCCCCGCTGCCTCGAGAGATGCCTCAACGCCATCCTCAAGTCTGCACAAAACACATGTCACATAATTATTGTTTAAATAAACCATTTTTCGCTGACGCATCCAGGCCTCGGCCAAGGGCGCAGCTCAAAAAAATGAAAAGAAAAACAATAAACAGTCCGTTAACCATAAATCCCCTTCTGAGAGCAGCCACGGCCTCTCTCAAAAGGCGGATAATAAACGGGTCTGTGAAGGCACCACCGCCACGCGCATGCGCAGTGCCGGTTGGGGCTTTAAGGGCACTACCGCCACGTGCGCACGCAGTGCCGGCTAGAGCTGTAAAGAGCGGCCCGTCAATCCTTTCCCTTTCAAGAGCAGCTACGGCATCTCTCAAAGGACGGATTATTGACGGGTCCGTGAAGCCACCGCCACGTGCGTGCGCAGTAACGGTGGGGACTGTTGAAATGGGGTACCACCGTGTTCAGACACTAGAGGGCCCCATGACACAACAAACAGAGTCTCAGAGGGCAAGAGAGGTGACATCTCCGCTGGCTCTAAGGAGCACACAGTGGAAGATGCTCGCAACATCTGCTTGGGTTTTCAAGACAGTAACACGGGGTTACAGACTCCAATTCGCTGTCACCCCCCCTCGTTTCTCGGGCATTTTGTATTCACAAGCCCGAGGAGAGTCAGCCCATATTCTAGAGAGAGAGATCCTCTCACTTCTAGAAAAGAGAGCTATATCTGTTGTACCTGCCGAGCAGAGTCAGAGTGGTTTTTATTCCAAGTACTTCCTCGTCCCCAAACGAGGAGGGAACGGAATCCGGCCAATACTGGATCTGAGGGTTCTGAACAGATATCTAAAAAGATATAAATTCAGAATGCTCACTCACACATCCCTGCTGCGTCTCGTGCGACAAGATGATTGGTTTACATCAGTCGACCTGAAAGATGCGTATTTCCACGTCCCAGTATATTATCCACACAGGAAATATCTGAGATTCGCATTTCAGGGGATCTGTTACGAATACAGAGTACTTCCCTTCGGCCTGTCTCTCAGTCCAAGAGTGTTTGTACGATGTACGGAAGCCGCGATAGCCCCGTTAAGACAACAGGGTATTCGCTTGGCGACCTACCTGGACGACTGGCTGCTTCTCGCACAGTCGGAGCACGAGGCTGTTACGCAGACAAATGTTCTCGTAAAGCACCTGCTCAACCTGGGGTTCATAATAAATAAAGAGAAGAGCATGTTGTGCCCCGCGCAGACTATACTCTTCCTAGGGCTTCACCTGAACTCGGTGCCCTTTTCAGCTCGCCTGTCAGCGGAAAGAGTGAAAGCTTTCAGAGCTTGTCTCGCTTTATTCCAGCGTCGCAAACATGTTCTCTTCAGAACATGCGTGCGGTTGATGGGGCTCATGGCGTCAGCCATCCTGGTCGTACGACTAGGACGCTTACACATGAGGGAGTTTCAGCGCTGGGTAGCCGCCTTAAAACTAAACCCCGCGCGTCATGGCGCGCGGAGGGTAATGGTTACTGTGAAATGCGTAACGGCACTGCGCCACTGGCTGCACCCGACTTTTCTAGTACGGGGCGTGCCTATGGGTGCTGTCCTTTCACGGAGGGTGGTCACCACAGACGCATGTCTGACAGGTTGGGGAGGTATTTATGAAGCCGCTCGGTGAGGGGTCTCTGGAGTAGAGACCTCCAGCGGGCACACATAAATTACCTGGAGCTTTTAGCGGTGTGCCTCACCCTAAAGCACTTCCTGCCTTTTCTCAGAGGACACCATGTCCTCGTGAGGACAGACAATACGACGACAATATCGTATATAAACCGTCAGGGGGGTTTGCGTTCTCTCCAGTTACACATGCTGGCAATCAGGATTGGCGTAATGAGATTGATGCTTCTGTTTGCTCCGCGATGAGGCGCATCCCATAGTGAGACATCTCACTTCATGTTACTCTGAGACCTGGGGTTACGTAATTAACCTATAGTTTTTGTTCTTCTCTGTTCTGGCTGCTAGCTCAGTAAATGTGTGTCCTACAGTGATAATACTTATAACCAAATAATCTGTGCAGTATCAGCTTTCAGGTGAGCTGTAGTTTGTGCAGAAAATATTAAGTTTTAAAGATCGTTTTTGTTAGAAGAGTTCGATCGTCATCCTCGCATTCATTTAATGTATCATATGTTCGCGAGTTGAAATTAATGCACTCAATTTAATCCACGTGAGTTTACAACAACAACAATAATCGCTTTGTTTTTATATCACATCCGACTGGAGGAAAATACAGCGGCTCTCACTACCGATCACTCTAATCCCACGGGCAAACAATTAATGTACAGTGTTTATAGTTTACTGTATTATTAGTGTCTAATATTACTGCTATAATAATCACACATTGAGTTGTTGAAATCAGACAGTCATTTTGTTTAAACGCTCTGAATGAAACGGCAGCTCTCAGGTGATCAGCTGAGTGTTTACACAATAAAATATGCATAGTAATTTAATACCTTCCAAGTTCCAACACACATTGTAAGAACAGATGGGGCGAAGCCTGCGAGCTAGTTCAGGCAGTCAACTCGAGCACTTATGCTGCATTCATACATAACGCCCCCTTGCCGCTCTACAACCAACGAAACAGAGTCTCCTTAATATGCCGCTCTATTTAACCTGCCAGATCTCTCACCATGCATTGCTTGCTGCTGCTATTGCTGCAGCTACGTCGCTGCTGCTTGCTGCGTTCAATTGCTATTGCTGCATTCATTTGCTATTGCTGCGTTCATGTTCGTGCTGCTGTGTTTCATGTTGCTGCTGCTTGCCTGCCCCACCACCACCCCAGCTTCCACCTGTAGGCTCGGGGGTTAGTTATTTAATCATCACTCATCGTGCTATGTATATCTATGGAGTGATGATGCCCGAGCCTAGTCGCCAAACTCAACTATATGCTGCTTCTAATAAACATGTTAAAGGAACACGTGAGTTGTCTGACTGAATTCTGTTTCATATGAGTGTTGAGAGCCGTATCCACAAATCTACTAATTTTGCCCTCAGTGCACCAGATTGATGCATTTAACTTCAATGTAAATAAAAACATCTTCTGTTGTAACAACAATAACATTATAAATAGTAACATAGCATGGTATTGCACATTTACTGTAGCTTTGAGTGTTACTGGCCTGAGATTTTTTTATTACATGAATGAAGGTGACTGAGGCTTTTTAATATAGACTTTTCAGTGTCCCACATTTTGCACAGAACTGTCCCACATTAGGAAAACAGATTGTCTGAGACAACTTGGCACTAAGAGTATAATATGTCTACCATTTCTTTTATGAGTTTAATATCTGCATGTTCTCTTTTGGTTTGATTAGGACACATCCTGGGAATTTCAGAATGTTACTGGATTTTGATTTATTGTATCGGCTCCATGTCGAAATAATATTCCCGAAGTCTGAAATGCAAAAATGTTCCACATTAGGGCAATTCACCCTACATTTAATCATTTTGTTTATGTTTACCGAAATAAATGTGGTTTAATCCATCATGAAATTAATGTAGGCTATTTACTTAGTACATATCTGACATTAACGATTAACACACTGTTCATACGGCTCACAGGCTGATATCTAGTGTATTCATACCCCTCACTGTTTATTCATCATTCAATTCATTATATATTTTATTCTGTAGATTGTGAACATTACTTTTCACTTTACTGCTTGTTGCACCTGGTTAGAAGCTAAACTGCATTTTGTTGTCTCAGTACCTGTAATCTGTGCAATAACAATAAAGTTTAATCTAATCTTGAGCAGGAACTAATGTAGGGTATTTACTGTGTACATAGCTGACATTAACGATTAAACACGTTTGTGCATTCTTTATGAATGCAAACCGAGTCATTTAGTTTATTTTTAACGAAATAAATGTGATTTAATCCACATAAATTACTGTGTTAATTGTTTACTTAGTATTGTTTAACTTGAAGGTGCCTGATGTGAACATTTCCAGAATGTATTTTCTTCACTTTTTAAATGCCTCTGTGATATGCTGCTACCCATTTCCCCTCGGGGACTAATAAACGAATACTATGACATTAACGATTAAACACATTTGTGCATTCTTTAGGAATGCAAACCGAGTCAAGCCGACTCTAATAAACGAATACTATATATTGAACGTCTATTGAATGGCCTTTGTATGTATACAGTACAGTATAGCCCAACCATTTACACCTTCCTTTTTTCCCGTCAAGAGTTTGAATTGGAGAAAGGTAATCGATGGTGCTTTTATAGCCTATTGCATAATAACTGTGTGATTTATATTGCTTTTCAAATGCATATGGCCACCCATTTACACGGCTCTTCCCGTAGTTAGATCACTTTACATTTCTGCGAATGAATTTTTAATCACACACGTCTCCCCATCCCGACAATAATAAAGAAAATAAAAAGAGGAAACAATTTTCAAGTTCAGTTTTCACCGTTTTATTTAAAATAACTGACATACAGTAACGGCCCGTCTACACTACAGCGTCGACAGCGTCGAAAGCTCCAATCTGCTCCAATCTGCCCATTCACTTTCAATGGGGTGACGTCACGTAGCCGCGCTTTTTCGTCGAACTGAATTGTGGGTAGCAGAGCGGTCCGTCTCAGGCGTCTCAGAGACGCCGGAATAGCCAGCGCCAGCCAATCAAATCCCGTTTCCCAAAATCTGACAGCTGAAGCCATAGCCAATCAAACCGCGTCTAAGCTGGGAGAGATATCCCAGAGAGATATCTATATTTCAAAAAAAGTCGGAGGAGAAACTAACTATCGCCGTAGCAAATCACCCGGTTTTGTATGACCAGACCCTCTTCACCTACCGGGATACAAACCGGAGGAACCAGGCATGGAGGGAGGTGGCAGAGACAGTGGGGGAAACTGGTAGGTTTTCGCCTGTTTGGGGAGTTTATATATATATTGCTCGCATAAAATCCCCGGGGGTTTTTGCTTTTTATGTCGGGGGCGGGAGATTCATGTGATTGGTTGTTGGTCGTGTTGCTTGAATAACATCCCCAAGCTCCAGACACGCCCAGCTCCAAGCTATTTTTGAAGCTGTAGTGTGGACGCTCCATCACAGACACATGCTGTAGGCCTATCTGCTGCGGAAACCAGGACGAGCGATTTCGGGATCTGTTTTTCTGGGGCTCCTCAGTCTCTCGTTTACCCGGCTCCTGATCTTATGCCACTGGTCAATGTTCAGATTTGGGAACCGATTGGAAACATAGGACTCAATCTTTTGCTTCACATTGAGGGGAAGAGGCATTTTCCCATTGGTCCCAGTCCAGTTGGTTATTTTCACCATTCTCCCATAGCCTATGTTACAAATGGCCATGAACATATTAGCAGCATAGATCTCAGGGTGATGCAGTGCCTTAAAAAAGCTGTCCTGGTAAAAACTTTCCTCTCGTTCTGAGGAAACAGCCCTGGTGGGTTCATCAGGAGTGACCGCAGACCATGCCCCAACCCCCCCATGTTTCCTATGTTGGGGACCCTTTGTTTAAAACAAATTGGCCATCGGAATGTGTGGAGTCACATTCCACAGCTCTCCCCCCCCCTCCTGTGATCCCCCGCACACAGAGAGAGACAGGGAGATCGCTTTTCTGTTGATATTGCAAGTTAGAAACGTAAAATGCATTTGACAGACACTTGGGGGAAATATGCTGCATTTTGAATGTCCGATAGTCCACCATTTCCACCGGAAATATCAAACATTTAATAAAAGTGAAAAACAATGAACAAGACTTAACGTATTCGATTATATTTATTTCGTTTGGATGATCTTCTACTATATGAACATTTTGGACCCAAAATCACAACAAAAACGTAAAAAACGATTTTGAAAATGATTTTATTTTTCACAACACAAACATACACAACAAAACCATTTAAAAGCTGGAAATATATACATGGGATGTGACTATGATAATGTGAAAGTTTGATTGAGGTAGCATGGGATTTCATTCTGATAAGGCAAAAGTGTTATTATAAATATAATACAAATATATATATATATATATATATATATATATATATATATATATATATATATATATATATATATATACACATTATGTACAACAATCTGTTTTTTCTGTCTTTATCTGTGCCACGCTTCAAAGCGGTTTCTGTCAACTACGACACAGAGGGCAACATCACAGATTCCTCCTCCTCCATGTCAAAAAACAAGCTTAAAGCTTGACTCACGTTCAGAGTTCTCTTCATCATAGTTGAGTCTTCAAAACTCTAAATCTATCTAACTATATCTAAATTCTCAATGTTTGTCTGTCACTTTACTTCAATCGCAGTCTCCCGCAGCCTCTCTTCGTCTCCCGCCTCCTGTCTTCGTATATCTTCGTCTCTCTCCATTTCCCGCCATCCCTCTTCGTCTCTTTTCATCTTGTTTCGTATCACTCCGTTTACCTCACCCCCTCCCTGGTAAATACATCCTGTTGAGCAGAATCTACAGTTTCCAGTATTTTCCGTTTCGTAAAATGATAAAATACGGCGAAGATATTAAAATGTCCTGGATCGCGGCACCGGCTTCAACATGTCATGTGATCTGATCACGCCGGCGTGACGGTCGACTCCAAAGGGTGAATATTAAATACATATAAGTATTTTTACAACTTGTATTTAGAAATACTCTGTTGTAATTATTGATGCATACATGTGTTCATCCATTCAATGTGGCATCTGCTATAATGGGGTTAATGTATGATATTACTTAATAATACAATACAGTATAATATATGATATGATAATTACATTTTAGTTTTATTCATTTCTTATTTCATAGTTTCTCATTATTATTATTATTTTTTATCGCTCATCTTATTTTTGATTTTTTTAATCTGTGTGAATCTGTGCTGTCTTAAACAGTAAACACATGTATATTCATTCACTGACCATTCATTTAGAAAATGTAACTCCAAAAAGACAAGTAACACCATTTAGCATTTCGCCTAATCATTCCTGTAGCTTCTTGGATAAGCTAACACTGTGATGCAGTTCCACCTAACACATAAGTAATATATAAAAACAGAGAGATTACATACCTTTCCCGTGGTGGAAGTTCAACATCCGAGTCACTACTGTCCGGATCCAGGTCTGGCTGGAGGAGATCTTCATCATCCGACGAAGTGTCATCTGGTATGATCATAGCTATCGTCAGCTAGCATCTCTAGCACCTGCTCTGTGGTGAAGCTCTCCCTTCTGGCTGCGTAATGCGTAATGGAGCCGGAGCGGGCGTAGTTTATACTACGCAGGATCATATCTTTGGAACCCATTGGTCGATTTGGGTGATTGACACCTTTTCTGAACCGTTAGAGCTAATATAATCGAGTGAAAGTTAGTAAGTCCCGCTAAACACTTACGTCAAGTAGAGAGAGGTTTGCGTAAACAACACGTGAGAAAGCATAAACTCGGGACTGCGAAACTTTATACCTACTCTGCTGCCATGAATGTAATGATAGATTATCAGGAACAATTCTAAAGTGACTAAGAGACATTGGATTAACCTTAAACAGTGTTTGTATTCCCTTGAACAAGAGCTTTGATCACAAAACAGTAACGGTAAGACATAATTATTGTTATGGTTTTGAAAACTGTTGTTTTTTTTCTTCTCTGTTCTGGCTGCTAGCTCAGTGAGTTTGTGTCCTACAGTGATGATACTTATAACAACAATAATCTGTGGAGTATCACCTTTCAGATGATATGTAGTTTGTGCAGAAAATATTAAGTTTTAAAGATTGTTTTTGCTAGTTAGCACCGGAAGTAGCATCTGCCCGTTTTAGCTAAGGGCTAATGCTAACGCTTCTTGTGAGACATGTGTTTTGTTTCTGTAAAAATGGTTCGTATTGTCAGTTAGCTGAGATTCTTCTAGTTAATCTGGTATAACACATTAATAGGTTTTTAAATATTAAGATGCCTTGAGACACAGTGTTGGAAAAAAAAACCAGGGTCCCCGTCGGCGGTGACCTTCGTGCTTCATGATGTTGAATAGGCTTACCAGCCGATGTTAAGAAACCGCGCATTTTCCACAAGACACCAAAATCATGGCACACACCAAATGCATACCTGGAGTCTGTGAACATGGTTGCAACTCTACCTTTAGCCAAAATACACGCCCTCAGCAGAGCATACAACTCTGCAGCCTGAGCCGACGTGCCATTTGGCAAAGCCCGGCTTTCTAAGACCTCCCAGTCGTTCACAACAGCATAGCCTGCTTAGTGTACTGTGTCAGACGGCCTGCTCGCAGACCCGTCTGTGTATAGAATCATATCTGAATTAGGGATAGGAGTTTGCAACATATCAGTGCTGGGGGAAGAAGACATGTCAATCGTTGTGACGCAGTCATGTGTTATTTCAAAATCTGGAATTGGCACCAGCGTAGCTGGGTTTAGAGGGGGGGGGGAGCATTTAAGAGTGATGTGTGGGCTTTAAATAATTATCGCTTCATAACCAGATCGCCTTGCTGCCGTTATATGCTGAGTAGCATACTGCATGTGGGACATGTACTACACAGTCACTGGCCAGTACAATAGGAGAGGATTGTTTGATAACAATTGCAACTGCGGCCACTGCCCGCAGGCATGAAGGCATACCAAGTACCACAGGGGAGAGTTGAGATGAGTAGTATGCAACAGGCCGGAAATTAGAGCCATGCTTCTGTACCAAGATGCCCGTTGCAAAGCCCCCCTTTTCATGGATGTGTAGATGAAAAGGTTGATGGTAATCAGGGAGCCCCAGGGCAGGAGCTGATGTGAGGGCTCGCTTTAAGTCCTGAAAATCTGTGTGCATGTCCTCAGACTATTGAACAATGTTAGGGGCAGCCTGCAGAGTGGCAGCATGCAGGACAGAGTCCATAGCAGCGTACTCGTATATCCAATGTCTGCAGTAGTTTGCCATGACCAAGAAGGAAAGCATCTCCTTCTTTGTGCGAGGTGGTGGCACTTTGTTCAAAAGACAAATCCTTGCTGGCGAGAGGAGGCGGTGTCCAGCCCTCAGAATGTGACCCAAATACGTGACCTCAGTCTGGCAGTACTTCAACTTAGCCAAGGATGCTCTGTGTCCGCATTCAGAAAGTATTTTCATGAGCAGAATGGAGTCGATGTGACAGGCGTCCATGTTGGGAGAAGCTAACAACAGGTCATCTGCGTACTGAAGCAAGGTACTACCTCCTGTAAGGACCAAAGTGTCCAGATCTCTCTTAACAGCTGCTGCGTACACAGTAGGCGATTCAACATACCCCTGTGGGAGGCGCGTGTATGTGATTTGTGTACCTTTAAAAGTAAATGCAAACAGATACTGGCTGTCTGGATGCAGAAGAACAGAGAAAAACGCTGAACATAAATCAGTCACTGTGTAGTACTTAGAGTCTGGGGGCAGAGAAGCAAGGATCGAATTTGTGTCAGGCACTATAGGAGCTGTCGGAATGACAATAGCGTTAATAGCTTGCAAATCTTGGACAAAACGCCACTCATCAGGGTGATTGTGCTTAGGTATGGGTAGAATTGGGGTATTACACGGGCTGGTCATGTAGATAAACACGCCCTGATCGAGCAGAGATTGGATGACTCCTTCAATTCCCAAAATGGCTCTATGGGGTAAATTGTACTGTCTAATAGCTGGTAATCTGGCATTGGCTTTAAGTGTCACTCTGTGTGGAGGGGCTGAACAAACAAATCCCACGTGATTCTTGTGTTTAGCCCATAATGTGGCTGGAACCTCTGAAAAATCTGAAGGGGGTCCATATTCTGTGAGGGCAGGTGGTTGTAAGGGAAGAAATGTGCTTTGGGGGAGAGAAATTTGCTCAGCGAGGCGCAGCATGTAAAGCTCCTTTCCGGGGTTAATTAGAGTAGGTGTGTGTGTGAGAGAGGCAGTTGCAGCTTCCAGCCGAGCATGGCAGTGGGCTGCCATAGCCCCCACCTCCTTAGGATCACTTCCTGGAGTGACAGCTAGTGTGACGTGAGGGATCGTTTCTGTAACATAAAGAGCCTGTTGTTGGGTTGTGAGCTGAAGAGGCAATGCGCACCCCTGGGGTCCTAAAAATAGAAACTGCTCGCATTCCAACTGATCTGAGCTGTTCCAAAAACCTCTTACTGATAGCGCATAGTCCTCTGATGGGTTAAAAGCGGCTGTGCAGTGACAATTCAACACAGGCCGCATAAGGGACATTAAGGAAGCACACACAGGGGAAATGCTAGCAATTTTCTGAATCCCTGTTGTGGAGAAAACGGAAATCATGTTGAAATCTGGAAGTGACCAACAATAAAGGTTGTCTTGAGATGATAGAATGAATTGGACAGCTTGATAGACTTTGCTGTCAGGAATAGTCAAAAAAAATCCGTCTGGAGTGCAATGTATTGTTGCCTGTAACTTACAAAGCAAATCTCTGCCCATTAGAATAATAGGACTTCCATCTGAAATAATGAAAGAGTGTTGGACATTTGATCCTTCGATTGAAACATTAGTACTCTCTGAAATGGGCTCGGACATAGGCATTCCAGAAACTCCCATTGTTGTAACAAAATCATTAGTTGCTTCACACACTTTCTCCTTAGTACGTACTGCACAAAATGTGGCTCCGCTGTCAATCAAAATATCTACAGCCGTACCCCTAAAATCAACGGGCATAATCGGATCCTCACGCGGGTTATTGGAAAGGCGAATTGTTGCTGCTTGAATGGGGAAATGCTGTGAATCTGATCCTATTTCTCCATGGTACCCCTATCTTCTATTAAATCCACTCTGCTGACCGTTTTTTCCCCTGTTGAGCCTGTCTGTCGTAGTGACTGGTAAGGGGGAGGCGGCAATAATGCAGGATGCCTGGGGGGCTGGGGGAGAGCAGGCAAGGATTGTGTGTTCTTCTGAGCTCCCCCCCTCTTTTCGCACTGTCCCGCCCAGTGGTCCGTTGCACCGCAAACATGACATGGCATCAACTTTTTGGAATTTGTTTTCTGCTGCTGTCTGCTCTTGTCTTGATAACCCTGTGATCTTCCCTGATTTTGATACTGCTGTGTGTGGTTTTGTCCCTGAAACTGCTGGGAGTTATCCGCACTCTGATAAGCCTGTGTATTTTGAGGCAATTGTTGCAGCAGCTGGGCAATTCTGTGGGTCAGAAATATCTGGCTCCTATGCAGGGCACGCATTGTGGCTATCGTGAGTTTCCAGGGTTTAAATTGCCAGTCAGGAGTCGCCATCATGTAGGCTTGAGCTGTCTCTGGGATTAAGTTATGTAACAAGCTCTGTATGGCGAACAAATCATTGCCCTCCCTTTTAATGCCCGCATTATTATCCCACACTGTCATGAAACGCTGGAGAAATTCTGGGACAGTTTCTGTTGGGTTCTGTACGCTAGCCATCACTTGGGAAAAATCTGTGTGAGTCTTAGCGCATGCTCTAATAGCCGAAGCAGCGACGGTTTGAATCCACATGTCACGCGTCTGTGTCAGAGAACAAACACTGCAATTTAGACAAACAAACATGAACTCATAACAAACACCAACGTGACAGAAAGCTCCTCCAATTTAAATGAATCCGAATTAGAGAGATCTCAGTGGGGGTAGGGAAATATCTGTTTAATATGAGTGCCTTCTTACTCATATATACTTGTACAAGTGCTAAGAACGGAATCTGTTGAAGAGCAATAACTAATTTATTCTCAAATCAACAACCACTATGCTAATTTAGTGGTGCCTTGCTCATCCCGTCCAGAGAGCAGCGTCTTTTTATTTATCCAGTACCCTGTCTTCCAACAACAGCCAAATTCAACAACTCATCAGTTATGAAACACAGCGCTATGTCACACTCTCGCGTACCACCCTTCCCATTAATGACCGTTTTGTTTAATTCCAAATCGACATGGTGTGAGGAAAATAATATGTGGCACTCTGTTCTTCTTCCTCTCTGCTTGCGGCTCCCCGGAGGGGGGGAGAAATCACACACACCCTTTCTGCAGAAGCAGCAGGCAGATTTTAGGCAATGCGTGCCGTTGATTCAACCAGTTGACCACTGAGACCTCCAGAATTCGGCGATTTGTTTCAATACAAATCTATCACATTGCTCCTAATGCAGAAGTTCACTTTACTGATGCTCTCTTTAAGGTCTCTCCGAATATTTGCTGTGTGTAATTGTCTGGTAATTTAATTCCAGGAAACACACAGAGGAAATCAGTCAAAATCGATATTCCTAGGTTATTATTACCCCCAAATATTCTTATCTTATTATTCAACCAAATCAACTCTGGACAAAGTGAGTCAGGAACACAGATCTATACAGCAGAAAAGGAGGGAACTAAGAGCCCTCCCTTTCTCTAATTAGTACCAGACATTTGGAACAAAGCACCTCTGTAGTGCAGCTTCTCATGTGCCCAAACCCCTCACCCACAGGAAAGGCAAAAGACCTCTTGACCTGTGTCCTCCTGAGAAATTACTTGCAGGAACATGCAAGAAAGACTGAGAATCTCTAAATACACTGATCGGATTAAAATATTCTCTTACAGTATGTGTATATGTGTGAGTATCCCAGCTAGCGGGGAACGTTCTCACAACTTTGGCTAACGTTACCCATGGTTCTAATAAGGTTTTAAAGAAACGTTTTCATCTGATGTTCAAAGAACCTTTTTAGGATGTTTATTTTTTCAAATAATGTTCCTATAAGGTTTAAGGTTAACTAAGACATAACGTTTTCACTGCAACATTCTGAAAAAATTTCAAGGATGTTATTGAGGACTGAGATGACAACGTGTTTTATAAAATGTTCCTTTAATGTGATAAGTAAGCAAAGGTGGAACGTTTTGCCTGCAACATTATAAGGATGTGTTTTGGACGTTGTTGGGTAACACATTAAAGATGTTCTATATAAAACCGTCCCTCAATGTTACATGAAAACAAATAAAGAACATTCTCGAAGCAACATTCTGAAAATATTTTCAGGATGTTATGAGGCCTGAGATGACAGAAAGTGTTTTATAAAATGTTCCTTTAATGTGATATGTTAACAAACACATTAAAGATGTTCTTTATAAAACGGTCCCTCAATGTTACATGATAACAAAAGAAGAACATTTTGAAAGCAACATTTGGATAATGTTTTCAGGAGGTTATTATTTTTTTATAAAATGTTCCTGTGATGCAAAATATTAACAGGGTCATGGTCAACGTCATATTTATTTGTAGTGCGCTTTAAAAAA
Source organism: Champsocephalus esox (assembly GCA_036324585.1). Classification (NCBI taxonomy): domain Eukaryota; kingdom Metazoa; phylum Chordata; class Actinopteri; order Perciformes; family Channichthyidae; genus Champsocephalus; species Champsocephalus esox. The sequence goes on along the minus strand of CM070493.1, from coordinate 24,387,157 downwards.
CAAACTTGCTGCATTTGTTTGAAAAGGATGTTTAAAATAAATCTGATGTCACCACATTTTCGTGTTTAGAAAAAAACAAGCAGGTAATTCATGATATTGCACGTTTGCGTAGGCATGTCTGAATTCCCAGCTAGACATTGTTGGTTCTAAAAACATTCTGAGAATGTTACCATTCATTGTTCTAGGAATGGTTTCATCGAGAAGTTTTATTTTGGTTCCTAGAATGTACTTCTGAAAGGTAGGATAACGTTCTCTAAAAACATTCTTAAACTGTTTGGTGATAACATTCAATTTGAACATTATACCCCAAGTGTTTTTGTTGTTTATGCACATATCTATATGGTCATATGGATTGAATAACACTTAGAAAACCAAAGACAGACATATAGAAGAATGGGCCGACTATCACTGCCCATCCCTGAAACCCCTGTTAGTGGGTTAGTGCCCCCCCTCTCTACCCACCCTGGAACAACTGTTTCCCACTGCCGCCATAACCAATGTTATTAGAACCAAACATTTCTAGCTGGGTATGTAGGTGTGTATATGTATATTTGCAAATATGTATATATGTGTATGTATGTATGTACTGTATATGTGTATGCACATATGTGTATATGTATATATGTCAATCAACAGGTGAAGCAGATTAATAATAATAAAAACAATAATAATTAATAATAATGATAATTATTGCAGATTATAGATTATCAAATCAGGTTTTATTTGTATAGAACATTTTAAAAACGATTTTTGGTCGAGCCAAAGTGCTGTACATGCAAATAATAAATAACACATTACTACAATCGCAAAACAGAAGACAATAAATTACAACAGCAAATATAAAAATCAAACACAGGGAAATGTCATGAGTCGTGCTCCGCTCTGACTAGAAGGCCAGGGAGAAGAAGTGAGTTTTTAGTGTTGATTTAGTGTTGATCCTTTTTACCACTCTTAATTGTCTTTTAAATCCCTGTAACTCTCCCTGTGTTGTGAAATCACATACTCTATGTGAAAAGTTCCTTTCATTTTTCAATGATAAAGTCTTGGCCATCAGATGTTCACCTCCTCCTCTCACCTTAGACCCAGCAGTGTCTCCTGTGTGCTCAGCTGTCTTCGAGCAGTTTGACCTGGTTTCACTGCCCGAGTTATCTGATGTGATTAAAAAATTGAAACCTTCACAATACCCCTAGACAGTATTCCCTCGAGACTACTGAAAGACATTTTTACTACTATTGGGTCATATATTTTAACTTTGATAAATATCTCTCTCACCTCAGGCTGCGTTTCAACCTTTTTTACATGCTGTAGTGCAGCCTCTTATCAAAAAATAGAACCTTGATCATTCTGTTCTCTCCAACTTTAGACCTATTTTTATGCTTCCCTTCCTGTCTAAAGTCCTATAGAAAGTGGTGTTAGCGCAACTGCAGTCACGCCTTGTTTTAAACTGCATATCAGAGAAGTTTCAGTCTGGTTTTAAATCACACCATCGCACAGAAACTGCTCTCCTAAGAGTTTTGAATGATCTTCTTTTAACTGCTGATTCTGGGAATTCTGCTGTGCTTGAGCTATTAGATGTGTCTGCTGCTTTTGACACCATTGACCACCAAATTATTTGATCACGCCTTGAACTGTGTGTTGGAGTTAAAGGTAATGTCCTAAAATGGTTTAAATCCTATCTGTCAGAAAGGACTTTTTCTGTGCATCTCAGCCAGTATTCTTCAGCTGCAGCCCCACTAGCATATGGGGTCCCTCAAGGTTCTATCCTAGGCCCCATTTTCTTAAGTCTGTATTTAATACCTATGGGGTACATTTTTAAAAAAGCATAACATTTCTTACCATTGCTTTCCAGATGATTTGCAGGTATACCTGCCTATAAAAGCAAATAACGATCTAGGATTGCCTTGCTTAGCTGTCTGAAAGACATAAAATCATGGATGGAAATCAAATTCTTGACTCAACGAAAATAAGACAATCAATCAATCAATCAATGTTTATTTATATAGCCCAATATCACAAATGTTACATTTGTCTCAGTGGTCTTCACAGTTTGTACAGAATATCAGTATGACAATACGACACCCTCTGTCCTTTGACCCTCACATCGTACAAGGAAAAACTTCCAGAGAAAACCCCACAGTTTAAAGGGGAAAATGGGAGAAACCTCAGGGAGAACAACAGAGGAGGGATCCCTCTCCCAGGACGGACATACGTGCAATAGATGCCATGTGTAAATCGAAAAGATAATACATTTACAACATAGGTAGACGAAATGTTTGGAAATGCATGTGTCTATAATAAGAAGATGAATCCACAAGGATGTCAGCAATCTTGTGGGAGCCATCAGAGAAGTAGTATAGTGAGAGTCAGGCAGGACCGCAGAGACAGGTTCAGCCACGACTCGAAGTCCAGGACTCAGATCCAGTACTCAGGATCCAGGACATACGACCACAGCAACAGGATTAGCCTTGACTCAGGATCCCAGCGTATATATGGACACAAAAAAGAGATTTGGGGGAAGCTGGGTTAATCGGACCATGAGAGTACACAGGTACAAACAGACAGAAAGACGGAGTAAGGTGCACCCCCCCCCCAACAGTCCAAGCCTATAGCAGCTAAACTAACGTGTCTACATACATGCACTCCCTTAGGATAGGTTGAGGGAAAAGGGTAGCAAGTAAGAAGTAGGAAACAGAGGTGGAGAGGCACACGCAGGGAGAAAGGTCCCCACTGGAACCTGAATTGGTTAGATGTAAGGAGTAGGTCTGTGGCTACGTTCCACACTCCCCGGCCGGGCTAGGCTTTCTCTGCAACCTGTTACCCTATAATAGAACCTCGAGAGGTCAGAGAGGGGAAAGGTTTTGGATAAAGTTTTAAATATAAGATCTAAGTTTTTAAGATTTAAGTGAAAGAGTAAGAACTAAAATGTATAGGTGAAGAGGCACAACATATCTATGTCAATGCACTCTTATTAGATTATTTTATTTTATCACTACAAGCTTTATCAAAAAGGAAGGTCTTAAGTGTACTCTTAAAAACGGATAGGCTGTCTGCCGCCCAAACACAAACTGGAAGCTGATTCCACAAATGTGGAGCTTGATAAGAAAAGGCTCTGGCTCCCATTGTACTTTTAGAGACTCTAGGAACAACCAACAACCGTGTGTTCTTGGAATGCAATGCCCTAGTAGGACAGTAGGGTATAATGAGTTATTTAAGGTAAAATGGCGCCTAACCATTAAGGGCTTTGTAGGCGAGAAGAAGAGTTTTAAATGATATCCTGTGTTCTATAGGGAGCCAGTGTAAGGCAGTCAGAACAGGAGTAATGTGGTCCCTTTTCCTAACTCTAGTTAGTACACGTGCTGCAGCATTTTGAATCAGCTGAAGCGACTTAACTGACTCCTTGGTACACCCTGATAATAAAGAGTTACAATAATCCAGCCTAGAAGTAACAAATGCATAGACTAGTTTCTCTGCATCGTTTTGAGGCAAGATATGCCTAATTTTGGCAATGTTGCGTAGATGGAAGTAGGCGGTCCTTGAGATTGATTTTACGTGGGCGTTAAAGGATAAATCCTGATCAAATATAACACCAAGATTCCTTCCAGTCTCACTAGAGGCCAAATTAATGCCATCCATAACTAGTATATTGTTTCGTAGATTATTTGGGCCGAGTACAATAACTTCAGTTTTAGCCGTATTTAACATCAAAAAGTTTAAGGTCATCCACGTTTTTAAGTCCTTGAGACAGTCTTGAATTTTATTTAGGTGATTGGTTTCATCAGGCTTGATGGATAAATATAGTTGAGTATCATCCGAATAACAGTGGAAATTGACAGAATGATTCTTTATAATATTGCCTAGCGGAAGCATATATAGTGTGAACAAAATAGGTCCAAGCACTGAGCCCTGTGGCACTCCATGGCTATCTTTAGTTTGCATGGAAGATTCATCGTTGACACACACAAACTGAGAGTGTTCAGATAGATAGGACCTAAACCAGCCTAAACCAGTTCCTTTAATGCCAACTAAGTGCTCTAGTCTTTGCAATATATCATGGTCGATAGTATCAAATGCAACACTGAGATCGAGCAAAACAAGAATAGAGACAAGTCCCTTGTCAGAGGCTATTAGAAGGTCATTTGTGACTTTAACCAGAGCTGTCTCTGTGCTATGATGTGTTCTAAAGACAGACTGAAAATCTTCAAATAAATCATTGTTTTTAAGTAATCACACAACTGTTTTGCGACCGCTTTCTCAAGAATCTTTGAGAGGAATGGGAGATTAGAAATAGGTCTATAATTGGCTAAAACCTCTGGATCGAGGCTGTGCTTTTTAAGAAGAGGTTTTATTACTACAACTTTAAATGATTGTGGAACATAGCCTGACAATAAAGACATATTCATAATATTTAATAAAGAAGTGCTAATTAATGGAAAAACTTCCTTTAACAGCTTAGTTGTAATCGAGTCTAAGATACACGTTGATGGTTTAGAAGAAAGAATCATTGCATTTAATTGTTCAAGGTTTATGGCTGAAAAGCATTATTGTTTACTACACCGAACACAAATATAAATGCAACACTTTTGTTTTTGCTCCCATTTTTCATGAGATGAACTCAAAGATCTTAAACATTTTCTATATACACAAAATAACCATTTCTCTCAAATATTGTTCACACATCTGAACAAATCTGTGATGGTGAGAACTTCTCCTTTGCTGAGATAATCCATCCCACCTCACAGGTGTGGCATATCAAGATGCTGATTAGACAGCATGATTATTGCACAGGTGTGCCTTAGGCTGGCCACAAAAAAAGGCCACTCTGAAACGTGCAGTTTTGCTTTATTGGGGGGGGTCCGAAAACCAGTCAGTATCTGGTGTGACCATAATTTGCCTAACGCAGTGCAACACATCTCCTTCGCATAGAGTTGATCAGGTTGTTGATTGTGGCCTGTGGAATGTTGGTCCACTCCACTTCAATGGCTGTGCAAAGTTGCTGGATATTGGCAGGAACTGGAACACGCTGTCGTATATGCCGATCCAGAGCATCCCAAACATGCTCAATGGGTGACATGTCCGGTGAGTATGCTGGCCATGCAAGAACTGGGATGTTTTCAGCCTCCAGGAATTGTTTACAGATCCTTGCAACATGAGCCATGCATTATCATGCTGCAACATGAGATGATGGTCGTGGATGAATGGCACAACAATGGGCCACAGGATCTCGTCACGGTATCTCTGTGCATTCACAATGCCATCAATAAAATGCACCTGTGTTCGTCGTCCATAACATACGCCTGCCCATACCATAACCCCACCACCACCATGGGCCACTCGATTCACAACATTGAATCAGAAAACCGCTCACCCACATGACGCCAAACACGCTGTCTGCCATCTGCCCTGAACAGTGAAAACCGGGATTCATCCGTGAAGAGAACACCTCTCCAACGTGCCAGACTCCATCGAATGTGAGCATTTTCCCACTCAAGTGGATTACAACGACGAACCGGAGTCAGGTCGAGACCCCGATGAGGACGACAAGCATGCAGATGAGCCTCCCTGAGACGGTTTCTGACAGTTTGTGCAGGAATTCTTTGGTTATGCAAACAGATTGTTGCAGCAGCTGTCCGAGTGGCTGGTCTCAGACGATCTTGGAGGTGAACATGCTGGATATGGAGGTCCTGGGCTGGTGTGGTTACACGTGGTCTGCGGTTGTGAGGCCGGTTGGATGTACTGCCAAATTCTCTGAAACGCCTTTGGAGATGGCTTATGGTAGAGAAATGAACATTCAATTCACGGGCAACAGCTCTGGTGGACATTCCTGCTGTCAGCATGCCAATTGCACGCTTCCTCAAAACTTGCGACATCTGTGGCATTGTGCTGTGTGATAAAACTGAACATTTTAGAGTGCGACACCTGTGAGGTGGGATGGATTATCTCGGCAAAGGAGAAGTGCTCACTATCACAAATTAAATGGAAACTGAACAATCTGGTGCCACTAAAAGTTTTTAAAGCTCAGTTGGATGCTAGTCAATCGGAAGCTATTGGTACCTGCTTATGTGGATAATTATGTAAATGATGCTGTATGATGTCTTTTTGTTGTTCTGTTTATGTTTTTATGTTTCATGTGGAACTACTTGAGCAGGTCTCCCTTGAAAAAGAGATCAATGATCTTAATGGGATTTATCTGTATAAATAAAGGTTTGAAATTAAATGAAATTAAATCACAGATTTTTTCAGATTTGTGAACAATATTTGAGAGAAATGGTTATTGTGTATATAGAAAATGTTTTAGATCTTTGAGTTCATCTCATGAAAAATGGGAGCAAAAACAAAAGTGTTGCATTTATTACATTACATTACATTTCCGGGAGCTGTTGATAACACTATACTGGACAGAGATTATAATATTTGGACAGTCTGAACTCCTGGATGGCTTTAATAGTGTACTCGGCCCCTTAACCTCCTACAGCCGTCCCTCTGTCAGAAATCTTGGAGTTATATTTGACAACTGTTTTAAATTTGACAAACAAATAAGCTCAGTTGTCAAGACAAGCTTCTTCAAAAAGACTATCTTCCTAGTAAGGAATTTGAACAGCTAATCCACCTATTTATAACTTCTCGTTTAGATTATTGTAACTCCCTGTATATTGGTGTTGATAGGTGTTTGATCCGTCACCTGCAGCTGGTCCAAAATAGGGCTGCACGCCTTCTTACTGGGAAGAGACGTTATGACCACATTACACCCGTTTTGGCAGACCTTCATTGGCTTCCTGTCAGTTGCAGGATCCAGTTCAAGTACTTTTAAATCATTGCATGGACTGGCACCACATTACATGTCTGAGTTGTTGCACCGCCATGCTCCAGCTAGAGCATTGCGATCAGCTCAGCAAAATATGTTGGTTGTTCCTCGGTGCAGGAAAAAAACCTGACGGGGCTTTCAGTGTTGCAGCTCCCAGACTGTGGAACAGCCTCCCAGTACATATCCGGACTGCTGAGTCTATTGAACTTTTTAAATTCCAGCTAAATACTCATCTCTTTGCACTGGCTTTTAATACTAGTTGAACATTACATTTTTACATTTGTATGTTTTTTTTTATATGTTTCTAGTTATTGTGCTTTTTATCATGTTTTTAATTATTGTTTTATTATTGTACTCCCATTGTGTTAGCACTTTGGTCAACTGAAGGTTGTTTTATATGTGCTATATAGATAAATAAATAAAGATTGAGATTGAGATTGATTGATTTCAAAACCCCTAGGGTCTTGGTCGACCTCACATGGAGGGATAGAGTGTTCCAGAGCCTAGGGCCAGCTGCTGCGAAGGCTCTGTGCCCTCGGGTTTTGAGCCTGGTCTTGGGCACTACCAGCAGGAGCTGGTCAGCCAACCTTAATGCTCTGGCTGGGGTGTAGCGATGGAGGAGTTCTGCTATATAGGCAGGAGCCAGCCCATTTAGTGCTTTAAAAACAAATAAAAGGAGTTTAAAATCAATTCGGAACCGAATTGGAAGCCAGTGCAATGAGGCCAGAATTGTGGTGATGCTTTTGTGGCCAGTGAGAAGACGTGCAGCTGCAAAAGAACCTTTTTAGGATGTTTATTATTTCAAATAATGTTCCTATAAGGTTTAAGGTTAACTAAGACATAACGTTTTAACTGCAACATTCAGAGTATGTTTTCAGGATGTTATTGAGGCCTGAGATGACAACGTTTTTTTATAAATGTTCCTTTAATGTGATATGTTAACAAAGGTGGAACGTTTTGCCTGCAAATTCTAATGATGTTTTTTAGACGTTGTTGGGGTAACACATTAAAGATGTTCTTTATAAAACGTGACCTCAATGTTACATGATAACAAATTAAGAACATTCTCCAACCAACATTCTGAAAATGTTTTCAGGATGTTATTGAGGCCTGAGATGACAAAGTGTTTTATAAAATGTTCCTTTAATGTGAAATGTTAACAAAGGTGGAACGTTTTGCCCGCAACATTCTAAGGATGTGTTTTGAATGTTGTTGGGGTAACACATTAAAGATGTTCTTTATAAAACGTTCCCTCAATGTTACATGATAACAAATGAAGAACATCCTCCAAGAAACATTCTGAAAATGTTTTCAGGATGTTATTCTTTTTTTATAAAACGTTCCTGTGATGGCGAATATTAACACGGTCATTGTCAACATCAGATTTATTTCTAGAGCACTTTAAAAAACAAACTTGTTGCATTTGTTTGAAAATGATGTTTTAAAAAAAATCTTATGTCACCATATTTTCCTTTTGAAAAAAACAAACAAGCACGTAATTCATGATAAGCTGTAAGTAGATATTTCATGTTTGGGGTGGCATGTGTGAGTTCCCAGCTAGACATTTTTGTTATCATTCATTGTTCTAGGAATGTTTTCAGCGGGACGTTTATTTTGGTTCCCGGGATGTTCCTCTGAAAGGTAGGATAATGATCTTTAAAACATTCCTGAAATGCTTGTTGATAACCTTCAGATGTTTTTGATAATATTGTTAGAACAGTATGCCCTACTATTCTAAAAACATTTTCAGCGGGAAGTTTTTGTTTGGGAGAGAGAGAGAGAGACACATAATAGAAACAAACACATACAAACACTAACAGGGGTTTCAGGGACAGGCATTGACAGTCGGTCCGTTCTTCTATATGTCTGTCCTTAGAATGTTGCAGGCAAAACGTTCCACCTTTGTTAACATATGACATTAAAGGAGCATTTTATAAAACACTTTCTGTCATCTCAGGCCTCAATAACATCCTGAAAACTTTTCAGAATGTTGTTTGGAGAATGTTCTTCATTTGTTATCGTGTAACATTGAGGGAACGTTTTATAAAGAACATCTTTAATGTGTTACCCCAACAACGTCCAAAACACATCCTTAGAATGTTGCAAAGAAAACGTTCCACCTTTGTTAACATATCACTCTCTTTTAAACTTCATGTCAATAACCTGCTAAAAAAACTGAGGGTTAGGCTAGGTTTCTTCTACAGGAACAAGTCCCGTTTCTTGCTTGAGGCCAGGAAAAGGCTAGTCACTGTGACCTTTTTACCTGTGCTGGACTATGGGGATTTGTTGTATATGAATGCACCTGCCAATTGCCTGGTCAAGTTAGATGCTGTGTATCACAGTGCACTAAGATTTGTGACAAACTGTAAAGCATTAACCCATCACTGTACCCTGTATGCAAGGGCTGGTTTGCTTTCACTAACTGTACGGAGGCTCAGTCACTGGTACATTTTTATATACAAAGCCATGTTAGGGAAACTTCCATCTTATATCTGCTCCCTGATCTCTCGGAGAATTGTAAGTGGCTACTGCCTGAGATCGAATGCAGTGGTTTTATTAAATGTGCCAACTGCTAGGACTGTCTTAGGGAAGACAGCTTTTAGATGCGCAGCTCCTCTGTCTTGGAATAGTCTGCAAATTAAATGGAAACTGAACAATCTGGTGCCACTAAATGTTTTTAAAGCTCGGTTGGATGCTAGTCAATCGGAAGCTATTGGTACCTGCTTATGTGGATAACTATGTAAATGATGCTGTATGATGTCCTTTTGTTGTTCTATTTATGTTTTTATGTTTCATTTGGAACTACTTGAGCAGGTCTCCCTTGAAAAAGAGATCAATGATCTTAATGGGATTTATCTGTATAAATAAAAGGTTTAAAATTAAATGAAATGAAATATAACATTCGAGGAACGTTCTTTTTTCTCTGGTAGGAATACCTCCAGCCGTCATGCAAGGACCTTAGCCAGTATTTTGATATCAACATTAAGGAGACTGAGCAGTCAGGACACAGGGTTGGCAGGACCCCCGGCAGGAGAGCAGTCGTCGGGACCTCCAACGGCACAGGACATAGGGTTGGCAGGACCCCCAGAAGAAGAGTAGTCGGTGGGACCTCCAACGGCACAGGACATAGGGCTAGCAGGACCCCCGGCAGGAGAGTTGACGGCAGGACCTCCAACGAGACAGGACACAGGGTTGGCAGGACCCCCGGCAGGAGAGTAGTCGGCGGGGCCTCCAACGGCACAGGACATAGGATTGGCAGGACTCCCGGCAGGAGAGTAGACAGCGGGATCTCCATCGAGACAGGACAAAGGGTTGGCAGGACCCCCGGGAGGAGAGTAGTCGGCGGGACCCCCAACGGGACAGGACAAGGAGCTGGCAGGAACCTCCAACGGGGCAGGAGTAGGGACTTGAGTGGGAACTCGAGAGGAAACTCGAGAGGTGACTGGAGAGGAGACTCGAGAGGGGACTCGAGAGGGGACTCGAGAGGCGACTCGAGAGGGGACTCGAGAAGAGACTCGAGAGCGAACTCGAGAAGTCTCTTGAACAGGGACTCGAAAAGTAACTCGAGAGGAGATTTGAGAGATGAATTGAAAGGGAACTCGAGAGGGGATTTGAGAGGGAACTTGAGAGAAGACTTGAGAGCGGACTCGAGAGGGAACTCGAGAGGGAACTCGAGAGGGAACTGGAGGTGTGACTTGAAAGGAGACTGGAGGGGGGACTCGAGAGGAACTCGAGAGGGAACTGGAGAGGAAACTTGAGAGATGACTCGGGAGGGGACTTGAGAGGTGACTCGAGTGGTAGCTCGAGAGGGAACTCGAGAGGAGACTCGAGAGGGAACTGGAGAGAAGACTTGAAAGGAGACTCGAGAGGGGACTCGAGAGGAGACTCGAGAGGGAACTGGAGAGGAAACTTGAAAGATGACTCGAGAGGGGACTTGAGAGGTAACTCGAGAGGAGACTTGAGAGGGAACTGGAGGGGTGACTTGAAAGGAGACTCGAGAGGGGACTCGAGAGGAGACTCGAGAGGGAACTGGAGAGGAAACTTGAGAGATGACTCGAGAGGGGACTTGAGAGATAACTCGAGAGGAGACTCGAGAGGGAACTGGAGGGGTGACTTGAGAGAGTTGGTTCGATAACAGAACACGGGGGGCTGGAGTCGGTCGGTATGCTGACTGGACTCGGGGAGCTGGCGTCGGCTGGAGAGCCAGCAGGAGACGAAGTGCTGGAGTCGGCCGGTATGCTGACAGGACTCGGGGAGCTGGCGTCGGCTGGAGAGCCAGCAGGAGACGAGGTGCTGGAGTCGGCCGGTACGCCGACAGGACACGGGGAGCTGGCGTCAGCCGGAGACGAGGGGCTGGAGTCGAAACCATGGCTGTTGGGGCCAGGACTGAGGCTGGAATCATGGCTGCTGGGGCCGGCACTGGAGCTGGAACCATGGCTGTGTCAGCCAGTTCTGTTGCCAGAACCATGGCTTCTGGGACCTGTACTGGAGCCCGACCCATGGCTGCTGGGGCTGGAACCATGGTTGCTGGGGCCAGGACTGGGGCTGGAACCATGGCTCTTGGGGCTCGGGCTGCTAGCGACTCCTCTTAGCAGCCGCCTGAATACTCCGTGGACTTCCATAAGCCAGACGAGTTACAGAATACGACTCCTGGACAGGAGCAGGAACTGGGGCAGAAGCATGGGTTGACTCCAGACGGAACACACCGAGACGTTTGTAGTCAGCAGGCTGGAAATTACACACCCAGAGGAAGTTCAAAATCCAGCCAGGTAAGAATTTCACCAAGTCTGGTTTCTCCATAGCCAACCGGTGCGCCTCTACCAGAGCGGCCTCCTTCTGCAGAACACTGGACGCTCCCTTCCACCAATCATAGCAGCAAGCCAAATAAAAGGAAAAATGTTGTAGTTCCACCTCAAAAGGATCATCTGCTGGGTCCATTTCTGGTCGGTTCGTACTGTCACGGTGTGTGAAGGAAGCAGGACCCAAATGCAGATAACTCTGATAAACCTTTATTTCAAGGATAATTAAACTAACAGACAAAACAGAACACTCACCGGTGAACTCAGTCACCAACAAAAGACGAACCGACAAAGACAGACAAACCAGAAATTAAATACACACAAGACTAATCATACAAACAAGACACAGGTGAGGAGGGAGGAGAAAACACGGGGACACCAGGTGAACACAATCGGTTAAATTAGACACACCAGGGAAACTAACGACAGGGAACCACAGACAGATTTAAACAAGACAAAACGCAGACAGTAAACCAAAAATAGATCTAGACAAGACACCATAAAGACAGATCGTGACACCCATCCCCAAACGATGGAGATGGCAGGAAAGAAAACCTTGCGGTTTCCGGTGTGGAGGTGAAAAGGTCCTACTATCTATAGTACTCCTAACACATAACTGGTAGCTCTGAAGCTTCTTTAACATAATCTAACTAGAGTATGGAATACACATAAGCATATAACAAAAAGTGAGCCCATTTGAAAGATGGCTGATAAAAAGTGCATTAAAACATGTCTCGAACCGACCTTTAAGCACATCAAAGCCCTGAGTATAGACCCATTTAAACATAATATTCCAAAACATCTCCCTTAAAGGGATGACGTCACTTCAGGTTTCACGCTAAAAATGATTACAGCCGTTAAAATGCATTAAATAAAAAAGTCATGAATGAGAATGAGGAGACTCTAGGCCTGGATTATTTAAATATTACTTTCCATATTGTATTCTTTATTTCCTTCTTTTTTATGTATCAATCAGTGTGCTTCCCAGCAAGAAGAAGAAAGTAAAAACACACACTGTTGCAGAATCATCAATAACAGCTTGGTATAAAAAGATGAAGCAATAAATCCCCGATTATGCACAGAAAAAAAAACACACAATATTATGCACATGTTAGTCTTTTGGGAGCATTTTAATACATATTTACTTAAGTATTATTGGTTTTCTTGACTGGTTGGTACAAAGCCATTAAACATTGACCATGGATCAATCTAAAACTAAAGCCCACAGGTTTAGCAAGGTACAAGATTAGTAGACTATTTTCCCAACAATTCAGCATACAAAATTCAAATGAATTTTCACCAAGAAAGCTCTTTGCTTATTTAATAAATATCTTTATTTATTCTATACATTACAGTAAATAGTACACTGCACTATGGTTGTTTAATGTTAAGCTGCAATATATAAGTACTATACAAGTATCCAGTCAATACAATTGTGAAATAAATAATTAAATAATAATTATAATTGAAACAATTATAATAATAATAATAATAACAATGTTGCACATTGATTAGAATTTCAAATACATTTCAACTTATCATAAGCTATTTTTATTTTCCCATTAGGTGCTGTCTTGTATTTTTCTCTGGCTTTAGCAAAATAATGAAACACTTTGGAGCAAACAGGCAGAACAACAAGCCAAAGCTGGAAGCCAGAATGGCAAATGACTCCACTGCATCAGCATATTTCCCAGGAGCGCTGATATAAGCAGGGACGAATGATAGCCACACAGCACAAAATATCAGCATGCTAAAAGTGATGACCTTGGCCTCGTTGAAATTGCCAGGCAGTTTACGTGCTAGAAAAGCCAGTATAAAGCACAGGCAGGCCTGTAGACCAATGTATCCCAGAACGCACCAGAATGCAAGACTGGAACCTACGCTGCACTCCAGTATGATCTTCGAAATTTCGTATTGTGTATTTTGGGATGGAAAAGGGGGAGACTCAATGAGCCATGCAGCACAGATAACCACTTGAATTACAGTGCAAATGAAAATAATGGCCCTCTGCTGCTTGGGCCCCAGCCACTTCATGATGTTGTCCCCTGGTCTGGTGGCAGTGAAAGCAGCCAACACCACCAGGGTCTTCCCCAGAATACAGGATATGCAAAATGAAAAGGTTATACTAAAAATAGTGTGTCGCAGCATACAGGACCAATATGTTGGCTCTCCAATGAACACCAGGGAACACAGGAAACACAGAGTCAGAGCAAAGAGGATGAAGAAGCTGAGTACAGAGTTATTTACACGGACGATGGCTGTGTTTCTATGGTAGAAAAAGACAGCAAAGACAGCTATAGTGAGGCTGGCACCCACCACAGAGATCACTGTCAGGGCTATACCCAAGGAATCATAGGCCAAGAACTCCACTATCTTGAAAACGCAGACGGTTTTGTCAATATTTGACCAGAAGTCATCAGGACAAAATGTGCACTCTATGGAATCTAAAGGGAAAATAATCAAATATAACATGTTGGTAGTGAAATACAATAATTACATTGTGATTATTTTATTTCAAGATTTTAAACTCACTTGTCTGATTGCTAATTTTGCCGCTGTCACATGGTATACAGTCAAAGCAGCAGACAGGCTCCCCACGACGGACAGCTTTCCGGGACCCTGGAAAACAGCTGGTGCTGCACACAGACATAGGCATCTATAGGGAGTAAACAATGGCTTTCAGCTTTGCAGTGTGCCAACATAGTCAGTTCCTTGATAAGGCCTTTTAAAAAGAAAAAAAGGACAGCTTTGATAAATGCATTGTCAGTTTTTGCGGGTTCTAGCTATTTAAATCGGAAAAAATGCTTATTTTTCTAGTGAACATCAGTGAAGAGCTTTGCATTTTGTATTGTTGCTTACACTTTACAAGCAATTAGCTGCTGCATAAATTAAAACTCTTTAAAAATTGTGATGCGCATTTCTCATATTGTGGCATTTTATATAAGGGCAGAAAACAGTGGAGGTGCAGATGTTATTTTCACATTGGGGACAGGGTTACTATCCATAAGCTATTCAAGAATGTGTAGCTTTAAAATAATAACTATTTATTGTTATGTTAGAAGAATTCTACCAAAATGAATAAGATGAATGTGTCATGATTTTTGTTTTGTCGGTTTAGTCTTGGCTTTATTTTTTAATTCTGACTCCTTGTGTCTGGTCTTCCTTCCTGTTTGCCCTCCTGTGTCTCATTGTCTCATTGTGTTCACCTGTTGCCCTTGTGTTACTGCCTCCCCTGCCCAGAGGCCTGTAGGCTACTACGAAGCCGGATTTTTGCTTAGCGAGCTAACTTCAGGGAAAACTCTGGGTTTCCGGGCCTACGGCGCTGGTTCACTACTTAGCGGGCTAGATCTCCATGGTAACTTATGCTGAAGGGCTAGCCTGGTCCGGGGCAGGTTAGGTTCCAGGATAAGAGATCAACTCAGTGAAAGCACCGCCTGCTGACCAATCAGAGCTCTGTGTGCGGAGTTTAAAGCTATCAAGTCATATTACAGGATAAAGGAAATACAGAAAAACTGCCGTTGCAGGAAAGACGGCCGGCAAAAATGAACTGACTGTGTGAATGTGAAAATTAATAGAATATCACCTCCCATCTTCAGAGCAATCTGACTAATATAACATTAGCGTTAAGAAAGCTTACTTAAATATCTGCCACAAGTTAACATAAGTACCAGGATCAAAGTAACATTACGTATAGTCCGCAGCACTGTGAGTGCAGACTGTCAGGGTGCGTGGAAAGGATCGCGGAAAAAGGTAGGACCCAAATGCAGACTACAAAAGCGGAAAAAGGTTTAGAAACAAAAAACGAGCTTTATTGCAAAGCTGATAACAAAAACATGGCATGAATCAAACGGTAGCTCAGGAAAACAATAACTGACCATGAAAAACATGGAGGAAGACCGGAGAGAAAAACACGAGATGTGAAGGGAGGACAAACAAACAATGAACCTACGGGGAACACAGGAAGAGACAAGACTAAATACAGGGAGGGGTAATCACGAGACGAGAAACAGCCGGGCAGGGGAGGCAGACACACAAGGGCAACAGGTGAACACAATTAGACAATCAGACACACCAGGGAAACTAACAACAGGAAGGAAAACACAGGGAGAAGGACCAGACAAGAAACAAAGAGGAAAACATGAGATAGGGAGAACAGAACCACAAAACACCCATAACACGACATACAAAACTAAACACGTGACATAACATCAGAATCGTGAAACAGACGTCGATGTGTCCCATTATCATTCATATCACATCATAATGTATCATATATTTCCTTATCTGAGTCAGCTTCTTTTGCCGTATCTGGCCGTGCAACACTCACAGTGTCACATACTGTATTCAGAAGTATTATTTTAAGCAACACATTAAGTTGACGAAACACTGGAGTCAAATGTAATTAAAGTCAGATCCACTCGTGTCTTAGATATCGATATCATAAAACTGTTAATGTACGCATTCAAACACTTTTTTTACCAGCTGTATTCACCTTGCAGGTGCAAATGTTGCTTTTATCCTGGATAAAGTGTTTAAGTCATGGATGTTTAAAGTTTAACATTTTAATATGTGTCTAATATTATAGTTCACTTTTCATTCAGGAAGTATGACGCTTACTTACCCCAAGTGAAGGAGTTCAAGTATCTCGGGGTCTTGTTCTTGAGTGAGGGAACAATGGAGCGTGAGATAGGCCGGAGAATCGGAGCAGCGTGAGCTGCAGTCGCTTTACCGCACCGTTGTGATGAAAAGAGAGCTGAGCCAGAAGGCAAAGCTCTCTGTCTTCCGGGCCATTTTCGTTCCTACCTTCACCTATGGTCATGAAGGATGGTTCATGACTGAAAGAACGAGATTGCGGATACAAGCGGCCGAGATGAGTTTTCTCCGCAGGGTTGCTGGCGTTTCCCTTAGGGATAAATTGAGAAGTTCAGTCATCCGGGAGGGACTCAGAGTTGAACCGCTCCTCATTCGCGTCGAAAGGAGCCAGTTGAGGTGGTTCGGTCACCTAGTAAGGATGCCACCTGGCGCCTGCCTATGGAGGTGTTCCAGGCACGTCCAGCTGGGAGGAGACCGAGGGGTAGACCTACAACCAGGTGGAGGGATTATATCTCTTCGCTGGACTGGGAGCGCCTTCCCAGCTAGCGGGGAACGTTCTCACAACTTTGGCTAACATTACCTACAGGTTCTAATAATGTTTTAAAGAAAGGTTTTAATCTGATGTTCAAATAACCTTTTTAGGATGTTTATTCTTTCAAATAGGACGTATAAAAACGAATTTGCATGCCAATATTCACTCACATGCACTTATAATCACATTAAGACACAAAAGTCCAAAAGGGTAAACCTTGCATTGTCATAAAGAGAGACACAAAACATTTTGAGGAGCAGGGTTTTGTACATTGTTGTGACTTGACAGATATGTTAGGTTTAGTTATGTTTTTACTCTAGTTTTGTGTTTTGATCTTGTCACTTCCTGTTTTTATTTTGAAAGTAATCTTTCCTGTCATTCCAGATCCCACATTTCCTGCCTTTGTGTGTTTCCCGCCCGTGAGATTGCTTGGCCCTGCCCTGATTGTTTTCACCTGTGCCCATCCCCCTCACCTATATATAGCACTGGTGTTTCTTTGTTCCTTTGTCAGTTTGTTATGTTTCATGTCGTGAGCACCTAGGCCTTTTGACTCCTGATACCTACCTTGAGATTTGGACCTTTTGCCAAGTGAGTTTTTGTGTTGCTGTACAACTTAGTTTTGGCTGTTTAACTACTTTCTATTTTTTGAAAGTACGATTTAGTTTTTGTTATTAAAGAACATTCTATTTTTGGACAACTGTCTCCGAGTCCTGCTTTTGCGTCCTGCGTCTTGTGGCTCGGTTCATAACAGTACGAATTGACCACAATATGGACCCAGCGGATTCAGAGACAGTGAAGATAGCTGATGTTGAAACTGCATGTTCTTATTTTTATGAAGGGACGAGACAATCTTTGGTTTTCTGCTGAACTGTCTAGTCTCCTACATGTGAGAAACAGGGCCTGGGCAAAGGCTAGGAAATCAGGCTCAGAGATAGAATGGCTGTGATTTAGGCAGCTAAGGAATAGCTTCACATCACATATCAAAAGTGCCAAGTCGAATTATTATCTGTCAGTTACCACAAACAACCTGAATATTCCTAGAACATTTTGGAAAGCCATTAAATCGATATCCACCGGTGAGATCCGTAATAAGCTACCTCCTTGCCTTACCACAGCATCTGTTACTATATCGGACAGGGCCACCATGTTAAATTGTTTTAATGAGCATTTTGTGTCCTGTGGCTCTCTGTTCGATTCTGTTACTAACTCTGCTTCTGTGATCACCACAGTCCGTGACTCTGAACAATGTGCTGCAGCGCCGTCTCTAGACACTTTGAAGAAGTGCGAGGAGCCAGGGAATAACCGAACGGCAGACGGTTGTACTGGTACGATATTCCCTGGAATGAGAAACGCAGGAATTTCCTGTGTTTTGGGATGATGGGTACGTGGAAGTATGCATCCTTCAGGATACGGCCAACGTAGGGCGGCCAACGTAGGGCGCCGTCCGCCAATCATGTCGGCCTGTTTTACCCCAAAAACGCCGTCAGGTTCGGCTCCAGAGAAGGGGTGGCTGGGAAACCAGCATCTGTGAACCCCTCCACCTTGGTGAGGGGAACAAATGTGGCCACCGGAGCCTTCAGGGTCCTTGGGTTTGCTGCCGCCCCCTCCTGATGGCCGGGAAGCGTGGCCAGATCGAGTCACTCCTGACCCTCTGCACCCGCGAAACAACTGGGGGAGAAGAGGGAGGGGAGAACCAAACGGTGAACCATGGAGGGAG
Source organism: Champsocephalus esox (assembly GCA_036324585.1). Taxonomy (NCBI): domain Eukaryota; kingdom Metazoa; phylum Chordata; class Actinopteri; order Perciformes; family Channichthyidae; genus Champsocephalus; species Champsocephalus esox. Next base: position 24,368,714 of record CM070493.1, on the reverse strand, counting down.
ACTGGGTAAGAGTCGTCTGACTCCTACTCGGCTCCAGGAACAAGAGGCCCTCATCCGCGGGCTTGTAAGCCCAGACGGGCCAATCGTCCTCCTCGGCCGCAGCAACGAGAGCGTCCGCTCCGCTCTTCGCTTCGTGTCGCCCGAGGGGAGACGGGCACAGTGGGTGCATGCTACCTGCTGGTATAGAGCCACGTACGCGTGCTCTGACCCCAGGCAGGATTTGCATACTGTGTGCTGGTCATAACTCATTATATACCCTGAGCCACATGAGGGACAATCTCTGACACAATTGTTACTCATGTTTCTCTGATGAAGTGTCTCTCGTGCTTCAGTAACGGGGTGCTGATGAAAAGAGGGAGCAGATTGTCGGGCCTCCTTCCTATTTACACCGGAAGGGAGCCCGAGGGTGGGGCCCACCTCGCGGGTGGGCATGGACCACAAGTGTTTCAGTGCTGTGCGGGTGCGCAGGGGATTACCCAATAGCGATACGAAAATAGAAAATAGACATAGAATGGTAACATTCTCAGAATGTTTTTAGAACCAAAAATGTCTAGCTGGGTTGGAATCCCCCAGTCAGAGCTGGTTCATGTGGCCAGGGAAAGGAAAGTTTGGGGCTCTCTGCTGGAACTGCTACTTCCGCAACCCGACCATGGATAAGCGGGAGAAGAAGGATGGATGGATGGAAGTATGATGCTGCGCTGTCAGTACGCTTCTCCGTGTTTGTGATTGGTCAAATGTTGCTAACCCCGCCCCTTTTATGTGAACGCGCACATACTAGATAGGGCAAAGCTGGCTTGAGTTAACGAGTTGATAACCAGCGTCGTAGGACCGCTTAGCGAGAGCGCGTTTGTTTTGGATTAGGTAAGCCGGGTAACTCAAACATATCCAGGTTATGTTGAACCGGCTTCGTAGTACAGGCCTCGGCTGTGTCTTGTCTTATGATTACCCTTCTGTGTGTTTCGTCTTCTCTCCCCCTTTGCTCCTTGTTCGGTCATTGTCTTTTTGTCCTGGTAACCTGTCTGCCCATGCTTGTATGTTTGTTCATGTCTGTCTTTTTCCCCGGTTTGTTAATGTTTAGTAGTTTCTTGTTTTTTTCTGTCATCTCCTTTTGTTTAATAAAGTTTGGTTTCTGTTGATACTTATTGGTTCCCTTTTTTTACTGCGTTTGTGTCCTCGAACCACTATCCTGAGAATGTGGAGCATTTAATCACAAAACACGTCACACTGTATCTCGAGCTTTCAACTTATTTTCACTGTAATGCAAAGGGACTCACATCTTATCTAGCTTTTCCTGGCCACCTGACTTACCTCCACCTAAACTTACAGGATTTCAAAAGCTGGCATCTGATGGATGAAGGTAAAAACACAGTGTGTGCAGCTTGCCTCACTCTGATGCCCTGCCCACATGATCCTGTCCTCCTGGATTAACAGCTCCTCTCCGGCAGGCTTGGTTCCATCAAACAACCCCACGTTGACATATTCAATGTTCCCGCCCATGCCTCTCTGCCAGTTGAGAATATCATAATAAGATATAGAGTCGCCCTTTAGGTCAAAGTTCACTTCCTCCCCGGCAATGTTAAATGTCACTTCCTGGAGGTAGTGCTGGAGCTTGAAAACCAAAAGATAATATGAAATGTGAAAACAAGTTAAAATAAAGACAGTTAAAGTGAAATTACTGTAATACAATGTAAATATACCTGCCAGGGGTATATGTTGTTGCTTTGAGCACATGCGTTGTATTGGAAAGGGCCACTGCCCGGTTGACAGAGAAGAAGGTTGTGCAGGGAATGAGCAAATGCATACACAGCCTTATAGACGTTATAGGCCACTCTAGGGCTGGATGTATTCATGTAGGCTGAATGCTGCTCTAACAGGGTCTCCTGTCCTGAGCATGAAGGCAACAGGGATCCAGACGACAGAGAAGGGTCACAACCATACAGGGCCTCCCACAGCTCCTTAACTAGAGTATTATTACGATACATTTGAGGGTTGACTGTCCGCAGGTAGTCACTGAGTCCGGAGATTTTACCTTTTCTGATGCCAAACCCTATGGTGCCCCCAAGGTAGGGGTAATACTCACTGGCTGTAAAGACGGATGCTGTGATCAAGGCTTCACTGGCAACCCACTGGATTCCGGTGATGTTCTGTGTCATATAGTCTCTCAAGAAAGGCGTCAACTCCCCCTCAGTCGAAAATACCACCACCACTTTTGCAGTAGAGCTACGCATCACCTTCACAGATAAGGCAAACAATGATGGATGAAATCGTTTCATATGGAAAGGAAAAGAAAAAATAAAGTAGGGTAAAGAATGACTAATAGGTAATGTGTGTAGAGTCATTATATGTTAAAAACAGTATATAACAAATATACTTTGAAAAACAGCAGTGCCTGCTAATGAACCCTATCTACTTGTTAGTCTATTGTTATGAAATAAATAATGTAAACATTCCCGACATAGGGAATTTACTATAAAGTTATCTTTGTGTGATTAATGCTCTCTAATTCTAGAAAACCTGGCATTTACCTGCAAGATCTCCAGAGTCCTCTGCCGATTGTAGAGCATAGGTATAATTTCTTGGTACGCTACACACACTTTGGTACCCTGTAATTCTCTCAGTAAACCTTGTACAGCGAAGCGCCCGTATTCATGGTCTCCTCGCACCAACCCCACCCAAGTGAAGTTGAAGTGTACCAGCAGCTGAGCAATGGCTTTCACCTACATTCAACACAACATAGTTACACTTGGCTAAAAACACACACATAAAGAACATTTTACAGACTAAATTAGAAGTTCGTTTTTTAGAAGTTCTTTTTTTCTCTGAATAATGATCAACAACATATTAAGGCCAAACTCTCACCTGATAATCATCGTTGGGGATTACTCTGAAGAAGGTGGGATGGTTTTTTCTGTCAGTAAAACATGCACACGAAGAAAAGTAACTGATCTGTTTAAAGAAGGATACAAAATTGAGTATAGTAAAGCAATTCAATGTTTGGGTGATTACAGATAAAATAAAAAATCATTACCATTGGGATTCTGAATGGTTGCAGGATTCTTGACACCACCATAGATTGAGCAGAACCAGATTCCCCGATCACAGCGAGGAGTGGAGAGGCACCGCTGCACGTGGGAGAGTCATCCTCACTCAGCCCATTTAACACAGCCAGAGCAGCCCTCTGGCCGGTCAGTGGATATCCACATGAATCAAATATTTTGTACCCAAGTGTGTAATTGGGTAATAGCTCTGCACTCTGGTTTATCTCCTCCACTGCCAACCTCATAGTCTGAGCCCAGCGGAAAGCCCTGGGATCAAATCTGCAGCCAAACAGACACAGGTGCACACAAGAAACACATCACAGATGCACACAAAATACACATTCAAACTTATTGTGTGTAGAAAAGGTACAATTAAAGGCAGAGATTATGTTAATTTTAAATACTTTTAAATTGTAGCATTGCATCTTGGTTGATGTGATAAAATAACTGATCTGTTTCTTTGTCTGCATGTTCTCATTATTTTTATAATATGTTCCCAGGATATGTCTTTAATAAGTTCCCTATAATCGACATGTTGTTATTATGAAAGACCGATGTAAATTTGAATTTATGCAAAGAAGATTAATATAAAGATATGTATTTTGATACTCTTTATATTAGAAAATGATAATTTTCTCCATAATACAAAAATATAAGATTTTGAATGACTTAGAAGTGCAGCATTTGAACAATGTCTCTATTTTCCTCTAAGGAAAATATACATATATATATATATATATATATATATATATATATATATATAGACATTAATTCATATATATATATATATATATATCTTTATATGAATCTTCTTTAAATTATTTTAGAGATAATTAGGGAATTACCCACCCAAAACGATGTCAAAGTCAGTTTTTGCATGTCTTTCTCTGGATAAAAAGATTTTTTAAAAGCAATTAATTCAAGCCAACACTACATACATGTTTTCCAACATGTCACGCTAAATTATCAATGAATACTAAAACCTAGTCAATACAAGTATATTCTGTTCAATCATTCAATAAAACAAGAATGCTAGTTGCATACAATGTTTCATACACAAGTTATATACTCACACTAATGTTTCCACATGAATCAAAACTCACCCATTGCATTTTACTGGTGGCCTGTAGGTGCAGTTCAGGTCTGGCATCTCCTGGTTATAGTGAAGGGGGAAGATCCCTCCAATTATATAGTCACCTTTGGCCACAAAGCTTGGCTCAAAACTGTTTTGGAGTTTGCATACTTTGGCTGAAGATGGTGGTGAGGGGTTGCTGGATATTGGGGTATACATTAGAGTTAGGACACATTGAGAGTAAAGCAAGCAAAATAACACAAGTCGATTCATATTACACATCCCAATAGACAGAGAGAGAGAGAGAGAGAGAGAGAGAGAGAGAGAGAGAGAGAGAGAGAGAGAGAAAGAAAGAGAGAAAGAGAGCAAGAAATTAGGCAAGTTATAAACACTTTGTCACCTAAGTGTTACATCTTATTGATGACAGAGTGTGACTGGATTGGACATCAGCAGCTCAGCCTGATTTACTAAAGGGAGTTAACATAGACTGAATCATGAAAAATAAATAATGTAAGAGGAAAATTATTATGGATATAGTCTCTCATTAAGACATGTTCCACTCATAGAGAAACACTGTTGTTGATTTAACTCCATGGTGACCAAAAAACATTTCAAATATTCCAGTGAACACAGCAATAGGGTTTTAATTTAAAACAATGTTTTTAATTTTGTGAATTAGGCTTGGAAATAAAACTTGAGATTGAGTATATTTATATTTATATTGGCTATTTAAGCATGTACCAGTCCTGTAACTAGGTTATAGTGTACCATTGTTGGAACTGATTGCATTTAAAACGTTTTTGATGCTGTATTTAGATTTGTCAAAGTGGGAAGCTATGACGGTTCGGCTCTATTCAGACAACAATTGCAAATAGATCACAGCACCATTGTCTGGACATAAGGACAGTCACAGCTGGGTCATCCCTTAGCAAAAAATCTATAAAATCCTATAGAATCTTGTAGAAATCTATAGCATGTTATAGAACATAGGCGTATTTGTAAGCCATGCTAAAGAATTCTATAGAATACTATAGAAATCTCTAGATCATTCTGTAGAATACTATAAATGTGTACTTTTCTATAAACTTCTATAATTAAAACTATAACAATCTAAAGAATTCTATAGGACAGAACCGACTCATGACATATCTGTAGAAATCTATAGAAATCTGTAGAAATCTATAGCATTCAAAGAAAACATGCATGAAATGTTCTCTCTGATGCAACCTATACTAAATTCTATATAATTCTATAGAATGATATAAAACTCGTCTATAAATTGGAATAGAGAAAATCATAGTAATCTACATCATTTTGTGGAACTGAGCTGCTTTGCAAAAGCTGTACGGGTAGATCCCTTTGAAATCTTTACAACTGTATACTGGATTATGTGCCCAATTACATGATGTAACCTATACATAACCATATACAACCATACAACATATTGGAATGGAACTCTAAACTGAATGAATGTCACTGTCCTTGTATTCTGATGTAAATGCTCTAGAACTTCTGTAACTGCATCTGTATGTATACGTTGATCACTTTTGTTATGTAACTAATTATCTGTTACAACTGGAGATTAAAGCTAAGTGACATATAACAATATATATTGTTAGTGTGACTATGTTACAAACAACTCATTGGAGTCTGCAGTACTCTACTCTGTCTGTATTTTTGCACTTTCAGAAAATACATGCAGATGTACGTACAATAAAAAGTATTATCTGTAATTAAATATGTAACTCGTAATATAAAAGTGTATTACTATTATAAGACTTTAAGATATTTCTTTGTAATTTTAAGATAAACATAAAACTGTCAAAAAAAAGCGTCAAATAAAAAAAACGTAAAATGTAAGTAAATCATTTTTACATAAATCATGTTCTCAATATTCGATTGCATCCACCACAAACACAAAATATCCAATGTTGAAACAAAAGTAAATAAATATGTTCTCATTAAATTCCTAACATATGTTAGTTTTAAAAACATCAATCATTTGAAACCGTCAGGCAGGTAATTTGTATTTACTGTATCAACAAAGAGAGAGACTAAGCCCTCGTACTGTAAAGGTTGCTCAGAGTCTATGGAGTAGGAAGGAGTGTAGCAGTCCCCAGCCTCATCGCTAATTCTGGATGCTATGTCATTCCAGCTCACTAAACCATAGTCAGCTTTCGTGAAAGGAATTGGGCTAAACATACGAGAATGCATGGATTCTGGCATATTTTGGCACAGCTAACAGTTGCTAATATTGCGTTCATGCGCATAGTCTAACATTAAACTTAATGCAGAATTAGTTTTAGTTCGTTTAAAAGGAGTGATTAAGGCCTTTTTTGAAAAATCTACCGCACCTCCTGATTGTTTAAGTGGAGTGGATAGAACATTGTTTTTTCTATCTGGTCCAGAAAATGTGCATGCAGTAACACCTGGATTGGGAACCTGGTAATCTGGCATCCTCATTGTACATGTTGCCTTATCCCTTATCAGTGTCTTAAACTGTTCTACAGTGCTACACCACAGTTCTGGGGGCATTGCAGGTCTCCTTTGAAAAAGAGATCTATGATCTCAATGGGACCAATCTGGTTAAATAAAGGTTTGAAATGAAATTTCTTCAATGGTGTTGAGAGCTATTCTTACCCCCTCTGATGCGACCCTAACTCAATGGTACTGGTCCCTTGGATATATCTCCCACTAAGGACACAGGAAACACAATAATACAGTTAGATGAGACACATATTGAAGTTGGGCAGTTAAAAGAAACAGTCTCTGATTTACGATCAGGGAGGGAGACAATCCTCCTGATTCTTCCTCCTTTTCTCTCTCTTTGTGTCTCTCGCACCATACTGAATGTCTGTGTGGTGATTGGATACAACCTGTCCTTGTCACTAGGCACTGATTTGCCCATTGGTGTTGTATTGCCCTCAGGGTCTGGGCCCTGAGTGGTCAAGTCGTCTGCGCTCGTAGATAAGAGCACCTTATTTTCTCCCTCAGAGAGGCGAGATCCCTCGCCACCTGTCGTTGGGATTTACACAGCTTCATCTAGCGGTGCATCCTTGGCCAGGTACAGAAGACTCAGAATGACGATGATGATGACTGCCTTCACACGCCAGCATCCGGTAGAGGAGAGAGACGACATCTGGAAGCGTGAATCCACTCCGGTCTACCTTGTACTCTCAGGGCTGTTCTGGTCACTATTAGCTTCAAATACACGATACAATAAGGTAAAAATGTCACAGGTCTGGCAGAGTCTGAAAAGTCTACCAGAGAGTGAAAAGAACAAAAACAAAAGCAGAGATTATATGGGGAACAGAGTGGGAAAATGATAAATCTGGATTCACACGGTTAGAACTGTTTATGAGACACCATCTGGCCTTATGGCCTTCAGAAGGAGATAGCATAACAGTTCTCGGAGCAGGGATGTATGATGTGTCTGTGTGAGAATCCCAGCAGTCAAAGCAGTTCTGGCCTTGACTGAGGAGGGGAAGGAGAGGAGGAAGAGAAACAATAATTGTTCCTTAAAGAGGAACAATAATGGTGAAAGCACAACAAGAGGAAATAACATTCATTTGGTTTAAGCATATGAAGGATATTATAAGGTAGCACATGAAATATTTCCACTACATTCCCCCCTTTTGATCATACTTGATCAATAAAAACAAAAGAAAACAAATGAAAGAATAGACTGATATAACACATCAATGAATACACTCCATCGCTGGTTTAAGTAAACACATCACAAATATATCATAGAAAACTGGCTGTTTTTGTGGAGGAGAGACTCCAATATAATGTAAGCATAAGAGAGGAGATACACACATGATTATATTGATAAATCGGAATCAGACTCTTCTGATTCTAGCTGATCTATCTCACTGTTGCGCAAAGGATTGTCGTGTAATGGAATAGTAGTATACTGAACGAAAGCTGAGGATATCATACTGGAAACGCATTTTCTTCAGTATTGGGATAATCAAACAGGTACAACTGATTAATAGGCCAAAAATGATCGCCAGGGGTGTAACTATACTAGCCACCCATGCTTTCCACCCGCCTGATGTAAGCCAGGCCCACCAGTCCCAGCCACCTGCGTTGGATATGTCATCAGCTTTCATGTCAGCTAACAGGTTGTTAAGATGCAGCACGGTGTCAGTGATGTTCTTGGTGGCGTCGGGAATGTAAGTGCAACAGGAGTCACCGATCACATGACACAGGCCACCCTTTGAGGCGAACAACAAGTCTAGAGCGAATTGGTGCTGCATGAGCATGTTCCTAGAGGCTATTATGAATGGGGACAATGCCTGGAAGCCTTGCGTCGTCTCTTGAGTGAGGTTCTCTAGCCGGACGTGTAAGGTAACTATTTTATGGGCATTGTTTACTGTACCCCACCATGGGAACAGGCCACCCATGAATTTAGCTCCAGCGAACGTCAGATCTCTTTTTACCTTGTGGTGGTCGGGGTGTTGGAACTCTGTGTAATGATGTGTCGTGTGCATTAAGGACGTGAGTACAGTGACTGCTGGATTCAAATCCACTAAAGTGCATGTACCTATCCAGAGGGGAGCCAGAACTTGATAGAGCTTGTCGCCGCACAACCAAACGTAATCTTCTGGCGCGCTAAACCCAGCATCACTGGGCCACGCCAGTTGGAGGGAAACATGTTTAACATCAGGGAATGGTAAGTTAGAAAGGATTCTTTCAGGGGCACCAGATATGTGACAATACGAGATTTTGTAAGCACCGTCACCGCATGTGTTCCGTAGGATGCGGGTACAACCAGTAGTAGTGCCTAGGAAAAAATAAGGTGGTGTAAGAGACGTTTTGTGGTAAACTCTCTGGACGCAGAGGATGTGTTTCATCCCTCTCAAATGGCTGGGGTGCACATGGCTGACGGGTTGGTACTTTGCGTATGTGGTGTCAAGCGTGGATGCACGCAAAGAGGAGTTAGACCGATTACTGCATGGTGGAGGAAGCTGCCTAGCATAACGCCACTCGGTTACGCTGTCTTCACCCTTGATGGGCTTTGTCAGAGCCATAAACGCGCAGAGGTGTTCAACCTGGGTCAGAGAGCGCGGACGAACTGGCACGGACATTGATGAGTCCTGGGGGAAAAGAGTGCATGCATAACATGACCCATTTTGTCCTGCTTCCTGCAAGAATGATCTCAGAGTGTGCCACCAGACGTTACCGGTGATCCCATTACTGGTCTGAACCACATCAATGTTGCTATCGTCGTTATCGCCTATGTATAGATTAAATGTAGATGTACCTATGGATGTCAACAGTTGCGTCAAAGGTTGCTTACGCTTTTCCGGGGTCTGAGTTTTGGGCGCGATGTCTATGTAAAATGTGCCACATGGGTCGGCGCCGGATATATACATACAGACAACAAAATAAAATAAATGTGGTTAGATAGATAGATAGATAGATCCCTCCATTTTGGCTGACATGCTGTATGCTGACATTTATTCATAAAATATAGGACTGTGCAGGTCTCCCTTGAAAAAGAGATCTATGATCTCAATGGGACCCATCTGGTTAAATAAAGGTTTGAAATTAAAATGAAATGGTTAAATAAAGGTTTGAAATGAAAATGAAATGGTTAACTAAAGGTTTGAAATGAAATAAAATGAAAGGACTAGTCCTAACACAACTATCATGGCAAGTATGCAGAGGAACCATTCTATGATTGTCCAGGCTCTCCAGTAGTATTCACATTGCTCACGGTTGCGTTGTCGTCTCTCCAGGCGAGCCCTCATCACGAGGGGGAAATGTTCCATGGAGTGTGTGAGTGTATTCTCTCGGTCGATTTCGTGACACGGACCGTCAGACTTCGCACACTGATAACACAAATGAGGAACCAGAGAGCATATGAAACCGCTCAGCTGGCACTCGCTCGTGACACCTTGTGTGTAGTGTGTTTTGGTGTATGTAGTGCAAGTGTGGTGCTGGTGGTGACAAGGACACGTCACTTGTTGTCATCTCTGTTGGTGACTAGGACACGTCACTTGTTGTCATCTGTTGGTGACTTAGACATGTCACTTGTTGTCATCTGTTGGTGACTTAGACATGTCACTTGTTGTTATCTGTTTCTATCGTTTCTCCTTTCCTGTGACTACGACCTTGCAGTGGCTGGCGTGGACCCACGTAGCTCTCTCGGCGACCTTGACCGCTGTCAGGGTGACGAGAAGCACCTGGTAGGGACCTTGCCAACGATTGGATTTCCAGCTCTTTCTCCGGAAATCCTTGATCAGCACAAAGTCGCCGGGTTGAAGGCGGTGAAGCGGACCAGTGGCAGGAGTAGGCAAGGCTGCAGCCACCTGACGTCGGATGTCTGCTAAAGTGGATGATAGGTTAACACAATATGACAACATAGCATCCTCACACAAAGTTATGGAGGGAAGAGGACATCCTGGAGCCTTGAGTCCAATCTGTGGAGGAGCCCCAAAAAGGATTTCAAATGGGCTGAGTTGACTCCGTGTTCTTTTCCGCATCCGCATGTACATCAGCACAATGGGCAGAGCTTGTGTCCATGACAGACCTGTGTCTGCACAGCATTTTGCTAGTTTGTTTTTGATTGTGCCGTTCTCTCTTTCCACCCCACCCCCACTCTGTGGATGATAAGCACAATGCTTTCTGATGTCCATGCCCATGTATTCTCCTATCTGCCTAATGGCCTCATTAGCAAAATGTGAACCGTTGTCACTAGAAATGTTGTCTGGTAGTCCCCATCTAGGAATGATTTCCCTCAGTAGTGCCTTTGCCACAGCATTTGCCGTCTGTGCTTTTACTGGGAAAGCTTCTACCCATTTGGACCACATGTCGACCACCACCAGACAGTGCTTCTTACCCTCTGATGGGCTAAGCTCAATGAAATCTAGCATTAGGTGCTCAAATGGCCTGGTGGGAGGTGGATGTGCTCCGGGTCCTGTAACCTTTACTGGTCTACCAGAATTTTTCTCTTCCTCCTCTCCTTCCCCTCCTCAGTCAAGGCCAGAACTGCTTTGACTGCTGGGATTCTCACACAGACACATCATACATCCCTGCTCCGAGAACTGTTATGCTATCTCCTTCTGAAGGCCATAAGGCCAGATGGTGTCTCATAAACAGTTCTAACCGTGTGAATCCAGATTTATCATTTTCCCACTCTGTTCCCCATATAATCTCTGCTTTTGTTTTTGTTCTTTTCACTCTCTGGTAGACTTTTCAGACTCTGCCAGACCTGTGACATTTTTACCTTATTGTATCGTGTATTTGAAGCTTCAAATAAATGACCAAAAGACAGCTTTCTCGATTCACCATTTATTTGTTTTTTACTCTGACTTATACTCTTTAGCCGTGTTTTGGGTCCTGAGATTTCCATAACACCACCCCTGCTACAAGGGTAATGATCTCGAATATCCCGCCGTTCATACGGGATGACTTCCTGGTGAGAGAGCTGTCTCAATACGCAACCCAGTCTCACGGCATTTCGTGTTCACTAACACGATTTTTAATCTATTGATTCGTGTTCACCATCACGATTTGCCCCTTTTTTTCGTGTTGCACAGGACGATTTTAAAAGCAATGTATTTCTACTGGTAACGTGTTTCGTGCCTGCAGGCTGCAGCACGTCTTTTTCTCCGGTCGGGTCGTGGAAGACCGTAAGCTGTGTGGTTCATAAAAACATGTTCTTACTCAATATCAAGCCACAGTTATTGCTTTTATTTTAAATCGTATAATTTCGGACTTTTGTTGTCGTCTGTGAGGAAAATAAATGGGCTCAGAGCCTCAGGATACTGAAATCTGTATTTTTTAAATCTTTTTTTCCTTCTAATTTGTTATTCTTTTTAAAATAACACACTGTTATTTACTCACCAATAACACTCAATTATCCTTGCTTTTATTTATTGGTTTGATTCCATAATCTCTGGCTTTTTTGGCGTCCGTCAGGAACTGAATTTCAAAATAAATATAACAGGAAACAGACGTAGGCATTTCAAGCGATTACCCAAGATCCTCAGCTATGGTTTGAAGCTCGTTGATTGGATGTGTTAGCCGCAATGCATGCTGGGATTTGGTGTTTATATTATATGAAATCCGGAAAACATTTTAAAAGTATAAAATAATACTGAATTCCGAGTGCTCTTGCTTTTCTCTTTGAAAGTCATCACATAACGCCATTGTAATACACGGTTCGGCTGCATTACATATTAAAGATCTGCCGTAGAACTTTCTTTATTTATAGCGCCCTGATGAGAAGACCTTTGGAAAAACTGGAAGAAATGGCGCCGAAACTGAATACTTGACGTGGATCATAAATATATCAACAATTAAACAACATCTTCAATTTCTCTTCACACAATACGTCTCCTTGCAGTATCAACACTAATTCGGCTGACTTTTACATTTGATCTAATTCATAGATAGGTTATATTTACACCATAACGGTGCACAGCTGAGAGAAAAGGACTGTAGTTTTTAAAGATATTACTGATTTTCTTTGAATGTAAGAATGTAAATACTGAGTCTGAAATAGTATAGCAATATGCTGTAAAATGATGTGAAAGCATGAATAAAACTATACATCTTCAGATGTTGTACACTATAATACAAAGTTATTATGGCTGTGTGCACCTTGTGTGCACCTCCTAGTGGTTAAAGCACGTTATTGAATTATTGTACAGAGTACATACTTTCATAGGGGGAAAGTATAAATATAGAAATATAGAATATAAAAAATCAAGAAGATATTATAAGTGATCTCTACAATAAAACAGTTTAGTGCAGGATGTACACAGATATTAATAGGAGGAGGTGCAAAACAGAACAACGGATTAACCTTTATTTAAACATTAAATATTAAATATTAAGCCTGACAAAGTACTTAACGTCTAATATATTGCTTTCCTGCTATGTTAACTATGTTGAAGCACTTATTTTAACTGATATTATACACATTAATTATACTCTTATGTATGTAGATAGAATAAGAAATGTGCAGAATATGACAGTTTAATGGTGGAGGTACACACATATTGATAGATGTCTTGTAATGCACTGTTGAGGAACCTGTGACCCAAGTTTTTCATTCATTGCATAACTACACCGTAGTTGTGTATGATATGTCAATAAACCTTTGAAAATATTGATAGGGATGTGCAAAATAGCCATAATATACAGTCTTTAATGAACTATTAGTAGAGAATAACGAGTAATGAATATACTTTATTACTTGTTTCCATTCATGTCAATTGCAGATACATGTTTAGTCTTCTCAAGCACCAACTATCAAATATCTCTCCTGATTGTTGGCACTTGACAATCACCTTACCTGAATTTTACTCAGGTGTAACTAAAGTCTGATTTAAGGGTTGTTTATATTTTTACATCATTAATCAGAATCTGCAAAGTAACTCAAATAAATGCAGTGGAGTAAAAATACCAGGTTAACCTCTGAATTGTAGTGGAGTAGAATTACAAAGTAGCAATGAGCTGTCATGTGGGTATACGGCATTAATATAATGCTGCGCATTATGGACACAAGTGATTTTCACCCATTTATTAATTATATGTTTTACATTTAATAACACCAATGTGTTTAATAATGGCAACTTCTAATTGTGGGGAAAACGAAAACGTTCAGTAGAGACGTCCCATAGAACATTTTGCGAAACACAATAGCCAGCATGTGTAGTTCTGGAGGGGTGTTCGATTCCAGTTTTGGATAATCTGGCGTGGTTTCGTTCCATTTCACACAGCTGTTTGACGCTCTGCGTAACCTTACGGGAACTGTAGTCCTAAACGATAGCTGGGGATTATGGGTAGTGTAGTGTTTTCGGCCATCCTAAACTCAAAAATGTTGACAATCGCAATGATGCTCGAAATGTCCCTTAAAGGCCTACGTCTGTTTCCGGTTATTTTTATTTTGAAATTCAGTTCCTGACGGACACCAAAAAACCCCGAGATTATGGAATTAAACCAATAAATAAAAGCAAGGATAATTGTGTGTTATTGGTGAGTAAATAACAGTGTGTTATTTTGAAAAGAATAACAAATTAGAAGGAAAAAAATATTTAAAAATACAGATTTCAGTATCCTGAGGCTCTGAGCCCCATTTACTGTCCTCACAGACAGCAACAAAAGTCCGAAATTATACGATTTAATATAAAAGCAATAATTGTGGCTTGATATTGAGTAAGAACATGTTTTTATGAACCACACTTCCGGTCTTCCACGACCCGACCGGAGAAAAAGACGTGCTGCAGCCTGCAGGCACGAAACACGTTACCGGTAGAAATACATTGCTTTTAAAATCGTCCTGTGCAACACGAAAAAAAGGGGCAAATCGTGATGGTGAACATGAATCAATAGATTAAAAATCGTGTTGGTTAACACGAAATGCCGTGAGACTGGGTTGAAATACGGCAAGATAGTTTCCTCCATCAGGAAGTTGTCCTCGGGCTGCAGATTTCCACTGCTAAAGCACGTGGTGTCTCACAGGAGAAGTGTCCTCATGATTCTCAATAAGAGAGACGAGGAACTTAATCTGGTGTTAAGTCTAAAGTTGGATGATTTTAATTATGTAATGTTTGTAAACTCGGGGCCTGTCAAGTGCTTCGAATGTGGGGAGGAGGGGCACTTGGCCAGAGCGTGTCCGGGAAAAAAAAAGCAGGGGGAGGAGGGAAAAAAAAATAAAAACCAGGAGGAGGGGGGGAAATAAAAAACAGGCAACAAATCCAAAGGAGACTCCTGCTGAAACAGAAGCAGCAGGAAACCCCACTGAGGGGCCCCTGAAGCAGGGTGAGAGTCCCTCAAAGCAAGATGAGAGTCCTTCAAAGCCTCCAAAGAAGGCTGGGGTTTCAGAGCTCCCTAAGCAGGACAAGGAAAACTCTGGGGAAAAAAGAGTGATGAGAAAAATAATGGAAAAAATGACATTGTGGTTGATGTGGGGAAAAAGGTTGTCCCGAAAGAAACAGTGGAGACGGTGGAAGTCTCTGCATCCGCTGCAAGCGAAGAGAACATCGAAGCTCAAGCTTGTACAAAGAAAATAAAACTCAGGCCAAGAGGGTGGCAGTGAGAGAGGAGGAAATGGTGGAGGAGGTGAAGGAGGCAGAAAAGGAAGAAAGTGAGGAAGAATTGATGCAGGAGGATGAGGAAGTTGAAGATGAGGAGGAAGAGGACTCTGCTGAGGACAGTCAGCCTCTCACCGTCTCACAACTTAAAAGTCCGTTTTTTAAAGTGCAGCAAATCAAAGCTTTTCTTAAAAAAACAAAAAGCAAAAGGTTAGTTAAAGTAGAAGAGTTTTTTACTGACAAGACGCTCAGATGCATCTCTTCACTGAGCAGGAGTCTTATCACTTGAAGGTCCTGAAAGGGAAGTTGAAGCGAGAGATTTTAAATGAAGAAGAAAAAGATATGTACAGCTAGCTAGGATGCTGGTTTTAACGTACTTGTTGTTCTTAAGTGGTGTGTCTCTCCTCACATCCTTTTTAATGAGTGATTTTAAAGTGTGCACTATAAATGTCAATGGAGCTAGGGATGTGGGGAAGAGGACTTGTATTTATGAGCTTTTAAAATTAAAAAAAGTAAATGTAGCAATGCTACAAGAAACGCACAGTGACACTTTAAACGGGACGGACTGGAGGAGGGAGTGGGAGGGGAGGTGGTCTTAAGTGCTCTTAGCAGCACTAGTGCAGGAGTGGCAGTCCTGTTTGCTAAAGGCTTTATCCTCAAGTCCCACACAGTGGAAGAAAGAGTAAAGGGCAGACTGCTGGTGGTGAGAGCCAACTATGAGCTTTTTAATCTGGTTTTTATCAACGTGTACGCTCCTAACTCAGGTTCTGCCAGAGTTCAGTTTTTAAACGAGCTCAGCGCTGTTTTAAGTGAGTGCGAACCAGAAGAGTTTTTATTTTTAGGGGGAGATTTTAACTGCACACAGGATGACGAGCTAGACAGCACTAAAGAGCATGCAGGGGGGGAAGGCCCCTGGAATAGATGGCCTCCCCCCAGAGTTCTACAAGACATTTTGGGATTTTTTAAAAGAGGATCTAATGGACCTTTTTAATGAAAGTTTTAATGACTCTTTTTAATGAAAGTTTTAATGACTGAGCTGCAGAAGAGCCGTTTTAACACTCCTTCCGAAAAAAGGTGACCTACAGGAAATAAAGAACTGGAGGCCTGTCTCTCTGCTGTGCACCGACTACAAGCTGCTGTCCAAGGCCCTGTCCTCCAGGCTGAGGAAGGTGATGGACCAGGTGGTAGACCGGACCCAGACATACTGTGTGCCCGGCAGGTCAATTGTTGACAATGTGTCACTAATTTGTGATATTTTGGAAGTCTCTGGTTCTTTGGGTTTCGACACTGGTCTGGTTTCATTAGACCAGGAAAAGGCTTTCGACCGGGTTGAGCACCGTTACCTATGGAAGGTGCTGGAGAGGTTCGGCCTCAGCCCGGGCTTTATCGCCAAGATAAAGGTGATGTATGTGAACATTGAGAGTGTGCTTAAGATAAATGGCGGTCTGTCTAGACCCTTTAATGTGACCAGGGGGGGTAAGACAAGGCTGCTCGATGTCAGGCATGTTATACACACTGGCAATATAACCAATGCTACATAATATCCGCTCTTTTAATGAGGGTCTGGTTTTACCTGGTTTTAATGCACGTTTTATTTTATCGGCCTATGCAGACGACATCATTGTTTTTATAAAAAATCAACAGGATGTTTTAAAGCTAGGGCAGGTGGTGGATACTTTCCAAAATATCTCCTCTGCAAAGGTCAACTGGGCTAAGAGTGAGGCCCTAGCAGTGGGGGAGTGGACCGGTGACCTCCCTCAACTCCCAGGTGGGTTGACATGGAAGAGGGGGGGGATCTAAGGTATCTGGGGGTCCATCTTGGAGATGAGGTCACACTGGAGAAAAACTGGGAAGGGGTTTTAGAAAAGGTGGAGGGGAAGCTCAACAAGTGGCGCTGGTTGCTTCCCCACATGTCCTACAGAGGCAGGGTGCTAGTCATCAACAACCTGGTAGCATCCAGCCTCTGGCATAAGTTAAAGTTTGTGGAGCCCCCTGCTGGTCTTTTAAAAAAGCTGCAAGGCATTTTTTTAAATTTCTTTTGGGACAAGTTGCACTGGGTTCCTCAGTGCACGCTGTACCTGCCAAAGGAAGAAGGGGGGCAAGGGTTGGTGCACCTGGAGAGTCGAGCAGCTGCTTTTAAACTCGAGTTTTTACAAAGATACCTGACAGGAAACGATGATGTCGTCTGGGGGCCGGTAGCCAGCACCATTTTAAGGGGGGTAGCAGGCCTGGGTTTGGATGCGTCATTGTTTTTAACAAACTGTGATTTTACTCGTGTGTGTGTTTTGCCTCCGTTTTACAAAGGACTTTTTAAAGTATGGACACTTTTTAAATGGGCCAGAGTGGGTCCCGCAGCATCTCTGTTCTGGCTCCTGGAAGAGCCTCTGGTGTGGGGGGGCCCGGCTGGACGTCCAGGACGGCAGCAGACCTGCACTCACTGAGAGGCTTCAGTCCGTTGGGGTCGTGAAGCTGAGGAACATCGTGGATGCTGCAGGTCCTGCACTCCACAACACCGAGGCCGTGGCCTCTCTGCTCGGCCTGAAGTCGGCCCGCCACACCAGAACCATCCTGAACGAGTGGGTTCAAAGGCTATCTGACGATGCGATGGAGATGCTGCGGGAGTATTCTAACAGAAAGGAAACCCCTGATGAAGGGGACCCTTTTCCGGACATTGGGATTTTAGCAGACCAGGATGGACTCAAACACAGACTCCATGCGGACTTCCACATGCTGAATGGGAAAGGTTTTTATAGACTCTGCACTCTGGCCCTGAACAAACAGAAGCTAAGCGAGAGGAGAGACACGGTGTGGAAACAGAGGCTTAACGGCCCGGGGGCCTGTGAACCAGTGTGGAGGCTCTTCTACAAACCTCCACTGAACAAGCGGTCAGGAGACCTGCAGTGGAGGATCCTCTACGGGGCCCTGGGCGTTAACGCCTTTGTGTCGAAGATAAACCCCACCGTGTCCTCCGAGTGTCCGTTCTGCACTCACAGAGAGACAATCACTCACTGCTACCTGGACTGTCACAGACTGAAGCCTCTTTTTAATGTTTTAAAAACTGTGTTTTTAGACTGTGGGGAGGTTTTTACAGAGACTGCTTTCATTTGTGGTGCTGGCTACAAGAAGCAGAATGCAGGGAAGTGGGAACTGTTGAATTTTATTGTGGGGCAGGCAAAAATATCGATCTACAAAAGCAGGAAAAACAAAATAAACAGTACAGCCGGTCAGCAGCTCAATCACATGTTTTTATCTTTGGTAAAGGCACGAGTGAGCGTAGATTTTAGGTTTCACTGTCTGATGAGAAGCATGGAAGAGTTTTTAACCCGGTGGTGTTTTACTACGGCTGTGTGCTCTGTGGTGGGGGAGGAGCTCAATTTTAACTCTGTCTTTGTGTAAGGAAAACAATGGAATTTCTCTCTCAATGTAAATAAGCGGACATTTTAGTTTGTTTGTTGAAATTCTAAATAAAAGTGTTTTCAAAAATCAAAAAAAAATCTCTCTCTCTCTATCTCTCTCTCTCTCGCCATAGTTTTTGAACGGGTGGCAAAATGGTCAGACATACAAATCAATGCATTCTTATGGGACGCAGTGCTGCAGTTGGTTGTCTTTGATCTCTGGACACACACACAGGTGTTCTGAGTAGGTGCTCAGGAACAGAAACAAACACTGACAGACTGGACTTTAACAGACTGGCTCAGCCTATTATTTTCTGTCTGATGGAGACTTCATACAGACTTCAACAGGTTCCACATATTTTATACATTATTGGTGACGAATGGTTTTAGTCGAAAAGTTTGCAGTTAAAATATTCTTCTGCTTTCCCAAGCCTTTTTACTTTCTTTTTTCATCTTAATACATATTAATTCACAACTACTTACATCTGATATTTAACTCCTTCAGCCTATTTTCAGCTGCAGAAACCATTCAACTATTACATTATTCAGCTATTTCAGGACATCAAGGCTATACATGTTGTTGTTTATACCTTTTTTTAAACATTTTCTTTTAAATATTAAGCTTTTTCTGCATTTTTGTAGATAAAAGCAGCTACCATTCAGCTAATAACACATTCAGCTTTTTCTGCATTTTCAGCTAAATTCAGCCATAAATGTTCACAGTTTACAGCATTCGCACGCATTTTCTGCAAGAAATGCATTTTATAGTTATGTATAGGTTTGCTGAATAGTTTCAGTCCGCTTACCTCAGAAACGTAAAATGCGACGGCAGTGTGCAGATGGGGAGCATGTTAGCTTAGCTTGGTAGCTTCAGCTAGCTCTGGAACTTCCAGCTTGGTGGCAGCAGGTCCCGCCTCGGCTCCGCCTCTTTGCCCTTATTTGGAGCAGGCGGGAGTTGAACTCTGACGTCACTGTCGAGCCGTTAGTGGCCGACTCCGTCTACTAAGGGCTTCTCGGCAACTCTGCAGAATCCTATGGGTGACGTCACGGACCCTACGTCCATTTATATATACAGTCTATGGTTTGAGCACAACCACGGCGGAATATTACTGCCAAAAGTCACGTGAGTGAGTCACGTGACTTTTGGCAGTAATATTCCGCCGTGAGAAGAAAAAGTTTTGTACTTGTAAAAAAAAGTTTTTTACTTGTAAAAAGCAGTGTCCCTGGGCTATTTATTCAATTTCAATGATCTTATGAGCGGCATCAGGAGCCACTTTTTAAAGACTGCAACTGTTTTACTTGTCCTCTTAAAACACAGACTCCCGATTTATCCTGCTCCTTTGAGGTTAGGCTCTTTCTTAATGTGTTGGCAAGGCCGGATTAACCATATGGGCAACCTGGGAAAGTGCCCAGGGGCCCTTGATCAACGAGGGCCCTCAGTGACAAGATAACAAAATATATATATATTTCTTTTTTCGGGCACAACCTCACTCATCATACATTGTTTTAAATGACACTCACTCTTCACCATAAATAACACAGCTTTTCTATAGGGTCAAATTAATATATTTTCGAAATCGTCTCTGTACTGTACAGATGTAGCATTCCAGATCAGACTCAAATGGGTGTGTCCCAGTCAAAAGCCCAGCGGATGCCAGTGGCTGGGGGTGTTGCCAAATTGCTAGAGGGCGTTGCCCAATTTCCCCATTTGTTCAATTACAGGATTTAACCATGAGATGGCGCTTCATTCACAAAATACACAATGGGTGTTGTAGAAACATCAATATTTTAGATCAAATAAAGTATATAGTTTGCTTTATGCAGTATATTTCCTGTAATATTGTACAGCAGATTGAAGTAAATCAACTTATACATTAAGATAAGATAAGATGGACCTTTATTTATCCCGTGGGGAAATGCAGTAGTTCAAACAACAACAGGGTTGCAACAGGGTGAGAGTGAAAAACAGGACAGCACAGATTAATAAAAGCAAAAATAAGATGAGCGATAAAAAAAAATAATAATAATAATAATAATAATAATAATAATAATAATAATAATGAGAAACTATGAAATAAGAAATTAATAAAACTAAAATGTAATTATCATATCATATATTATAATGTATTGTATTATTAAGTAATATCATACATTAACCCCATTATAGCAGATGCCACATTGAATGGATGAACAGATGTATCCATCAATAATTACAACAGAGTATTTCTAAATACAAGTTGTAAAAATACTTATATGTATTTAATAATAACCCTTTGGAGTCGACCGTCACGCCGGCGTGATCAGATCACATGACCTGTTCAAGCCGGTGCCGCATAAAAACAACAACAACAACATTGCCGTGTGTTTCTGTCTAAAGTACTGGCTTGAAACGATATCCCAGTCTTTGTTTCATGCAAAAAGACCCAGTAAACACTGAGATACGATGATATGAAGTTAATACATTTCAAAAGTATGAAATATGGAAGCACATATTTGAATATCTTCGCCATATTTGATCATTTTACGAAACGGAAAATACTGGAAACTGTAGATCCTGCTCAACAGGATGTATATGTGTATTTCTGTCAAAAGTACTGGCTTGAAACTATATGCCAGTCTTTGTTTCATGCAAAAATACCTAATAAACACGGACATACGATGATATAAAGTTAATACAGATATATTTCAGAAGTATGAATAATGGAAGCACATATTTTAATATCTTCGCCGTATTTTATCATTTTACGAAACGGAAAATACTGGAAACTGTAGATTCTGCTCTACAGGATGTATTAACCAGGGAGGGGGTGAGGTAATCAGGTCAACGGAGTGATACGAAACGAGGCGAAGGGGTACGGCGGGAACCGAAGAGAGACGGCGGGAAATGGAGAGAGACGAAGATATACGAAGACAGGCGGCGGGAGACGAAGAGAGGCTGCGGGAGACTGCGATTGAATTAAAGTGACAGACAAACATTGAGAATTTAGATATAGTTAGATAGATTTAGAGTTTTAAAGACTCAACTATGATGAAGAGAACTCTGAACGTGAGTCAAGCTTTAAGCTTGTTTTTTGACATGGAGGAGGAGGAATCTGTGATGTTGCCCTCTGTGTCGTAGTTGACAGAAACCGCTTTGAAGCGTGACACAAATAAAGACAGAAAAAACAGATTGTTGTACATAATGTGTATATATATATATATATATATATATATATATATATATATATATTTGTATTATATTTATAATAACACTTTTGCCTTATCAGAATGAAATCCCATGCTACCTCAATCAAACTTTCACATTATCATAGTCACATCCCATGTATATATTTCCAGCTTTTAAATGGTTTCGTTGTGTATGTTTGTGTTGTGAAAAATAAAATCATTTTCAAAATCTGTTTTTTACGTTTTTGTTGTGATTTTGGGTCCAAAATGTTCATATAGTAGAAGATCACCTACATCCAAACGAAATAAATATAATTAATTATGATGAATACGTTAAGTCTTGTTCATTGTTTTTCACTTTTATTAAATGTTTGATATTTCCGGTGGAAATGGTAGACTATCGGACATTCAAAATGCAGCATATTTCCCCCAAGTGTCTGTCAAAATGCATTTTACGTTTCTAACTTGCAATATCAATATTTCAGCTCTCTTCACTCCAGAAAAGCGATCTCCCTGTGTGCGGGGGATCACAGAGCTGTGGAATGTCACTCCACACATTCCGATGGCCAATTAGTTTGAAACAAAGGGTCCCTAACATACATATATAAGAAACATTGGGGGGTTGGGGCATGGTCGGCGGTCACTCCTGATGAACCCACCAGGGCTGTTTTCCTGAATTTGAAAAGCAATATAAATCACACAGTTATTATGCAATAGGCTATAAAAGCACCATCGATTACCTTTCTCCAATTCAAACTCTTGACGGGAAAAAAGGAAGGTGTAAATGGTTGGGCTATACTGTACTGTATACATACTGTAGGCCATTCAATAGTCGTTCAATATATAGTATTCGTTTATTAGAGTCGGCTTGACTCGGTTTGCATTCATAAAGAATGCACAAATGTGTTTAATCGTTAATGTCATAGTATTCGTTTATTAGTCCCCGAGGGGAAATGGGTAGCAGCACATCACAGAGGCATTTAAAAAGTGAAGAAAATACATTCTGGAAATGTTCACATCAGGCACCTTCAAGTTAAACAATACTAAGTAAACAATTAACACAGTAAATGATGTGGATTAAATCACATTTATTTCGTTAAAAATAAACGAAATGACTCGGTCTGCATTCATAAAGAATGCACAAACGTGTTTAATCGTTAATGTCAGATATGTACTAGTAAATAGCCTACATTAGTTCCTGCTCAAGATTAGATTAAACTTTATTGTTATTGCACAGATTACAGGTACTGAGACAACGAAATGCAGTTTAGCTTCTAACCAGGTGCAACAAGCAGTAAAGTGAAAAGTAATGTTCACAATCTACAGAATAAAATATATAATGAATTGAATGATGAATAAACAGTGAGGGGTATGAATACACTAGATATCAGCTGTGAGCAGTATGAACAGTGTGTTTATCGTTAATATCAGATATGTACTAAGTAAATAGCCTACATTAATTTCATGATGGATTAAACCACATTTATTTCGTTAAAAATAAACAAAATGATTAAATGTAAGGTGAATTGCCATAATGTGGAACATTTTTGCATTTCAGACTTCGGGAATATATTGCGACATGAAGCCGATACAATAAATCAAAATCCAGTAACATTCTGAAATCCCCAGGATGTGTCCTAATCAAACCAAAAGAGAACATGCAGATATTAAACTCATACAAGAAATGGTAGACATATTAGTACTCTTAGTGCCAAGTTGTCTCAGACAATCTGTTTTCCTAATGTGGGACAGTTCTGTGCAAAATGTGGGACACTGAAAAGTCTATATTAAAAAGCCTCAGTCACCTTCATTCATGTAATAAAAAAATCTCAGGCCAGTAACACTCAAAGCTACAGTAAATGTGCAATACCATGCTATGTTACTATTTATAATGTTATTGTTGTTACAACAGAAGATGTTTTTATTTAAATTGAAGTTAAATGCATCAATCTGGTGCACTGAGGGCAAAATTAGTAGATTTGTGGATACGGCTCTCAACACTCATATGAAACAGAACTGTTCTTACAATGTGTGTTGGAAGGTATTAAATTACTATGCATATGTTATTGTGTAAACACACAGCTGATCAACTGAGAGCTGCCGTTTCATTCAGAGCGTTTAAAAAAAACGACGGTCTGATTTCAACAACTCAATGTGTGATTATTATAGCAGTAATATTAGACATTAATATGACAGTAAACTATGAACACTGTACATATTATTGTTTGCCCGTGGGATTAGGATGATCGGTAGAGAGCCGCTGCATTTTCCTCCGTCGGATGTGATATAAAAACAAAGCGATTATTGTTGTTGTTGTAAACTCACGTGGATTAAATGTAGTGCATTCATTTCAACTCACGAACATATGATACATTAAATGATCGCGAGGATCACGATCGAACATCGTTTGTTTGACCCTGGATGCATTTCCTGATCTAAAAACATAGCGATGGTTTTGTACTTACGCCAACGTGAATTAAACATTATTTTGTTAAATAAAAACATGGTGATGTTTAGTAAATTATTACATGTCTCTTACTTAAGCACAGAATATGATCCTATCCGTGACATATATGGATCTTAACAAATATCCGCTATATCAGATCCCTGTAGATCAGCTGTTTATTTCACATGAGTTCCAGTGCGGCAGCTTTACACGGCTCCCCCTGGTGGATCCATGATCCATTGCAGCTGGTTTCATTATAATTAAATGTATTTATCAAGGGGGCGTTTCAAGTCCTGCGGGGGGGGTTTTCCTTATCAGCAGGGGACCACCCCGTGCCGATCACGGACCCGCACGGGTAGGTGTCTGAAACGAAGCGCTACATCTGTAGGTCTCACTACAGATGTAGCACTCCAGATCAGACTCAAATGGGTGTGTCCCAGTCAAAAGCCCAGTGGATGCCAGGGGCTGGGGGTGTTGCCAAATTGCTAGAGGGCGTTGCCCAATTTCCCCATTTGTTCAATTACAGGATTTAACCATGAGATGGCGCTTCATTCACAAAATACACAATGGGTGTTGTAGAAACATCAATATTTTAGATCAAATAAAGTATATAGTTTGCTTTATGCAGTATATTTCCTGTAATATTGTACAGTAGATTGAAGTAAATCAACTTATACATTAAGATAAGATAAGATGGACCTTTATTAATCCCGTGGGGAAATTCAGTAGTTCAAACAGCAACAGGGTGAGAGTGAAAAACAGGACAGCACAGATTCACACAGATTAATAAAATCAAAAATAAGATGAGCGATAAAAAATATTCATAATAATGAGAAACTATGAAATAAGAAATGAATAAAACTAAAATGTAATTATCATATCATATATTATAATGTATTGTATTATTAAGTAATATCATACATTAACCCCATTATAGCAGATGCCACATTGAATGGATGAACACATGTATGCATCAATAATTACAACAGAGTATTTCTAAATACAAGTTGTAAAAATACTTATATGTATTTAATATTAACCCTTTGGAGTCGACCGTCACGCCGGCGTGATCAGATCACATGACCTGTTCAAGCCGGTGCCGCATAAAAACAACAGTCCGGACAACATTGCCGTGTGTTTCTGTCGAAAGTACTGGCTTGAAACTACTGTATATCCCAGTCTTTGATTCATGCAAAAAGACCCAGTAAACACGGAGATACGGTGATATAAAGTTAATACATTTCAAAAGTATGAAATATGGAAGCACATATTTGAATATCTTCACCATATTTGATCATTATACGAAACGGAAAATACTGGAAACTGTAGATCCTGCTCAACAGGATGTATATGTGTATTTCTGTCGAAAGTACTGGCTTGAAACTATATGCCAGTCTTTGTTTCATGCAAAAATACCCAATAAACACGGACATACGATGATATAAAGTTAATACAGATATATTTCAGAAGTATGAATAATGGAAGCACATATTTTAATATTTTCGCCGTATTTTATCATTTTACGAAATGGAAAATACTGGAAACTGTAGATTCTGCTCAACAGGATGTATTTACCAGGAAGGGTGAGGTAATCAGGTAAACGGAGTGATACGAAACGAGACGAAAAGAGACGAAGAGGGACGGCGGGAACCGAAGAGAGACGGCGGGAAATGGAGAGAGACGAATATATACGAAGACAGGCTGCAGGAGACGAAGAGACTGCGACAAGTGACAAACAAACATTGAAAATGTAGATATAGTTAGATATATTTAGAGTTTTGAAGACTCAACTATGATGAAGAGAACTCTGAACGTGAGTCAAGCTTTAAGCTTGTTTTTTGACATGGAGGAGGAGGAATCTGTGATGTTGCCCTCTGTGTCTGACAGAAACCGCTTTGAAGCGTGGCACAGATAAAGACAGAAAAAACAGATTGTTGTACATAATGTGTATATATATATATATATATATATATATATTTGTATTATATTTATAATAACACTTTTGCCTTATCAGAATGAAATCCCATGCTACCTCAATCAAACTTTCACATTATCATAGTCACATCCCATGTATATATTTCCAGCTTTTAAATGGTTTCGTTGTGTATGTTTGTGTTGTGAAAACATTTTTAAAATCTGTTTTTACGTTTTTGTTGTGATTTTGGGTCCAAAATGTTCATATAGTAGAAGATCACCTACATCCAAACGAAATAAATATAATTAATTATGATGAATACGTTAAGTCTTGTTCATTGTTTTTCACTTTTATTAAATGTTTGATATTTCCGGTGGAAATGGTGGACTATCGGACATTCAAAATGCAGCATATTTCCCCCAAGTGTCTGTCAAAATGCATTTTACGTTTCTAACTTGCAATATCAATATTTCAGCTCTCTTCACTCCAGAAGAGCGATCTCCCTCTCTCTCTGTGTGCTGGGGATCACAGGAGGGGGGAGGAGGAGAGCTGTGGAATGTGACTCCACACATTCCGATGGCCAATTAGTTTTAAACAAAGGGTCCCCAAGATACATATGAAACATGGGGGGGTTGGGGCTGGAGAACGGTATGGTCCTACCGTTTTCATAGTTTATATATCTTAGCACATTCATACACACTGTTCATACTGCTCACAGGCTGATATCTAGTGTATTCATACCCCTCACTGTTTATTCATCATTGAATTCATTCTATATTTTATTCTGTAGATTGTGAACATTACTTTTCACTATACTGCTTGTTGCTCCTGGTTAGAAGCTAAACTGCATTTCGTTGTCTCAGTACCTGTAATCTGTGCAATAACAATAAAGTTGAATCTAATCTTGAGCAGGAACTAATGTAGGCTATTTACTAGTACATATCTGACATTAACGATTAAACACGTTTGTGCATTCTTTATGAATGCAAACCGAGTCATTTCGTTTATTTTTAACGAAATAAATGTGATTTAATCCACATAATTTACTGTGTTAATTGTTTACTTAGTATTGTTTAACTTGAATGTTCTTCACTTTTTAAATGCCTCTGTGATGTGCTGCTACCCATTTCCCCTCGGGGACTAATAAACGAATACTATGACATTAACGATTAAACACATTTGTGCATTCTTTATGAATGCAAACCGAGTCAAGCCGACTCTAATAAACGAATACTATATATTGAACGTCTATTGAATGGCCTTTGTATGTATACAGTACAGTATAGCCCAACCATTTACACCTTCCTTATTACAGGTACTGAGACAACGAAATGCAGTTTAGCTTCTAACCAGGTGCAACAAGCAGTAAGGTGAAAAGTAATGTTCACAATCTACAGAATAAAAATATATAATGAATTGAATGATGAATAAACAGTGAGGGGTATGAATACACTAGATATCAGCTGTGAGCAGTATGAACAGTGTGTTAATCGTTAATGTCAGATATGTACTAAGTAAATAGCCTACATTAATTTCATGATGGATTAAAGCACATTTATTTCGTTAAAAATAAACAAAATGATTAAATGTAGGGTGAATTGCCCTAATGTGGAACATTTTTGCATTTCAGACTTCGGGAAGATATTGCGACATGAAGCCGATACAATAAATCAAAATCCATTAACATTCTGAAATCCCCAGGATGTGTCCTAATCAAACCAAAAGAGAACATGCAGATATTAAACTCATACAAGAAATGGTATACATATTAGTACTCTTAGTGCCAAGTTGTCTCAGACAATCTGTTTTCCTAATGTGGGACAGTTCTGTGCAAAATGTGGGACACTGAAAAGTCTATATTAAAAAGCCTCAGTCACCTTCATTCATGTAATAAAAAAATCTCAGGCCAGTAACACTCAAAGCTACAGTAAATGTGCAATACCATGCTATGTTACTATTTATAATGTTATTGTTGTTACAACAGAAGATGTTTTTATTTAAATTGAAGTTAAATGCATCAATCTGGTGCACTGAGGGCAAAATTAGTAGATTTGTGGATACGGCTCTCAACACTCATAAACAGAACTGTTCTTACAATGTGTGTTGGAACTTGGAAGGTATTAAATTACTATGCATATGTTATTGTGTAAACACACAGCTGATCACCTGAGAGCTGCCATTTCATTCAGAGCGTTTAAAAAAAAACGACGGTCTGATTTCAACAACTCAATGTGTGATTATTATAGCAGTAATATTAGACACTAATAATACAGTAAACTACGAACACTGTACATATTATTGTTTGCCCGTGGGATTGGGATGATCGGTAGAGAGCCGCTGCAGTTTCCCCCGGTCGCGATTATTGTCGTTGTTGTAAACTCACGTGGATTAAATGTAGTGCATTCATTTCAACTCGCGAACATATGATACATTAAATGATCGCGAGGATCACGATCGAACATCGTTTGTTTGACCCTGGATGCATTTCCTGATCTAAAAACATAGCGATGGTTTTGTACTTACGCCAACGTGAATTAAACATTATTTTGTTAAATAAAAACATGGTGATGTTTAGTAAATGATTACATGTATCTTACTTAAGCACAGAATATGATCCTATCCGTGACATATATGGATTTTAACAAATATCCGCTATATCAGATACCTGTCGATCAGTTGTTTATTTTACATGAGTTCCAGTGTGGCAGCTTTTCACGGCTCCCCCTGGTGGATCCATGATCCATTGCAGCTGGTTTCATTATAATTAAATGTATTTATCAAGGGGGCGTTTCAAGTCCTGCGGGGGGGTTTTCCTTTTCAGCAGGGGCCCACCCCGTGCCGATCACGGACCCGCCCGGGTAGGCGTCTGAAACGAAGCGCTACATCTGTATGTATGCGCTCAACTTTATTACTACGCGGTGGCAGTGTATAGCCTAATCACAGCCCCACCCTCACTCATGTCACATTTAGTCACGTGAGCTGAAAAAATGGATGGTGCCGGTAGCAGCCAAATGCCCAGCGGGGCTGGAAAAAGAAAGAAAAAGAAGAGGGAGTGGCGGCTGCATTAAATAATTTTCCAACAATAAATTGCTTTTTCAAAAAAGCAAAAAGTGACGAAATAGGCCAGCAACCACAAGGAACAGTGGCGGCGGTTACGGAGCTAGTGAGTAATGTTAGCCTTGAGCCTTGGATTTTGATGACCTAATCACAGACTTTTCAAAGAGAAAGGCAAGGAAGAAACACTTCTAAAATGTAAGATCTACTGACACACACACACCACGTAGTTGAGCAACCACACCATTTCCCTACATATTTTACTTTTGTAACTCTCAATGTTTGTGACTAATATAACATCTTGTATACTTGTAAAGCCAGCCAGTAATATGTTTGGCATTACGTGGGGTGCTGCTCTGAGGTTTTGAGTGATATTACCTAGGTATTCTTGAGCCATACACTATCTTGAGATCTTATCCATTGTATATTTTTCTTGTGATTTTTGACCGACAGGGAAAAAGGCTAGACCTAATTTGGTGGAACTATGTGGTTGCGTCCCTGCTTTTAACAAATAGGTGTGCGATTTGACATGCCAGATTGACTGAAAATTCAAAAATATTGGTCATGTTGGTAGGATTGGGTAGGCGTGGTGTTACTTTTTGGTATGTGGGTTGTGGGGGGCCCATGAGCGCTCAGTGCCCAGGGGCCCCTCGAGGTACTAATCCGGCCTTGTGTGTTGGACGATGATTTTAAAGACTCTAGGCCTGGATTATTTAAATATTACTTTCCATGTTTTATTCTTAATTATTCCCTTTTTTTTATCAATCAGTGTGCTTCCCAGCAAGAAGAAGAAAGTCAAAATACACACTGTTGCAGAATAATCAATCATAGTTTGGTATAAAAAGATGAGGCAATCCCCGATTATGCACAGAAAAAAAAACACACAATATTATAATAATAATAATAATAATAGATTTATTTTGTTAGCGCTTTTACAGGTGCTCAAAGACTCTTTACAGATATAGTGAAAAGAACAACAAATACATATAAATAGTTGAAGTTAAAGTCAAATAATACAAAAACAATCACACATTAAAAGCCAGATTGAAGAGGTGAGTTGTTGTGAGTTTTTTGAAGGTGGTGAGGTCAATGCAGTCTCTGATGGGTTGGGGGAGTGAGTTCCAGAGGGAGGGGGCAGCAGCGGAGAAGGCTCTGTCTCCCCAGGTCCGGTGATTGATGCGGGTGGGAATGGATAGGAGGTTGGCTTCTGATGAGCGGAGGCAGCGGGAAGGGGTGTGGTGGTGCAGCAGGTCTGTGAGGTAGGGGGGGGGCCTATTTGACTATTGATTATTTGACGGACGGGGAGCCAGTGGAGGTTCTGGAGGACGGGAGTGATGTGGTCTCGGGAGCGGGTGAGGAGGCGGGCAGCAGAGTTCTGGATATGTTGGAGTTTATTGA
Organism: Champsocephalus esox; assembly: GCA_036324585.1. Lineage (NCBI taxonomy): Eukaryota > Metazoa > Chordata > Actinopteri > Perciformes > Channichthyidae > Champsocephalus > Champsocephalus esox. The sequence continues at coordinate 24,338,177 of CM070493.1, read as the reverse complement.
GGAGGTTAGATGGTATGCCGTAGTAGAGGATGCTATTGCAGTAGTCGAGTCGTGATGTGATGAATGCATGAATCAGGGTTTCAGCAGCAGAGGAGGAGAGTGATGGGCGGAGACGGACAATGTTTTTGAGGTGGAAAAAGGCCGTGCTGGTGATGTGATTGATGTGGTGGTTGAATTTGAGCTGACTGTCGAAGATGACTGCGGATGTGAGGGGGGGAGATAGAGTGTGGCTGTCAATGGTGATGGCTTTGGTACGGGATGGGGGGCCGATGACGATGATGTCTGATTCGGCACTGTTCAGTTGGAGATAGTTTGTTTACATATATATATATATATATATATATTTAATTTATATAGCGCTTCTCATCTGCCAAGACAAATCTCGAAGTGCTTCACAACAAGGGATATTGATACACTTTGAGAGATTAAACAAATAATTGTAATAATAATAAGAAATAAAAAAATAAAATATAAAATAGAGTACAAAAATAAAAGTCGGAGATAGCGATAAAAATGGCAGTACTCCAGGTGTACCATGCTAAAAGTTTATTGGAAGGCCTGCCGAAAGAAGAGGGTCTTAAGGCCGGTTTTGAAGACCTCGGTGGAAGGGGCAGATCTCAGCTGATCTGGGAGGTAGTTCCAGAGGCGCGGGGCGAATGAGCAGAAGGCTCGGTCTCCCATTGTTCGGAGACGTGTGCGGGGAATGTAAAGAAGAGGAGCGTGGCTGGAGCGGAGAGACCGGGTAGATGCCTGGGTATGAATGAGGTCACAGAGGTATTTTGGGCTTTGTCCATTCAGGGATCTGTACGTGAGGAGCAGAACCTTGAACTGGATCCTGTAGTGTACTGGGAGCCAGTGCAGTTGTGCAAGTATGGGGGTTATGTGTGCGGACCTTTTTGTACCGGTGAGAACTCTGGCTGTGCTGTTCTGGACAAGTTGCAAGCGGTACATCCATGCTTTTATTTCTGAGAGACAGTTGGTGAGAGTGTGTTGTGGGGGTGATAGTTTTTGTTGAGATATAAAGTTGAATGTCATCGGCGTAGCAGTGAAATTGAAGGTTGTGGCGACAAATTATTTTGCCAAGGGGGAGCATGTAGAGAATGAAGAGGAAGGGGCCAAGCATCGAGCCCTGGGGGATGCCTTGGGACAGAGGAGCAGTGGAGGAGGTGCAGTTGTCGATGTTGATAAACTGATGGCTGTCGGTGAGGTATGATTTCAGCCAGTAGAATGCAGTGTCGGTGATGTTGAGTGATGATTCGAGGAGGGACAGCAGGATGGTGTGGTTGATGGTGTCGAATGCTGCAGTGAGGTCGAGGAGGATGAGTATTTTCAGGTTGCCGGAGTCAGAGGAGAGGAGGAGGTCGTTTGTGATTTTCAGAAGAGCTGTTTCGGTGCTGTGTTTTGATCGGAAACCGGATTGAAATGGCTCAATGAGGTCATTGGAGCTGAGGTGGAATTTAAGTTGTGAGGCAATGACACGTTCAAGTATTTTTGACAGAAAGGGGAGATTTGAGATGGACCGGAAGTTGGACATGATGTCAGGTGTGAGTCCAGGTCTTTTGAGAATGGGTGTGACAGCAGCCAGTTTGATAGAGGGGGGAACTGATCCAGATCTGAGGGAGGAGTTAATGATGGTGGCGATGAGTTGGGAGATGGCAGAGAGACTCTCTTTAACACATTTGGAGGGCATTGTGTCAAGTGTGCAGGTGGAGTTAATTCCAGTCATGAAGTCAGACAGTTGCATGGGGGTCACAGGGGAGAAGTGGGACAGGGGCTGTGAGGTGAAGGGGGGAGCAAGGAGGGGGGGTGGGGGTGCTGATGAGGATGTCAGATTGCTGTAAATGTTGCTGATTTTGGTTTGGAAAAACGAGAGGAAGGAGTTTTACTGTTCGGTGGTAAAGGATGAGGTGGCGTTATTATGCAAATGTTAGTCTTTTGGGAGCATTTTAATACATATTTACTTAAGTATTATTGGTTTTCTTGACTGGTTTGTACAAAACCATTAAACAATGACCATGGATCAATCTAAAACTAAAGCTCACAGGTTTACCAAAGTACAAGATCAGAAGACAATATTTCCCCAAGAAATTCAGCCTAAACAATTCCAATGAATATTCACCACTAAAGCTCTTTGCTTATTTAATAAATATCTTTATTTATTCTATACATTACAGTAAATAGTACACTGCACTATGGTTGTTAAGCTGCAATATATAAGTATTACATATATATCCAGTCAATAATAATGTGAAGTAAATCATTAAATATAATAATAATAATAATTATATTAATAATTATAATAATAATGTCATACATTAAATATGATTTCAAATACATTTCAACTTATGATAAGCTTATTTCCCCATTAGGTGCTGTCTTGTATTTTTCTCTGGCTTTAGTAAAATAATGAAACACTTTGGAGCAAACAGGCAGAACAACAAGCCAAAGCTGGAAGCCAGAATGGCAAATGACTCCACTGTATCAGCATATTTCCCAGGAGAGCTGATATAAGCAGGGACGAATGATAGCCACACAGCACAAAATATCAGCATGCTAAAAGTGATGACCTTGGCCTCGTTGAAATTGTCAGGCAGTTTACGCGCTAGAAAAGCCAGTATAAAGCACAGGCAGGCCTGTAGACCAATGTATCCCAGAACGCACCAGAATGCAAGACTGGAACCTACGCTGCACTCCAGTATGATCTTCGAAATTTCGTATTGTGTATTTCGGGATGGAAAAGGGGGAGACTCAATGAGCCATGCAGCACAGATAACCACTTGAATTACAGTGCAAATGAAAATAATAGCCCTCTGCTGCTTGGGCCCCAGCCAATTCATGATGTTGTCCCCTGGTCTGGTGGCAGTGAAAGCAGCCAACACCACCAGGGTCTTCCCCAGAATACAGGATATGCAAAATGAAAAGGTTATACTAAAAATAGTGTGTCGCAGCATACAGGACCAATATGTTGGCTCTCCAATGAACACCAGGGAACACAGGAAACACAGAGTCAGAGCAAAGAGGATGAAGAAGCTGAGTACAGAGTTATTTACACGGACGATGGCTGTGTTTCTATGGTAGAAAAATACCGCAAAGACAGCTATAGTGAGGCTGGCACCCACCACAGAGATCACTGTCAGGGCTATACCCAAGGAATCATAGGCCAAGAACTCCACTATTTTGAGGACGCAGACGGTTCTCTCAATATTTGACCAAAAGTCATCAGGACAAAATGTGCACTCTATGGAATCTAAAGGGAAAATAATCAAATATAACATGTTGGTAGTGAAATACAAGAATTACATTGTGATTCTTTTATTTCAAAATTTTAAACTCACTTGTCTGATTGCTAATTTTGCCGCTGTCACATGGTACACAGTCAAAGCAGCAGACAGGCTCCCCACGACGGACAGCTTTCCGGGACCCTGGAAGACAGCTGGTGCTGCATACAGACATAGGCACCTATAGGGAGTAAACAATGGCTTTCAGCTCTGCAGTGTGCCAACATATTTAGTCAGTTCCTTGATAAGGCCTTTTTAAAAACAAAATAAAGACAGCTTTGATAACTGAATTGTCAGATTTAGCTGGTTCTAACTATTTCAATCAAGCAACTAGCTGATGCAGAAATTAAAACTCTTGAAAATTGTGATTTTTCATATTGTGGCATTTTATATAAGTGTGGAAAACAGTGCTTTTCACACTGGGGACAGGGTTATTATCCGTAAGCTAAACAAGAATGTGTAGCTTTGAATACTATTTATTTTTATTTTAGAAGAATTCTACCAGAGGGATTATACTGTGAAGCATTTAATCACAAAACATATCACACTGTATGGTGGGCTTTCAATTAATTGTCACTGTAATGCAAAGGGGCTCACATCTGATCCAGCTTGTCCTGGTCACCTGACTTACCTCCACCTAAACCTACAGAACTTCAAAAGCTGGGATCTGATGAAGGTAAAAACACAGTGTGAGCAGCTTGCCTCACTCTGATGCCCTGCCCACATGATCCTGTCCTCCTGGATTAACAGCTCCTCTCCGGCAGGCTTGGTTCCATCAAACAACCCCACGTTGACAAATTCAATGTTCCTGCCCATGCCTCTCTGCCAGTTGAGAATGTCATAATAAGGTATAGAGTCACCCTTTAGGTCAAAGTTCACTTCCTCCCCGGCAATGTTAAATGTCACTTCCTGGAGGTAGTGCTGGAGCTTGAAAACCAAAAGATAATATGAAATATGAATTATGAAAAAAAAACAGTTAAAGTGAAATTACTGTAATAACATATATACCTGCCAGGGGTATATGTTGTTCCTTTGAGCACATGAGTTGTTTTGGAAAGGGCCACTGCCCGGTTGACAGAGAAGAAGGTTGTGCAGGGAATGAGCGATTGCATACACAGCCTTATAGACGTTATAGGCCACTCTAGGGCTGGATGTATTCATGTAGGCTGAATGCTGCTCTAACAGGGTCTCCTGTCCTGAGCATGAAGGCAACAGGGAGCCAGACGACAGAGAAGGGTCACAACCATACAGGGCCTCCCACAGCTCCTTAACTAGAGTATTATTACGATACATTTGAGTGTTGACTGTCTGCAGGTAGTCACTGAGTCCGGAGATTTTACCTTTTCTGATGCCAAACCCGATGGTGCCCCCTAGGTAGGGGTAATACTCACTGGCTGTAAAGACGGATGCTGTGACCCACGCTTCACTGGCAACCCACTGGATTCCAGTGATGTTCTGTGTCATATAGTCTCTCAAGAAAGGTGTCATCTCCCCCTCAGCTGAAAATACCACCACCACTTTTGCAGTAGAGCTACGCATCACCTTCACAGACAAGGCAAACAATGATGGAGGAATTTATTTCACAAGGAAAGGACAAGAAAAAAGAAAGTAGGCTAAAGAAAGACTCATTATATATTTGAAAAAAGTATAACAACAAATATGCTTTTAAAAGAACAACAGTGCCTGCTAATAAACCCTATCTACTTGTTTGTCTCTTTGTTATGCAAAAAACAATGTTGTTTTCAATGTAGGGACTGGCATTGATGTGTAATCAGAATGTAAAGTTATCTGTGTGTGATTAGAGCTCTCTAATACTATACAATATGGCATCTACCTGCAAGATCTCCAGAGCCCTCTTGCGATTGTAGAGCAGAGGTATAATTTCTTGGTACGCTACACACACTTTGGTGCCCTGTAATTCTCTCAGCAAACCTTGCACAGCGAAGCGCCCGTATTCATGGTCTCCTCGCACCAACCCCACCCAAGTGAAGTTGAAGCGTACCAGCAGCTGAGCAATGGCTTTCACCTACATTCAACAGGAAATAGTTACACTTGGCACAAAACACACACATAAAGAACATTTTACAGACAAAATGTGAATAATATCCCTTTTTTTCTTTCACTGAATAATGATCAACAACCTAGGCCAAACTCTCACCTGATAATCATCGTTGGGGATTACTCTGAAGAAGGTGGGATAGTTTTTTCTGTCAGTAAAACATGCACATGAAGAAAAGTAACTGATCTGTTTGAAGAAGGATAAAAAAAGAGTATAGTATTAAAACAAAACTGTTGGTGGGATTTCAGATAAAAGAAAAAATCATTACCATTGGGATTCTGAATGGTTGCAGGATTCTTGACACCACAATAGATTGAGCAGAACCAGATTCCCCGATCACAGCGAGGAGTGGAGAGGCACCGCTGCACGTGGGAGAGTCATCCTCACTCTGTCCATTCAACACAGCCATAGCAGCCCTCTGGCCGGTCAGTGGATATGCACATGAATCAAATATTTTGTACCCAAGTGTGTAATTGGGCAATAATGCACTCTGGTTTATCTCCTCCACTGCCAACCTCATAGTCTGAGCCCAGCGGAAAGCCCTGGGATCAAATCTGCAGCCAAACAGACACAGGTGCACACAAGAAACACATCACAGATGCACACAAAATACACATTCAAACTTATTGTGTGTACAAAAAAAGGTACAATTAAAGGCAGAGATTATGTTAATTTTAAGTTATTTTAAATGTTTACTTTGCATCTTGGTTCTTGTGATAAAATAACTTATCAGTTTATTTTTGCTTTGTCTGCATGTTCTCATTATTTTTCTAATATATTGCCAGGATATGTCTTTACAAATATTTTTTTTTCGGGCCAAGCTTCTTTAATAAGTTCCAAATAATTTACACTATGTTATTATGAAAGACCAATGTACATTTTAACTTAATAGAGAAAATAGAGACATTGTTCAAATGCTGCACGATATTATTAAAAATGTATATATTTTGTAATATAGAGCCAATTATAATTTTCGAAATATAAAAAGTATCAAAATACTTATCTTTCTATGATTCTTCTTTAAATCATTGCATAGATGATTAGGTAATTACCCACCCTCAAAAATAAAGAAATACAAAATGTGAAAGTAAGTTTTTGCGTGTCTCTATTGATAAAAATATGTTTTTTTAAATCTAACTTAAACTAAAAGTGCATTTAATTCAAGCTACTGTTACACCATATCAATGTTTTCGAACATGTCACGCTCAATTATCAATGAATAATAAAACCTGTTCAATACAAGTATATTCTGCTTAATCATTCAATAAAACAAGAATGTTAGTTGCATACAATGTTTCATACACAAGTTATATACTCACACTAAGGTTTCCACATCAATCAAAACTCACCCATTGCATTTTATTGGTGGTGGCCTGTAGGTGCAGTTCAGGTCTGGCATCCCCTGGTTATAATGAAGGGGGAAGATCCCTCCAATTATATAGTCACCTTTGGCCACAAAGCCTGGCTCAAAACTGTTTTGGAGTTTGCATACTTTGGCTGAAAATGGTGGCGATGGGTTGCTGCATATTGGGGTATACATTAGAGTTAGGACACATTGAGAGTAAAGCAAGTGAACTAACACAAGTCGATTCATATTACACATCCCAATAGACAGAGAGAGAGAGAGAGAGAGAGAGAGAGAGAGAGAGAGAGAGAGAGAAAGAGAGCAATACATGAGACACGTTATAAACACTTCACTGTCACCTAAGTGTGACATCTTATTGATGACAGAGTGTGACTGGATTGGACATCAGCAGCTCCGCCTGATTTACTAAAGGGAGTTAACAAAGACTGAAAAATAAATGATGTAAGAGGAAAATTATAATGGATTTAAGCTCTCATTAAGACATTTTCCACAGAAAAAAGGTTGTCGATTTAACTCCATGGTGTCCATGGTGACCCAAAAACATTTAAAATATTCCAGTGAACAGAGAAACGGGGTTTTAATTTAAAGGTGACATGTCATGCTTTTCCGGTTATTACCCGTCCCCTTGTGTGTTATGAAGGTTTTTATGCATGTAAACGGTGTGCAGAGTCAAAACCCTCAAAGTACACCATGTAGGGAGTAAAACTCTAAAACAGAAAATACCTCCACAAAACGCCTCGTTGGAGATACGTCACTGTCCATTTGATTCTTCCGGGGACATCATGATGTCATGTCGTCCCCGGAATGAAATGGACCAATCCGTGGAGCCGTTACGTTACGTCCGCGGAGCCGTTACGTTAAGCCCCCGCTGATTGGTCCAAATTGACCAATCCACGGACTTCCTCACACACTCAGTGCATGCAGCTCTGCTGATCTCTCCTCCCTGGCTGCAGGCTGATAACAGACAGTTGGGATTGCGGCGAAATTCTCTCTGCAGACCCATTCTCACAGCGTTTATCAACCTTTTTATTACTAAATATCAAGCCACACTTATTGTTTTTACTTCGGCTGTGACTTTGTGTGTGCTCAGGGTGAGTTTGGCTGTGTTTCGCTGTGTATCGTTAAACAAGGAAATCACACCTCCACGGAGCTTAGCGCGATTCACAACGTCCCGACTGGTCCAGACCAGAGCCGTATAATAGAAGAGTTACGACATCTCCGTTCACTCCAATGGACCACTTTTTTACAGCAATGGCGGATCGTGGAAAACTCTCAATCGTTCCCCGGAAGTTAGCGCCAAGGCTGGCAGAGCGGTAGAGTTGCAGCATAATAGACCGTTCGTGACGAACTTTTAAAGGTAAGAAGAAGTTTAAAGATTTATATTGCGGATATTATCAGTACATCTGATTCAAATGAACATGTGTATTAAAGGATGTCAGTGGATTATCCATAAATTAGTAGATTTAGGGAACGTTTACAGATAACAGATTAAGCTAGCATACCGAAGCAAGTTAGCAAAACACGTTGAACAGCCTTTTAATTGTAAATTCCGTTCTCTTAATGTCATTCCGTCCAACATATTGAATTAGAAAAGAGGGGCTTCTAAACGGGATTGTATGCGGGGGTGGAGGGAGTTAAATATTAGATAAATATAACTTTGGTGCGTGTAAGAGTGAGTGTTTTTAGCAGAGCCATATTGTGTCCTTGTGATTCTGTTGATTATTACCTGTCTGTATAATGTTGCAGCTCAGCTGATGTTGGATTGATGGCAAAGGGAGAGGGACTTAAGTGAGAGTGAAAACACAAGGTAAGTGTAATACTACTGTTTTATATAAGTAAACACCTTATCTCCCCAAGGTATTTCCCATCCAATAGGTGTGCTGTGTGTGTATAACCCTTTTTCCTGTCTGTTACTCCCTCTTTCAGCACAAGAACCAGTGGGGGATTCAATGGAGCCTGAATACCTGCACTGAGACCCTCACCCTGCACCCTGAGTCTCAACTCTCAGTGTTTTTCAAGCCTTTCCCTGTTTTTTTTTATTAAACAAAACATTAAGCTTTCCCAATGGTGTGGTTTTCGTTTTGTGAAAAAGTGCAAATGCAGTGTTTGTATATAATTACATCACATATTTTGTTGCTGTTGGTCGTGAAATTGCTCCTGCTGACTTGAGCCAGCAATTTTTTCCTCCGCTCTGTGTCAGTGGGGAAGCCGTACATTCGTACTCCTTTCTCTGAGCGATTTGAGCATCCCCAGGCAGCACAGCAAACCATGGTGGCGACGAGGAGGCAGCACAGCAAACCAGGATAACACGGAGGAAAAGGCACCGACAAACTGCATGATATGCTATTCAATGTTTATTGAATTCCATGTATTTGCAATGGATGTTCCTAAAGCAACACATTTAACATCATCATCATCATATGATGCTGCTGCTGCTGCTAGTCCTTTGATAGTCACCTGTCGGTCTCCTGTCCTTTCTGAAAGCCATAAAGATGACATTAGTCATTTAGATAGCTTGTGTCATCAATTACCAGGGGATTACTGAAACTACCATGAATTTAAGAAAATGGTAGAAATGAATCTAATCTGAATTTTAAAGCATTACTTTAGATCCCCTCCCTCTAAATGTATCAATACACATTATAAAGTGATCCTCCTGACTACCATACAAGGTTAAGAAGATAATATTGGTTTGAAAGAATTCAAAGCTATAAATAAACAGCAACAGGCTCTTTAACCAAGGCACTGTTAGCCTAACATGTAAACTAGTTGTTCACACTAATCCTAATATTATCACTTAATATTAGCAAATTCGATTTTATTTTTTAAAACATATTGATGTAAATACATACACATATCGATTTGTTGTATAAATATTGCAAATCAAAACCTTTATTCACTAATAATTACCAAAAATCGTAGTTCTATTTCCTGTTATCAATGCATTCACATTGCCCGCCATGAACTTCCGGGGAACGATCCTCGTCTACATGAACCACGTGACGATAACGGTTTTTGGACTTCCATTGTCGTAACTCTTCTATTATATGGCTCTGGTCCAGTCCAATCGGAGCACACTGGGCTCACAGGGAGGGGGGGGGGCAAGAGCTGCAACGAGCCGTTTAGTGGAGAGAGTGAATACTGCTGAATACACATACTTTACAGAGATGCTGTATGCGAAACCAATGTGAGTTTGGAAAATTGCACAGTATAAATCTATTCTAGTTGACCACAACAATGGAATTATGATCAGTGGAAATGGCCATGACATGTGAACTTTAAAACAATGTTTTAAACATGTATTTATTAGAAATATAACTCAAACACAATGAGAGGATTAAGACTATTTGAATAATTGGTCAATTACAATAATTCAATATACATGTATTAGATATCAAAAACATTTCATTTCTAAACTCATCCAATACTGGTCAATTATGCATTCATTCATAATGAATCAACCCAAAAGGAGTTTTTATCTGATGCCTCCAACACTCAAATAGAAAGACTTTTGGAGTATTCATAAATGTATGGCGTTAACTGTAATGACACATTGATTACTTTATGTGGGCGGTACCCTCAGATTCATGTGGTCACTGCAGTATATAAATCAGCTGAGTCCTGAAACATCATATTCCTTACGTTACCAGAAAGGGAAGCTATTCCTTGTATATTCAGCAATGGCAATGCTAGCTGCAAAGCTTCTTATGTTTCTTTTTCTATCTCAGGGCCAACATTGTTTAGCTGCTGGCCTGGATAACTGTATTTTTTTGGGGGAAGAGGGGAAAAACAGTCTGTACGAAGAAGGAGATGTCATTATAGGGGGTTTATTCCCTTTGCACTACAGCCCTGTGTCTTCCCTTCCAAAATACAAAACAAAACCGACGCCTATTACGTATAAGTAGTGAGTGAATATTTGATTGTTTGTTGACTTGTGCAGTACAGATTATTATTATTCTATGTGCATATGTGTATATTTTAATGTATATATTTGTGCTGCGTGATGAACTGCTTTTATTCCTGTACAGTTTCAGCTCTCGTGCCTTGCGCTGGATGCTGACTATGACTTTTGCAATCAAAGAGATCAACCATCGCAGCGACCTCCTGCCACACCTGAAGCTGGGGTTCCACATCCGTGACAGCTGTGATGACATACCTGTGTCTCTGAGTGCAGCCCTGCTGTTGGTGAACGGCCAGCCAGACGTGGGCACCAGAGCTGAGAGTTTGAACAGGGACAAAGGTCTAGAAAGAAACAGTCATTATAATGTAAGCTGTGCTGCGGCACAAACTGTGTCCCCGGTAATCATAGGAGATGCTGCCTCTGGAGTGTCTATGGCTCTGCTAAAAACCTTGGGTTCTTTCCATATCCCACTGGTGAGACTGCCTTAAAGTCACTTTTATTGTGCTAATATGTGTTTTTGCCATGTTAAATCTATATTTTATGGTTTCTTTTACAGTTATGCTTTTCCAAATGTCAACTTTTAAGAGGAAATCCTGTTTTTTCCTTTTCTCTTTTTGAGAATGGTTAATTGTTTTCAATCCACAGGAAGTAACCTAATCATTCAACATATTTTTTATTCAACAAAATGTGGTGGTACATGCACAAGGATTTTTGCTGTTAACATTCAAGTTTTAAATACTTAATTTGTTATTCAACTAATATTATGATTTTAGTGTTAAGACAATGCGTTTGTATTTTTTTGAAAAGTAAAACATTCAGAATTTTTGTATCTACATTTATAGTCTTCAAGTCTTCCTCAATTGTGTAGTTAGGCCCCTTGTTCTGGAAAATGTTGTCCCATTGAATACTTTTAAAGACGGTGGTATTGTCGGTGAGTGTGCAGAACGTAATTCATGTTTTCTATACCAGGTGAGCTATTTTGCATCTTGCAGCTGTCTGAGTAACCAAAAGGAGTTTCCCACTTTCATGCGCACCATGCCCAGTGATGCCTTCCAGATCAGAGCCCTGGCTCGGCTGGTTAGCTATTTTGACTGGACCTGGGTTGGGATCATTGGTGTGGATTCTGATTATGCTCGCTTTGCCATTCAGCTTTTCCTGAAGGAATCTGTGAAGTACGGTGTGTGTGCTTCCTACACTCACTTCTACCCTGTGGGCCTGAGTCAGCAGGCTCTAGATGAGCTTCTGGATGTTATTCAGGTAATCTTTGGTAAAAGCATAGTTTTCATTTATATAGACAAAATAGATCTATATGAAGAAGACATGAACATCATTAATAACTCATAAGTCATGATGATTGAGGTACCTTAGTTGATGCATTAATTAAGGTATTGTTCCTGCATTAAGTTATGCATGAGATACCATTCATACCTGTACATTACTGATAGTTCATGAAGTACTACATGAATGAATTCATGCTTTTCCATGCATTAAGTCATGCATGAATTCATGATGATTCATGTACCCTTACCGTAAAGTGTTACCAGAAATACTTTGTTAATGTCAAGTCAGTTATATTACCTTCCAAAACCAACATTTTAGTTAAATTGCTCTCTGTGTTATACAATTTTTTAAATGTTGGCGTGTTTGTATACATATTCAACGCAGCCTTTAATTAATATGTCCATTCATAGGTCAGTGCACATTTCTGTACCTTGAACTATTTTGGTGTAGGAGATCCAAGACACCATTACTTACAATAATGAAATGACATGTCATTATTGTATTAAACATTCACTTTCACCTGGATGTTTTTTACTGCAGATGTCATCCTCAAAGGTCATCATTAACTTCAGTAATGAGTCAGAGATGCAGGGCATTATGAGAGAAGTCCGATATCGGAATATCACCAGCCTGCAGTGGATCGCAAGTGAATCTTGGGCCACTGCTAAATCACTCTGGGAAAAGTTTGGAGATCTGCTAACAGGAACACTAGGATTTGCCATCCGGAGAGCAGATGTAATTCCAGGTCTGAAACAACACCTCACCAGTGTCAGATCATCCAATATTAATGAATCAGCTTTCTTGGCAGAATTTTGGGAGGAATTGTTTAACTGCAGATTGAACGGATCAGTGAACAGCCACTATCATGGTGGTGTCGACCACCTCAACAGATTGCTATGTAAAGGGACAGAGGATTTAAAAAATGTTTACTCTCCTTATTCAGATGTTACACAGCTAAGAGTGTCATATAATGTTTACAAGTCTGTGTATTTGGTAGCCCATGCTTTGGAAGATATGAGTAACTGCAAAATCGGAAAGGGGCCTTTCCTTAATCGCACTTGTGCAGACTTAAAGAATGTTAAACCTTGGCAGGTGAGACTAATTGTAGCCTAAGCATTTAGTTGAAAAGTAAAAAGTCAAATGCACTATAGTTTGTGTTTAGATAACTTATTTCCATTCCTCCCTCAGCTCATTCACTACATGAAGCGTGCACATTTCTCTGCACTTGGGGAGAAAGTACATTTTGATGAAAATGGTGACCCCATTGCTTATTATGATCTCATGAACTGGCAAAGGAGGCCTGACGGTTCTCTACATTTGGTAATAGTAGGTTTCTATGATGCCTCCACGCCTGATGGACGCAGCCTGGTCATAAATGAGTCAGTGATTCAATGGCCTGTTGGAAAGCAGGTGTGTTCTCTAAAAACAGGCTTGAGACCATGTTCACCTCTTAGGTTGTTGTATGTCGTTTTGATTAACACAACAGCTAATGTGTTCTTATTTGTGTGCAATATACTTTATTGTTAATCAAGAAAGAAAAAAGGTCACCTTCAAGTTGAAACTGACATCAATTGCAAATGAATGTTGTAGACATTAACACCATCAATGACCCGGTTTTGACTGATATGTTATTGTAATCTGATATATTGTAGCTGAAGTGATACACCTTTTAGTCTGTATCATAATTAGATCCTTGCATAACAACTGTTAGACCCTGCTGAATATGTTTTACAATTTGTGTCTTTCTGAGCTTTGCCTTTCAGGCTTTCCAGTCTGTGTGCAGTGTCAGTTGTCCTCCAGGTTCCCGCATCGCCAGGAGAAAGGGGGAACCCATCTGCTGTTTTGACTGTGTCCCCTGTGCTGAGGGAGAAGTCAGTAATAATACTGGTGTGTTGGTGTTCTGGCTGTTATCACCTTTTCTCCTTTCTTGATGCTTGTTTCTGAAAGTGACTTCTTTAAACTAAAAAAGTGTTTTTTTCTACCGCCTACAGATTCTTTAGAGTGCTCACGCTGCTCAGAGGACACATGGCCCAATAAACCCAGAGATATTTGCATCCCAAAGACTATTGAGTACTTGTCTTACCATGAGTTAATGGGTATTGTGCTGTGTGTTGTATCTGTACTCGGAGCGTGTGTTTCCCTCTCCATCCTTGCCATATTCTTCAAGTACAAAGAAACACCATTGGTTCGTGCCAACAATATGGAACTAAGCTTCCTTCTCTTGGTGTTTCTTGCTGTGTGCTTCCTTGTTGGCCTGTTGTTTATTGGTGAGCCTTCAGACTGGCTTTGCCGTATCAGGTACCCAGCGTTTGGGATCAGTTTTGCCCTCTGCATTTCATGCCTCCTGGCCAAGACAGTAGTGGTCCTCATGGCTTTCAGGTCTACACTGCCAATCAGTAATGCCATGAAGTGGTTTGGACCCACGCAACAGAGAGCCAGTGTGTTTTTAGGAACAGTTGTTCAGGTACAAACACTTTCCATAAGTCAATTTTGAAAATGTAAATGTCAAATTAAAATCAACATCCTCTTTTCCCCTCCACTCAGGTTATAATCTGTCTTATCTGGCTGCTCACCAGTCCACCTCATGCCAACAACAACACAGATCACAGTGATGTCATCATCATTGAGTGTGTGACTGGCTCAGAGATTGGCTTTTGGTGTGTTCTTGGATACATCAGCATCTTGGCCTGCATGTGCCTCCTTATGGCATTTTTTGCTCGAAAGCTGCCTGACAATTTCAATGAGGCAAAGTTCATCACCTTCAGCATGTTGATATTCTTCGCAGTGTGGATTACATTTATTCCAGTTTATGTGAGCACAGCTAGGAAATATACTGTGGCCGTCCATATTTTTGCTATTTTAGCCTCAGCTTTTGGTGTCCTTTTTTGCATTTTTGCTCCAAAGTGCTATATAATAATACTAGAACCAGAAAAAAACAGCAAGACGAATATGATGCAAAGATAAATATTAACTGTATGTGTATGCAGGGGCGCCGTAAGGGGGTGAAAAACTAGGACGATTCTAAGGGCCCATGACTGACAGGGTCCCCAACATGATCAGAACATTAAGAAAATAAATGTAAGTAACCTTTAATCAACAATTAACATTAATAGAACGTTATATTGATAAATTACTCACTAAACTTACGATTCATTTAACTTATTTTCTTCCAAAAGTTAATTACTCAAAGCCTCTGTACACCCCCTTCTATTTACATGTAATGGTTTGGTCCTGCCTCCAAACACGGTGCGGCACCGGCACTTGCAGAGAGTGAAAGCATGTGAGGAGGGATGCTAGTACCTACATACGTGTGTTGTACCATGTTTCAACGACCAACAAAGTCAGGCTCTAAGAAAAGAAGAGAAAGGAGATAAAGACAAGAGAGAGGGACTAAAGGGTGACACTATGTCACCCAGTTTTTCTCAAGAAAAGGTGGGTGTGGTCCATGAGTGGTGGAAATTAGTCTGTTAGCTAATGTTTTTTTGTTTACTAAGCTGACATTAAGTACTGTTAATATCTTTACAGAAAATTCAGAGATCTTTAATTTCACTGCTCTTTTAGCTGATATTTAAAGATATGGTAGGTAATTCACTTCAGAAACACTTTTTGTTATATTCCATAGAATGCTCTTAACATCCCGATAGCAATGAATATATTAAATGCTTTGACAATAAATACATACAAAAATGTCATCTATGGAAGCCGTGGCGCTGTCAAAAGCACGACCAATCATCTGAGCCGGCCCGGCAAAAATGACTGGATGGCCTACCTGCCTGTCAGCCTTCCATCTGTGCACAAACTTATCTCGGGCCCTCATTGGTCATATGCGCGTTTGTGTGTGTTGGAAGAGGGGCTCTGTAAGGAACTCTGAAGGAAGAAGCAGATTTTTTTCGGTTGTGTACTTTCAAATTCTAGCGTACTCGAGCTGGTTTCTCCATTCTTACCTCCCTACCTTTAATAAATGCAGGCACATTTTTAGCGCCTATTCATACTAAATCAGTTGTCCATCCCCCTGGTGCCAGGTCCAACAGATACATCTCTAAGTTCAGCAGCCCTGTCCCCCCATAAAGCAGAACCTGAACCAGCTTTTCTCCCAACTGAAGGAGGTGAGCAGCATTGTGTTGAATGACATGCCACTTAACATATCTGAAGGGATACTGGAATACTATATATATATATATATATATATATATATATATATATATATATATATATAACAAAAAGCTAACATCTAATTTAAATTATACATTTCAAACACAGTATTTTCCCACATAGCTAATGATCTATATAAAACAAAAAACTGCTTTTAGTCTATTTAGGATGATGGACAGTTTGAAGCATTGAGTGATCAGTCTGTAAACAAAATGTTAATCAGACATTTTGGTTATGATATTAATACTAATGTTATTATATTAAAGCAGGGGTGGGGAACCTCCGGCCCCCGGGCTGTATACGGACCGCTAGACCATTTGGTACGGGCCTCGAGGTAATTTATAAACAAAGTGGCCTGTGCCTGGTGGTGGGTCCCAATGTGATATATTTTCATGGGGCCCAAAATCCCTGGCGGCGCCCCTGCGTATATGTGTTGCTAAAATTGTACATTTATGAGTAACCGATTTCAAACAAATATATCTCTGTTGTCAGAGAACTTAAGATTCATGCTGGAAATAAAATAAGGCAAACCCTGCTTAAGCACTTTTGATTAATGGTTAACATCTGATATCATAATGATCCAAACAGTTTTTGTTGCGTATATTTGAACTGCAATTTGATTTATAATTTAAATGTTATAATTGATTCGATTGTTAGAATAAGGGGAGCACATCTCATCCATGGTTAAGAGTCATATTTATGTATTGTAATTTCCATTGTACCAAATACAATAAATTATTTAATTGAGGAGAAAAGTAAATTTTTATTTATTTTGCCAATGTTCAAATAGAACATTTTTTATTCTAATTATGATTGGAAATAAAACACAACTACTAACAGAGCCAGATGTCTGATTTTTGTTTCTTGACAAATATACTTAAAGGGGACCTATCATGCAAAATGCAATTTTTGATGTCTTTTATACATAAATATGTGTCCCCGGTGTGTCAGGGAACTCACGCAGCATCAGAAAATAAAACCCTCTCTCTTTTCCTCCGTACCCAAATCTCTAAAAACGGGGCTACAACGGAGCTGATCCAGATTTGCCATCCGTTATGACGTTATTTACGTCATAGCGGATGGCACTCACGTGGTGGACCCACGGCCCTATCAGAAAGCAATGCCCGACGTGTTGTGGACGTAATATGGCCTTTGTTTACATTAGCAAGCATCACCAACACTCAGAGCTAACCTGTACTGCACAGAGCATGTGTGTGAAGAAGCAGGAAATAAAAAGGAACTCACCTTGTGGTAAACCAGCAAGAGAGAAATCCTTTGAGCTCCATACTGTTTCCGAAATAATCCTTGATAATCTATGATATGAAGTTTCATCACCGCAGTATTTAGTTTAGACAGTAGCTGCCCGTCCGCATGAGCTCAGCCCCCTCCTCTTTTTTGAAAAATGTTTTAAAGCTTTATACCCGGTGTCAGTATGTGTTCGGTCTACCATATGTGTTCAGGGTCCGTTACGCTTACCAATGATGTCAGGCATTGGCTGTACGGCAACCCAAGAGGACATTTCACACGGCCAAATGCCGAATGCATTGAAACTCCAGACTCAACGTAAGAGCTTGAGTCTCTCCAGGGGATGCTAATATTTAAACATACACTTCATTCTTTACTTAGTCCGTTATTGTAGAAGATATTCATTTTTTCAACATAGCAACAACTTCAAAATAAAAGCATCTAAATCATAAAAAATAACAATCAACATTAACCTGAACGAGGGAAGTGATTTATTATCATTACAACGTAATTTCCCGATCATTTAAATATGAATATGGTGAAATACATTCTTAGAATAAGCGAGACATTTATTTAACTCCTGTTTGACAATAACTGTGAATTTCTTTCCTTTTATTTAAAATTAGAAATCAAATTTGATCATACACCAATAGGGCGGGTCATACTCAGGTCCTGACATGAATATGAAGGAAATCTTAACACGGGGGTGTCTAAATTGTGTGTTTTTTTATGGGGAATTCCAACCCAGTATTGTGTCCCATCAATTATGTTAAGTTTTGTCATGTTAGTTTAGTTTATGTTCTACTTCCTGTTTTATTTTGTACTCACCTTCTCTCATTCCAGGTCCCTTTACTTCCTGCTCTGGTTCCTTTTCCCGCCATCATCAGTGTCTGCCCCGCCCCTGATTGTTTCCACCTGTGCCCACTTACCTCATGTATATATTGTCCTGTCTCCCCTTGTTAGTTGTCGGTTCGTCTTGTTCATTGCTGCAAGAAGTAAGATCTAAGCCATTGTTTAATGAAAGTCAGTGTTTTGCCTTTTACCCTCCACGAAAGCGCTTTACGTTTGTCAGTTTGTTCATTCCTCTAAATGAGTGATTTTGTTTTTTGCAAGTAAAGACTATTTTTTCTTCAAAACCTTTTTGTCTATGGGTCGTGCATTTGAGTCCTCCAAGCTATTGAGTCAAGGTTCCTAACATAACGAACCGACCAGTATGGACTCAGCCGACCCCAAGACGCTCCAGACTGCCCTGTCTGCACAGGGAAACATCATCTATCAGCACCAGGAGCAGCTAAAAACCATTAGCCATGGAGTGAAGGACCTTTCAGATCGCCAGGAGGATTTCCAAACCTCTGTCACGTTGCAGGTGAACCAGCTGGCAGAACAGCTCCACAGAGTCCTCACTCATCTAGAGACAACTGCTACAGCTCCGATTTCTGCTACGCCACCTGATGCTAATCCTGATGCTAATCAGGCCGAGGTTAGTTTCTCTCCTGTCCCACTGCGGTTGGCATCGCCTGAGAAATATTCAGGTGAATCTGGCAACTGCAGAACCTTCCTAGTCCAGTGTGACCTGCACTACAAACTTAACCCAGCCGCGTTTGTGTCAGATGAGGCTAAAGTAGCATTTATGGTCTCCCATTTAACTGGCAGAGCTGCAGCATGGGCCACTGCGGAGTGGTCAAGAGACTCCAGTATATGTGGATCTTTCACAGCATTCAAAGACACTATGAGCAGGATTTTTGATCTTACCTCACCTGCCGCTGAGGCCACCCGTGTACTCATGCAGCTCAAACAGCACCCACGGCCAGTGTTGGATTATGCCATAGAGTTCCGTGCCATAGACAGTGGCTGGAACACCCCAGCATTAATAGACACCTTCCGGAATGGACTATCTGAAACCATCAAAGACCACCTGGCTCCACTAGAACTACCACAAGACCTGGAATCGGTGATTTCCATGTCTATCCAAGTTGATAACCGCCTCAGAGAAAGAGAGAGAGAGAGAACGGCGCCGAACTGCAACAAGACATCCAAGCCACCAGGGACGCTCTCTAGATAAGCAGCCTTCATGGGATCCCTTGTTTCACTCTTCATCAGGCCCAGCAGGAACAGCGCCATCACAGGCACCGGAGGAGCCAATGCAGCTCGGGAGAACAAGGATTTCTCCAGAGGAAAGACGGCGCCGCCTGCAGGAGGGAAGTTGCTTTTACTGTGGCCAATCGGGTCACCAGCAGGCAACATGCCTGGGAAAAGGGCATGCTCACCAACCATGAGGAGGGCGTTGGTGAGCAAGATTTCCTCTAACTATCCTCCTCGCACAGTCACCCAGGTTGAAGTCACAGCTAACAGTCAGACACATACTCTGGGGGCGCTAATTGACTCTGGGGCTGATGAAAGCCTCATAGACTGGGGTTTAGCTAAACGCCTTAATATTAAGACTGTCCCTCTAAAGCATCCTGTCAATGCCAGTGCCCTAGATGGCAGACTAATGTGTAAAGGAACTGATTGTACGGAACCCATTCAAGTAACAATTGATAATAATCATGTAGAAATAATGCAGTTTCATCTATTCAATTCAGCACAACATCCACTGATTTTGGGGTTTCCTTGGCTAAAGGCACATAACCCACAGATTGATTGGGGTTCAGGACAAATTAAGGGATGGGGAGGGAATTGTGAACAGTTCTGTAGAATCCCACAAACCGTTGCAGTTTCGGTTAGAAGCTCAGATTTTCCTGACCTTTCCAAGGTCCCCTCATGCTACCATGACCTTAAGGAGGTTTTTAATAAAACCAAAGCTCTGTCACTGCCCCCTCATCGTCCTTTTGACTGTGCCATCGACCTGCTGCCTGGCGCACCCATCCCTAGGGGGCGCTTATACTCCATCTCGGGACCGGAGCGTGCGGCCATGGACGATTACATCTCCTCCTCGTTGAAAACGGGGATAATCCGTCCCTCTTCGTCACCTGCTGGTGCAGGATTCTTCTTTGTGGGTAAGAAGGATGGGTCGCTCAGGCCATGCATTGACTACAGCCCATTGAACAAAATAACTGTTAAGAACCGCCACCCACTCCCGCTGATGTCTTCAGCATTTGAACTGCTTCAAACGGCTAAAGTTTTTACCAAACTCGATCTTAGGAATGCTTACCACCTCGTCAGGGATTAGAGAGGGAGACGAGTGGAAAACGGGGTTCAACACCCCAAGCGGACATTATGAATATCGGGTCATGCCTTTTGAACTATGTAATGCCCCTGCTGTATTTCCGGCCATGGTAAATTACATTTTGAGAGAGTATTTGAATGTTTCTGTTTTCGTGTATCTGGATGATATTTTGATTTTCTCCCCAGATAGTCAGTCTCATGTCATGCATGTCCGCCAAGTTCTCCAGAAGCTTCTTGAGAATCAGTTGTATGTGAAAGCTGAAAAGTGCGACTTCCATGCAACCACTGTCTCCTTTCTGGGCTATATTGTCACCACCAATCAGGTGCAGATGGATCCATCCAAGGTCAGTGCGGTGGCCAACTGGCCCACTCTTGATAGCAGCAAAAAGGTTCAGCAATTCCTGGGGTTTGCCAACTTTTATTGGAAGTTTATACGCAACTTCAGTTCTGTAGCCGCACCTTTGCATGCTCTCACCACCTCTAAAGTATCCTTTCAGTGGAACTCCCAGGCTGAGTCCGCCTTCCAATGCCTCAAGAAGAGATTCACCACGGCACCTGTACTCACTGTTCCGGATTCCCAGAGACAGTTTGTGGTTGAGGTTGACGCATCCAACGAGGGCATCGGGGCTGTGTTGTCCCAGAGATCTTCCGAGGATAACAGGATGCACTCCTGTGCCTATCTATCGCGTAAGTTGACCTCAGCTGAAAAAAATTATGATGTGGGGAACAAGGAGTTACTGGCTGTCAAAGCAGCTTTGGAGGAGTGGAGACACTGGCTAGAATGGGCAGAGCAACCATTTATTGTTTGGACTGACCACAATAATTTAGAATATGTTAGGAAAACCAAGCGACTAAATTCACGTCAGGCCCGGTGGACGCTGTTCTTCAGCAGATTTAACGTCATATTGTCTTTTCGGCCCGGTACACAAAACCGTAAGACAGACACACTGTCTCGTCTCTTTGAGCCTGAACATAATGCCAAGGAACCAGTATCAATCCTTCCACTAAACTGTGTGGTTGGGTCGCTAACATGGCAGATAGAAACATATGTGAAGTAGGCGAATGTTGTGAGCCCGGCACCCAGCGAGTGTCCAGGCAACCGCTTGTTTGTCCCTGTGTCTTTACGCTCTCATGTAATCCACTGGGCTCACATGTCCAAGTTCACATGCCATCCGGGCGTCCGACGAACAATGTTTGCCATAAAGCAGCGGTTCTGGTGGCCGGCCATGAAAAAAGAGGTCTCCGAGTACGTGGCGGCCTGTCCAGTGTGTGCCCGGAATAATAAGACCTCGTCCCAGGCCCAGATGGGTCTTCTCCAGCCCCTCCCAGTGCCTCAGCGACCATGGTCGCACATCTCCATGGACTTTGTGACTGGACTACCGCCCTCCAAAGGTAACACTACCGTCCTGACGGTGGTAGACCGTTTCTCAAAGATGGCACATTTCATTCCTCTGCTCAAACTTCCCTCTGCCAAGAAGACGGCAGAGGTCATGTTAACTCACGTGTTCAGAATCCATGATTTCCCCAGTGACGTAGTTTACAACAGAGGACCACAGTTCATTTCCAACTTCTGGAAGGAGTTTTGCCAGCTCCTCGGTGCCACCGTCAGCTTATCTTCCGGTTACCACCCGCAGTCCAACGGTCAGACAGAGCGCCTGAACCAAGACCTCGAAACATGCCTCGGGTGCCTCGTGTCCCAGAAGCAGACTACTTGGAGCGATCACTTTACCTGGATAGAGTATGACCACAACACTCTCCCCTCTGCTGCCACGGGTCTTTTCCCTTTCCAGTGTGCTAGTGGGTACCAGCCTCCTCTCTTCTCTGCTAATGAGGAAGAAGTCAAGGTTCCATCCACGCATGCCATGGTCCGACGCTGTCGGCGGGTTTGGGCCGGTGCTCGGCAGGCGCTACTCCGGACCTCAACCCGGATGAAGTCAGCGGCGGATCGTCACCGGCGTGCGGCTCCCCTCTACAGGGCGGGCCAGAAAGTCTGGCTCTCCACCAAGGATCAACCCCTACACGTTCACTCCAAGAAGTTGGCACCAAAGTTTGTGGGTCCTTTCCCAATTTCAAGAGTCATTAACCCTGTCTCTCTGCGCGTCAAACTCCCCAGATCTTTGAGGGTCTATCCCACGTTTCCCGTGAGCAAACTCAAGCCAGTTCGAGAGAGCACTCTGGTTCCCGCCTCCAAGCCCCCTCCACCACCCCGGATCATTGAAGGTGGCCCGGTGTACACAGTCAGGAGACTTCTGGCGGTCTGCAAACGGGGCCGAGGACGACAATTCTTGGTTGTTTGGGAGGGTTACGGCACTGAGGAACGTTTGTGGGTCTCCTCAACGTTCATTGTGGACAAGACACTCATCAGTGACTTCTATGATCGTCACCCTGAGCAGCCTGGGCCGTCAGGAGTCGGCCCTAGAAGGGGGGGGTACTATTGTGTCCTGTCAATTATGTTAAGTTTTGTCATGTTAGTTTAGTTTATGTTCCACTTCCTGTTTTATTTTGTACTCGCCTTGTCAAATACCAGGTCCCTTTACTTCCTGTTCTGGTTCCTTTTCCCGCCATCATCAGTGTCTGCCCCGCCCCTGATTGTTTCCACCTGTGCCCACTTACCTCATGTATATATTGTCCTGTCTCCCCTTGTTAGTTGTCGGTTCGTCTTGTTCATTGCTCCAATAAGTAAGATCTAAGCCATTGTTTAATGAAAGTCAGTGTTTTGCCTTTTACCCTCCACGAGAGCGCTTTACGTTTGTCAGTTTGTTCATTCCTCTAAATGAGTGATTTTGTTTTTTGCAAGTAAAGACTATTTTTTTTTCTTCAAAACCTTTTTGTCTCTGGGTCGTGCATTTGAGTCCAAGCTATTGAGTCAAGGTTCCCAACACCCAGTCTCATAAAAAAACGTGTAATAACTACGTTGGTCCACAACTTGGGACGTAGTATTTCTACAAAAACGCCTTTGAAATTGTAATATCCCTACGTTTTTTTTTCACCATTCATTACAATGTCACGTGATCTTCCAATTTCTCCCTGCAGAAAAAAAAACATGGCCGAACTTTGTTTTATTCTCAGTGGAAAATGCCTATTTTAAGGTTAGTTTGGCCATTAAAAATGCGTTTTGATGTAATTTGATGCGAGAAATATGAGTTGTTATTTCAGATGATGTGTGCAGTGGATATACATGATCTTTAGTTTGAGTTATTACGAAGATTACTTCAGGAAATGGTGTCTATACAACGTTTTCATTGTTACCAAGGTGGTTGCTAGGGACGCTGCTATCGATATTATTTCTGTTGTGTTGTGTAACTGTTTAATGGTGTTCTCTTTATTGCTACTCCCTTCCCCGTCAATGTATAGTGTTGGTCCACAGCGCAGACTTATTAGTTTAACAACATCTGCATCTAAAATTGTGGCATAGATACGTTATTTTCCCCTATGCAATTCTCCATTTACTCAACAACACATCATTATCCTTGTTTATTTGTTTGATTAATAAACACAAGTTGGAGTCCGTCAGGACCGAGGGTCAGAGCAGCTCATTTGCTTTAGAGAATATTACACCCGGAAGTAAGTATTCTCTCCGCTTCGCTTGACAAACCCTGTGATAGTCCTCAAGCTCTGTGATTGGAGAATGTGCTCCGAGGGTTACGCCGAGCGTCGAATTAGCACTTGAAATGGGATGGAACCACGGCAGACTGTCCAAAACTGCATTTGAACGGGTCCGTCCCTGTTTTCGTATTTCCCATAATAAGAAGTTGCCAGTATTAAACTGTGTACATCCCTGCAGGTTTAGGGGATAGGTAACACTCAAATTGAAAACATGCAATTAATAAATGGGTGAAAATTGCTTGTGCCCATAATGGGCAGCATTAATATATGTACCCACATGCCAGCTAAGGTCAGAAGAGCTTTATTTAACAGCTGGTCTTATGTCTGTGACCCCTCCTGTTAATTGATAAGCCTGAAACATGCACTTGTCAAGGTTCAGAGGCACATTTTGCAAATATGGCAGTAACCATCAATCATCATAAGATATACTTTATTGATCCCAAGTTGGAAACATTTGCGTTACATCAGCATGTGTAACAGTTGTAAATATGCAGTGGTGTTTATTTGTAAATCATTTAGTATAATCACACAAATTCTGTGTTTTATATTTAATAATGTTGTGTTCTTTATGTATTGATTGTTCAATACCTGACAAGGCCGGAGATGAAATATCTACATACATCTTATAAGAGTATAATACATATGTATAATATCAGTTAAAATAAGTGCTTCAACATAGTTAACATTGCTGGAGGTAAGCACAAATATTGATAGATGTCTTGTAATGCACTATTGAGGAACCTGCGACCCAAGTTTTCCATTCATTGCATAACTACACCGTTTGTGTATATGATATGTCAATAAACCTTAGAAAATCTTGAAATCTTGAAAGGGATGTGCAAAATAGTCATTATATACAGTCTTTAATGAACTATTAGTAGAGAATAACGAGTAATGAATATACTTTATAGGGATCCTATTAATAAAAATAATGAAATTCAATAACATGCTTTTACCACTAGGTGTCCCTTTATATCAGCTGCGCATCTTTATGGTGTAAATACAACCTATCTACCAATTGGATTAAATATAAAAGTCAGCCGAATTAGTGTTGATACTGCAAGGAGACGTATTGTGTGAAAATAAATGTAAGATGTTGTTTAATTGCTGATATATTTATGATTCACGTCACGTTTTCAGTGTTGGTGGCAGTTCCTCATGTTTGTCTAGAAGTCTTCTCATCAGGGCTCTATTATTATTATTATTATTATTATTACATGTTACTTGTTAGACGCTTTTATCCAAAGCGACTTACATACTCAATACTGTGGGCAATCCCCACAGGAGTAATTCTCTCCATAAATAGAGAACTACGGCAGATATGTAATATTTAATGCAGCCGAACCGTGTATTACAATGCCGTTATGTGATGACTTTCAGAGAGAAAAGCAAGCACACTCGGAATAAAGTATTGTTTTATTTAAATAAAATGTTTTCGGTCAGTTTCCGTTATTTGTTTATGACGATGTGAGATGTGAGACTGGAATTGCACAGGGAAAAATAAAGTATCTATGCCACAATTTTAGATGCGGATTTTGTTAAACTAATACGTTTGCGTATAGTTTAAAGATTTATATTACGGATATTATCAGTACATCTGATTCAAATTAACATGTGTATTAAAGGATGTCAGTGGATTATCCCTAAATTAGTAGATTTAGGGAACGTTTACATATAACAGATTAAGCTAGCATACCGAAGCAAAATAGCAACACACGTTGAACAGCCTTTTAAATGTAAATTCCGTTCTCTTAATGTCATTTCGTCCAACATGTTGAATTAGAGAAGAGGGGCTTCTAAACGGGATTGTATGCGGGAGTGGAGGGAGTTAAATATTAGATAAATATAACTTTGGTGCGTGTAAGAGTGAGTGTTTTTAGCAGAGCCATATTGTGTCCTTGTGATTCTGTTGATTATTACCTGTCTGTATAATGTTGCAGCTCAGCTGATTTTGGATTGATGGCAAAGGGAGAGTGAAAACACAAGGTAAGTTTAATACTACTGTTTTATATAAGTAAACACCTTATCTCCCCAAGGCATTTCCCATCCAATATGTGTGCTGTGTGTGTATAACCCTTTCTCATGTATGTTACTCCCTCTTTCAGCACAAGAACCAGAGGGGGATTCAATGGAGCCTGAATACCTGCACTGAGACCCTCACCCTGCACCCTGAGTCTCAACTCTCAGTGTTTTTAAAGCCTTTCCCTGTTTTTTTGTATTAAACAAAACATTAAGCTTTCCCAATGGTGTTGTTTTTGTTTTGTGAAAAAGTGCAAATGCAGTGTTTGTATATAATTACATCACATATTTTGTTGCTGTTGGTCGTGAAATTGCTCCTGCTGACTTGAGCCAGCCATTCCTCCGCTCTGTGTCAGTGGGGAAGTCGTACATTCGTACTCCTTTCTCTGAGCGATTTGAGCATCCCCAGGCAGCACAGCAAACCATGGTGGTGACTAGGAGGCAGCACAGCAAACCAGGACAACACTGAGGAAAAGGTACCGACAAACTGCATGATATGCTATTCAATGTTTATTGAATTCCATGTATTTGCAATGGATGTTCCTAAAGCAACACATTTAACATCATCATCATCATATGCTGCTGCTGTTGCTGCTGCTGCTGCTGCTGCTGCTGCTAGTCACCTGTCGGTCTCCTGTCCTTTCTGAAAGCCATAAAGATAACATTAGTCATTTAGATAGCTTGTGTCCTCAATTACCAGGGGATTACTGAAACTACCATGAATTTAAGAAAATGGTAGAAATGAATCTAATCCGAGTTTCAGACACGCCCGCCGGCAAGCGTCAGCGCACGCCGCTGTGTGGAGAGAGTGAATACTGCTGAATACACATCCAATACTGGTCAATGATGCATTAATTCATAATGAATCAACCCAAAAGGAGTTTTTATCTAATGCCTCCAACACTCAAATAGGAAGACTTTTGGAGTATTCATAAATGTACGGTGTTAACTGTAATGACACATTGATTACTTTATGTGGGCGGTACACTCAGATTCATGTGTTCACTGCAGTTTATAAATCAGCTGAGTCCTGAAACATCATATTCCTTACGTTACCAGAAAGGGAAGCTATTCCTTGTATATTGAGCAATGGCAATGCTAGCTGCAAAGCTTCTTATGTTTCTTTTTCTATCTCAGGGCCAACATTGTTTAGCTGCTGGCCTGGATAACTGTATTTTTTTGGGGGAAGAGGGGAAAAATAGTCTGTACGAAGAAGGAGATGTTGTTATAGGGGGTTTATTCCCTTTGCACTACAGCCCTGTGTCTTCCCTTCCAAAATACAAAACAAAACCGACGCCTATATCTTATAAGTAGTGAGTGAATATTTGATTGTTTGTTGACTTGTGCAGTACAGATTATTATTATTCTATGTGAATTTGTGTATATTTTAATGTATATATTTGTGCTGCGTGATGAACTGCTTTTATTCCTGTACAGTTTCAGCTCTCGTGCCTTGCGCTGGATGCTGACTATGACTTTTGCAATCAAAGAGATCAACCATCGCAGCGACCTCCTGCCACACCTGAAGCTGGGGTTCCACATCCGTGACAGCTGTGATGATATACCTGTGTCTCTGAGTGCAGCCCTGCTGTTGGTGAATGGCCAGCCAGACGTGGGCACCAGAGCTGAGAGTCTGAACAGGGACAAAGGTCTAGAAAGAAACACTCATTATAATGTAAGCTGTGCTGCGGCACAAACTGTGTCCCCGGTAATCATAGGAGATGCTGCCTCTGGAGTGTCTATGGCTCTGCTAAAAGCCTTGGGTTCTTTCCATATCCCACTGGTGAGACTGCCTTAAAGTAACTTGTATTGTGCTAATATGTGTTTTTGCCATGTTAAATCTATATTTGATGGCTTCTTTTACGGTTATGCTTTTCCAAATGTCAACTTTTAAGAGGAAATGCCGTTTTTTCCTTTTCTCTTTTTGAGAATGTTAACATTCAAGTTTTAAATACTTAATGTTTTATTCTACTAATATTATGATTTTAGTGTTAATACATTGCGTTTGTATTTTTTTGAAAAGTACAACATTCAGAATTTTTTTATCTACATTTATAGTCTTCAAGTCTTCCTCAATTGTGTAGTTAGGCTCCTTGTTCTGGAAAATGTTGTCCCATTGAATACTTTTAAAGACAGTGGTATTGTTTGTTCAAATGTGATTCTTATTGAACAGATGGTCGGTGAGTGTGCAGAACGTAATTCATGTTTTCTATACCAGGTGAGCTATTTTGCATCTTGCAGCTGTCTGAGTAACCAAAAGGAGTTTCCCACTTTCATGCGCACCATGCCCAGTGATGCCTTCCAGATCAGAGCCCTGGCTCGGCTGGTTAGCTATTTTGGCTGGACCTGGGTTGGGGTCATTGGTGTGGATTCTGATTATGCTCGCTTTGCCATTCAGCTTTTCCTGAAGGAGTCTGTGAAGTACGGTGTGTGTGTTTCCTACACTCACTTCTACCCTGTGGGCCTGAGTCAGCAGGCTCTAGATGAGCTTCTGGATGTTATTCAGGTAATTTTTGGTAAAAGCATAGTTTTCATTTATATAGACAAAATAGCTTGATCACCTGCAAGAAATACTTTGTTAATGTCAAGTCAGTTATATTACCTTCCAAAACCAACATTGTAGTTAAATTGCTCTCTGTGTTATACAAAAACAATTTATTTTGGCTTGTTTGTATACATATTCGACGCAGCCTTTAAATAATATGTCCATTCATAGATCAGTGCTTTTCTGTACCTTGAACTATTTTGGTGTAGGAGATCCAAGACACCAATACTTACAATAATGAAATGACATGTCATTATTGTATTAAACATTAACTTTCACCTGGATGTTTTTTACGGCAGATTTCATCCTCAAAGGTCATCATTAACTTCAGTAATGAGTCAGAGATGCAGGGCATTATGAGAGAAGTCCGATATCGGAATATCACCAGCCTGCAGTGGATCGCAAGTGAATCTTGGGCCACTGCTAAATCACTCTGGGAAAAGTTTGGAGATTTGCTAACAGGAACACTAGGATTTGCCATCCGGAGAGCAGATGTAATTCCAGGTCTGAAACAACACCTCACCAGTGTCAGATCATCCAATATTAATGAATCAGCTTTCTTGGCAGAATTTTGGGAGGAATTGTTTAACTGCAGATTGAACGGATCAGTGAACAACCACTCTCATGGTGGTGTCGACCACCTCAACAGATTGCTATGTAAAGGGACAGAGGATTTAAAAAATGTTTACTCTCCTTATTCAGATGTTACACAGCTAAGAGTGTCATATAATGTTTACAAGTCTGTGTATTTGGTAGCCCATGCTTTGGAAGATATGAGTAACTGCAACATCGGACAGGGGCCTTTCCTTAATCGCACTTGCGCAGACTTAAAGAATGTTAAACCTTGGCAGGTGAGACTAATTGTAGCCTAAGCATTTATTTGAAAAGTAAGAAGTCAAATGCACTATAGTTTGTGTTTAGATAACCTATTTCCATTCCTCCCTCAGCTCATTCACTACATGAAGCGTGCACATTTCTCTGCACTTGGGGAGAAAGTACATTTTGATGAAAATGGTGACCCCATTGCTTATTATGATCTCATGAACTGGCAAAGGAGGCCTGACGGTTCTCTACATTTGGTAAAAGTAGGTTTCTATGATGCCTCCACGCCTGATGGACGCAGCCTGGTCATAAATGAGTCAGTGATTCAATGGCCTGTTGGAAAGCAGGTGTGTTCTCTAAAAACAGGCTTGAGACCATGTTCACCTCTTAGGTTGTTGTATGTCGTTTTGATTAACACAACAGCTAATGTGTTCTTATTTGTGTGCAATATACTTTATTGTTAATCAAGAAGGAGAAAAGGTCACCTTCAAGTTGAAACTGACATCAATTGCAAATGCATGTTGTAGACATTAACACCATCAATGACCCGATTTTGACTGATATGTTATTGTAATCTGATATTTTGTAGCTGAAGTGATACACCTTTTAGTCGGTATAATAATTAGATCCTTGCATAACAACTGTTAGACCCTGCTGAATATGTTTTAAAATGTGTGTCTTTCTGAGCTTTGCCTTTCAGGCTTTCCAGTCTGTGTGCAGTGTCAGTTGTCCTCCAGGTTCCCGCATCGCCAGGAGAAAGGGGGAACCCATCTGCTGTTTTGACTGTGTCCCCTGTGCTGAGGGAGAAGTCAGTAATAATACTGGTGTGTTGGTGTTCTGGCTGTTATCACCTTTTCTCCTTTCTTGATGCTTGTTTCTGAAAGTGACTTCTTTAAACTAAAAAAGTGTTTTTTTCTACCGCCTACAGATTCTTTAGAGTGCTCACGCTGCTCAGAGGATACATGGCCCAATAAAGCCAGAGATATTTGCTTTCCAAAGACTATTGAGTACTTGTCTTACCATGAGTTAATGGGTATTGTGCTGTGTGTTGTATCTGTACTCGGAGCGTGTGTTTCCCTCTCCATCCTTGCCATATTCTTCAAGTACAAAGAAACACCATTGGTTCGTGCCAACAATATGGAACTAAGCTTCCTTCTCTTGGTGTTTCTTGCTTTGTGCTTCCTTGTTGGCCTGTTGTTTATTGGTGAGCCTTCAGACTGGCTTTGCCGTATCAGGTACCCAGCGTTTGGGATCAGTTTTGCCCTCTGCATTTCATGCCTCCTGGCCAAGACAGTAGTGGTCCTCATGGCTTTCAGGTCTACACTGCCAGTCAGTAATGCCATGAAGTGGTTTGGACCCACGCAACAGAGAGCCAGTGTGCTTTTAGGAACAGTTGTCCAGGTACAAACACTTTCCATAAGTCAATTTTGAAAATGTAAATGTCGAATTCAAATCAACATCCTCTTTTTCCCTCCACTCAGGTTATAATCTGTCTTATCTGGCTGCTCACCAGTCCACCTCATGCCAACAACAACACAGATCACAGTGCTGTCATCATCATTGAGTGTGTGACTGGCTCAGAGATTGGCTTTTGGTGTGTTCTTGGATACATCAGCATCTTGGCCTGCATGTGCCTCCTTATGGCATTTTTTGCTCGAAAGCTGCCTGACAATTTCAATGAGGCAAAGTTCATCACCTTCAGCATGTTGATATTCTTCGCAGTGTGGATTACATTTATTCCAGTTTATGTGAGCACAGCTGGGAAATATACTGTGGCCGTCCATATTTTTGCTATTTTAGCCTCAGCTTTTGGTGTCCTTTTTTGCATTTTTGCTCCAAAATGCTATATAATAATATTGGAACCAGAAAAAAACAGCAAGACGAATATGATGCAAAGATAAATATTAACTGTACGTATGTGTTGCTAAAATTGTACATGTATGAGTAACCGATTTCAAACAAATATATCTCTGTTGTCAGATAACTTAAGATTCATGCTGGAAATAAAATAAGGCAAACCCTGCTTAAGCACTTTTGATTAATGGTTAACATCTGATATCATAATGATCCAAATATTAACAGTTTTTGAAGTTATTGTTGCGTATATTTGAACTGCAATTTGATTTATAATTTAAATGTTATAATTGATTCGATTGTTAGAATAAGGGGAGCACATCTCATCCATGGTTAAGAGTCATATTTATGTATTGTAATTTTCATTGAACCAAATACAATAAATTATTTAAGTACATGTTGTATCATCCTTTAAAGGTGGGGTAGGTAAGTTTGAGAAACCGGCTCGATATACACTTTTTGTTATATTCCATGGAATGCTCTCAACATCCAGATAGCAATGAATATCTTAAGTGCTTTGACAAAAGATCCATACAAAAATGTCATCTGTGGAAGCCGTAATACTGTAAAAAGCACGACTGCCGCCCTGTCTGTCAGCCTTCCATCTCGTGCACGCACAAATGTATCTCGTGCCCTCATTGGGCGTGCCGTAATTGGGCATGCATTGCGCGTTCATGTGTGTTGGAGGAGGTGCTCTGTAAGGAAGTCTGAAGGAAGGGGCGGATTCTTTTCAGCTGTGTACTTTCAAATTTTAGTGCACTCGAGCCGGTTTCTGAAACTTACCGACCCCACCTTTAATGTATATTCTCAAAAGTAACCTGGAATTGTTCCAGTCTTAGTAATAGACACTTAAAAACCGTTGAATACTATTGTTTGAAATTCATTAAATAATTAATCACTTTATTAGTCAATCTCCAAACACATTTCACACGAGCCGTCCGTAGTCTTCACCTATGCAATTGTTTTTCGTTGTGATTGATTAAACCAAATATGTTCACCGCTGGTTCACCAGACCCTCCTTTCACCCACACACTGACCTCCTTTTCCCCTCTCTCTCCAAGTGAGGTTCTTACCCTCATTACCTCTGCCCGCCCTACCACCTGTCCTCTGGACCCTATCCCTTCAAACCTCCTTCAGACTATCGCTCCTGATATTCTACCGGTTCTCACCCATTTCATCAACACTTCTCTAACTTCTGGTCACTTTCCAAACAGTCTCAAGGAGGCAAGAGTAAACCCTCTCCTAAAGAAACCCACTCTCAACCCGTCTGATGGGTTGAGAGAGCCTATAAACTACAGGCCTGTCTCTCTCCTTCCGTTCCTATCTAAAACACTTGAACGCGCTGTCTTTAAACAACTCTCCTGTTATTTCCATCAGAACAACCTTCTCGTTCCGCACCAGTCTGGTTTCAAGGCAGGTCACTCCACAGAAACCCTCCTTGCTGTCATTGAGCAACTGCACACGGCTAAAGCAGCCTCCGTCTCCTCTGTCATCATCCTTTTGGACCTGTCTGCTGCATTCAACACGGTGAATCATCAGATCCTCCTTCGCACTCTCCAAGAACTTGGAGTTCTCATTCATAACACTCCGTTCGATGTCTCACTATGGGATGCGCCTCATCGCGGAGCAAACAGAAGCATCAATCTCATTACGCCAATCCTGATTGGCTGGTGATCTTGACGTCAGCGTCAGGGAATCCACCCCCTATAAGTAGCTTGCGCTACGTCGCATGCGTCATTCAAACACCTCTTCTCGCTTCAGAGCACATCTCTATGGTAGCCGGGCTAGCTTAACAGTCCACAGACTGAACCAAAGCTAAAGCCGGCTACCCTATTCTCTCACAGAAGAGTATTATAGTCAACCTTGCCGTTCTTCCTCTGGAGTAAGGTAAGGTTTTGACTTCAAGTTAGCAACACACCAGTCGCTAACTTGTGTTTTTTCCCCTCACTGCCGACACCACGGTAGCGAGGACACTTTTTTCTTCTCTCTTCCACGGAGGAGAAAAGGATTACAGGAATATTACCATACCAGGTAATATCCTTCAGAGAAAAAGACCCACGCTGTCCTTTTTCCCCTGGATTAAAGACAGATCGGTAAACACTTTTTTCTCGAACATACCTGTCATGAGCGGACCCTCTCCACGCCTCACGGCGAACGAGATGGATGCCTCTCTCCCTCACACCAGAGGAGTCAGGAACTCGGAGGCTCGGCGCTGCGGTTGCGGGTTGAAAGTGTCAGGCACAGACTCACACAAGATCTGTTCGTCCTGCCTCGGGCTGGAACACGCCCAGGAGGCCATCGACAACCCCGGCTCGTGCGGACATTGTG
This sequence comes from Champsocephalus esox, assembly GCA_036324585.1. Classification (NCBI taxonomy): domain Eukaryota; kingdom Metazoa; phylum Chordata; class Actinopteri; order Perciformes; family Channichthyidae; genus Champsocephalus; species Champsocephalus esox. The sequence continues at coordinate 24,304,556 of CM070493.1, read as the reverse complement.
CCCGCCTCACTGTGAAGAGCCTCCACCGAAGGTTAGCGCAACAAGCTAGCCTGTCGGGACAGGATCCCCTCATGTCCACTGATTGGCCGGCTGGCAATCAAGACACGGTGGCGTCCGCCGCAGAGACTGAGTCCCTCACCTTCACGGCCTGGGGCTCATCAACTGCGGCAGCCGCGGAACCGGGTTCCCGCGCCATATCAGGCCGGAACCCGGTGGCGGCAAAGGACGCGGGAACGGGACCCCACGCTATACCAAGCCGGGGCTCCCGGCTGGACCTCACCATGGTTTCACCCGCGGAGGATGTCCTAGAATTAGATTACATGGAGGACGAAGAGGATGCCTCTGAGTTCCTCCTGTCTGATTCGTACGAGCAAGAAGACGACGTCTTCGTGTCACCAGCTCAGGCTGCAAAGCCGGGAGCGATGGCTGCTCTCTCTTGGCGATAGCACACCAGCTTCGCCCTGTCTCAGTATGGACCTACAAGCCGTGTGTCAGCGCGCTGCGGCCAGACTAGACAAGTTGGCCGAGAAAATCTCCGGTTCCGGCTGCAGCTCAGGCTCAGCCAACCCAGAATTTCGGCCAGCAGTCGAGGAAGAAGAAGCGAGCGACGTGACAGCCCCTCCTTCTCCCCTCCGTGAATGTGTTCCCGCCGCCTCGAGAGATTCCTAAACGCCATCCTCAAGTCCGCACAAACACATGTCACACGTTGGTTGATTCCTCTGTCATTAAACATTTGCCGCTGACGCATCCAGGCCGAGGGCCGAGGGCGCAGCTCAAAAAAATGAATAGAAAATCAATAAAACCAATAAGCAGCCCGCCAATTTTCTCCCCTTTTGAGAGCAGCTACGGCATCTCTCAAAAGGCGGATTATTGACGGGTCTGTGAAGGCACCACCGCCACGCGCATTCCCGGCTGGAGCTGTAAAGGCACCACCGTCACAAGCATGCGCAGTGCCGGCTAGAGCCGTAAGCTTGACATCTCAGCTGGCACTAAGGAGCATGCAGCAGGAGATACTCACGACACCCAAGCTGCCTCGAACCCTGCTCGGTTTAAAACACCGAAGACGCAGAGGTCGCAGCCCATCCCGAGTCCCCAGCCCAGGCTGGAGACAAGGGCAAGTTGGCCGAGGAAATCTCCGGTTCTGGCTGCAGCTCAGGCTCAGCCAACCCAGAATTTCGGCCAGCAGTCGAGGAAGAAGAAGCGAGCGGCGTGACAGCTCCGCCTTCTCCCCTCCGTGAATGTGTTCCCACCGCCTCGAGAGATGCCTCAACGTCATCCTCAAGTCCGCATAAAACACATGTCACATCTTTCTTGTCTGAATAAACCATTTTCCGCTGACGCATCCAGGCTCCGGCCAAGGGCGCAGCTCAAAAAAAATGAAAAGAAAGACAAAAAACAGTCCGTTAACTATAAATCCCCTTCTGAGAGCAGCTACGGCCTCTCTCAAAAGGCGGATAATAAACGGGTCTGTGAAGGCACCACCGCCACACGCATGTGCAGTGCCGGTTGGGGCTTTAAGGGCACTACCGTCACGCACATGCGCAGTGCCGGCTAGAGCTGTAATGGACAGCCCGCCAATTCTTCCCCTTTGGAGAGCAGCCACGGCACCTCTCAAAGGACGGATTATTGACGGGTCCGTGAAGCCACCGCCACACACATGCGCAGTGCTTTAAGGGCACCACCGGCACGCGCAGGCGCAGTGCCGACTGGAGCCGTGAGGGCACCACCGGTACACACATGCGCAGTACCGGCTGGAGCTGTAAAGGCACCTCCGTCACGCACATGCGCAGTGCCGGTCGGAGCCCTAAGAGTGACATCCCAGCTGGCTCTAAGGACCATACAGCAGGAGATACTCGCGATGTCTGCCTGGGCTTCTCAAAACAGTTATTATTTATCTGTTTTCACAAACCCAGAGAGAGTCAACCCAAATTCTGGAGAGAGAGGTTCTCTCTCTCCTAGAAAGAAGGGTTTTATGTATAAAGCCCACCGAGCGGAGTCAGATTACGGAGGAAAATGTCCTCGTAAAGCACCCGCTCAACATGGGCCTCATAATAAAACTAAACCCCGAACGCCACGGCGTACGGAGAGTTTTGGTTATTATGAAATGCGTAGTGGCACTACACCCGACTTTTCCAGTGTGGGACGCGCCTACGGGTGCAGTCCTTTCACTGAAGGTAGTCACCACGGACGCAGGTCAGACGGGCTGACAGGGGACTTACGAAGGTCGCCCGGTGAGAGGTCCCTAGAACAGAGACTTCCAGCAGGCACGCGTAACCTACCCGGAGCTTTTAGCGGTGTTCCCCACCCAAAAACGCTTCCTGCGTTCTCTCAGAGGACTTAATGTCCTCGTGAGGACAGACAAGACGATATTGTGTAAGAACCGCCAGGGGAGATTGCATTGTCTCCAGTCACACACACTGGCACACAAACTGATCCCCTGGAGCGGCAGACGTCTCCTCTCTCTGAGAACGACACAGGTACCGGGAGTTATGCACCTAGGGACAAAATTACTGTCAAAAGGTGCACCACTCTATGCAGACTGGACTCCTCATCCAAGGATCGGGAGTCCGCTGTGGGTGCGTTACAGCGAAGCCGCGTTAAGTTTGTTTGCAAAGGGAGAACATTTTCAATGACAGCTGTTTCTCTCTAATGCACGATTTAAACACACCGTTAGGCGGGGACGCACTCGTACACGATTGACCTCCGGGTCCTCTGTACACGTTCCCACCCCTGGTTCTGTTCCCCTTAACTCCGGCCAGAGTGAAGGAGCAACGCCACACACTTACTCTGATGTTTCCACCCTAGCCCGCAATATACGGGCTGGCGGAGATATATCAGCTGTTGTGCGGGCAGCCATGGCACCCCCCACCACGCAGGGACAGATTGTCTCCGGCGGGGCGATCCTTCACCCACGCCCAGAGAACGGGGCACTATGGGCCTGACCCGTGAGTGGTACAATCTGAATACAGTAGGACTCCCTCGGAAGGTGATAAACACTATTCAGAGTGCGAGAGCTTCCTCCACCAGGTCTCTTTACGACTGTAAGTGGAGGGTGTTTGAGGAGTGGTGCCTTCAAGAAGGGCACATCTCTTTTCAATGTCCTGTTGGGGTGATTTTATCATTCCTATAGGACTTGATCGATAAACACAGAGCTTTCTCCATGATCAAGGTGTACCTGGCTGCTATTGCTGAATGCCATGTGGGCTTTGAGGGTAAAACGGCTAGCCAACATCCTTTGGTTTGCCGTTTTATGAAGGGAGCGTGCAGGCTCCTCCCTGTCTCCAGGTCGCTGGTGCCCTTATGGGACCTGGCAGTGGTTCTAAATGGGCTCAGAATGACCCCATTTGAACCCCTGGAAGGAGCTGATATGAAACACCTGTCACTCAAGACAGTGCTTTTACTGGCCCTGGCATCCGCTAAACGGGTCAGTGATATCCATGCACTGTCTGTACACCCCTCATGCACTCAGTTCGCCCCAGGGCAAACGAGAGTGTTCTTGAAACCCAACCCTGCCTTTACACCAAAGGTGGTTGGTTCGTGTACCCCGATTGACATTGAGGCATTTCCTCCGCAGCTGGTTTCCTCCGGGGAGCAGCAGCAGGATATATTGTGTCCAGTCCGGGCTTTACACACATATATGGACAGATCAAAAGAGCTTCGTCTTGATGACCAACTCTTCGTGTCCTGGGCTAAACCTCACAAGGGTAAGCCTGTTACTAAGCAACGACTATCCCACTGGATCGTGGAGGCGATTGCTTTGGCCTATACGAGGCAGAATCTGCAAGCATTTTCGGGTCTGCGGGCTCACTCGACTCGGGGCCTGGCTACATCCTGGGCTTTGTTCAAGGGTGTTTCCATCCAAGACATCTGTGCAGTGGCAAGCTGGTCTTCGCCGCTCACTTTTGTCCGCTTTTACAGGCTAGACGTCTCCGCTCCAAGCGTGGCCCGAGCAGTGCTGGGCACCTTGTTGAGTCGGGACTCCACCTGTTAAATTCTGGTTGATCGGTGATCTTCGAGATAAGCTCGTCTGGCAATACGGGAGCTACAATATCCCATAGTGAGACATCGAACGGAGTGTCTAACTATAGGTTACTTACGTAACCCCAGCACTCAGAGTAACATGAAGTGAGATGTCTCACCAGACGGCCCTCCTTGCTATGGTGAAGCGAGAAGAGGTGCTTATTTTGAATGACGCATGCGTCGTGGCGCAGGCTACTTATAGGGGGTGATTTCCCCTGACGTTGACGTCAAGATCACCAGCCAATCAGGATTGGCGTAATGTGAATGATGCTTCTGTTTGCTCCGCGATGAGGCGCATCCCATAGTGAGACATCTCCACTTCATGTTACTCTTAGACCTGGGGTTACGTAAGTATCCTATAGTTTCAGGCTCTGCACTTTCCCTCATCACCTCATACCTCAAAGACCGCACCTACAGGGTTACTTGGAGAGGGTCCGAGTCCGACCCTTGTCAATTAACTACAGGGGTCCCTCAGGGCTCTGTTCTTGGTCCTGTCCTCTTCTCCTTGTACACAAACTCGCTCGGATCTGTCATTAGCCCGCATGGTTTTTCATTCCACTGCTACGTGTTATGTATGTGTCACATCAGGTGTGACTGTGCCTTTAAGAGGCGGGAGTTTTGGGATGTGTGAACCGGATACAGTTCTGTTGTTATGGTGTTGTCATGGAAGCGTATGCAACAACGTGTTTAATAAACGGTCAACCTAAATGTTGTGGTCCATAGTCTAATATATACAACATTGGCGACGAGGATTATGGATTCTCTACTCTCACCTCTCTCCCCGTTCCTCGCACTGCCGGGCGAACCGCCGATTCCGTGGGTTCGCTGGCTTGAGTCCTTCGAAACGTTCATAGTAGCCACGGGGCTAGCTGAAGCTAACGACGACAGGAAGAAAGCTCTGCTGATACACTCACTGGGCAGCGAGGGACAGCGTATTTTTCGGACTCTCGGACTCGCTCCGAAATATGCGGACTGTGTTACACTGCTTACTGGACACTTTGCTGCCCCACAAAATGTTATGCTCCGGCGGATTGTTTTTCGGCAACGCCGGCAACAGGCGGGTGAGTCCGTCCACCATTACGTGGCTGATCTGAGGGGACTAGCCAGCCTCTGTAAATTTGGGGCGCTGTAGGATGAACTAATACGGGATCAGCTGGCTGAGCACACTAACAGCTCGACTCTCAGAGAAAAGCTGCTAATGATGACAGACATGCTCACTTTAACAAGAGCAGTGGAGGTAGCTTTCCAGCTTGAGTCAGCAGCAGCCTTAGCATCCCAGCTAGCTCCCTCCTTCGTTTCTTTTCCCCACAGACCCATGCTACTAACTCAAACGGTGGCACTACCCATGGAGCCTCACGGGGAAGTTTTCCCTGAGGACAACTTTGATGTGAACTTTGCAACACGCCAGGATACGGCAGCACGCCGGCCCTGTGGTAATTGTGGCTCATCATCGCACCAGAGTCGAGCTCCGAACTGCCCTGCCAAGGGACAGAGGTGTCAACGCTGTGGCAGACAGAACCATTTTGCACGGGTCTGTCGCTCTGTTCCTGCAGCCGACGGCCCACCTCCACGTAGGCCGCACGGTGGAGCTGGATGGGGTCTGCCTTCCGCTGCTGCTGGATACGGGGGCCTCCAAGTCCCTCCTGAATGTTTCCACGATCCGGCGTCTCTTTCCGCTCCGAACAATCACCGCCGACGCCGAGGATTTGTACGGGTATGGACACTCTAAAATTGGAATGGCGGGCACAATCACCTTGGCTGTGCGTTACGGGACTAAGACTCTCCCAGCATTCACCTTTCAAGTGTCTCACCAGGGGGCCAACCTCATGGGTTTTGATTTGTTTTGTGAGTTGGGTTTCACCCTTGTGGACAATTCTGGGGCCACTATCTTGTCTGTTGGCTCGCCGTGGCATCAGCGTTGGCCTGCCCTGTTCAGTGGTTTGGGCTGCCTCACCGCCTTTGACCACCAGCCCCTCCTCAAGCCTGAGGTACACCCCGTGATTCAGCCCATACGCCGCCTGCCTCTCGCCCTGCGCGACGACGTCACCGCCGAGCTGCAAAAACTCTTGGACGCGGGCATCATCGAACGCATTGATGCTTCCCCGTGGATTTCAAACCTGGTGGTGGTGAAGAAGAAGTCAGGGGGCCTGCGCCCGTGCATCGACCTTAGGCTGGTGAACAAGGCCATGATACCCGACAGGTATCCGCTGCCCACAGTGGAGGAGCTAGCCGCACAATTCTACGGCTCTTCCATGTTCACGAAACTAGACCTTCGTCAAGGCTACCTGCAGGTTCCACTGCACCCTGACAGCCGCAGCCTTACAGCTTTCGTGACTCATGTCGGAGTGTTTCGCTACACCCGCATGCCTTTTGGCCTCAGCTCGGCCCCCAGCTGTTTTCAAAAAATCATGTCCACCATCTTCGACGGAAACCCCGGGCGTGGTCGTCTTCCTGGACGACATAGTGGTTCATGGTGCTACACCAGCCGTTCATGACGAACGCCTGGCGAGGGTGCTGGACGTCCTCGCCAGTCACAACCTCATGCTCAATGGGGAAAAGTGCACCTTCGCTGTTCCAGCCATCGAGTTTGTGGGGTTCCGCCTGACCGCCGGCGGCCTCAGCCCGTTAATTTCCAACGTAGAGGCGGTGCTGCGCCTGCTTGAGCCGTCCTGAGCCGTCCTGTCCGGCTCCGATCTCTTCGTTTCTGGGGATGACGGCCTACTACCTGCGCTTCCTTCCTCAGTACTCCTCGACCACCTCCCCACTACGTGAACTCCTGAAACAGGACGCGGTCTGGGAGTAGACCCCGGCCTGCTCTGCCGCTATTCGCCAGCTCAAGACGCAGCTCACCTCAACGCCGGTGCTCGCATTCTTTGACCTGAAGAGCCCCACGTTCGTGACCTGTGACGCGTCCAATACGGCAATAGGGGCGGTGCTGTTCCAGATCCAGGGGGGCACAGAACGCCCGGTGGCAATCGCCTCTCGGTCCCTCAACTCGGCCGACCAGAAATACTCAGTGGGAGAGCGGGAGGCGCTGGCCTGCGTCTGGGCGTGCGAGCGGTGGCACATGTACGTGTATGGGCATTTTACGTTGCGTACTGACCATCAGGCTCTTACAGCCCTGCTTGCTACATCGGGGTCGGGGCACAAACCGCTGAGGATCTACCGCTGGTCAGAGAGACTCCTGCCTTATGACTTCACCACAGTGTGTACTCCCGGCAGGGAGAATGTGGTGGCTGACCTGCTCTCCCGCGCCACCCCCACCCCAGCGCCCGGCGAGGGCCTGGACGCAACAGAGTCAGAGCTCATACTCATGCTCCACGCCCCGCTTCAGGCCGCGGTTTCCCTGGATGACCTTCGGCTCGTGTTGGAGGAGGACCCCACGCTCTCCCGGCTCCGCACTTACATCAAGGACGAGCTGACCTGCTGGAACGGTGTCTGCGTGGCTCGGGGCCTCCGCACGTTCGTTCCCATCGACCTCAGGACCCGCATATTGTCTATGGCGCACGAGGGCCACCTGGGTATCGTGAAGGTAAAACAGCGCTGCAGGGATTTGGTGTGGTGGCCGGGCATAGATCGAGATATAGAGACAATGGTGAAGGAGTGCACGGCCTGCCTGGTCAGTGGCAAAACTGGCCCGCCACTCCCACCGCCCCTGCAACAAGACTACTGCAACTCCCTCCTGGCTGGTCTTTAAAATATAACAATTTTCATAGATTGCATCTTTTGGGACACATAAGCATACGCTTATGTGTCTCTCACAGTACCATGGAAAAGTGAAAGTGACCAGAGAGGAGTGATGATTGGTTAACGCAGGGTAACGTTTCAGGGTAAGCCAATCAGAGACAGAGTTGGGCGGGTCTTGCCTTATGGGGAAAATATACAGACACACAAACAAGGCAACGCCCACCACCAGCCTTGCTGAAAAGCATCACAAGGTATTACTTATAAGGCTGAAAGCACCTCTTCTTAAGTGTATCCACCATTATTGATTTTGTGTATGCTAAATGGCCAGATGTGAGGTAAATAATTTCACTGTTTGTTTGTTTTTGTGAGGCTGAAAATAGTTTGTTTGTCTTCAGTGTCAGTCTGACCGTTTATTATTTATTTAATTGTTACTGCCAAAAGAGTGCAGTTCTTGTTTAAGTGTTACACTGCCAAAATAGTGTAGTTGTTGTTAATGTGTACACTGCCAAAAGAGTGTAGTTGTTTGTATTTCATATTGCACTAAAAGTACACTACTTAGAACTTGATTGTTGAGGCAACAATAAAGATGCCTGTCAAAATGTCTAAACATATCATTTGTGTTTTATTGTTCCACTACATTTCATAATGATAATTGCTACAATGATGGGGAGTTGTCTTTTCTCTTACTGTGCCACAGAACAACACAACAACTTGTATTTGTATTGTTATTATTTTTAAAGTAAAGTAACTTGTTACTAGTTACTTTTATAATGTAGTAACTAATACATTAACTAGTTACTTTTTTGAGAGCAGTAACTATACTAGTTACTTTTTTAAAGTAACTTGCCCAACACTGCAAATAACCCTCTCTGTAAAATCCTAAATTGTAGGATAGTTTGGACATTAAAACGCTTTTTGATTAGATTTCTAGCGAGAAGTGTCGATTGTACTTTTAGAATCCACGTCCAGTTGATATGTAGTATCTATAGTTTGATAGATATTACGAAGATGATTTGAGGTGTGTGGCAGCCTCCATGTAAAGTTACGGGTTGAAAACAGTATTTCCGGTCTCAACGTTTTCATAATAAAACCAATGGTCAAATGATTTAACCTAATCTGCAGTACTCATCAACTAAAAAACATCAGTTTATCCTTGTTAACCATACGACATTTATTGGTTTAAATTGTGTACAATGCTTTTGTGTTTTTCCCATAGGTTTTTCTCTCTCGATTCTGAGAGACACCTTTCTTTATTCAGAGGTTTTGATCAAATCGATTGTTTTAGCCGCAATGCATGTCGGGATATGGTGTTTTTGCGATATGAAATCAGAAAAACATTGTTTTTGAATAAAATAATACTTTATTCCGAGTGTTCTTGCTTTTCTCATTGGAAGTCATCACTATCGGCATTGTAATACACGGTTCGGCTATATTAAATATTACATATCTGCCGTAGATATTTATTTATAGAGCCCTGATCAGAAGACCCTTTGACAAACTGTAAAAAATGCCGCCAAAACTGAATACGTGACGTGGATCATAAATATACACTGAACAAAAATATAAACGCAACACTTTTGTTTTTGCTCCCATTTTTCATGAGATGAACTCAAAGATCTAAAACATTTTCTATATACACAAAATAACCATGTATCTCAAATATTGTTCACAAATCTGAAAAAATCTGTGAAAGTGAGCACTTCTCCTTTGCCGAAATAATCCATCCCACCTCACAGGTGTGGCATATCAAGATGCTGATTAGACAGCATGATTATTGCACAGGTGTGCCTTAGGCTGGCCACAATAAAAGGCCACTCTGAAACGTGCAGTTTTGCTTTATTGGGGGGGTCTGGGGGAGTCCGAAAACCAGTCAGTATCATGGGAGCAAAAACAAAAGTGTTGAGTTTATATTTTTGTTCAGTGTATTAGCAATTAAACAACATCTTCCATTTCTTTTCACACAATATGTCTCCTTGTAGTATCAACACTAATGTGGCTGACTTTTATATTTGATCCAATTAGTAGATTGGTTATATTTACACCATAACGGTGCACAGCTGATAGAAAGGGATTTTTTTGTAGTTTTTAAAGATATTATTTACTGAACTTTCCAACTCCTCATGCAGTTGACTGTTACAGGTCTATACAGGTTCATGGTGTAATATCTTGGATATTAACAGACAACGGAACAGTTGGTTATTTAACAGGACTCTTTATTGCTGCCTCCGGTGGTTCTCTCGTCACCCCGACTTACTGTAAATGTCGTAAACATGCCGTAACGTATATGACAACTCCCCTTGTAGTCAGTTAACAATACTATGACATCTCCCTTTTTCCCTTTTAACAATATAACACATATCAATAACTTAGATATCTTTCTTTAACAATATCAACACATCACTAACTATGACATTTCTCCTTTTTTTCTCTTTTTTTTTACAATAACAACACCCTTTTTTTTGTTTTTGAACTGTCCCCTCACAGGTCAAGTCTCTGGACAGGTCTAACAGGTCTACCAGACCTGGTTTGGATCAGTCCATCAGTGTTCCTTGTTGGACCAGGCAAGCCATGTTCTGGGCTCATCTGAATGTCTGGTGTGTTATTCCTGGGATTTGTGTCGTCATTCGCTGGAGGCCCCGCTACGGGCACCACTTGGAGATGTTGACGGTTACGTCTGTACAGAGCACCCTGCTCCGTCTCGATGAGATAAGACCTCTGTGTAACACTCTCACCTGCCACTACTGCAGGTGTGGACCAGGTCTTTTGATTGTCCAGTCTGGTGAGAACATGGTCTCCTCGCTGCAGTGGTGTGAGCTCTCGCACGCCATGGCGCTTGTTATAGTAGAAGGCCTGTTTGCTCTTCTCCGCAGCATCTCAAGCTCTGATGTAATGTCTGCTCGGCCACTTTGCTTGCAGGTTATTGGCCAGAGTGGACAGCGTCTTCCTGATTTTCCTGCCCATTAGGAGCTCTGCCGGACTGACACCCATAGTGCTGTGTGGAGAAGAACGGTATACCATTAAAGCAAGTAGGCGGTCCTTTTGTCTCAGAATCCCCTTTGCCGTTTGGACTGCACGTTCAGTATAACCGTTTCCTTGTGGGTTGTGGGGACTAGAGGTTGTGTGCGTAAAGTCCATGTCACAGGCAAAGCCTCTGAAGACATCGCTGCTGAACTGCGGTCCGTTGTCACCGACAACCTGCTCCGGTATTCCGTGCCGGGCAAACGTGGCTCTCAGCTTCAAGATCACATGTGCACTAGTCGTGGTAGGCATGTGGAGTATCTCCAGGTATCTAGAGTAGTAGTCAGCTATGACTAGGTAACTCTCTCTCTCATGTTCACATAAATCTATGCCAATTCTCTTCCACGGCCTGTCTGGGAGAGGTGTTGACAGGAGAGGCTCTCTGTTCTGTGCTCTCCTCTGCTCACGACAGTACATGCAGTTCTCGACTTTGTGTGTGATCTGTGTGGCTATGCCAGGCCACCATACCGAAGTGTTGGCCCTGTCTCTGCACTTGTTAAGACCTTGATGGCCCTCATGTATGCGTTCTAGTATCTCTGACCTCAATCTCCCTGGTATCACTATTCTACTCCCTCTGGTCACTACCCCATCATGCATAGACAGTTCGTTCCTAACGGGAAAGTACTCTCTAACACAGGTGTTTATGTGTGCTAGGTGTTCAGGCCACCCCGCTTGTATGTACCTGATCACTTCTTGGAGCTGCTCGTCCGCTGCCGTCTCCGTGCGGAGGCTGTCTATCTTTTTCGGCGATGCTGGAATGCTGGACAGTGTGTCTGCCACCACCAGGGTTTTCCCCAGCGCATACTCAGCCTCCGGGTTGAACCTCATCAACCGCATGAGGAGTCGCTGGCAGCGGAGTGGCACATTGTCGAGATCCCTGGAGTTCATCAGTGGGATGAGGGGTTTGTGATCCGTAATCAGTTTGAATGCTGGTAGGCCGTAGAGATAGATCTGAAACCTCTCACACGCCCACACGCTCGCCAGGCACTCCTTCTCTATCTGAGCGTACCTGGTTTCAGCGTCGCTCAGTCGCCTTGAGCAGTATGCTACCGGTCTCCAGTCGTTGCCATGGAGCTGCAGGACACCGCCTATCCCATAACTGCTTGCGTCTGCTGAGACCACTGTGCTCCTGTTAACATCATAGTACACCAGGGTAGGTGACGTTGTGAGGAGCTCTTTAACTCGCTCAAAGGCTGCTTGTTGCGCCGGACCCCACATCTACACTGAGTCTGCTTTTAACAGTGCATATAGTGGCTGGCCCACTGTGGCGAGGTCTGGAATATATTTCCCCAGGTAGTTGATCATGCCGAGTGCTCTCTTTAGTTCCTGCACGTTTTCTGGTGGTTCAAGTTTTCTGACTGCAGACACTTTGGCCGGGTCGGGTCGTACACCATCTTTGTTGATCACCTGACCCAGGAAGTGCAGCTCCTCCTTTCTCAGCACACACTTCTCATTGTTCAGCTTCAGGCCTGCAGACTCCAGCCGATCCAGAACCTTCTGCAGCCGCTCATCATGTTCGCTGGTGTTGCTGCCATGAATGATGATGTCGTCCATGTAGACGGCAACGCCATCCAGCCCTTCCAGCGTCTCTACCATCTTCCTCTGAAATATCTCAGGTGCGCTGCTTATCCCAAAGGGAAGACGTTTAAAACAGTACCTTCCGTACGGCGTGATGAAGGTGGTCAACTTCTGGCTGTCTTTGTCCAGTGGGATCTGCCAGAACCCTGACGCTGCGTCAAGTGATGAGAAGACGGTGGAGCCGCTGAGCTGAGCTATCATCCCCTCTGATGTCGGCAAGATGAATCTCTCCCTTTTGACAGCCTTATTAAGCTTATTTAAGTCCACACAGATGCGTGTTTTTCCAGACTTTTTCTGGACTGGCACCATGGGTGCGCACCACTCTGTTGGGTCAGTCACGACTTCTATGATGTCGTTGGCTTCCATCCTCTCCAACTCCTCTTTCACTGCACCCAGGAGCGGTATGGGGACCCGGCGTGCTGTGCATACTGCATAGGGCTGGTTATTGTCCTTTAGAGCTATCTTCACAGGCTGTGTTTTCAGTAAGCCAAACTCCTGTTCACTGGTGTTGACCTCGCCCACTCGCTTTACTAACCCCATAGCTACAGCTACTGGCCTGCTGAGTAGGTTATCCACACTCTGCCCTCTAATGACATACAGCCTGCATGTGTATGTGTTCCCCTTGTAGCTGGTCTGAGTTATAAACTGCACTAAACAGTTCAATCCACCCCCGGGACCACTCAGCACCTTCTTTGGCCTCTGTAGAACCCTTTTTGGCTCCAGTGTTTTGTACACAGTTTCGCTTATGATACTATAATCGGCTCCAGTATCTATTTTAAATTCTACAGGTGAGCTGCCAATCTCTAATGTGACTGTCCATTCATTATCATTGTGAGGCATGCTATTAACTGAGCCAAGATAATAATACTGTCCATCTTCTGATCCCTCACCCTCAGTCACTTCCCTCACCTGCTTGCTCTTGTACACCCTTTCCCAGTGTCCACTTTTCCCACAATTATTGCAAGTAGACCTCCTTGCTGGGCAGTCATCCTGCTGGCTGTGCGGCATTTTGCCGCACTGCCAGCACTTCCTGTGGTCATTCTCACTCTCTCTCTCCTGGCGCCTCTCTCTCTGTGGATGCCGCCACTTCTGTGTTGCACCTCTGCTATGCCGTTGTGCTACTTCCTGCACGACGTAAGCCCGCTCTCCCTGCTGGTTAACTTGAGCTTTTACCTCCTCTGATTGACGCGCCTCTTGTACCGTCATCTCCAGAGTGAGGTTAGGGATCAGCTGTAGCCTCTGAGACAAATCCTTGTCTAGAATTCCCACCACGATTCTGTCTCTTATGTTTTCCTCACGAGCCGTTCCGAAGTTGCAATGTTCCGACAGCTCATATATTGCGCGGATGAATGTCTCTGCGCGCTCTCCCGCGCGCTGCACTCTCTGGTTGAAACATGCCCGTTCATGTATAACGTTGCGTCTCGGGATGAAATATGCGTCAAATTTCGCCAGTACAACATCATACTGCGACTCATTTTCCTCTTCCCCGTAGGTAAAAGAGCTGAGAATGTTCTCTGCTTCCTTCTCGAGCGCATACACCAGCGTGCTTACTTGAACTGGACCTTCTTCTTTGTCCAACTTAGTAGCTGTCCTGTACCGTGTAAACCATTTCTTCCAGTCTGACCATTCGGCGGGTTTCTCGAAACAAAAACTCTCTGGTGGTTGAAACTTTGCCATCCTCGACCACTTCTGACACCATGTAATATCTTGGATAATAACAGACAATGGAACAGTTGGTTATTTAACAGGACTCTTTATTGCTGCCTCCGGTGGTTCTTTCGTCACCCCCACTTACTGTAACTGTCGTAAACATGCCGTAACGTATATGACAACTCCCCTTGTAGTCAGTTAACAATACTATGACACATGGTACAATGCACAAGCTTCAAATCGAGAGACTGAAACTGTACTTTTCTTTACCGTTCTGTTTTAATTTCACAATAAAGTGAATCATATTTGATATTATTATGTTTTATTAACTACACCACTGATTAACCCGCACCCTCTAGTGGTTAAAGCACATTATTGAATTGTGTTGTTGAATACGTTTTATTTGATGAAAACATTTAAATATTAAGAGTAGCCTACATACAACATTGAACATATCAAGAAGATACTGTAGTGATCTCTACAATAAAACAGTTTAGTGCAGGATGTCCAAAGATATTAACAGGAGGATGTGCAAAACAGACAAACTAAGCTTTATTTAAACATTAAAGAATACTTTAAGTTAAGGTCTTATTTTGAATAAGAAAAAAACGTTGGAGTTATCCACAGATAAATATGAAGTCTGACAAAGTACTTAAAGAGCCTGTGACACGGTTTTCCCCCATCATCCAAACCCATACATTTGAGTACATATTGTCCCCTTGAAAACCGTTACTGAACTGATTTTGGATATTTGTACTTTGATAACCATTAATCTGCCTTCAATGTTGACAATTTTCTGGATCTTCTCGCGGATTCTTCAAGTCCCGCCAAATGATGGGTGACGTCATTGCGGGCACAGCGCTCCAGCTGCACCGTCCAGGATCCCAGCATCTGCATGTAAACCTTTATATATATATAGTCAGATGTAAACGCACGATGGTGCACACAGCAGCAAGCTCAGACAACGATGACAGGTTAATGTTGAACGTGTCTGAGAGCTCATATGAGGCTGAAGGATCGGTTTATGTTGTATCTGTTGTTAGAAGTTTAGGAATGAGGTGCGTCAATATGGGCGATCATATGGTCATGGAGCCAGTGGTGGAATGGGACTACAAATCATCCCGGGACTCTCGACCGGCCCACTTCGGTACCGCTAGTAAATTGTCAACGGGGGGAGTGGGGATGTCAGGGGCGGCAGGTGCTGTATATAGTACATGTAAATATGTAAATATGTGTGTCACTGCATCCTGGTAAAATACAAATATAATGTATAATGTCTGTGTCTTTGACATTAGCGCTGCTAGCCACCTGTGCCCTGTACTACGAAGCCAGTTCAACAGACCCTGGATATGTTTGAGTAACAAACAAACGAACAACAACAAACTAACAAACGAGATCTCGCTGAGCGGTCCGACGACGCTGGTTATCAACTCGGTAAATCAAGCCAGGGTTTCTCTCTCCAGCTGAGAGCGCGTTCACGTCTAAAACACGCGTGGATCTGACTTTAATTACATTTGTCTCGAGTGTTTCGTCAACATAATGTGTTAAATAATACTTCTGCATCCAGTCTGTGACACTGTGAGTGTTGCACGGCCAGATGAGCCTGGAGAAGCTGACTCAGATAAGGAAATATATGATATATTATGATATTATATGATCGATGATCGACTGATTGATGATGTAATATGAATGATAAGTGCGACACGTCGGCGTCTTCTCTGCATACGGCAGTTTAAACTGTATTTCCTTTATCCTGTAACATGACTTGAGAGATTTAAACTCCGCACACTGAGTTGATCTCTTTTCTATAGACGCCGGAGGCGGGCAGCGTCAGGTAAAATAAGTTATTTAGCCTTCTCAAACCTGAGCCTCACGCGCCGCCTATGGGGGATGTGCTGGTGACTTATCCGACCGGCCCAACTTCGGTACCGGCCCATCGGGATTCGTCCCGATGGCCAGTCCGCCACCGCACACAGCCCACGTAAACTGTCAACGGGGGGAGCCTCGCTGCGGGGAAACGGTGGACCTAGTGTCCCGATCGGAGTGGGAATAATAATAATAATCCGTGCATTTTATCCATTAATTTCCCCAACATTGTGGTAAAAAAAACACACGTTTAATCCATGTTGTTGGTGTATTACAACTACAAAAAGCATCGGTTTGTTTTCTCATCAGGAAATGCAGACCGGCTCAAACAAACGATCATTTAATGTATCATATGTTCGCCGAATTGACATGAAAGCACTAATAAATGTAGTTTCATCCACTTGAGTTTACAACCACAAAAATAATCGATTTGTTTTTATATCACATCCGACGGGAGGAAATTCAGCAGCTCTCACTCCCGATTTTTAATCCTAATGTAATCATCATCTTCACCACGATCATGTATGTTTATGTCACTGAATTGACATGAAAGCACTGACAAATATGAATATACTGTAGTCAACTTCATTAGAACGTTATTAACGTGCCTAATCTCAGTAATTCACCATTTCTACGCATGACACAACACACTTTGTCCGTGTTTGGCTCTCGAAGCGTTCCCGCATTGACGTCACTTCCGGCTTCCCCCAAAACTTCAAAATGAGTCGAAGGAATTTCCCCGCGATGTTCGAAATTATTGATATTTAACGGAACGGTATCGCTTTTTCTTTTTTAAACTGACGGTTCGAGATTACTAGTAGACCAATATTTCATTGCACAACAGTTGTTGGGATGGTGTCACAGGCTCTTTAACGTCCAATATATTGCATAGTTTATGTTGGCACTTGACAATCACTTCAAGGGAACTTCATCACTATGGACTAACGGCTTCAGGCTGGGTACTATGGCACTTTATTAGCGTGATTGCACAGTATATATTGTCTGTGGCTGATGGTTGGGTGCACCTGGTGTCCTGTGTTGTCTCCTCCCCCCTCACCTGTGTCTTGTTGTGCTGATTAGAGTGTATGTATGTAGGCTCTGTTTCTCTGTCTGTGGAGAGGGCTGGGTGTGTGTGAGAGATCCTTGTGGCTGCAGGATGTGTGAAAGGAGAACCGCAGGATTGAGGCTGTGAACTTTGTGCCCATGATTTTAATAAATGCCCACATCGGGTTATATTTTTGGACGTTCTGCCTCTGCCTCCTTGCTTGGTCTGGGCCGCTCAACGGTCAGCTTCACAATCACCTTCCCTGCATTTGACTCGGGTGTAACTAAAGTCTGATTTAAGGGTTGTTTATATTTCACATCATTAATCAGAATCTGCAAAGTAACTAAAATAAATGTAGTGGAGTAAAAATACCAGGTTAACCTCTGAATTGTAGTGGAGTAGAACAAAGTAGTATGCTCCTGTAACAAAAGCATTTCCCAACTTGGGATCGATAACGTATATATTATCTTACCTTATCTTAAGATGATCGATGGCTACTGCCATATTTGCAAAATGTGCCTCTGAACCTTGACAAGTGCATGTTTCAGGCTTATCAATGAACAACAGGAGGGGTCACAGACATAAGACCAGCTGTTAAATAAAGCTCTTCTGACGTTAGGTGTCATGATATGGGTATATTAATTCACCCATTTATTAATTATGTTTTATATTTGATAACACCACTGTTTCATATCCCCTAAACCTCCAGGGTATACACAGTTTAATACTGGCAACTTCTAATCGTGGGAAATACGAACACGTCTTATAAAGAGACGTGCCATAGAACATGTTGCGAAACACACAATAGCCAGCATGTGTAGTTCCAATTCCAGTTTTGGAAAGTCTGCTGTGGTTCCATTCCATTTTGTATAGCTGTTTGATGCTCAGCGTAATCTTGTCGCACTGCCCTTTGTTAGAAATTAAAATCAATGTTGATATGGTGTAATTTGAATTAAATACACTATTTAATTTAAATCAGTTTTATTCTGAAAAACCTGAAGTTCACTAACTATTAACTTAATACTTTTATTCTGAAAATGCTTCATTTCCGGTTAGCATTAGCATGTGGCGAAATGCTGCATGTTCAAACCATGAATCGAAGGTGAAATGACATGTGGTGTTGTACACAGAGCACACTGGGTTTAGCACTCATCTATTGCCGCTGAATAACGTTTATTAGGGAATGTTTAAATAACCACAGACACCAGAATGATGTAATTTCACAATACAACAAGGCAGGAATTGCATTGGACCCGCCCCCCGACGACGTCGGCCAATAGGAGAAGACCTCAGATGACAACAGGAAGAGCACGCAAAAGATTGACCTCTTCCTCCGGCGGACTCCGGCTGACCGGACGCATGGGGAGAGCCGCCTCCACTGCACATTACATGTTGTAATGTACACCACCGCATCTTTTGTGTAATTAAATGCTGTTAACTTTTATAAGCTTCCCTTGACTCTTTTCAGTCTCTCCTGCCTTCGGGGCTTTAGAATTTTCCAACACCTTCCAACATCCAATCACAGGGCTTGATGACTAATCACAGGGTTTGTAAAGCAAGGCGGATGTTGTAGTCCCAAACGATAGCTGGGGATTCTGGGTAGCAGATATCACTGTGTAATCATTTGACAGTGAGGGGAATATATCCGGTTTTATTATGAAAACTTAGAGACCGGAAAAACTGTTTTCACCCATGCTAACTTTACATGGAAGCTGCATACACGTTATCCTGGCGAGACCTCATATCATCTTCGTAATATCTATCAAATTATAGATCCTACACATCAACTGGACGTGGAGTACAATATACACTTCTCGCCAGAAATCGAATGAAAAAAGCATTTTAATGGCCAAACAATTCCACAGTTTAGGATTTTCCAGAGAGCGTTATTTGTGAATAAACGTCCCTCCGGAGCGTTTGCAAAGAACGGACCGGGAGCATGTTGTTTCTTACACTAGAGGTGCTCTAGTGGTCGTGTAAGAAACAACATATACTTTAAAAAGTGTCTCTGGGTCGTAATAAGAGCATGAACAATCGGCCTATATGGTCGTTTTTTGTAGGAGGACAGGGTGATACGCACCATTATAAAATGCACATCAGCTTTACAATATGATGTAGCCACCCGTAGGTGGTAGGTCTGGGTTTGTTTGGTCTAAAATAAATCTGATATTTCTGAATCATCTGAGTCTTAACAATTAAAATAAAATGCAATTGTTCAAATGGAATTTCATTAAGTACATTTTGTATCACCCTTAAATGTATATTCTCAAAAGTAACCTGGAATTGTTCCAGTCTTAGTAATAGACACTTAAAAACCTTTCAATACTATTGTTTGAAATTAATTTAATAATTAATCCCATTATTAGTCAATATCCAAATACATTTCACACGAGCCGTCCGTAGCCTTCACCTATGCAATTGTTTTTCGTTGCCGGAGGTCCTCAAGGACAAATTGTAGTCTACATACTGCTTATTGGTTCGTCATTTAGCCTGGTTTTTCCAGTTGTTTTTAATGTTCCCAAAAGTGTGATCGGAAGTAAATAACTATATTAAGAGAGAGGTGTGTTGAAAGAAGAAGAGCCTGTAGCGGAGAATAAAAGGAGTTTGGGAATACTGTAGATCAAGTGAGAGGTGTTGCATCTATCTTACCTGAGTGTGTGAAACTGGCGGACAGTGAGCCTTTGGCCCTACAGTCGGGAGGGGATGTTGTGATTGGAGGGCTGTTCCCTCTGCATTTTGTGGCTCCTAAGCAGCAGAACAGCTACCACGGCAAATCCCAGCTCAAACCTAGTGGGTAATGCTACTTGGTAATTATGTATCTATGTATGTAATATAACATCCAAATAGCTGGCATATAGACTCTCATTTCACTATTTCACTTTTTTTAAACTATTTTTCGTTTTGTAGTTACCTTTTAATATTTACTTGCACTATATTTTTCTGTTTTTCTGTATTATTGTGTTTTACTGTTGGAGAAGCCTGTGACTTAAGATGTTCATCGACATAACTGCTCTGTAGCTATGTTCGTATGACAAATAAAGAACCTTGAACCTTGAACCTTGAGTGTGAGGATACTGATGATATCTTATACAGGCCCCTGTTGATGCTTTTGGTTACAAATCAGACTCTAAAAACAATTATTTGTCCTTGTTCAGGCCTGTTTTAGGTAAAACAACCTCTGTAAAAGGGGTAACTTATGCAAACTATAAAGGTGCTGCTGAAAAGCCTTCACTGGTTCAGAGGATCTGCACAGCACTACAAACAGCACTGTTCTGAAACCACTAAGCAATAGTCACAAGAATCTCAGCCAAGATCTTTGATTTAAAAAAAAACATAAAGCTTAGGAACAATGAGCAAAACAAGATCATTTCTAATCATCCACCCACCTCCTTTTCTGAAAATCATATACTGATCCTAGAAAAACATAAAACATGTACAGTATATTGGCAATTTAAGGACTTGTCTGGCTTGTCAGGGTAAGTTCTGCTGTGATGGCTTTAGATTAGGGTATTTGGGCATTCATACAAACAGCATGACTTTGTCAATGATGATTATTTGAAGAAAAGTTACAAATAAAATAAATACATCTTGTCAGCGCTGGGCATGGGCATGCTCTCTCTAATAGCAAAGTGACGTATGATAGAAGGAGGGAAGCGTCTGAAAAACATTATAAACTAGTGAGAACACACAGTACAGTTTGCCCACTTGGCGACAGTTGATGATGGAGATGTCTCTTATTGGTCTGATACTGTCTATAGCTTTGTGTGAGCTGAAGTCAGTTCTTGTTCTGAATAGTTTTGGGGATGGTGTGAAACAAGCGGCTGGGCTTACAGGGGATAGGACTGCTGCTGTGCTTAGCACTAATGCTTCATCTGTGACATGTAAGCTACAAGGTACCACTCATCAACCTGCATTCTCTATGGACGGTGACTATGTCATTGGGGGTGTTTTCTCCATACACTATTACATGCACACTGTGAAGCATAACTACACCACCATTCCCGAGCCAATAAGCTGCACAGGGAGGTTAGTACAGGGAGATGTTGGCTAGGATGTGGGCATTTACAGTATATTGATGTGTATATTGTACATTTGTGTTGCAATGTACTGTGTTGTATGTAAAAATCATTTATAAATATTTTTGTTTTTTACATAATGTGGATTTATTTTTTCTATTTCATAAAAGGCAATCGTTTAACTGATGTATATACTTAACCATTTGTTGAATGGATAAATGTTATTGGACCATTGCATCAATTCATCAAAGTTATTGTGAATATTGGATATATATCTAATCATGTGTTTGGGTTTTTGACAGATGCAATTCCCATAAAGCCTACAGAGATGCTATTAGTTATTATCCAGACCATATCTTTGAATTTCAGTCATCTTGTAGTCTATCACGTATTATTTTAAAATCTTAAAGTTTTAACATTATCACCGATGTCTGTGTGCAGCATCGACTCCCGTGGACTGCGCTTCTCACGTGCAATGGTTTTCGCCATCGAGCAGATTAACAACAGCACGGAGCTGCTTCCGGGGATCAAGCTTGGTTGTGAGATCTATGACACATGTGCCTCGGTGTCCGTGGCGGTGCATGTTGGATTTCAGCTTTCAGGGGGACTGGACCCGGTGTTTAACACTGGCGACAAATGCTCAAAGTCTGGTATGGTGATGGGGGTCGTTGGTACGTCTGGGTCCACGTCTTCCATCAGTATGTCGCGCATCATCGGGCCCTTCAACATACCTCAAGTAAATATTAAGAATAAATTGCAAACTGTTTGAGTCCATTACTTGTTTTGCCGCTGTCCCGTTAAATAACTGTTGTTTTCTTTAGGTGAGCCACTTTGCCACGTGTGCATGCCTGTCTGATAAGCAGCAGTACCCAAGTTTCTTCAGAACAATCCCGAGTGATCAATTCCAGGCTGATGCGCTGGCCAAGCTGGTAAAGCACTTTGGCTGGACTTGGATTGGTGCTGTCCGGTCGGATTCTGACTATGGCAACAATGGCATGGCATCTTTCCTGCATGCAGCACGTAAAGAGGGGATCTGTGTGGAATACTCCGAGTCTTTCTCTCGGACCCACCCACGTAGCCGGATCCAGAGAGTAGCTGATGTTATCCGCAGGTTTCTATATCACTGATTCTCCTTTAGTTCCCTGTGCTGACACTGACCTTCTGCACAGAAAACCAAAACAAGTTCTAAAAGTGATGGAACATGTTTTTATTACAAATGTGCCAATATATCTGTTTATCATCTCTCATGTTTTGTTTTTCTTCATTCCAGACAATATTTGTCTTATATTATAACTATTGTTTTTATATGTCATTGAATGTCCCTCCAGGTCAACAGCTAAGGTTGTTGTGGCATTTATTCCCACTGGAGATATGAGAATTCTGCTGGAGGAGCTGTCACGCAAGCCTTCTCCACCTCGCCAGTGGATAGGTAGTGAGGCCTGGGTAACTGACCCAGACATGCTGAGGTTCAGCTTCCTTGCTGGAGCCATCGGATTTGGTATTGAAAAATCTGTCATCCCAGGTCTGAGGGACTTCTTGCTGGATCTCTCTCCCTCTAAAGTGGCTGACTCCACATTGCTTACCGTGTTCTGGGAGGAAGCATTCAACTGCAAGCTGGTAAAAAGTGAGAAAGTTGTGCCAATTATAAACATATATGATACTCACGGTAGTGTCTTGATTGTGTTCATTTTTTTAATTTTCTGTCTAAGTGAAGCTCCCTGAATTGATCAGCCTGTTAAAAACTCCAGATTTTGACTGAAAGGAAAATCTAATATTTGTAATGAAATACATGAGGCGGACATAAGGTGCATCTCGGTGAATGTGATGTTCAGGTCATGTTTATTAACAATGCTGTCTAATATATTGCAAATAACATACATGTACATTATTCTACTTAGGCTATTATGCATTGATTACAGACTGTTTATTTGTTGAGATGAAAGCTATTTATTCCTCAATGTATAACAATTTAGGCAAAGTCTCCCTTCAAAAATGTTCATTAAATAAATTAAAAAAAAAGATCACGCTCTAGAATATGGTTATCCAAAACATATAGTGCAGAGTTAAAAATGTTGTAAAAAATATATATATATAAATTGTGGAATATATTTGTTGACATGTTACAGTCATTGTAAAATAAAGATGAACCTGTTAGTGTGTTACCATCTACCAGACAGGAGAGGGCATTTCTAGTTTATTTCTAGTGTGATAAGGGTTTCTTTTGATCCTGTACTGCTGGTTCTAGTGTCCATCATGCATCATTATAACAGGGTAAGTCAGTATTAAATAAAAGGAATACATATTTTTCCTTATACAATAAGTATTTGTCTGATGATTGATTTGTGTAAATATGAGCTGCTAAAATAAACTAATAACGTAAAAAACAGACATGTCTGCAAAACAGTGATTTCAAATGTGAAGTAAATCCTGCAATGCTTGTTTGGCAGGTTAAATAACACAATACAAACATAAGAATGAATTAATGTAATCGTCATGGCTAAAAACACCTCCCTCTGTCTCTGTGTTTTTAGGTGAAGCCACAGACAGGAGTGTGTGTGATGGAACTGAAGATATAAAGATGCTACAGAGCTCATACACTGACACATCTCAACTTCGAGTCACTAACATGGTGTACAAGGCTGTCTATGCAATAGCGCATGCCATTCATAACGCAGTGTGTCATAAAACAGATTATACTACACAGTGTGATAAGTTCACTAAGCTAGAGGCCAAAGAGGTCAGTACAAATAATGATGTTCTTTTAAGCTGCACACCTATGTTATCAAATGAATGCCCTTTTACATTTTAAATTATTTATTTTTTCCCCTTCACTGTCTTCCTTTACTTCATCCCTAGGTTCTTAATCAGTTGAAAAAAGTAAATTTTTCCCAAAATGGTTATGATGTGTCATTTGATGCCAACGGGGATCCTGTGGCCACATATGAGCTGGTAAACTGGCAAAGAAATGAGAGTGGCAGCATTGAGTTGGTGACTGTGGGGCAATACGATTCATCACTGCCGGTGGGCCAGGAGTTCCTTATCAACAGGAACCTCACCTGGGTGGAGGGTGGCACACAGGTGAGGAGCCCCAAAGCAATAGTTGAACATGTTACATTTTCATATCATCTCAAAGGGTATGATGTCTCATACCTCGGTACCTCATTAGCCTCTTACGCCCCACGGACCCGCCGAAGGGGCCGAAATCACAACATCTGCAAGCAAAAGTGTCTGAGGGCTTCTTAAGATTTAATAAACTATGAATATGTCATGGGAAGAAACTCAGCAAACTGATTTCTTCTGATGAACTTTTGACAGGGGAAGCAAATACAGACAACACACGAGTAGCTTTATGTAGCAAAACAAGGAGATATGCTCACTTTAGCTGTTATTCTGATCAAAAGTCGTGTTCAATGACATTAAAATTAGAAAAACCGCGACTGAAGGTTAATCCATAGGTCATAGCAATGTGTCTGTCACTTTGAACAAATCATTGATAATCCATAATTCCATTTGTATGCAAAAATCGGAGAAGAAAAATTAGCTGCTAATGGTAGCCACCAGAGGCTAGCGCAGCTTCCGGTTTTTCTACGCGTCACTATCCCTCCTTATTTGGTAACCTGTGTGTGTATGTGGAACTTTCCCTCGAATCCATTGGCTCTGATGGTTAGAGAGATGTCAATCATCAAAATCGACTTGCCAGAGATATGGAAAATCCACACAAATGACCCCAGAAGTGTTTTCTTTTGTTGCTAAATCTCTCTAAAAAGGTCAAATGTCACTTGTTTTGCATCAATCTTGATACAGGGTTTATCATTACTTTGAGAACAAATATTATTAATTTCCCCCTTTTATAAGTGAAGTTATGGTCATTTCTTCTAGAAATGTCATTTTCGAGCCTGATACCTGAAAAACAGGCTTGGGGCCTAACAGGTTAGAATTCCAATGTTACGAATAATGAGAGAGTATTTTTAACATGAAATTTAAGTTTTATTGTTTAAAATACATGTTTACGTACTACTTTTTTTTTAAAGACACAAATAAAAACATTGTGAAGAAAAAAAAACATGAATATATGCTTTAGCTTCAGAGCACATCTGTCTACATGTGCGTTAATTTGTATATATGTGACAGGTGCCTGTGTCAGTGTGCACTGACAGCTGTCCTTCAGGAACTCGTAAAGTGCTTCAGAAAGGAAAACCCATCTGCTGTTATGACTGTACACCGTGTCCCGAGGGAGAGATTAGCAATGCTACAGGTATTTGTTTTTCTAATGTATGTTTACAACATAAAATATAAATTCCAACTGCTTCCAATTTATTTTTTTTCAGATTCCTTTGATTGTTTCCCTTGCCCCAAGGAATTCTGGCCTAATGCAGAGAGAGATACATGTCTTCCCAAACCTTTAGAGTTTATTTCCTTCAACGAGCCCCTTGGAATCGTCTTGGCTGCTTTTTCAATCGGTGGTGCCTGTCTCACCATTATAACAGCGGCTGTTTTCTATCGTCACAGGAGCTCACCAATTGTCAGGGCCAACAACTCTGAGCTGAGCTTCTTGCTGCTCTTCTCCCTGACTCTATGTTTCTTATGTTCATTAACGTTCATTGGAGCTCCCTCGGAATGGTCCTGCATGCTGCGCCACACAGCGTTTGGGAACACATTCGTCCTCTGCATGTCTTGTGTTCTTGGAAAAACTATAGTAGTTCTTACGGCCTTCAAAGCTACACTACCAGGTAGTAATTTGATGAAATGGTTTGGGCCTTCACAGCAAAGATTGACTGTAGTGTCTTTCACGTTTATTCAAGTTTTGATATGTACTATTTGGTTAGTTCTTAGTCCCCCCTTTCCAATGAAAAACCTCACAACATACAAGGAGAGAATCATCCTTGAGTGTGCATTAGGATCAGCTTTGGGGTTCTGGGCTGTACTTGGGTATATAGGCTTACTGGCTGTCTTTTGCTTTGTGTTAGCTATCCTAGCTCGGAAACTACCTAATAACTTTAATGAAGCCAAGCTTATCACATTCAGCATGTTGATATTCTGTGCAGTCTGGATCACATTTATCCCAGCATATGTCAGCTCTCCTGGGAAATATACTGTGGCTGTGGAGATATTTGCCATTCTGGCCTCCAGTTTTGGACTAATTACGTGTATATTCGCTCCAAAATGTTTTATCATTTTGTTTAAGCCAGAGAAAAACACCAAGAAACATTTAATGAGCAGGGGTTTGTAAAAAACTGTAGATGGCTTTATAAAGCTTATACTATGCACATATAATACATTTTTATCAGTTACTGAACATATCAAATAAAGTAAATGAATATAGTCAACATTCAGACCGTGTATGGTACTTGAGAAACATTTCCAAAAAAATATTAAATACACCATAATCAGAAGAAAAGCCGCTGACGTCACTTCTTCTTCTTCTGCTTTGGGCTTACTGGCAGGCCGCAAACCACTTCACGGCATATACTGCCGCCCAAAGTCCCTGGACGGAAGTCCCCGGAGTTGGGGACTGACTTCAGTAGAAGCTGCTGGAAGTCCCAGCAGCTTCTACTGAAGCCTTCCGAGTAAATCGCCAGAACGCCGACACCTCCTCATCTCCACCGCTCCCATGTTTTTTTTGTGTTGCCATAAGTTAGTCTCTCTGCGTTTCTGCGCTGGGCTAATGCTAATAATGCTAATGCGAGGATAATAAAATGGCGGCTTCACAAAACTTTTTGGGAGTTTTACGGGGCGTGGTTTGCAATCCGCCCAGCCAATCAGAAATATAAAGCCAATCACAAAAGAGCCGCTCGAAAGGGACTTTCGATGGGGTAAAAAGGTTTGCATGAACTAATTTGAGTACCGGCTCTTTTTTGGTGTGAACGCGATCATGAACTAAGTTCGCATGAACCTTTGTGGGAAAAGTACCATAGTGTGAATGTGCCAAATGTATTTCCATCTGCGGCGGAATTTGACGTTCATGGAAGCACGGCATTCCTTTGTGTCGGCTGCCCTTAAAGGCAATGTGAGCGTACATTCCCATTGGATAACGGAGAATTGTACAACCGGAAGTAAGTATTCCTCTTACTGTCGATTGATTTTATAGTGATATCTGCACTACTCATCGACTAAAAAACACCAGATTATCCTTGTTAATTACACAACATTGATTGGTTTAAATTGTGTGCAATGCTTTTGTATTTTTCTCTTTCGATTCGGGGAGAAATATTTTTTCGGAATAAAGGATGGCAGAAGACACTACACTACCCAGAATCCCTAGCTATCGTTTGTACTACACCATGTGTTCTGTTTGACAAACCCCGTGATAGTCCTCAAGCTCTGTGATTGGAGAGTGTGCTCCCCCGAGGGTTACGCCGATTCTCGTACAGCACTTGAAATCGGATGGAACCACAGACTGTCCAAAACTAGATTTGAACGGGTCCACCGCGTCCCCTCCTCCCCCACCCCGTCCCCAGAACTACACATGCTGGCTATTCTGTTTCGCAACATGTTCTCTATCTATGGCACGTCTCTACTGGGAGTTGTAGTTTTAAAAGACGTTTTCGTATTTCCCATAATAAGAAGTTGCCAGTATTAAACTGTGTACATCCCTGGAGGTTTAGGGAATAGGAAACACTCAAATGTAAAACATATAATTAATAAATGGGTGAAAATTACTTGTGCCCATAATGGGCAGCTTTAATATATATATACACATATGCCAGCTAAGGTCAGAAGAGCTTTATTTAACAGCTGGTCTTATGTTTGTGACCCATGTCGTTAATTGATAACATTACATTAATTGATAAGCCTGAAATATGCACTTGTCAAGGTTCAGAGGCACATTTTGCAAATATGGCAGTAGCCATCGATCAGCTTAAGATAAGATATACTTTATTGATCCCAAGTTGGAACATTTGCGTTACATCAGCATGTGTAACAGTTGTAAATATGCAGTTGTGTTCATTTGTAAATCATTTAGTATAATCACACAAATTCTGTGTTTTATATTTAACAATTCTGTGTTCTTTATTTATTGATTGTTCAATACCTGACAAGGCCGGAGATGAAATATCTACATACATCTTATATGAGTATAATACATTATGTATAATATCAGTTAAAATAAGTGCTTCAACATAGTTAACATTGCTGGAGGTGTGCACACATATTGATAGATGTCTTGTAATGCACTATTGAGGAATCTGCGACCCAAGTTTTTCATTCAATGCATACAGTAACTACACCATAGTTGTGTAGGCCTATATGATATGTCAATAAACCTTAGGAAATTTTGAAAGGGATGTGCAAAATAGTCATTATATACAGTCTTTACTTAACTATTAGTAGATAATAACGAGTAATGTATATACTTTATAGGGATCCGATTCATATCTAATAATAAAAATAATGAAATTCAATAACATGCTTTAACCACTAGGTGTCCCTTTTATATCAGCAGTGCACATGTATGGTGTAAATACAGCCTATCTATCAATTGGATCAAATATAAAAGTCAGCCGAATTAGTGTTGATACTGCAAGGAGACGTATTGTGTGAAAATAAATGTAAGATGTTGTTTAACGTCACGTTTTCAGTTCCTCATGTTTGTCTAGAAGTCTTCTCATCAGGGCTTTATAAATACAGAACTACGGCAGATATGTAATATTTAATGCAGCCGAACCGTGTATTACAATGCCGTTATGTGATGACTTTCAAAGAGAAAAGCAAGCACACTCGGAATAAAGTATTATTTTATTTTTCTAAAATGTTTTCGGTCAGTTTCCGGTATTTGTTAATGACGATGTGCTGTTAGATGTGAGACTGGAATTTGTAAGGAAAAATGTGTATGTATTCATGCAAATATTGAATAAGCTTAAAAGGGAAAACGATTTGTGTAGCAAACTGTGAGCTGGTTTTTGGGCCTGCTAACATGTGCTTTTTTGGAGGACAAAGGTAGACGGGGGAAGGTGATGAGTTTACATACAGTTAACTCAGATCCCTGAGAATGTTTTTCTGGGTTAAACCATCGGTAGGGTTAAAGGGGGAGGGACATTTTAATGAGGTGCATCCTGTAGGCCTTCCCAACACCTGTGGCTTTCAAAGCTGCCCGCGCTAATTCCCTGTGAGACAGCGTGTTAGTATCTCCCAAATGAAACTCCACCCCTGTTGGTACTAAAGGCTATCCAGCCTTTTGCTCTCTCTCTCTCTTCTCGCGTCGCTCGGACTGGAAGGTTCTGGCGGCCTGTGGGCAGGAGCCAGGAGTGGGCCTACTCCTGACATTATGCATATGATATAATATGGTTTTGTATGGTATTGCATTGTATATTACCATTAAAGTAGATTATTGTGAAACGGTTACTTGTATGCTCTGGACTCCTTTCTGTAATATAACCAGCTTGTTTTAGGGACGCGCGGAGATTTGAAATACGGACAAGTTCTCCACTAAAATCTCTAACAAATTGCACAGGGGAAAATAACATAGGCTATCTTTAAATGCGGATTTTGTTAAACTAATATGTTTGCGCTGTGGACCAACACTATACATTGACGGGGAACGGGGTAACAATAAAGATAACACCATTAAACAGTTACACAACATAACATAAATAATATTGATAGCAGCGTCCCTAGCAACCACCTTGGTAACAATGAAAATGTCGCGATTTCCTGAAGTAATCTTCATAATAACTAGTAAACTAAAGATCATGTACTGTACATCCACTGCACACATAATCTGAAATAACAACTTATATTTCTCACATCAAATGACATCAAAACGAATTTGAATGCCCAAACTAACTTTAAAATAGGCATTTTCCACCGAGAATAAAACGAAGTTCGGCCATGTTTTCTTTTTCTGCAGGGAGAAATTTGAAGATCACCTGACTTAGACGCCAGCCATTGAAATGAATGGTGAAAAAAAATGGGGTTTGTCAAACAGAGCACATGGTGTAGTCCAAACGATAGCTGGGGATTCTGGGTAGTGTAGTGTCTTCTGCCATCCTTGCCATTTACTCCGAAAAAATCTTTGTTTCTCCGAATCGAAGCGGAAAAATACAAAAGCATTGCACACAATTTAAACAAATCAATGTTGTGTAATTATTGTAAGGATAATCTGGTGTTTTTTAGTCAATGAGTAGTGCAGATATCACTGTAAAATCAATCGACAGTAAGAGGAATACTTACTTCCGGGTGTACAATTCTCCGTTATCCAATGGGAATGGACGCTCACATTGCCTTTAAGGGCAGCCGACACAAACGAATGCAGTGCTTCCATGAGCGTCAAATCCTGCCGCAGATGGGAATACATTGCAATCAATTGAAAGCTATTTGTGTCCCTTTATGACGCTGAAGGAGCCTAGGAGCGTCACAACTGGACTCCACGGACACTGACCAAAAGTCGCTCCTGGACGCTTAGGGAGTGAGAGTGTGTTGTTATAAAATGCACATTAGCTTTACCATATGATGTAGCCACCCGTAGCTGGTAGGTCTGGGTTTGTTTGGTCTAAAATAAATCTGATATTTCTGAATCATCTGAGTCTTAAAAGGCAACAATTAAAATAAAATGCAATTGTTCAAATGGAATTTCATTAAGTACATTTTGTATCATCCTTTAATGTATATTCTCAAAAGTACCATGGAATTGTTCCAGTCTTAGTAATAGACACCATTGTTTGAAATTCATTTAATAATTAATCCCATTATTAATCGTCAATCTCCAAACACATTTTCACACGAGCCGTCCGCGTAGTCTTCACCTATCTAATTGTTTTTCGTTGTGATTGGTTAAACCAAATATGTATGGGCCTTTATGGGGTCAGTCTACAATTTGTCCTTGCTGGAGGTCCTGCCTGGCTGCTTATTTGTTACCTGGTTTCTCCAGTTGTTTTTAATGTTCCAAAAAGTGTGATAGGAAGTAGGCAAAATAACTATATTAAGAGAGAGGTGTGTCGAATTAAGAAGAGACTGTAGTGGAGAAACAAAGGAGTTTGGGAATACTGTAGATCAGGTGTTTTCAAAGTGTGGGAAGGTGAGCCTCCCCTCAGAGAACATAAGAACAGCCGCGCCCCCCCTCCCAATTATTATTGCATATTATTATTGTTGTTGTTGTTGTTGTTGTTGCTAATGCAGGAGCATTCAATTGCATTTCAAATAATTCCTGTAAGAGAAAATGTCATTAAATGCTCTGTTTTCGCCGTCTACCTTTATCTTTTTTGAGCACGCCATTTGAAATTACTCTGACTGTTTCTCTCTTCTTGTCTCGTCTCTGTGTTTGAATCTAAAGGCCCTGACACACCAGGCCGATTTCGGCTGTTTTCGTAAGTCGGAAGACGAAGCGTGTCCTGTCGCCTAAACTCAATTTGGTGTGTCCCGCACCGTCGACCGTGACACGCCTTATTTGGACTGCCTGACCCGATGCATGGCCGATTCAACATGTTGAATCGGCCATGCATCGGGTCAGGCAGTCGGACCAAACAATCACTCTAATTGGCTGTTCAGCTAGCAAATCAGTGCATGAGAAGCGAAACGGAAGTGAGAGACGTAAACAAACGATTTAAGAAGGCACGCACAGACTGCTATTCATTTTCATCTCATCATGGCGATCTGGAATGACGCAAACGAAGACCTGCTCATCACCTTGATCCAGGAGAGGCCAGCTCTGTACGATATCACAGAGAAAAGGTACTCAAACCGAGTAGTGAAAACCGGACTCTGGCGAGAGATTGAAACGCAACTTGATTTCTCGGGTAAGATTATCTTTTTCATCAATTGAGCTCTTCAGCAGATACCGTTGGCTTTTTATTGTTTGCCAGCGTACAGTGACGTTAACGTGAAATGTAATTTGTTATTTCAACCTTGTGTTTTGTTGTTATCTTGCTGCTAGCTGTTGCTAGCTGTGCAGTTTGGCACTGCATATAGATATGAATTGGACATGCTAACTAGCCACAATGCTTACATCGTTTATTTATGTGCTTCAGAGAAAGAGCTGAGGAAGAATTGGGATTCTATGCGAACCCAGTACACCCGGTACAGGAGACTTGCCCCTTCGGGTAGTTGTGGAGCACAAAGGACTGGCAGACAGCAGTGGATCATAACCAGGTTGCAGTTTTTAGAGCCCTACACAAGAGGGAAGGAGAGTACTTCGAACCTCACCATCACGGTAACTATTTTATTTGTTGAGTACAAATAAGTGTTTCTTACTTCTTTCATTTACAAAAACATTATTTTCATTCATTTGGTTACAGTTTTAAATATAAAAATGTGTTATAATTATTGATGTGCTCATCACCTTAATGTTGCAGCTGGTAAAGGAGGAGCTAATTGAAATTACATGATATGATGCTGGGTAGCTTATGAAATTCACCATGGGTTCACTCTTTTCACTCTTTTATCTTAACCTATAATAATACATGATAAAATATGTCTTATATTTTGTAGTGTTCTGAATCTTCTAGAAGTATGTCTTTAGCATCTGAATAGAGCATCACAATGTGTCTACAATGTGCCTCTCACACTTGACCACACCCCAAACTAATGGCACACACATTTCAGGGTATTGTTTTTTTATGAATGCTTTGTAAACAGTTTTAAGAAGCCATGGTATTAAATCCAACTAACTGTGAATGTATTTAAAAAAATGTAAGGAACGTCCGGTGGCTGCAGAATCAACCCCCGGTGGCACCAGCAGTGAAAACTCGACCAGCACCACTGAGGAGTCCTTCCACTTTGATGCTGAGCCCTGCACTCCCCTGGCAGAATCCACCATCTGCACCACACCGGCACCGCTCGGAGAGAGGCCAAGCACACTCAGCACTCGAAGGCCTCCGGCGAAGCGCAGGATGATGATCCTAAATGAGATACTGTCTACCGCTGTTCATTGTTCAAGATTGAAATGTAAATGTGCAAGCCGTTTTTCTGCCCCTCTATTCACATGTAGCCTTTCATACGTGATGGTTTCTTCATTCTCTAACTGTCGTGGAGCAGAACTATAAAGTTGCAGGATTAGTCTCAAGTACCTCAATATAATTATAGTATGTCTGCACTTTGTGCTCATTTCATCATTCATTCATGGATTTTATATTCTACTAAAACTGAATCAAACCATAAACAAGGTGGCCTGTTGGAATTAATATATATATATATATATATATACATACAGTTGCCAGAAAAAGTACGTGAACCCTTTGTATTCTCCACACATAGCGTTGTGTGTTCCTTCCAAACAACTCAACTTTGGTTTCATCTGTCCACAGAATATTTTGCCAGTAGGGCTGTGGAACATCCAGGTGCTCTTTTGCAAACTTTAAACGTGCAGCAATGTTTTTTCTGGACAGCAGTGGCTTCCTCCGTTGTGTCCTCCCATGAACTCCATTCTTGTTCAGTGTTTTACGTATCGTAAATTCGTCAACAGAGATGTTAGCATGTGCCAGAGATTTCTTTAAGTCTCTAGCTGACACTCTAGGATTCTTCTTCACCTCATTGAGCATTCTGCGCTGTGCTCTTGCAGTCATCCTTACAGTACGGCCCATCCTAGGGAGAGTAGCAACAGTTCTGAACTTTCTCCATTTATAGACAATGTGTCTTACCGTGAAATGATGAACATCAAGGCTTATATGGCGCGTTTCCACTGCAGCGGGTAGCTCGCTTTAAGCGCGCCGAGCCGTGCGGGGCCCGTTTTCGGTTGCGTTTCCACTTGGCCTAGTTTTGGCCCGAGGCTACTTTTTCACCCTTTTTCTGGCCCGACTAAATCGTGGTTCTATCGAGGCCAACAACCGGGGGGAATATGCTAAACTAGTGACGACTGCTGATTGGTCAGAGAAAATCGACAATTCTCGCGCGACTTAATCCCTAGTGTCGCATATATTAAGGGACGCTTGCAGCATTTTTGTAAACCTAAGAAAATGACAAAGAAAAGCATAGCGTGGTCGATTGACGAAGTTGCGACGTTCCTCCAGCAGATGATAAAATCCAGCGGGAGCTCGACGGCACAACTCGCAACCTAAAAGTTTTTCAGGAGGTCTCTGCACTGTTGTCCGAATGCGGATTCTCAAGGACTTTCCAGCAGTGTAGGGAAAAACTGAAAAAGCTTAAGAGTGAGTATAGAGCCGTGAAGGACCACAACGGCCGGAGTGGTTCCGATAGGAAAAGCTGGAAGTGGTTCGACCTGTTGGACGCTATTTATGGCCATAGACCGACCAACGTTGGGAGGGAGGGAGGCCTGGACTCTGCAACCGCGTTACTGGAGTCCCTGCATGGTAAGTCTTTGCTAACGCTCTGTTATTTGCTTGAAAGCGTTGTGTCCCTATCTATTCTAAAGCTCACTTCTAACAAACAAGTATTTTATTCTTACATTTATGTTCGACAACCCATGCTTTTATGGAGCCCCAAAGAGCTACATAGCTAGCTAAGGCAGATAGCATTAGCTAGAGCTATTGTTTGCTAACACCACATGCGCCATTGTTTAGGTTCTTCTTTTTTAGAGTTGTTGTTGCTATTTAGTATTGTGCTACAGTAGTTTGTGGAATTAACAAGTCATGTTGCTGTTCTAGATGATGCCATTGTGACTAGTGAGGAGGAACAGTCCCGAACACCGGGTGGTGGCAGTGTTCCATCCTCAACATCAGAACGGACCTCAACTCGACCACAGACACCAGCCGAGGAGGAATCGACACCAACGCCGAGTGCCATCACGACACTGCAGTGTGTGGTTCTAGGTAAGAAATAGGCATTGCAAAACGACTAGAATTGTGACTTTTTTTTAAACTTTAGGTCATCCATCGTCATTAAGTAAAATAAGCTATACCACTGTGTGGAAATGCTCTGTTACAAACTAGCTAGTATGCAGCTATCACAATTGTGTGTGACATCCTATTATATACATATATTTATAATCATTATCAACAGGCTGGACATAATGTAATTCACTTTCACAATCATTGTAAACATCTAGGGCATAACTGTCTTTAGTTCATCCTTACTGTTGTTCTGCTTATACATTTTATTATATCCTTGTGTGACCTGTACCTGTCCTGTGTTTTTCATTGTTATTGCTAATTCTTATTGCTATAATTATCTTATCGTCATACAGGCAAGAGGAGACGAGCACCTAGCACAGCAGGCACGGCACCATGAACAGAGCCTGGCCCAGGTGGATCGGCACTGGCAGCTGACCATGGAGGCTGTTGCCCGGGCGAGGGAGGAGGAAATGGCCTTGAGAAGAGAGGAGAACGCTCAAACTCATGCGTTTAACCTAGCCTTCCTGCGCACTCTCGGCCAGGTTCTAGGGGGCAGCCGATGTGGCCCGTCTCCTCAGTAAGACGAACCACCTCTGTAATTTTAATATTATTCAGTTTCATCTCTCTTGTTTTTGTTAATTCTTGTTTATGTCTTATCTTTCCTTTTTTATATATATATAATGCCATATCTTTTTATGCTGCTGCAATACAAAAACAAATGTATTTTGTATTTGTACAATGTCATGCCTTTTTATACTGCTGCAACAAATATATATATCTTTTTTATTTCTATTGTACATACAATGCCATGCCTTGTTATGCTGCAACAAAAAACACTTCCCAAATTGGGATTCAATAAAGTACTTCTCATTGTATCTCTTGTTGATAAATGCATCATCTGATTTCATGCCATAATCTGATTAACAAACTGATTTTCGTGAGCATGTAAACAAAGTCACTGGGTTGCCACTCACACACAAAATTACAGTTTTGGAATCCAATCAAACTGAAATGTGCAATTAAAGGGCTTTAAATCAGCAGAACAAAAACTCAGATTCACATGAGATAGAAGTTATAGGCCTATATTTTTCCTAAATAAAAATAGGCTACAACTAATACCATTACTAATAATATTTGTGGATCTTTAAAAAAAACAACAATATCACTCAAACAATTGTAAAAATAGCCCAATTAAGATCTAGAGATATACACATGCAATAAGAAACACCAGTTAGGAAAAAGCCCATAAGATAAAAGTTAATTTTAAGAGATTTAAAGCAAGAAATTGAGTTTGCCTGCTTGAGGTCCTCCTAAAACATTATTTGGTAACTGACATTACTTAAAGTAAAATATTTCCTTTTACAAATAAACTGGACGGGGGTATTTAGAAAAAAAGAGAAAGAGAAGGGGGATAAGAGATCATTTGTATTTGTTTACTTTCATATTTGTATTTGTTTACTTTCATATTTTCTCAAATGTTCTTATTACGGGAAGTACTTACTGGTGCTTGAAAATCAAATATTTACTAAATAGTCAATTCTGATAACATTTTTTTGTTTAAATCATTTGACAAAAACATATGTGAAAGAGAAAAAAAGATTTATTTATGTTCAATAAAGCTGTAGTAATAATAAAAACAAAACAAATGGCACTAGCCTTAATGGCCCACAATCTTTCAATGTCGTGTTTATAATTACAAACACAATAAATGTATATCACTGATGATGTTATGAACCAAAACATTCAAGTTTCCTGTATACAATGAATATTTAGCTATTCAGGTAGCGCATCAAACCCTGTCGTATTTCAGTGCCCTCCTCCTCTGCACCTTGAGCCACTGCTACCCCAGGCTCTGCTACTGCTGGTGCATCCCACCCATCATCATAGGCCTCTCCATGACTCTCGCAGAGGTTATGCAGAGCACAGCATGTCAGAACCATGGATTTAACAAGTTTCACATCACAGTCATTTCTTTTCATGAGACAACGCCACCTTCCCTTCAGTCTACCAAAAGCGTTTTCTACCACTACCCGTGCACTGCAAATGTTCTTGTTAAAGATCACATGTTCTGCTGTCAGCTGTCCATTGTCAGGGAACGTTTTTATGAGCCAGCTTTGCAAGGGATAGGCATTGTCTCCCAGGATGTAATAGCCAGCATTCACCCTACCAATGTTCCTGCTGCAAAGTGGAAAGTAGTTACCACGACTGGCTAACTCCCACAATGAGGACAGCCTCAAAACCTGAGTGTCATGCAAGCTCCCAGGCATTCCTGCAAAAACATTCCAGAAATGTCCCTTTCCATCTACAACTCCTTGAAGGATGATGGAGTGCCAGCCTTTCCGGTTGAAATAGTCACAGTGGTATTCCTGTGGTGCCAAGATGGGTATGTGTGATCCATCAATAGCACCTACACACTGAGGGAGCCCCCACCTGTTCTCAGTGTAGGCAGCCATTTCTGCAAACTTCTGCCGGTCTGGTGAACGAATTAGTTCCGGTACTAACAACGCCTCTGCAGCAGCACAGAAGTCTTGCACACACCGGCACACAGTAGTCCTGCTCACTCCGAAAAGATGTCCAATGCTTCTGTACTCTGTGCCGGTCGCAAGCTTCCACAGTGCGATGGCCACCCTTTTCCTTAAAGGTATACACTCGCGGAATGGTGTGTCCTGTCTCTCCATCGCTGGCCGCAGTTTATTGCACAGGTAGACGTAGGTTTCCTCAGACATCCTGAAGTTCTCCACCCACTGAGTGTGTGTGAAAGATGGAACAATCACACCCCACCACTCGGTTGCTCGGTCAAGCATCCAAAAACATGGTCTGCGGTGGCAACTTAACTTCTGAAATACACAAACAAAAGTAATGACATCGATCAACAGAATAATACTTAATAATCAAACTGCTCTTTATTAGTCACATTCATAATTTAATAATCAATTTTCTCTCTGCTGGTAAAGTAACATGTTGTTTTCTAATTTAAGAGGGAACAATAAGGTAAGGCTACCATGACGGTTTGATTCAGAAGGAGTTTAAGATTAAAATCTCTGATGTTGAGGTGACCAGAATGTGTATTTCCACTGTGTACAACATGTTGTAAGGGACCCACAATCTGTCGTTATGCAAGGGATAATGTGGAGCCTGGCGGTCTCTATGGGGAAGAGAACACCTGAATCTAGATCCCTCTGCAGGTGGTACTTTATCTATATTTTGATGCTAATACTTTTGTACTTTTAATTGTAACATTTTGAATGCAGGAATTGTTATTGTAACCGAGTATTCCTACACTCTGGTACTTTTACTCAAGGACAAGATCTTAACTTCTCCCACCTCTTGACAGTAAATCCTGAGTGGTTACCAAAAACCTTCTCTGAAGGTTATTTTCATTTTACAAATCCTGCACTCAGCTTTGCTTTCCCCAATATCATTGAAAAGCAGCAGACACTGCTTCTTTTTTGGGTTTTCGCTAATTTATTGACTTTTTCCGACGCGCTTGCATTTAAATCCGTCTCCCCGTTGCTCTGTGCAGCTGGCCTGTACCACTAGACCTGCTGTGACCCCCACCCTTCTTTCACATAATGGTATGATCCTAGTGTGTCCTCGCATATGATTGGCCGCATGGTGGCCCAGCTAAATAAAGTCCCGCCCCTGCCTGCAAGAATTCTCAGCAAGAGTAGGAGCGGCTGGAGATTCTGCTCTCCCCAACGGGATTCTTCTCTTCTAGCGGCAGCTCGCAATCGGCGTGTTGGAGACCTCTGAATTAAAGTATCAAGTCACCTCAAATCAGAAGGCTCAAGTCCAAGTCAAGTCCCGAGTCATTGGTGTTCAAGTCCAAGTCGAGTCGCAAGTGTTTTGTGATTTTGTCAAGTCGAGTCTCAAGTCATCAAATTGGTGACTCGAGTCTGATTCGAGTCCAAGTCATGTGACTCGAGTCCACACCTCTGCTATAAGCAGCCTTTTCCGAAACAAAGTTTTCCTTCTTGCTGTGATAAAAAACCACATACCAAGAAGCAAGGACACGATGGCTTCCACATGCTCCATTGTTGTTGTGTGAGTTGTGTCGCATTGAAGATGACCTCACGGCAGTTGTATGCAGCGTCGCTCCGCCCACCAAAAAGCTGATCGCCCCGCCTACACTGCGTTACTATAGTAACTACCCCAGTTCCTAAACAGTAATGGAAACGCAGCATTAAAGTGAGCCGGACCTAATAAGGCCAAACCAAACCGAGCGAGGCCGAGCGAGGCCTGCAGTGGAAATGCGCCATAAGAGATACTTTTGTAACCCTTTCCAGCTTTATGCAAGTCAACAATTCTTAATTGTAGGTCTTCTGAGAGCTCTTTTGTGCAAGGCATGGTTCACATCTGGCAATGCTTCTTAAGAATAGCAAATTCAAAACTGGTGTGTATTTTTTATAGGGCAGGGCAGCTTTAACCCTTAAAGACCGAGCGAGCCGCCCGCGGCTTCAAAGGGGTGGCGTTCTAAAATGCTTAATAACTTTTTAACCGCTAATCCTATCCATCTGATTTAAAAAGTGTGGTAAAGCGGCAATTCTAGGCTTTTCGCTGGTATCACTCATGGGTATCACTATGTCCTTCCGGGATTCAGAGGCTCTGACGTGATCTGGGCAACGTCATCACATTGTAGAGCCTTGATTCGTCAGGGAGACCCACGCGGCCCCTCCGTCTGAGCCAAACAGCAAAGGTTTTAGACTAAGTCCCCTCCCCTACCATCCTCTCGACCAATCAACATAGGTTGCTGTGTATGTTTTTGGTGGCGGGAGATAAACAAACAGAGACGAGAGAGTAATACAAAAGAAGAGTAATTTTGCCAGCGTAAGAGAAATAAATACAACACGAGATATCTAGATACAGTCACACACATACACATACATACATATACACACATCCCAAGACAAATTCACACCATCATGTCAAAACGGCGTTACACTACGGAAGAAGCCATAGCATTTATTTTGTCTGGCGGACCGCTTAGCGATGCAGCAGTGGATTCCTCAGATTCTGAAGCTGACAGCTGGCGTGATGAAGAGGAGTATGATCACGGTATTGATCCCTTCGAAGATAAAAAGTGAGTAACTTTGCTTATATCTTATTGTTTGTGTTGCATTTATCGGTTGTTATTTCTGTATAACGCAGAAAATAATTCGTCCTAAGAGTTTTTCTAATGGATGGCCATTTTCCGTAATTGTAATTGCTCAAGATTCACTATCAATAGAGGCTACTATTTATTTCGGTAAAAAAACGTCAAGCAATACCTTTCATGTATTGCCTCATTCCGCTTTCCCTCTTTGGTTGTTTGTTATAAGGTCTAATGTTATTATATTCATTGCATTACAATTCAGTTACTGATTCCATCAACTAGTAATGTTAGCAGAGGGATAAAGTGTGAATCAAATCAAAAGTTGAGACTGTGTTTAGAAAATAGATAGGATGACACTAGAGAAATAAAAGCAATAAAGGAAATAAAATAAATTCAGACATTTATATCTGTATATTTTCCTCCCTTTTATTTTAGTCCAGAGGCTGAGAGAGGGGATGCACAAGCCACTGTCCCCATCAGTAGGCCTCCTTCAAACCGAGAGGGAAAAGAATGTGGCCAGGAGGGTGCAGCATCCAGAAAAAAGGCCAAACCAATGCCAGCCCCCCTGACAGTGAAAGGGAGAGGAAGAGGAAAAGGAAAAAAAACATCTCTGACCCCAGAAGAGCCAGGAGCTGTTTGGAACGGACCTGAGGTGCCAGATACTGCCCAACAACTACCACACTTTTGCCCGAAAAGAGCGCCTGGAGTCCAAGGTTTTGTTGGTGTGGAGTATACTCCTGCACAAATATTTAGACATTTTTTTAACAACCAAGCTGTAAATATCATCTGCCAGAACACAAACAAAAATTCTGAAAAGGAGCAGGCTAAGGGGAAAAAGTTTGTTTGGGAAGAGCTAAAGCCGGTATAATTCCTCATGTATGTCGGCCTTATGATGTTCATGGCACTTCTAAAACTGCAAAAAAGTAAGAGACTACTGGAGGAAGGGATCACATCTAAGTGTTCTCTTTCCTGCTTCTGTCATGACAAGAGACAGGTTTATGGCAATCAGCAGAGCTGTACACCTGAGCGACCCAGACCATGATTTGGCAAATGACCGGAAAAAGGACACCCCAGAGTACGATCCACTCCATCGCCTAAAACCACTTCAAGCCACCATAAAAGAGGCATGCAAGGCAATGTGGCAGCCTAGGAAAGACATTTCAATTGATGAACGGATGGTCGCCACAAAAGCCAAAATTGGACTGAGGCAGTACATGAAAGCCAAGCCAACTAAGTGGGGTGTGAAGCTGTTTGTGTTAGCAGACTCCAGCAATGGGTATACCATAGATGTTTCCATCTATACTGGAAAGAGCCGCTTCATTGCAGGGTCTCTCTTATGATGTTGTCAGCGGCCTAATGGATAATTCCTACTTGGGGAGAGGTTACCATCTTTTTGTAGACAATTTCTACACCAGCCCAAAACTTTTTACTGACCTATTTGCAAGGGGTTCTGTGGCATGTGGTACATTCCGCGACAATCGGAAAAATGTGCCTAAATCAAAATTGAATGCGCTAACCTCAAAGAGCCCCAGGGGCTCAATGCGATGGCTCAGAGAGAAGGAGCTTTTATTTGTGAAGTGGATGGATACGAGAGAGGTGTCAGTGTGCTCTACAATACACCAAGCCTTCAATGGAGATACTGTCCCCAGGAATGTGTATGCTAAGGAAACGGGGAAATGGCAAAAACAAAACATCATGGCACCTCGTTGTGTGGTTGAATATAATAAATACATGGGTGGGGTGGACTTGTCAGACCAGCTCATCCAATACTATTCAGTCCACAAGAGGTCCAACAGGTGGTACAGGACACTGCTGTACCATTTTATAGATATTGCTGCAACCAAGAGCTATATTCTGCACAAGGAGATGTGTCTGTCCTCAGGGTCAGTGGCCATGTCCCACGCCCAGTTCATGGAGGAGCTGTCTGCAGAGCTGTGTGGAGTCCCAATTGGCAGCTTTGTGCCACCCAAAGGGGCACAGTGCTTGCCAGAGTCAATGTCCTGTGCAGAGGAGGAGGAGAAGAAGGGAATTGACTCATTTGCGAGACGGAGGTCGGGAGACACGGCAACAAAAGGTCGGCAAAAATGTGTGCTCTGCAAAAAACGTTCCATCTGGAAGTGTGCGCGGTGTGATGTGACACTGTGTCTTGTGGCTCACAGAAATTGCTTCAGCAAGTGGCATAGCAGCCGCACGTAAAACATTTTCATTGACTGAATCAAGTCTGATTGTAATTTAATGTAAATAATTAAAAAAATGTTGATACATTTCCTTTCCTCTTTGTATATTTTTCTAATATTTTGTTTATAGTTTGAAGATCATTTGCTCTTTGTACATTTGCACTTTCTATATATTTATAATACTTT
Source organism: Champsocephalus esox (assembly GCA_036324585.1). Lineage (NCBI taxonomy): Eukaryota > Metazoa > Chordata > Actinopteri > Perciformes > Channichthyidae > Champsocephalus > Champsocephalus esox. The sequence continues at coordinate 24,262,500 of CM070493.1, read as the reverse complement.
GTTTATAGTTTCAAGATAATTTGCACTTTGTATCTCCAGCACCTGGAATTTGTTTCACTGTTTGTGTTTGTATTGAAATGTTCAAACGATAATATATTTCTCTGAAACAAGTTATTTTTGTTGCAATGTCATCTGTTATGGTTTAATGTGTTACTCTCAACCTTTTTTTGACATAAGAAACATGATCAGTCATTTAAATATGGAAATACAATTCGTTTTAATTATTCCATATTATCCTAGGCATTTTTCAGTGAAAAACGCCTAGGATAATATGGAATAAATAGCTGTAACTTACTCAGGGAACATAATATGCAGATTCAATTCGATTTGAAAGCCTAAAACATCTAAATGCAGCTTTGTAAATAATAAAAAAGAAAATTCCTATGTTCCTGTTGGAGTAAACAGTAAAAAAAAACACAACATTTGTACTGGCGTTTTTGAAAAACTGGTAAATTCAGCCATTATCACACAAAGTTAAGGTAACATTTGGACTTTAAATTAACCAGACTTGAACTAGAGGTTCTCTTGAATCAAATGAGGTCAGGCACTTGATGCTGACTGCTAGAAAAGGTTAGAACAGGTTAGGAGAAACAAATAAATACAGGAGAGTCAGGCAGGCGAAAATTCCGTCTAGGTCTTTAAGGGTTAACCAACACCTCCAATCTCGTCTCATTGATTGGACTCCAGGTTGGCTGACTTCTGACTCCAATTAGCTCTTGAAGAAGTCTTTAGCCTAGGGGTTCACACTTTTTACACCCTGCACTGTGAATGTTTACATGGTGTGTTCAATAAAAATATGAAAACATATAATTGTTTGTGTGGTATTAGTTTAAGCAGACTGTGTTTGTCTATTGTTGTGACTTAGATGAAGATCAGAACACATTTTATGACCAACTTATGCAGAAATCCAGGTAATTCCAAAGGTTTCACATACTTGTTCTTGCAACTATATATATATATATATATATATATATATATATATATATCTGCATTATTTGATCCCACTTTATGTAAAAGTAAATAAATAGTATTTTCATTTCAATAATTTACTTTTGTTACCCTGTTTCATAAACAATACTGAAATCCCTGTGCTCCTCCGATTCTGGGGGTCCAGGGATGTGAGGACAGCTCGAGGACACAGACAAGGAGGCTGCTTTACTTTATAAAGGAAATGGCAGTCAATGTTAACAACACAGGAGCTAAAACGCTTAATAACCTTCATTAAGTGTTAAAGAAAGGACATAAGAAAGGTTGACAAAGATGAGGCTGTTAAACGGGCAGCGGATCAGCTGTGTGTAGAAAGATAGAGAGAGAGAGAGAGAGAGACGCTACGGTCCGCGGGGCTCGGCCTCTGCCTCCTGTCCTCACAACTCTTATTATTCCCGGGACCGGACAATTGTTATTCTTACTCGGAACTGAGTTTTGCTTCCCAACCTATGTTTCCAACCCTGCCACTGTGGTACACGTCCCGCCTGCCCAGTCTAACAGTAGGCCTACAGAAAGCAGCGAGATGCATTTCCTTAGTGTGGCAGTAGCCGCAGAGGGGAGGATCGGTGAATGTATTTGATTACACCATTCACAATTCCGATAACGCCACCTTGGGAGTTTCACCCAAGGAAATATTAACACTTTTTTAAGTTATAGAGAGGACACATAGGTTCAAATACTAATGGAGCAGGAGACGTGGTTTCAATTTATCAAAAATATACAACTTTATCTAGCACAAGTCAATAGTTAAAATGGCACAGGGCTGTAGCACAAAGGGGAAACATTAATTAGGGGCTGAGGCTTACCGGTGGGGGGATAGGGTCGACGAGTGAGTGGAAGGATGCCCAAACGAACCAAACTTAAATCACCCCAGTCATACGTGCAGGAAATCAAATCCCGGGGGAGCACATCACAAACAAAAGAAGAGAGGAAATCCACCACCTTGGACACCAGCACCACCACCTTCAGCTCTCAGTAACTATAGGGAAACAAAAAGGGAAACGCAGTTAATAGGGGCTAAATACGTAAATCAAAGTAATAAACAAACACAGTTATTCAGTGTTACCAGGGGCAGGAACTTCTGACCGGTGTTCCCTCTTGGTTTAGTCCGTGGGGGAGTGCTTAAGCGTGGGTACACAGGTTCGCCTGGTGCCAAGGTTATGGAGGTGCTGATGTCACCCCATATTCATATAACTTTTACACGCCTCAAGAGACACTATTTTCGGATACAATTTATCCATTTTCACCCTTTTCTCTGGTTCTTCAAAAAGTTGACTTGGACTTTTTCCGACTCTGGAGGAATGCAAGGGGAGTTGTCAGGGGACTCTACCCGCCTCAAGAGACACTATTTTCGGATACAATTTATCCATTTTCACCCTTTTCTCTGGTTCTTCAAAAAGTTGACTGGGACTTTTTCCGACTCTGGAGGAATGCAAGGGGAGTTGTCAGGGGACTCTACCTGCCTCAAGAGACACTATTTTTGGATACAATTTATCCATTTTCACCCTTTTCTCTGGTTCTTCAAAAAGTTGACTTGGACTTTTTCCGACTCTGGAGGAATGCAAGGGAAGTTGTCAGGGGACTCTACCCGCCTCAAGAGACACTATTTTCGGATACAATTTATCAGTTATTTAGTCTGTGAACAGTTATTTAGTCCTGTACATTGCATACACTTTTAATGAGTCGTCACATGTGGATGAAATGGACATATCCTCCCTATATTCACACCACTTTTACCCAGCTTTCACACACTAATTCTTGGGTAAGAAAGCCATGTGCATCACCCTGGATGAAATGGACATATCCTCCCTATATTCACATCAATTTTACCCAGCTTTCACACACTAATTCCTGGGTAAGAAAGCCATGTGCATCACCCTGGTTGAAATGGACAGATTCCTGTACATTTCATGCACTTTTAATGGGCAGATTCCTTCTCACTTTAGTCCGAGTGAGGAGTGCTCAAGTGTGGGAGGATGTGTAAGGCAGAAGAGGGTAAAAAAAGTTAAAGTGTGAACCTCCAGCAGGGCAGGTGGTGCTGTGAAGAAGGCCGAATATGGATGCCGATGGGCGGACAGTAAAGCACCATAAAATCCACCACCTTTCAGTGTTACCAGGGCCATGAGAACATCCTCCAGCAGGGCAGGTGGTGCTGTGAAGAAGGCCGAATATGGAAGCCGATGGGCGGAGAGTAAAGCACCACAAAATCCACCACCTTTCAGTGGTACCAGGGCCATGGGAACATCCTCCAGCAGGGCAGGTGGTGCTGTGAAGAAGGCCGAATATGGATGCCGATGGGCGGACAGTAAAGCACCACAACATCCACCACCTTTCAGTGTTACCAGGGCCATGAGAAAATCCTCCACAGGAGGGTGGTGCTGCTGTGAAGAAGGCCGAATATTGATGCTGTTGTGCGGACAGTAAAGCACCACAAAATCCACCACCTTTCAGTGTTACCAGGGCCATGAGAACATCCTCCACAGGAGGGTGGTGCTGCTGTGAATAAGGCCGAATATTGATGCTGTTGTGCGGACAGTAAAGCACCACAAAATCCACCACCTTTAAGTGTCACCAGGGGCATGATGTTCTGGAGGGTGTGAACATCTGGGTTTAGACCGTTGGGGACTGCTTAATTCCGGGGGTCCGGGGTCTGTGTGAGGTTATGGAAGTATCCATGATTTTTGAAATCATCAAAAAAACGGCTAAGTGCCAACGGAGGAGGGGCTGCAAAAAGCTCAAGTCTTCGGCGCTTCCGGTTGAAGCCCCGGAGATATTTGCATTCCCCCGTTGCAATTTACAACGGAGACCTCCCTTCCTCCGTCCAAAAAATTAATTCATCTTTTCCAAGCTACCATCTGCACGAAATCGGAAACCCGGTTTCACATGATGGGGAAATCATGGAGGAATGCATCCGCTACATGAGCACTTTGGATCGGATACAATTGTTGCCTGGAGGACCCCCAATCATGGTTCGTAAAAAACTTTAAGTTTTTTAACTGGTCTCTGGAGAAATTCAAGGGGAGTTGTCACGGAATAATGAGACACTATTTTTGGATACATTTGTTGCCTGGAGGACCCCCAATCATGGTTCTTACAAAACTTTTAAGTTTTTGAACTGGTCTCTGGAGGAATTCAAGGGGAGTTGTCCGGAATAATGAGACACTATTTTCGGATACATTTTATCCATTTTAACCCTTTACTCTGGTTCTTCCAAAAGTTAACTTGTACTTTTTCTGTCTCTGGAGGAATGTTGGGGGAGTTGTCAGGGGACTCTACCCGCCTCAAGAGACACTGTTTTCGGATACAATTTCTCCATTTTCACCGCTTTCCTCTGGTTCTCCCAAAAGATAACTTAGAGACTTGTTCTGCCTCTGGAGGAATGTAAGGGGAGTTGTCAGGGGACTCTACCCGCCTCAAGAGACACTATTTTCGGATACAATTGATCCATTTTCACCCTTTTCTCTGGTTCTTCCAAAAGATAACAGAGTATTTCCTGACTCTGAAGGAATGTAAGGGCAGTTGTCAGGGCACTGTACCTGCATTTAGATGCAGTATTTTGGGATACCTTTGGCCGGTTTTCATGGTTCTCCCAAAAACATAACAGAATATTTCCAGACTCTGGATGAAAGTAAGGGGAGTTACCAGGGGACTCTACCCACATTATGATGCACTATTTTTGGATACTTTTTTTCACTTTCATGCATCTTTCCATGGATGAATTATTGTATTTATTTTTAACTTTTTGGTCAATTTCATCCAGTTTTGGCCCCCGCCTTGCCTGGATGATAGGACCAAGAGATGACAGGGATCTCTACCTGCCTAACGTGTGCCTAAATGGGACACCTTTCGCACGATGATGCAAATGAAAAAACAATGTTTTGAAAATAAACTGGAGAGATTTGACATGGGGTCTTTCTAGCTAGCTGAGTGCACCTTTCTTGAGTCTTTTCACGTTTCCTTCTTTGTCGCCCCCGGTTCTATACCTTTTACTGGTGACATTTCCCGGTACCGAAATGCTCAAGAATACAGATTGGATGGCGGTCGGTTGTCCGATCTGTAAGAGTTCCTACCGCGCCCTGAGCAAGCACCTGCAGAGGAACCATAGTGTGCGTAACTTGGTTGAAAGAAACATTCTGCTGTTGTTGGCCAATGGACGGACAAACATTAGGATCCATCCCTGCACCATTGCAGGATGCGAGTACAGCGGGACAAGGCTGGACCGCCACTTGGACAGAGACCATGTTGAGCTGTCCCGGGGGGAAATATATGTGGTTCTAAATAAACTAAAAATGACAGTGGCAACGAAGGAGCTTCATGAACTCTGAATGACAAACCCCACAGTAGGAATGATTACCTCTTGGGATGTGGACACTGGATGATGAGGTCCTGTCACAACCTCCACCCTTGTCCCCGGTGGTTGAATGTGACAACCCGGACTGTAAGGAATGGAGGATGGAGGCAAACACAGTGAGGGCTCAGCGGGACAGATATGCTGCTGAGGTGAAATCCCTGCGCTGCAAGCTGCAGCAGAGGATAAAAAATAAGCGACAGAGGATGGACCAGCGGGCCGGGGACATGCATGGGTTCGATGGGGAGGAACGAGAGCGGGTGTTTCTAAAGAAACGACCCCGAACAGAGTCGACACCAACAAGGCTGTCCAAGTCGAAAGGTCCCTCCTGCAGCAAGTCTCCCATTCCCGCCTGCAGCAAGTCTCCCATTGCCTCTCACACACATTCATCCAGCACCTCAGAACCTGCATCCATGTATACCGAGGCCTCGTCAACCTCCCCTCCCATACATTCCCCCTGGTTCAGCGGCAGGGGCCGGGGGTATATAATGCGGGACATAACATTCCCAAGCATCATGGGTAAGTGTGTTGAATATGTCACAAATGCAATTTCTGTAACACACAATGTGTTGTCATTAAAGTACTGTTTTATGTTTCACAGAGGAGTATCTGCAAGGACACCAGGAGCATTATCTGGGCATCGACCCAACAGTGAGGCTCGAAGAAAACGCAGTCTCCAAAATAAGCAGAGTGAAATTGTTCCTAACCTTCATGGCTCACGGTTTCAATCGCCTGTCTGACTGGCTCTTTCTGAGGGATCTGAAAAGGATACGTGGGTGGTCCCGGAGCCTGATAAAGTCAAACCTACAGGTCACGACCTCTGACTTCTATATCAAAAATATATCACACTTTCTCAAGTACATGGCCGACACTAGGACTGTGCGATTATGGCAAAAATCATCATCACGATTATTTGGGTCAATAATTGATATCACGATTATTTTGACGATTATTCATTGACCATTTATTGAACTTTAAAACAAATAATATTTTACCAATAAACAAGAACAACAAATATGTTGGAACGCACTTCCAAAACCATACTAAACATAGATTATTAATATGATAAATAAAAATAAATTAGACCAAAATAAATTAAATCAAATATGATGCAGTGCACTGTCACAAGCTACTGAAAACTCCTTAACATATAGCCAACATTTTGGTAAAACATATTCAACATATTCCACTCAGTTAAACGTTGAAGGCTGGCCCACCGTCATGGTCCAGAAGTAACAGGAAATAAATGTTGAACTACAATTTAAGACCAAATAAAAATGTTTAGGCCACCATGGCAAATGCTGGTAGGGCTGCTCATGTCATCTCTTAAAGATTTTTTGCAAGAAACACCAGCCTGTTGACATGGTCTGGTTTCAGAGATGAGCGCAGGCAGGTGACAATATTGCCACCTGTACTGAAGACCCTCAGCCACGCCCCGACACATGGGGTGACGCCGGCCAATCACAAAGCTTGGATGCGTTCAAGTGCATTATTCTGGAACAGGAAGATTATGTCACAGGACATTAACGATAAAACAGAATATTGTTGTTCTATTTTTAGACACATCTCGCGATCGACTGGTTGGGCACCCCTGGGCTAGACCATAGGTCAGTTGTGGTCGCAAAGTAGTCAGCTGAAGCCACATCTCTCTCAACTTCCCCACGGCATTTGTCATATAGTGCAGGCAGCGCAGACCTGCTGAAATAATACTGAGACGGCATCGCGTAATGCTTGTCCAACATGTTGACAAGTTGCTTAAAGCCCTGGTTGCTAACAGTGCTAACTGGGCACATATCTTTAGTAATGTGAAATGTATCTCCAGGTCTCCCTTGAAAAATAGATCATTGATCTCAATGGGATTTTACCTGGATAAATAAAGGTTTTTAATTTTTTTTTAATTGTAAAGACAAAGTACTTGCAAATAGTGGAAATTGTTTTACCCTTCTTTTTAACGAGTTGCTGCTCTTGTTCTGACATCTTCGCTCGCGCTGAACACTCACAACACATGTCACTCCCACGTGGCCGAGTGGGCTTTTAGGGAGGGGCTAAAGCGCACCCAGCAAAATAATCGTATTTTGTCAATTATGCTGTTTTCATAATCGTCGCAAGCCATAATCGTAATCGCGATTAAAATACGAATAATTGCACAGCCCTAGCCGACACACCATGCAAGGGGAGCAGGCTCAGCCAAAACGACATGATTTTAATCAAACGGGAAGTTGTTGCCATCCTGAAGTCCCTGAAGAAGAAGGTTCTTATCCACCAGATGCAAGTGAAGCAGGACAAGATGGAAGGTCTGCCGAGCCATAAAGACATCATGGCATGTTTGACTTCGACCAAAACTCGCATCCCTCAGCTCCTGGACGTGATGGCCAGCAATCCGACTACCGCAACCCGGCTACTGCTCTATGGGTACATGTCCCATTGGAGCTGCATTTATGGCCACCGTCCGGGGGTCTTCTCCAACATGACCAATACCGAGGTTCGAAAGGCGGATACAACTGGCACTGCCTTTGGCTACCTCATCCATGTGAGTGCTATTCAAAAATGTATTTATTCTGGCAGTGATATACATGTTGTGCATGATTGATACTTGTATTGACGCTATCTACGTCTGTCATTTTTGGTAAGCAACCACAAGACGGCCAACGCGTTCGGGGAAGCGCAGCTGTACCTCACCATAGAAGAATTTGTATGGATGAAGAGGTGGCTGGAAAATCAAGGGTACGCTGACCTGCACCCAGAACCGCTACTTCCTATACACAGCGGGGAAGAACCCGTCGAGGAACCTTGCCTACTTCCTGAGGTTGGCATGGGCTTATGTGGGGCTACAAGGTCCCATTAACTTCACCGACATCCGCACAGTCCACGCAGATAATGCGAAGAGGTTTCAGGACAAAGGCAACCGCCAAAGAGTGAGTGATTTCATGTGTCACAACACTGCAACTGCAGACTCATTTTATGCCAAGAATCCTTCTTTGAAGGAGGCTGCGGACATACGGCTGCTCTTCACAGAGTCACTGCAAGCAGCAGTGGCGGCAGCAGCAGCAGCATCAGGGGGGAGTGAAGACAATTTGGGGGATATTGACATCGACAGTGACAGCTCTGGAGATGAGCATAGCCCCGCTCCCTACCAAGACTCCACCGATGCCGAGACGTCAGATGAAGAATTCTACAAAAATGTCAACGCTTGGAGAGCGGCGAAGAGGGACCAGTCACTGGCCGAACACAGTCCCTCAGACATGGGTGAAGAGAGGGTGCCATACTCTGCACCAACTTCACCCGATACGGACAATGTTGCCAGTGACCAACTTGTAAATATGCAATGTTTTGTTGTACTCAGTCCCCTTGTGCTGGATGAGTGAATAAGTGTATCCTGTAATAAAGTGTCAATGTATATATTTCTGTAAATAAAGTTTGTTAAAATTACTTACTTTGTCCTCGGTTTTTAAAACCCAAAATGGGTTTTTTCCCTTTAAGGTCCCCAGGGGCACGATGTTCTGGTGGTGTGCATGAAGAGGTTTAGTCTGAGTGAGGAGTGCTCAAGTGTGGGAGGATGTGTAAGGCAGAATAGGGTAAAAAAAGTTAAAGTGCGAACCTCCAGCAGGGCAGGTTGTGCTGTGAAGAATGCCGAATATGGATGCCGATGGGCGGACAGTAAAGCACCACAAAATCCACCACCTTTAAGTGTTACCAGGGCCATGAGAACATCCTCCACAGGAGGGTGGGTGGTGCTGCTGCTGCGAATAAGGCCGAATATGGATGCTGGTGTGCGGACAGTAAAGCACCACAAAATCCACCACCTTTAAATGTTACCAGGGCCATGGGAACATCCTCCACAGGAGGGTGGTGCTGCTGTGAATAAGGCCGAATATGGATGCCGATGGGCGGATGATAAAGCACCGCAAAATCCACCCCCCTTTAAGGTTCCCAGGGGCATGAGTTTCTTGAGGGTGTGATCATCTGGGTTTAGTCCGTGGGGGGAGTGCTTAAGTTCGGGGGCCCGGGGACCCAAGGTGCACGAGGTTATGGAGGTACGCATGTCAGGGAGAGATCCTGGAGCTCCTTAGTCCGTGTTTTGGGGGTCTTGGAGCGGCCCCAAATAGGTGCTTTTCACAGAGTACTTAATGTAAGTGTGACATAGCCTATTTGCTCATGGCAGGGAGGGATCCTGGAGCTCCTTAGTCCATGTTTTGGGGGTCTTGGAGCAGCTACACATAGGTGATTTTAGGTGTGTCATGGCTATGGGTCTCTGAAACAATCAGGCACACTGTTAGCATAGTTTAATCCGATTTTGAGCACTCCTTTCCCCGCATAAACTAGTTTAAATCACCGTTAACCACTTATTTGCAATGTCTATTTCATGGACACCACTCTATGTATTAATGTCCGTGATATGGACATATTATTCTATACACGCCACGGACAATGATGTCCACTCAGTGGACATTTCTCCCTCCCCCCTTATTTTTATTTTGTTCTGGGGCCGAACTGCATGTCTGTACACTTGGCGGACCGTGACCGGTAGTTAATGTCCACACAGTGTACACACAAATCCCTAGTGTATGTTATTATGAAAGACATTTTGAAAGACAAAATGTACATTTTAACTTATTTAGGGGAAAATAGAGACATTGTTCAAATGCGGCACGATAATATTAAAAATGTATATATTTTGTAATATAGAGCAAATTGTAATTTTCAAAATTCATATCTTTCTATGATTCTTCTTTAAATCGTTGCATCGATGATTAGGTAATTACCCACCCTCAAAAATAAAGAAATGAAAAATGTGAAATTCAGTTTTTGTGTGTCTCTATTGATAAAAATATGTTTTTTTAAATCTAACTTAAACTAAAAGTGCATTTAATTCAAGCTACTGTTACACAATATCAATGTTTTATAACATGTCATGCTCAATTATCAGTGAATACTAAAACCTGTTCAATACAAGTATATTCTGCTTAATCATTCAATAAAACAAGAATGTTAGTTGCATACAATGTTTCATACACAAGTTATATACTCACACTAAGGTTTCCACATCACTCAAAACTCACCCATTGCATTTTATTGGTGGTGGCCTGTAGGTGCAGTTCAGGTCTGGCATCTCCTGGTTATAGTGAAGGGGGAAGATCCCTCCAATTATATAGTCACCTTTGGCCACAAAACCTGGCTCAAAACTGTTTTGGAGTTTGCATATTTTGGCTGAAAATTGTGGCGATGGGTTGCTGCATATTGGGGTATACATTAGAGTTAGGACACATTGAGAGTAAAGCAAGTGAACTAACACAAGTCGATTCATATTGCACATCCCAATAGAGAGAGAGAGAGAGAGAGAGAGAGAGAGAGAGAGAGAGAGAGAGAGAGAGAGAGAGAGAGAGAGAGAGAGAGAGAGAGAGAGAGAAATACATGAGACACGTTATAAACACTTCACTGTCACCTAAGTGTTAGATCTTATTGATGACAGAGTGTGACTGGATTGGACATCAGCAGCTCCGCCTGATTTACTAAAGGGAGTTAACAAAGACTGAAAAATAAATGATGTAAGAGGACAATTATAATGGATTTAAGCTCTCATTAAGACATTTTCCACAGAAAAAAGGTTGTCAATTTAACTCCATGGTGTCCATGGTGACCCAAAAACATTTAAAATGTTCCAGTGAACAGATAAACGGGGTTTTAATTTAAAGGTGACATGTCATGCTTTTCCGGTTATTAGTCGTCCACTTGTGTGTTATGAAGGTTTTCATGCATGTAAACGGTGTGCAGAGTCAAAACTCTCCAAGTACACCATGTAGGGAGTAAAACTCTAAAACAGAAAATACCTCCCCAAAACGCCTCGTTGGAGATACGTCACTGTCCATTTGATTCTTCCGGGGACATCATGATGTCATGTCGTCCCCAGAACGAAAAGTACCAATCCGTGTAGCCGTTAGGTTACGTCCGCGGAGCCGTTACGTTAAGCCCCCGCTGATTGGTCCACATTGACCAATCCATGGACTTCCTCACACACTCAGTGCATGCAGCTCTGCTGATCTCTCTAACAGTTGGGATTGTGGCGAAATTCTCTCTGCAGACCCATTCTCACAGCGTTTATCAACCTTTTTCTTACTCAATATCAAGCCACACTTATTGTTTTTACTTCGGCTGTGACTTTGTGTGTGCTCAGGGTGAGTTTGGCTGTGTTTCGCTGTGTATCGCTTAACAAGGAAATCATACCTCGACAGAGTTTAGCGCGATTCAAAATGTCCCGACTGGTCCAGACCAGAGCCATATAATAGAAGAGTTACGACATCTCCGTTCACTCCAATGGACCACTTTTGTACAGCAATGGCGGATCGTAGAGCCTCTCAATCATTCCCCGGAAGTTAGCCCTAAGGCTGGCAGAGCTGTAGAGTTGCAGCATAATAGACCGTTCGTGACGAACTTTTAAAGGTAAGAAGAAGTTCAAAGATTTATATTGCGGATATTATCAGTACATCTGATTCAAATTAACATGTGTATTAAAGGATGTCAGTGGATTATCCCTAAATTAGTAGATTTAGGGAACGTTTACAGATAACAGATTAAGCAACTAAGTTAGCAACACACGTTGAACAGCCTTTTAATTGTAAATTCCGTTCTCTTAATGTCATTTCGTCCAACATGTTGAATTAGAGAAGAGGGGCTTCTAAACAGGATTGTATGCAGGGGTGGAGGGAGTTAAATATTAGATAAATATAACTTTGGTGCATGTAAGAGTGAGTGTTTTTAGCAGAGCCATATTGTGTCCTTGTGATTCTGTTGATTATTACCTGTCTGTATAATGTTGCAGCTCAGCTGATTTTGGATTGATGGCAAAGGGAGAGGGACTTAAAGGGGACATATCATGCAAAATGCACCTTTGTACGTCTTGCATACATGAATATGTGTCCCCGGTGTTCCAGGGAACTCACCAAGTGTCAGAAAACACAACCCTCTCTATTTTCCTCCTTCGCCAAATCTCTAAAAAAGGGGCTGCAACGGATCTGAAAAAAACGGATCCAGATTTCAACACTTTTCTACATCACAGAGAAGTCCTCGGCTTATTGGTCAACTCTCCACCTATCAGGGGAATGAGCCACGGCCACGTGCATTGCCAAACCTCTCATTCGCATATAGGCTATCGGCAGGCTAAATCAACCCACATCTGTGTTTTTGCCAGCTCTTGCCAGGATGTCTAAGATAGTTAAACGTTGTGCTGTTGTTGGCTGCAAGACTCGGGACAGGGGACTGCATGCAATGCCATCAGTTTAAAAATAAATGAATCTGTGGCTAGACTTCATTTACAAGGGACATGTGCCAGAAGACCACGGAAGATTTCTGTTTGTGTGTTGTGTTCCAAACATTTTACAACGGACATGTTTATGAACTTATCTCAAGTCCAACACGGATATTCCTCCAAAGTAATGCTAAACCCGGGATCAATACCAACCATCCGGGACCAGGCCAGTGAGGACACATCCAATTTTGAAGCTGTAAGTTTTTATTTAGCGGTGTTTTTCCTGATAAAGCTATCTCTAGCTTGTAGCATGTAGCATGTAGCTTCACCGTATCAATGTCGCCTAGAAACCAAATAGTAATCGGTTTATATATTTTTGTAGCATTTTATTTTGTACGCTTCACAGTCTTTGCTTTGTCTTTTATTTTAATTATCAGGCATTTGCTAACATGTTCAGACATACTGCCGTAATGGCGATCTGTGTGAAGGCTGTAAAGCCACGCCCTAGGCGATAACACAAGTATTTATTCTCCTATTTAATAGTATTTTGTATCCTCTAAAATCATATTGAGTAAGTTATAATAACAAACGTAATCTTCTGTAGGCAAGTGCCGTTTTTTCCAGCGTTATATGTAAAAGCTTTTGTGATTGTAGTCTGTAAGAACGATCAAATATCATCGATCTGTAAGCTAAGCTACGCTACGCTAATGAGACATGCCGTTTTTTCCAGCGTTATATGTAAAAGCTTTTGTGATTGTAGTCTGTAAGAACGATCAGATATCATCGATCTGTAAGCTAAGCTACGCTACGCTAATGAGACATGCCGTTTTTTCCAGCGTTATATTTAAAAGCTTTTGTGATTGTAGTCTGTAAGAACGATCAGATATCATCGATCTGTAAGCTAAGCTACGCTACGCTAATGAGACATGCCGTTTTTTCCAGCGTTATATGTAAAAGCTTTTGTGATTGTAGTCTGCAAGAACGATCAGATATCATCGATCTGTAAGCTAAGCTACGCTACGCTAATGAGACATGTCGTTTTTTTCCAGCGTTATATGTAAAAGCTTTTGTGATTGTAGTCTGCAAGAACGATCAGATATCATCGATCTGTAAGCTAAGCTAAGCTACGCTACGCTAATGAGACATGCCATTTTTTGCAGCGTTATATGTAAAAGCTTTTGTGATTGTAGTCTGTAAGGACGATCAGATATCATCGATCTGTAAGCTAAGCTACGCTACGCTAATGAGACATGCCGTCTTTTGCAGCGTTATATGTAAAAGCTTTTGTGATTGTAGTATTTAAGAACGATCAGATATCATCGATCTGTAAGCTAAGCTACGCTACGCTAATGAGACATGCCGTTTTTTGCAGCGTTATATGTAAAAGCTTTTGTGTGTTTACTTGTTTGCGCGCATGAATATAAATGGAGGTGTGTTAAGATACAACACTGTATGTATGTGAGGGGACACACACACCTGAGCTAAAGCCCCGTTGGTCTGTTGTTGTTGACAAGGCCTTACCTCTAGCAACAAGCTAATTAGTGGCTAGCACTCATTACAGTCAGTCTACTGCGCTGAGCCCCTCTCCAACACATCACCTATATTGAGTCAGAAACACAGCATGCACGTTACGGTTCAAAACTAACTCGGATTGGAAAAGGCTAAGCAAAGAGCTTTGCTAAATAGAGAGTTTTAGCCCCATCTTTTGGGATTTCAGACTATATTTATCCAAATAGTATTTTCTCATCCTGAATACTAAGTTGAGATGATTTTGTTCTAACTATGTGTTCTTCTTTACAGGCCAGCATCTCACATACTAATTAGTGACAATTTGTACATCCTTTGCTATTATTTCCATTTTCTTTATCATGGCGGAAATGAAAGACTGTACCTGGCAGCCCTGCACTACAATGAAAACGCTGAGCGTGCACAAGCCACTACATCCACTGGAAACCCTCTGTATAAACTGCAGTTCCCAAAGGCCAGGAAGGGAGAATGCAGAGCAAAACCAGTAAAGACTGACCCCACATTCCGTAAGTGTTTAAAATATTTATTATACAACTATTTACAAATATAAAATAAAAAAATTAGAAAGAAGTTTCAGTTTTTTACATACATATACTAATCTAAACCACATTTTTTGTTGTGCTTTTTTTACTATTGCACAACCCTACGTGGCCAACTTGATGGACCTCATCTTCGACAAAGTCTTTGTGGACCCTGCACCATTATGAGCGACCTGACAGGGAGGAGGTCATCGCTGGGTATGCTACACGGTTCAATTTTGCTGCTGTCTGAACCCAACATCGACATTTCACGGATCAGGAAACTCCCTGCGTATCCTGAGGACAACGCAGGCCCGAATCACCACTCTGATCCTGCATCCAAGGAAGCCCCGGCCAGCACCAGCTCACAAAGCTTCTGTAAAAATATTTATTGTCATTTATACAAAATACAAGTAGGCTACATTTAGTTTTTTTTTAACCGTTGATTTTGACAATAAAGTTCCGAGTTGATATCAAAATGTGTCGTGATTATTCATGTTTGGATGGGTAAAGAATATTCTGATTTCAAAAGCATATGGTTGTGTGTGGACCTTTTTGTCGTACACATGGGTGTGTTATGCCATTGCTGTGTAGTATATAATATAATAGTACATGTACAATGACAGAATGAAAGATTGCATAAAGCCATATACACCAGTATTTATTTCCATGAACAATATTAGCATTTGTTTTACAATTTCAGTCAAAACAAACAAACCACTAACTGCTCTATTCCCCTCAACTGTAGTCCACCATGTTCAGCTCTGTAAATATTCAACGCATTCTGCAGGGAGAACACATTTAGGCACACAGGCTCCAATCCAGGATGGTCCACCATACAGGTTACAGAGTCCTCAAGTTACTGCATCCGTCTTGACGCATTGTGATGCACATATATTGAATGACATGTGAAAAATGTATTTAAACAGACAACTTAGTAAAGCTGTCAAAAATGTTACCTGTGGTATCTCCATGCAGCACACATTCTCCGTTCAGTGGCGCAATTTGCACAAAGAAGTCAATAACTGAGCTTTTAAAAACACATGAAACTACACACATTGCTGACAACTGAGGTGTTGTTGGAGTTATACCTTTTATCATCCTAAGTTGTTCAACTTTCCAACGGTTGTTGCACGATGTTGGAAGAAAAGGACTGTAAACTATTAAACGCAATGAGGCCATTGTATATATGCTGAAAATATGAATGTCTCCCTTTATAAATATATATATATATATATCGCTGTTTTTGCGTTACAAACTGTACAGATTGCATTCTTGCTAATTAGCCAAAATATGAACGGAATCAGGAGCAAGCATCGTAACAGAGTAAAAATAAATAGGGACAACAGCTTGTCAGCTAACCATTCAGAAACGTCCTGCTGCAACCAAGATGTTTGCACCTCCACCAAAACCTCCGCTGCTTCAGGGTCAGTTTCTGGATCAAATTGATAATATGCTTGAACACATGCATTGCTCTGAGATGACATGTTTATTCCACACTCGTAATCACAGCAAGCATGGTAACGTGACTCTCGCCGGCTCATGCCTGCTCTTCTGCAGGGGGGCGTGGTCAGCTGCTGCTCAGAATTGTCAAAGACGGGTTTGGAATAGAGCGAAAATGAGCGAAACGAGGCATGTCTAAAAAATGATCTGTTTGGTATTTTGAAAAATAAAATGTATAAATATACCTTATATAGGTATGGTCATACACTATATCATTTAAATATAGCATGATAGGTCTCCTTTAAGTGAGAGTGAAAACACAAGGTAAGTTTAATACTACTGTTTTATATAATTAAACACCTTATCGCCCCAAGGCATTTCCCATCCAATAGGTGTGCTGTGTGTGTGTATAACCCTTTCTCATGTCTGTTACTCCCTCTTTCAGCACAAGAACCAGAGGGGGATTCAATGGAGCCTGAATACCTGCACTGAGACCCTCACCCTGCAGCCTGAGTCTCAACTCTCAGTGTTTTTCAAGCCTTTCCCTGTTTTTTTGTATTAAACAAAACATTAAGCTTTCCCAATGGTGTGGTTTTCGTTTTGTGAAAAAGTGCAAATGCAGTGTTTGTATATAATTACATCACATATGTTGTTGCTGTTGGTCGTGAAATTGCTCCTGCTGACTTGAGCCAGCCATTTTTTCCTCCGCTCTGTGTCAGTGGGGAAGCCGTACATTCATACTCCTTTCTCTGAGCGATTTGAGCATCCCTAGGCAGCACAGCAAACCATGGTGGCGACTAGGATGCAGCACAGCAAACCAGGACAACACGGAGGAAAAGGCACCGGCAAACTGCATGATATGCTATTCAATGTTTATTGAATTCCATGTATTTGCAATGGATGTTCCTAAAGCAACACATGTATCATCATCATCATCATCATCATCATCATCATCATCATCATCATCATCATCATCATCATCATCATCATCAATGTATCAATAAACATTAGAAAGTGATGCTCCTGACTACCATACAAGTTTAAGAAGATAATATTGGTTTGAAATAATTCAAAGCTATACATAAACAACAACAGCCTCTTTAAACAAGGCACTGTTAGCCTAACATGTAAACTAGTTGTTCACACTAATCCTAATATTATCACTTAATATTAGCAAATTCGATTTTATTTTTTAAAACATATTGATGTAAATACATACACATATCGATTTGTTGTATACATATTGCAAATCAAAACCTTTATTCATTAATAATTACCAAAAATCGTAGTTCTATCTCCTGTTATGTATGCATTCACATTGCGGGGAACGATCCTCGTCTACATGAACCACGTGACGATAACCGTGTTTGGACTTCCGTTGTCGTAACTCTTCTATTATATGGCTCTAGTCCAGACCAATCAGAGCACACTGGGTTCACAGGGAGGGGGGGGGGCAAGAGCTGCAACGAGCCGTTTAGTGGAGAGAGTGAATACTGCTGAATACACATACTTTACAGAGATGCTGTATAAAAAAACAATGTGAGTTTGGGAAATTGCACAGTATAAATCTATTCTAGTAGACCACAACAATGGAATTATGATCAGTGGAAATGGCCATGACATGTGAACTTGTGAAATGTATTTATTAGAAATAAAACTCAAACACAATGAGAGGATTAAGACTATTTGAATAATTTGTCAATTACAATAATTCAATATACATGTATTAGATATCAAAAACATTTCATTTCTAAACTCATCCAATACTGGTCAATTATGCATTCATTCATAATGAATCAACCCAAAAGGAGTTTTTATCTAATGCCTCCAACACTCAAACAGAAAGACTTTTGGAGTATTCATAAATGTACGGCTTTAACTGTAATGACACATTGATTACTTTATGTGGGCGGTACCCTCAGATTCATGTGTTCACTGCAGTTTATAAATCAGCTGAGTCCTGAAACATCATATTCCTTACGTTACCAGAAAGGGAAGCTATTCCTTGTATATTCAGCAATGGCAATGCTAGCTGCAAAGCTTCTTATGTTTCTTTTTCTATCTCAGGGCCAACATTGTTTAGCTGCTGGCCTGGATAACTGTATTTTGTTGGGGGAAGAGGGGAAAAACAGTCTGTACGAAGAAGGAGATGTCGTTATAGGGGGTTTATTCCCTTTGCACTACAGCCCTGTGTCTTCCCTTCCAAAATACAAAACAAAACCGACGCCTATTACGTATAAGTAGTGAGTGAATATTTGATTGTTTGTTGACTTGTGCAGTACAGATTATTATTATTCTATGTGCATATGTGTATATTGTAATGTATATATTTGTGCTGCGTGATGAACTGCTTTTATTCCTGTACAGTTTCAGCTCTCGTGCCTTGCGCTGGATGCTGACTATGACTTTTGCAATCAAAGAGATCAACCATCGCAGCGACCTCCTGCCACACCTGAAGCTGGGGTTCCACATCCGTGACAGCTGTGATGACATACCTGTGTCTCTGAGTGCAGCCCTGCTGTTGGTGAACGGCCAGCCAGACGTGGGCACCAGAGCTGAGAGTTTGAACAGGGACAAAGGTCTAGAAAGAAACAGTCATTATAATGTAAGCTCCTCTTCATCATCTACATCCTCCCCCTTGGTCAGATTCTCTGCCAATACAACCTGGACTTTCACTGCTATGCCGACGACACCCAGATTTACCTCAGCACCAAATCCCCAAACAACCCCCCCCTCACCCACATCGAATCCTGTCTGACTGCAATAAAATCCTGGATGCAACACAACTTCCTAAAACTCAACAGCAATAAAACTGAACTCCTCATCGGATCCAAATCCACCCTCAGCAAAACCCCCAACCTGACAGTCACCATTGATGGCACCCCTGTTTCCCCCTCCACCCAGGCACGCAACCTTGGCGTGATATTTGACCCCACCCTCTCCCTCGAGCCCCACATCCGTCATGTTGTAAAAATCTCATTTTTTCACCTCCGCAATATTGCCAAACTCCGTCCCTCTCTCACCCGCCCTGCAGCTGAGCGACTAATTCATGCCTTCATCTCCTCCCGCCTTGACTATTGCAACTCCCTCCTCTACGGCATCAGCTCCACCTCCCTCAATAGACTCCAGCGTGTCCAGAACGCAGCCGCCAGACTCCTCACCCACACCAAATCATGGCATCATATCACCCCGGTCCTCAAAGAACTCCACTGGCTCCCCGTTTCACACCGCATCCACTACAAACTCCTGGTCCTCACTTACAAAGCCCTGCCCCATCTGCCCCCCCCCCTACCTCAATGACCTCCTCACCCTCTACCAACCACCCCGGTCCCTCAGATCCTCCTCAGCCGGTTTGCTTTCAATCCCCAAGGCCAAACTCCGGAGCTTCGGGGACAGAGCCTTCTCTGTGGCAGCCCCGAAGCTCTGGAACTCCCTCCCTCAAGACCTCTGTGAGTCTGAGTCCCTCACCCTGTTCCAGTCCCGCCTCAAAACCCACCTCTTCAACTCTCTATCCATAAGACCCCCCCCCTCTCAATCAACTTCCTCCTGACTGCTTTTCTGTTGTGTTTTGTTTCTTTTTGGTTCTGTCTTTGTTTTTGTTTTGTTTGTCTACCCTCCCTCCCAAATGTAAAGTGTCTTTGGGTTCAGAAAAGCGCTATATAAAATTGATATATTATTATTATTATTAAGCTGTGCTGCGGCACAAACTGTGTCCCCGGTAATCATAGGAGATGCTGCCTCTGGAGTGTCTATGGCTCTGCTAAAAGCCTTGGGTTCTTTCCATATCCCACTGGTGAGACTGCCTTAAAGTCACTTTTATTGTGCTAATATGTGTTTTTGCCATGTTAAATCTATATTTTATGGCTTATTTTACGGTTATGCTTTTCCAAATGTCTACTTTTAAGAGGAAATCCCGTTTTTTCCTTTTCTCTTTTTGAGAATGGTTAATTTTTTTCAATCCACAGGAAGTAACCTAATCATTCAACATATTTGTTTTTCAACAACATGTGGTGGTACATGCACAAGGATTTTTGCTGTTAACATTCAAGTTTTAAATACTTAACTTTTTATTCCACTAATATTATGATTTTAGTGTTAATACATTGCGTTTGTATTATTTTGAAAAGTACAACATTCAGAATTTTTTTATCTACATTTATATTCTTCAA
Organism: Champsocephalus esox; assembly: GCA_036324585.1. NCBI lineage: Eukaryota > Metazoa > Chordata > Actinopteri > Perciformes > Channichthyidae > Champsocephalus > Champsocephalus esox. The sequence continues at coordinate 24,242,265 of CM070493.1, read as the reverse complement.
GTCTTCCTCAATTGTGTAGTTAGGCCCCTTTTTCTGGAAAATGTTGTCCCATTGAATACTTTTAAAGACGGTGGTATTGTTTGTTCAAATGTGATTCTTATTGAACAGATGTGCAGAGGTGAGTGTGCAGAACGTAATTCATGTTTTCTATACCAGGTGAGCTATTTTGCATCTTGCCGCTGTCTGAGTAACCAAAAGGAGTTTCCCACTTTCAAGCGCACCATGCCCAGTGATGCCTTCCAGATCAGAGCCCTGGCTCAGCTGGTTAGCTATTTTGGCTGGACCTGGGTTGGGGTCATTGGTGTGGATTCTGATTATGCTCGCTTTGCCATTCAGCTTTTCCTGAAGGAGTCTGTGAAGTACGGTGTGTGTGCTTCCTACACTCACTTCTACCCTGTGGGCCTGAGTCAGCAGGCTCTAGATGAGCTTCTGGATGTTATTCAGGTAATTTTTGGTAAAAGCATAGTTTTAATTTCTATAGACAAAATAGCTTGATCACCTGCAAGAAATACTTTGTTAATGTTAAGTCAGTTATATTACCTTCCAAAACCAACATTGGAGTTAAATTGCTCTGTGTTATACAAAAACAATTTATTTTGGCTTGTTTGTATACATATTCGACGCAGCCTTTAAATAATATGTCCATTCATAGATCAGTGCTTTTCTTTACCTTGAACTATTTTGGTGTAGGAGATCCAAGACACCATTACTTACAATAATGAAATGACATGTCATTATTGTATTAAACATTCACTTTCACCTGGATGTTTTTTACTGCAGATGTCATCCTCAAAGGTCATCATTAACTTCAGTAATGAGTCAGAGATGCAGGGCATTATGAGAGAAGTCCGATATCGGAATATCACTAGCCTGCAGTGCATCGCAAGTGAATCTTGGGCCACTGCTAAATCACTCTGGGAAAAGTTTGGAGATCTGCTAACAGGAACACTAGGATTTGCCATCCGGAGAGCAGATGTAATTCCAGGTCTGAAACAACACCTCACCAGTGTCAGATCATCCAATATTAATGAATCAGCTTTCTTGGCAGAATTTTGGGAGGAATTGTTTAACTGCAGATTGAACGGATCAGTGAACAACCACTCTCATGGTGGTGTCGACCACCTCAACAGATTGCTATGTAAAGGGTCAGAGGATTTAAAAAATGTTTACTCTCCTTATTCAGATGTTACACAGCTAAGAGTGTCATATAATGTTTACAAGTCTGTGTATTTGGTAGCCCATGCTTTGGAAGATATGAGTACCTGCAACATCGGACAGGGGCCTTTCCTTAATCGCACTTGCGCAGACTTAAAGAATGTTAAACCTTGGCAGGTGAGACTAATTGTAGCCTAAGCATTTATTTGAAAAGTAAGAAGTCAAATGCACTATAGTTTGTGTTTAGATAACCTATTTCCATTCCACCCTCAGCTCATTCACTACATGAAGCGTGCACATTTCTCTGCACTTGGGGAGAAAGTACATTTTGATGAAAATGGTGACCCCATTGCTTATTATGATCTCATGAACTGGCAAAGGAGGCCTGACGGTTCTCTACATTTGGTAAAAGTAGGTTTCTATGATGCCTCCACGCCTGATGGAAGCAGCCTGGTCATAATTGAGTCAGTGATTCAATGGCCTGTTGGAAAGCAGGTGTGTTCTCTAAAAACAGGCTTGAGACCATGTTCACCTCTTATGTTGTTGTATGTCGTTTTGATTAACACAACAGCTAATGTGTTCTTATTTGTGTGCAATATATTTTATTGTTAATCAAGAAGGAGAAAAGGTCACCTTCAAGTTGAAACTGACATCAATTGCAAATGCATGTTGTAGACATTAACACCATCAATGACCCAATTTCGACTGATATGTTTTTGTAATCTGATATTTTGTAGCTGAAGTGATACACCTTTAGTCTTTCAGGCTTTCCAGTCTGTGTGCAGTGTCAGTTGTCCTCCAGGTTCCCGCATCGCCAGGAGAAAGGGGGAACCCATCTGCTGTTTTGACTGTGTCCCCTGTGCTGAGGGAAAAGTCAGTAATAATACTGGTGTGTTGGTGTTCTGGCTGTTATCACATTTTCTCCTTTCTTGATGCTTGTTTCTGAAAGTGACTTCTTTAAACTAAAAAAGTGTTTTTTTCTACCGCCTACAGATTCTTTAGAGTGCTCACGCTGCTCAGAGGACACATGGCCCAATAAACCCAGAGATATTTGCATCCCAAAGACTATTGAGTACTTGTCTTACCAAGAGTTAATGGGTATTGTGCTGTGTGTTGTATCTGTACTCTGAGCGTGTGTTCCCCTCTCCATATTCTTTAAGTACAAAGAAACACCATTGGTTCGTGCAAACAATATGGAACTAAGCTTCCTTCTCTTGGTGTTTCTTGCTGTGTGCTTCCTTGTTGGCCTGTTGTTTATTGGTGAGCCTTCAGACTGGCTTTGCCGTATCAGGTACCCAGCGTTTGGGATCAGTTTTGCCCTCTGCATTTCATGCCTCCTGGCCAAGACAGTAGTGGTCCTCATGGCTTTCAGGTCTACACTGCCAATCAGTAATGCCATGAAGTGGTTTGGACCCACGCAACAGAGAGCCAGTGTGCTTTTAGGAACAGTTGTTCAGGTACAAACACTTTCCATAAGTCAATTTTGAAAATGTAATGTCGAATTCAAATCAACATCCTCTTTTTCCCTCCACTCAGGTTATAATCTGTCTTATCTGGCTGCTCACCAGTCCACCTCATGCCAACAACAACAAAGATCACAGTGATGTCATCATCATTGAGTGTGTGACTGGCTCGGAGATTGGCTTTTGGTGTGTTCTTGGATACATCAGCATCTTGGCCTGCATGTGCCTCCTTATGGCATTTTTTGCTCGAAAGCTGCCTGACAATTTCAATGAGGCAAAGTTCATCACCTTCAGCATGTTGATATTCTTCACAGTGTGGATTACATTTATTCCAGTTTATGTGAGCACAGCTGGGAAATATACTGTGGCCGTCCATATTTTTGCTATTTTAGCCTCAGCTTTTAGTGTCCTTTTTTGCATTTGTGCTCCAAAGTGCTATATAATAGTACTGGAACCAGACAAATAAATATAAATATTAACTGTACGTGTATGTGTTAAAATTGTACATGTATGAGTAACCGATTTCAAACAAATATATCTCTGTTGTCAGAGAACTTAAGATTCATGCTGGAAATAAAATAAGGTAAACCCTGCTAAAGCACTTTTGATTAATGGTTAACATCTGATATCATAATGATCCAAATATTAACAGTTTTTGAAGTTATTATTGCGTATATTTGAACTGCAATTTGATTTATAATTTAAATGTTATAATTTATTTGATTGTTAGAATAAGGGGAGCACATCTCATCCATGGTTAAGAGTCATATTTATGTATTGTAATTTTCATTGAACCAAATACAATACATTATTTAAGTGAGGAGAAAAGTACATTTTTATTTATTTTGCCAATGTTCAAATAGAACATTTTTTATTTTAATTATGATTGGAAATAAAACACAACTACTAACAGAGCCAGATGTCTGATTTTTGTTTATTGACTTAAAGGGGACCTATCATGCAAAATGCAATTTTTGATGTCTTTTATACATAAATATGTGTCCCCGGTGTGTCACGGAACTCACGCAGCATCAGAAAATAAAACCCTCTCTCTTTTCCTCCGTACCCAAATCTCTAAAAACGGGGCTACAACGGAGCTGATCCAGATTTGCCATCCGTTATGACGTTATTTACGTCATAGCGGATGGCACTCACGTGGTGGACCCACGGCCCTATCAGAAAGCAATGCCCGACGTGTTGTGGACGTAATATGGCCTTTGTTTACATTAGCAAGCATCACCAACACTCAGAGCTAACCTGTACTGCACAGAGCATGTGTGTGAAGAAGCAGGAAATAAAAAGGAACTCACCTTGTGGTAAACCAGCAAGAGATAAATCCTTTGAGCTCCATACTGTTTCAGAAATAATCTATGATATGAAGTTTCATCACCGCAGTATTTAATTTAGACAGTAGCTGCCCGTCCCGCATGAGCTCAGCCCCCTCCTCTTTTTTTATTTTTATTTTTGAAAGCTTTATACCCGGTGTCAGTATTGTGGAAATTGATGTGAGATATTGTACCAAAGAAGTGTGTTACATTTGAAATGGCAGAAAGTCTTGTTGCAATTTCCAGATATTTGAGTTTCTCTGGTAATTATCAATAGTAGCAGTTAAGTTAATACTGTTCAAACAATACCTGTGTTTGTGTTTTATAGTGATTTCTCTGTTTTATCCTTTCATAAATGTGAGGACTAAAATGGCGATAGACAAAGGGCTGTTAAAAGTAAACTGGGTTTTATTAGTGTGGGGGAGGTGAAGGTATGCAGGGCAGGGTCCTTGGTGGGGGAAAGACTATATTCTGCTTAAGATCTCAAGCATTTTCATGTTTCAGGGAAGTCTACATGTCTTGAATAGTATATGTGTGGGTTTATACATTCCTGTGTGTTAATAGTTGAAGGAACAAAAGGTACATTTTTCCTCTACCATATAGAGAGGTTTTTTATAGATTCCTGAAACAATGTTCCCTTTTTCTTAAAAGTAGATTAGCGCAAGAGTCTTTTTGTTTGACTGTTTACCTGTTTATCAAAAGAGTGTTTTAAGCTATTTGTGAAGAAGGAAGATGCAGAATTAATGGTGATTTCTGTTTTGAGTGTAAAGATTATCCCTGAGAATGTTTTTCTGGGTTAAACCATCGATAGGCTTTGCAAATTGGGAGGGACATTTCCCCTGATTTTTAATAAGGTGCATCCTGCAGGCCTTCCCAACACCTGTGGCTTTCAAAGCTGCCCGCGCAGATTCCCTGTGAGATAGCGTTTTGGTATCTCCCAAATGAAACTCCACCCCTTTGTTGGTTTTGGGACGTGCAACTGGTTGCTTCGTCCTCTCTCGGACCGGGAGGTCGGGGCAGCCTGTGAACAAGGCCAGGAGTAGGCATACTCCTGACATTACTCATATGATATGGCTTTGTATGGTAATGTATTATATGGTATTGCATTATTACCGTTTATGATTAAAACAGATTTTTGTTTAACCCTAGTCCTGGTTGTTTTGAGTGTTTCTTCTTTTAAAGCAAGCTCATTAGGAACGGCGCGGAGAAAAGTAGTCCCAAACTCCTTCAGTATGTGTTCGGTCTACCAGGTGTGTTCTGGGTCCGTTATGCTTACCAATGATGTCACGCATTGGCTGTACGGCAACCCAAGAGGACATTTGACACGGCCAAATGCCGAATGCATTTAAACTCCAGACTCAACGTAAGAGCTTGAGTCTCTCCAGGGGGTATTAACATTTAAACATACACTTCATTCTTTACTTTGTCCGTTATTGTAGAAGATATGAATTTTTCAATATAGCAACAACTTCAAAATAAATGCATCTAAATCATAAAAAATAACAATCAACATTAACCTGAACAAGGGAGGTGATTTATTATCATTACAATGTAATTTCCCGATCATTTAAATATGAATATGGTGAAATACATTCTTAGAATAAGCGAGAAATTGATTTAATTCCTGTTTCACAATAACTGTGAATTTCTTTCTTTTTATTTAAAATTAGAAATCAAATTTGATCATACACCAATAGGGCGGGTCATACTCAGGTGCTGACATGAATATGACGGAAATCTTAACATGGGGGTGTCTAAATTGTGTGTTTTTTATGGGGAATTCCAACCCAGTCTCATAAAAAAACGTGTAATAACTACGTTGGTCCACAACTTGGGACGTAGTATTTCTACAAAAACGACTTTGAAATTGTAAGATCCCTAAGTTTTTGTTCACCATTCATTCCAATGGCTGGCATACCATGTCACGTGATCTTCCAATTTCTCCCTGCAGAAAAAAAGACATGGCCAAACTTTGTTTTATTCTCGGTGGAAAATGCCTATTTTAAGGTTAGTTTGGCCATTAAAATGCGTTTTGATGTCATTTGATGCGAGAAATATGAGTTGTTATTTCAGATTATGTGTGCAGTGGATGTACATGATCTTTAGTTTGAGTTGTTACGAAGATTACTTCAGGAAATGGTGTCTATACAACGTTTTCATTGTTACCAAGGTGGTTGCTAGAGAAGCTGCTATTGATATTATTTCTGTTATGTTGTGTAACTGTTTAATGGTGTTATCTTTATTGCTACTCCCTTCCCCGTCAATGTATAGTGTTGGTCCACAGCGCAAACGTATTAGTTTAACAAAATATGCATCTAAAATTGTGGCATAGATACGTTATTTTCCCCTGTGCAATTCTCCATTTACTCAACAATAACACATAATTATCCTTGTGTTTATTTATTTGTTTGATTAATAAACACAAGTTGGAGTCCGTCAGGACCGAGGGTCAGAGCAGCTCATTTGCTTTAGAGAATATTACACCCGGAAGTAAGTAATCTCTCCGCTTCGCTTGACAAACCCTGTGATAGTCCTCAAGCTCTGTGATTGGAGAATGTGCTCCGAGGGTTTCGCCAAGCGTCGAACAGCGCTTGAAATGGGATGGAACCACGGCAGACTGTCCAAAACTGCATTTGAAAGGGTCCGTCCCCGTTTTCGTATTTCCCATAATAAGAAGTTGCCAGTATTAAACTGTGTACATCCCTGGAGGTTTAGGGGATAGGAAACACTCAAATTGAAAACATGCAATTAATAAATGGGTGAAAATTGCTTGTGCCCATAATGGGCAGCATTAATATATGTACCCACATGCCAGCTAAGGTCAGAAGAGCTTTATTTAACAGCTGGTATTATGTCTGTGACCCCTCCTGTTGTTAATTGATAAGCCTGAAACATACACTTGTCAAGGTTCAGAGGCACATTTTGCAAATATGGCAGTAGCTATCGATCATCTTAAGATAAGATATATTTTATTGATCCCAAGTTGGAAACATTTGCGTTACATCAGCATGTGTAACAGTTGTAAATATGCAGTGGTGTTTATTTGTAAATCATTTAGTATATTCACACAAATTCTGTGTTTTATATGTAATAATGTTGTGTTCTTTATGTATTGATTATTCAATACCTGACAAGGTATTGAATAATCAATCAGTTAAAATAAGTGCGTCAACATAGTTAACATTGCTGGAGGTAAGCACAAATATTTATAGATGTCTTGTAATGCACTATTGAGGAACCTGCGCCCCAAGTTTTTCATTCATTGCATAACTACACCGTTTGTGTATATGATATGTCAATAAACCTTAGAAAATCTTGAAATCTTGAAAGGGATGTACCAAATAGTCATTATATACAGTCTTTAATAAACTATTAGTAGAGAATAATGAGTAATGAATATACTTTATAGGGATCCTATTCATATCTAATAATACAAATAATGAAAGTCAAGAACATGCTTTTACCACTAGATGTCCCTTTATATCAGCTGTGCACCTTTATGTTGTAAATACAACATATCTACCAATTTGATTAAATATAAAAGTCAGCCGAATTAGTGTTGATACTGCAAAGAGACGTATTGTGTGAAAATAAATGTAAGATGTTGTTTAATTGCTGATATATTTATGATCAACGTCACGTTTTCAGTGTTGGTGGCAGTTCCTCATGTTTGTCTAGAAGTCTTCTCATCAGGGCTCTATTATTATTATTATTATTATTATTATTATTATTATTATTATTATTATTATTATTATTATTATAATTATATGTTACTTGTTAGACGCTTTTATCCAAAGCGACTTACATACTCAATACTGTGGGAAATCCCCACAGGAGCAATTCTCTCTATAAATAGAGAACTACGGCAGATATGTAATATTTAATGCAGCCGAACCGTGTATTACAATGCCGTTATGTGATGACTTTCAGAGAGAAAAGCAAGCACACTCGGAATAAAGTATTGTTTTATTTAAAATGTCCGTTATTTGTTTATGACGATGTGAGACTGGAATTGCACAGGGGAAAATAACGTATCTATGCCACCATTTTAGATGCGGATTTTGTTAAACTAATACGTTTGCGCTGTGGACCAACATTATACATTGACGGGGAAGGGGGTAGCAATAAAGATAACACCATTAAACAGTTAGACAACATAACAGAAATAATATCGATAGCAGCGTCCCTAGCAACCACTTTGGTAACAATGAAAACGTTGTATGGACACAATTTCCTCAAGTAATATTCGTAATAACTAGCAAAATAAAGATCATGTACATCCACTGCACACATAATCTGAATTAACAACTCATATTTCTCGCATCAAATGACATCAAAACGCATTTTTAATGGCCAAACTAACCTTAAAATAGGCATTTTCCACCGAGAATAAAACGAAGTTCGGCCATGTTTTTTTTTATGCAGGGAGAAATTTGAAGATCACGTGACATGGTACACCAGCCATTGGAATGAATGGTGAAAAAAAACGTAGGGATCTTACAATTTCAAATGCGTTTTTGTAGAAATACTACATCCCAACTTGTGGACCAACGTAGTTATTACACGTTTTTTTATGAGACTGGGTTGGAATTCCCCATAAAAAAACACACAATTTAGACACCCCCATGTTAGGATTTCCTTCAGATTCATGTCAGCACCTGAGTATGACCCGCCCTATTGGTGTATGATCAAATTTGATTTATAATTTTAAATAAAAGGAAAGAAATTCACAGTTATTGTCAAACAGGAGTTAAATCAATGTCTCGCTTATTCTAAGAATGTATTTCACCATATTCATATTTAAATGATCGGGAAATTACGTGGTAATGATAATAAATCACCTCCCTCGTTCAGGTTAATGTTGATTGCTATTTGTTATGATTTAGATGCTTTTATTTTGAAGTTATTGCTATGTTGAAAAAAGCAATATCTTCTACATATAATAACGGACAAAGTAAAGAATGAAGTGTATGTTTAAATGTTAGCACCCCCCGGAAAGACTCAAGCTCTTACGTTGAGTCTGGAGTTTCAATATATTTGGAATTTGGCTGTGTAAAATGTCCTCTTGTGTTGCCGTACAGCCAATGCGTGACGTCATTGGTAAGCGTAACGGACCCCGAACACATCTGGTAGGCCCAACACATATGGTACTGACACCGGAATCAGCACTTTTGAAACCGGAAGTGAAATAGAGGGATATGAGGCATGGCTAGAATGCGTGATCTGTTTGGTATTTTTGAGCAAAAAACTTCATAGACATGTTTTTTATATATTTATATATATCTGAGACCTATGCTATTGCCTAAAAATAGCATGATAGGTCCACTTTAAGAAAAAAAAACAAGAAATACATGTACTACCATATAGTACTACACATGCACAATTATTTATATTTATGTTACATGCATATGTTCAAATCATATTTTTATCACACAAAGCACAATTACAATTGTAATACTTTGGCCTATACAAACAGTGAAAATCATCTGTTGGGAAATAAAAATATACTTGTATTGTGTATCAATAACTGATATAATATACATTCAGTGATAATCATTCAACATATTTTATATCCTTGGTTTTTCTCCTATTGTACAGTACAGGTTTTGCATATGTAAATTCACATGAGTATTGATTGATTAAATATCAGATCTATTGATGAAAACTCAGTATAATGAAACAATGCTTATCTGGTGTTGATACTACTACTCCTACTATACATTATACACTAGCTAAGAGTTCAAAATAAAAGATTATATATTTTATCTCACATTTTTTCCCATTATATGTTTCTTGGTATTTCTTTCTGGCTTGATAAAAAGTATGTAACATTTAGGAGCAAAAATGCAAATCAACAGGCCAAATGCTGAGGATAAAATTGCAAATATTTCAACAGCTACGGTGAACTTCCCCGGAGAGCTGACATATGCTGGGATAAAGGTGATCCACACAGCACAGAATATCAGCATGCTGAAGGTGATATACTTAGCTTCATTAAAATTATCTGGCAATTTTCTTGCTAGAAATGCCAGGACCAAACAAATCATTGCAAGGATCCCTATGTACCCAATCACTGCATAGAAAGCAGCCTCAGAGCCTGTGTTACATTCTAAAACTATCTTTTTTTTGCTGTATCTGAAAACCATGTCTGGGAAAGGTGGTTTTAACTTAAGCCACAACACACATATTACAATCTGAATCAGAGTGCAGGAAAAAACTATGATCCTTTGCTGTACAGGACCAAACTTTCCTGCTAATTTGTTGCAAGGGAATGTGGCTTTAAAAGCTGTTACAACAACAATAGTTTTTCCCATGACACAGGACATACAAAGTGCAAACGTCACACCAAAAGCTGTGTGGCGCAGCATGCATGTCCAGACTGTAGGTCTGCCGATGAAAGTGAGGGGACAGAGAAAACACAAAAAGAGAGAAAACAACAGGAAACAGCTCAGCTCAGAGTTGCTGGCCTTTATCACAGGAGTCTCTCTGAAGCGGATAAAGACCGTCATGGAAGCCAGCGACAGGGAGGCCCCAAGCAGGGATACAACTGTTAAAGCCATTCCCATCGGCTCTTGGTATGTAAGGAACTCAATTATTTTAGGAATGCACTCTTCTTTTCTCTCATTAGACCAGTATTCCTGTGTACAGGGTGTGCAGTCAGCTCTACCTGTTGATCACAAACATAAATAATCAGTTATGTGTTTGGATGTTACATTTCTCAAAAATGGTATACTCATTTTATAAAAAAATGCAAATGTTTTATATGTAAAATCAACTTAATTGAAAGTGATGCAGTGACTCTTACAATGATATAGGATACTCTAAACATTAATTATGCGTCTGATACCTGTTGAGTTGGCTATAGTTCCATCAGCACATGGAATGCAGTCAAAGCAGCAGCAGGGTTTTCCTTTTATTTGAGCTTTCCTTGTTCCGGCTGGACAAACATTAGAGCACACAGACGTCGGAACCTGAGGGAAGTAAACATTTGAAAATGTATTATGGACTTGATCTCAAACACAATCGCTAAGCCTGTTGCCATAAGATACAATTATTTTACCATTTTCCCTTCCCTCCACACAATTCTTTCCTCCTGAATGCTGAGCTCCTTATCAGCAGCAGAGGAAAAATGACCCACTGTGACATGTTGCACCTGCCCATTTTTCAGCTGCCAGTTAATCAGGTCATAAGAAGCAGGAGGATCACCATTCTTATCAAAAAACACATTATCCCCAAACTGATTGATAACATTCACCCTTTGAAGGTGATCCGTGACCTTAGAGAGGGAACAGAATCATTTATAAATATGTATCATTCTTATTGACAACAGCATTTCTATGCAGATACAGTATAATGATTGTATATTTGCAAGAGGGTGGCTGTCTCTTGTTCTCACCTCTTTGAGCTGAATTTCTGATGTATTCAAACATGGCCTCACTGACCTTTCTCGGACAGATTGGCAGAATACCAACTGATGTAGCGCATGTGCAACGGCATAAACTGCTTTATACACATTATAGGACACTCTTAGCTGTGTGACATTGAAGAACAAATTCTTGGAATTCAATAATGTCTCATAGCCTATGCAAATGTCATTTGTTGAATCAGTTACTGCGTCTTCCCCGGGTAAAACAGGTCGACAGCCCACAATAGTCTCCCAGAAATCCTTTACAAAGGCGTCACTTGGATCATCATAAGGGTTAATGCCTGTAAGGAATTGTCGTAGTTTTGGAATAGCCATCTTGTTCACAACAAATCCTAGGGCTCCACCAAACGCTTGGTAGATTTCATGGGTGGATGGTCGACTTGCTGTTATCCAGGCCTCGCTGCCAATCCACTGTATTCCTGTAATGTTCTGTTTTACAACCTCTTTCATCAGAGGGTAAAAGTCACCCTCTGGAACAAAAGCAAGAATGACTTTGACAGTCGACTCCTTGATCATTTCCACAACCTCCAGAATTGTATCCATACTGTATGTACGTTTAATTTTCCCAACAAATGCAATACAAACACCAAGCTTTTTAACCTCTTCAGTAAAAGCCAGGATTCCATTTAGCCCGTAGTCATTGTCTGACTGTATGGCACCAATCCACTGCCAGCCAAAGTGTTTCACCAGTGCTGCCAAAGCCTTTGCCTGGAAGTAGTCGCTGGGGATTGTCCGAAAGAAAGTTGGGTATTTAGCTCTGTCACTCAGACAGGCACATGTTGAGAAGTAACTCACCTAAAAAGAACACCAACAGTCTGAACAAAATGCCAAAAGACAAGCACTACACAAACATGAAATATCACAGAATACTAACATTGTAAACACATCATTTATTTTCTTACTATTGGTACATGAAATGGCCCAAGAGCTCCAGCTATAGCTAAAGACTGAGATGATCCTGACTCTGCTATGAGGGCAGATATAGCTGGAGCACATGATGAATTCATTTCTGTGTCCGCTGTTCCACTAGCCAGTGTTAGTGCAGCACGTAAAGTATTTGTGGGAGATGCACAAGAGTTAAGGATCCTATAGCCGAGAGATATGTTTGGCAGGAGAGCAGGATCTTTGTTTATTTCTTCAATCGCAAATATCATTACTTGAGTCCATCGAAAAGCTCGCAGGTCAAATCTAAAAAGATTTTAGAGATTTAAATAGATTATGAAAATCCCGAGCTGCAGCTGTACATGTGCAAAGACATTTGTAAGATAAAAGTAGAAAGCTAGCAGGATGAAATAAATCAGAATATATTACAACTTACCCTGCACACTTTGCTCCAGGTGGCTCGCTCGTGAACATTGAAGTGCTTATTATTTCTTTGTTGAATACTGGGAAAATACCCCCAATCATTATGTCTCCCTGCTTAAACAAACCGGGCATGTCAAACCTGTTGAAACGTGCACAGCCAGAAACCCTGTTCAGGTAAAACAAATACAGAGCTAAAATCCTAGCTATCAACATCTTATGCATGTTTGCTTGAAATCATTTGATGGAGATAAAGACATGCTCCTATAACAACTGCGTCTGATAAAGGCGACTGCATGCTCTCTTTTCATAAAAGGTTCATTTATTTCCCACAGGGCTCAGCAATCATAACTGGTTAAGATTAGAACAACAGGGAACTGTGATGGCTATATTCAGGACACACACTATGCAAGCTACAGTATCATGCACATACCAAACAATATAGCATACACCAATTCCAATAATATTTACATTTTTGTTTCATGTTACAGGCTAGTCAAATGCCAGCAAACTGCTCAGCACTCAAACTGTGTGGTAAAGTGTTGGGACATATAGCTCTATATGACACACACATACATACACACACACACGCACACACACACACACACACACACACACACACACGTTTTGATATTACTTTTCCGATTTAGTAGATATTTCAATTTAATTGCCTAAATATGAGACTAAAATATGCTAAATGAACATAATACAGATAAAGAATGAATGTTTCACGACATTGATATACAATAAAATAGATATATACTAAAAGGTTAGTGCTCTCCTATCTTCTCTATACCATTTTAAATCATGAGCTGCTGTGCTTTTGTCACCTCAGCGTTTTCTGCAGTTAATAACAAGTCTCAACATCAAAAGATATAAATCTTCTTTGAAACTTTTGCGTGAATTCGTTTTTTATTCAACTCAATAACTAAAGGCCAGCCGTTTTATTTTGGGATCAGAACCGAGCCGGCAGTTCACCTGTCTGTGTGTGTCTCTGCTGCTCCAATGGATGTAGAATATATAATAATGCCCCTTTCACATCAACGTGTTTACTGCTCCGGCATGGAGCTGGAGCTTGAAAAGTACCGTTTTTTCCTGTTCACACCGCAGAGGCGCCGCCTCTTAGCTCCGGAATCCGGTTCACTTCCAGCTCCAACAAATTGTCGGTCTTGAGGCAAGAGCTTCGGAGCTAAGATTCGTCATTGAAGTAGATGCTGAAGACCATAAAGAAGTCTTGCATTTCACATGTGATGTTCGTAAAGTTCCAATTAAAGTCGTCCCTTGTAAAGTCGTCTCTTGTAAAGTCGTCCCTTGTAAAGTCGTCCGATGCCTTCCATTTCGTTTCATAAGAGGATAACCAAAGCGAACAGCACTTCAATACAATCGGCCATTGTTGTTGTTGTCGATGTGAGGGATTTCCGCGCGGTTTGGATTTTATGTAGCAGGCACGTAAACGGTGACGTCATGAAGCAGCAGCGGCAGCAGCTCTGGGCGGTGTGAACAGAGCGGGAGCAGAAAAGGGAAACCGGAGCTGAACCAGAAAAGCTCCCGCTCGGAGCTAGAAAGGGAAAAGCGCTGGTGTGAAAGCCGCATTACAATAATATTTGCAGGAGTCTATTTGTGATTTCTATGAATAGGGTATCCTGATTGTATCGGGTCGCGGGGGTAGCAGTTCCAGCAGAGAGCCCCAAACTTTCTTTTCCCTGGCGACATCAACCAGCTCTGACTGGGGGATCCCAAGGCGCTCCCAGGCCAGCGAAGAGATATAATCCCTCCACCTGGTCCTAGGTCTACCCCTTGGTCTCTTCCCAGCTGGACGTGCCTGGAACACCTCCCTAGGGAGGCGGCCAGGTGGCATCCTAACTAGGTGCCAGAACCACCAAAGTAGTCCAAATAAAACAAATTAGTTTAAGTGCAAAGTCGGTAAAGCATGAGGTGTGGATGTCCAACACACTCTCACTCCATAATCGTCCAGGAGCGACGCTTGGTCAGGGTCCCGTGGTGTGCAGTTGTGACGCTCCTAGGCTCCTTCAGCTTCATAAAGGGACGCAAATAGCTTTCAATTGATTGCAATGTATTCCCATCGGCGGCGGGATTTGACGCTCATGGAAGCATGGCATTATTTTGTGTCGGCTGCCCTTAAAGGTAATGTGAGCGTCCATTCTCATTGGATAACGGAGAATTGTACACCCGGAAGTAAGTATTCCCCTTACTGTCGATTGATTTTAAAATGATATCTGCACTACTCATCGACTAAAAAACACCAGATTATCCTTGATAATTACACAACATTGATTGGTTTAAATTGTGTTCAATACTTTTGTATTTTTCCCCTTTGATTCGGAGAAACAAATATTTTTCGGAGTAAAGGATGGCAGAAGACACTACACTACCCAGGATCCCCAGCTATCGTTTAGGACTACACCATGTGCTCTGTTTGACAAGCCCCGTGATTAGTTCTCAAGCTCTGTGATTGGTTGACCTCCAACTGTATTTCATTCATTCCAATGGCTGGCGTCTATGTCATGTGATCTTTAAATTTCTCCCTGCATGGCCGAACTTCGTTTTATTCTCGGTGGAAAATGCCTATTTTAAAGTTAGTTTGGCCATTATAATGATTTTTGATGGCATTTGATGCGAGAAATATGAGTTGTTAATTCAGATTATGTGTGCAGTGGATGTACATGATCTTTAGTTTGCTAGTTATTACGAAGATTACTTCAGGAAATTGTGTCCATACAACGTTTTCATTGTTACCAAGGTGGTTGCTAGGGACGCTGCTATCGATATTATTTCTGTTATGTTATGTAACTGTTTAATGGTGTTAACTTTATTGCTACCCCCTTCCCCGTCAATGTATTGTGTTGGTCCACAGCGCAAACGTATTAGTTTAACAAAATCCGCATCTAAAATTGTGGCATATACGTTATTTTCCCCTGTGCAATTCCAGTCTCACATTATATCGTCATTAACAAATACCGGAAACAGACCGAAAACATTTAAAAAAATAAAATAATACTTTATTCCGAGTGTGCTTGCTTTTCTCTCTGAAAGTCATCACATAACGGCATTGTAATACACGGTTCGGCTGCATTAAATATTACATATCTGCCGTAGTTCTCTATTTATAGAGCCCTGATGAGAAGACTTCTAGACAAACATGAGGAACTGCCACCAACACTGAAAACGTGACGTGGATCATAAATATATCAGCAATTAAACAACATCTTACATTTCTTTTCACACAATACGTCTCCTTGCAGTATCAACACTAATTCGGCTGACTTTTAAATTTGATCCAATTGGTAGATAGGTTGTATTTACACCATAAAGGTGCACAGCTGATATAAAGGGAAATCTAGTGGTTAACGCATGTTATTGAATTTCATTATTTTTATTATTAGATATTAATAGGATCCATATAAAGTATATTAATTACTCATTATTCTCTACTAATAGTTAATTAAAGACTGTATACAATGACTATTTTGCACATCCCTTTCAAGATTACAAGATTTTCTAAGGTTTATTGACATATCATATACACAAACGGTGTAGTTATGCAATGAATGAAAAACTTGAGTCGCAGGTTCCTCAATAGTGCATTACAAGACATCTATCAATATGTGTGCATACCTCCAGCAATGTTAACTATGTTGAAGCACTTATTTTAACCAGTGTTGAAAGTGTGCCGGTCCTACCCGGTCCTTAGTACCGGTAAGAGATTTCCAGGCGGTCCGGAGGAACAGGAATAATTGACAGGTCCACCCGTGGAATTTATACTAGGAAGGGAAGATATTTTGATTTGGATTACTGGTCTGCGAGTGTGTGTGTGTGTGTGTGTGTATACGTGTGTGTGTGTTTGTGTATTTTTGCGTTTGTGTGTATTGTGTTTGTTTCCCGGGGAAAACCCTAACGAGAAACACCGGCTGTTGTTCTACTTCATATATGGCTTCGCCCTCTAAGGCTATCGCTATTGGGTTATCCCTCTGCGCCCCCGCGCAGCACTGAAACACTTGTAGTCCACGCCCACCCGCCAGGTGGGCCCCACCCTCGGGCTTCCTTCCGGTATAAATAGGAAGGAGGCCCGGCAATCTGCTCCCTCTTTTCTTCAGCAACCAGCAGTACTGAAGCACAAGAAGAAATCATGAGCAGCAATGATCGTGTCCGCATGTGTCCTTTGTGCAATACGGGATACATCATGAGCTACGATTTGCACACAATATGCGCATCCTGCCTGGGGCCAGAGCACGCGAACGCGGCTCTCAGCCAGCAGATCGCATATTTACATTGTGTTCGTCTCACTCTATCCGACAGGAAGCACAGGGTGGACGCTCTAGCTGCTGCGGGTGAGGAGGACGACTGGCCCATCCAGAACAGGGACAAAAGCCTGTTTCTGGAGGCGAGTGGGGGGCAGGAGTCGGACGACTCCTACCCCGTCTCCCTCCATGGATCGCCATGCGGCTCTCCCCTCCCCCTCTTCCGCGGACGGGGAGACGGGGTCGGAGCGAGAGTCAGAGGTGGCAGCCGAGCACGTGGCCACGGCGCTACCGGCGTTGGGTGGCATTATGCTGGAGCTGCCGGAAATAATCGGCAAAGCAGCAGCATGCAGAGGCCTCCCCGTTCCCCGAGGACGGGAGAGGGTGGCTCTGGATGACATGGCCGGAGTGTTTTCCCGGGTTCAGACGGGCAGGAGTGACCCGATCTGGCCGCGCTTCCCCGCCATTAGGCGATACCAGGAAGGGGCAGCGGCGAACCCGAGGACCTTAAGGGCTCCGGTGGCCACATTTGTTCCCTTCACTAAGGTGGAGGGGTTCACAGACGAGGTTTTTCCAACCACCCCCGCTCTGGAACCAAGCTTAACGGCGTTCTTCGGGGTTAGACAGGCCAACTTGGTCGCCGGACGGTGCCCTATGTTGGCCACCCTCAAAGACCAGTATGTCGCCCGTCAGGCTGACCGGGCGCACCAGTGTGCGTTCCAGGCGTCTGCAGCAGCGAATAACATCGCATTGCTGACCAACTCGGTGGTGACGTTGGTCGAACGGTCCACCACCGTAGCTCCAGAGGAGACGGAAGAGATCGCACTCACGCTGTGCGCAGCCGTGGCAGTCTCCCAGGCAAGGATCACAGCCTGGATGACTCAGATCCAGCGCCACCTCTGGTTGCAACAAGCAGCGGTTACAGAGCCAGCCAGGAAGGTTTTGCTGGACGCTCCGATCAGCTCGGACGGGCTGTTCGGACCCCAGTTCCTGGCCATGGTTGAGTCCATGAAGGCGGCATCGGAGCAAGCGGAGGACATCCGCCAGCACGTCGGCTGGCTCCAGCCAGCGGTGAAGCAGCAACGGCTCCAGCGGCAGCAGTCAACACGGCCACAGCGGCAGACGGACAGACACTCGCAGCAGCAACAGCCGAGGCGTCAGACTCGTCCGTCAGCGACGGCTGGGGCACCGTCCCGCGCCTCCGGGGCACTGTCCCGCGCCTCCGGGGCACCGTCCCGCGCCTCCGGCCCCCCACCAGAGACGGGGGGTAAGAAGGGAGTGAGGTACTCCCGTTCGGCGTCTGCTCCACGAGAGCCACCGAAAAGACAAAGCCGGCCTTGACGGTTTGGGGGGGAGTGTGAGGGAAATAAAAGAAGATTATTTCCCAACATGTTGTCTGAGTCATCAGTTACAAATGTATTTCACATATCCCCCACCTTGGGTGAACCAGCTGCCTATGACCTATCGGTTAATAGCCAGCAGGGTTCGTTAAAAAAGCCTGCACTATTTAATCCATCCATTAATAAGCTGCGGAGCACAGTAACTACACCAGCTGCCTCCAATCTGTTGATTAGTAGGCAGCAGGATTCGCTGCAGAGGCCTGATGGTTATGACTTTTCGGTTATTAAACCACAGACCTCGCGGCATTCCTCTGTCTGAGATATGCCACATACACACGGTCACAATAAGCCCATGAGTGCCGTGGTAACGCCTCATGTGGATATCACTGCACACACCTCCATCCATCCTCTGAGCGTGTATGCTCGTCATGATGAGAGGCGGAGTGAAATGCAGCATGTGGAGGTTTCCTCACAGCCCTTTCGCTCTAGGCCCACCTTGGGTTGCCTCACGGGCAGCGGCGGCGAGGGCTCTGGCGCGGCTCGTCGTCATGACGACCACAACACATCTCGAGCATTGCTCAGAGTGGCAGCGTGTGTGTCTGATGGACAGATGGATGAGCAGGCTGATCAGCAGAGGGTACACCCTGCAGTTCGCCCCCCCCCACAGTTCAACGGGATACAGGTAACACGCTTGTCATCCCGAGAACAGTGTCTTGCGCTCCAAGCAGAGCTACGGGAACTCCTGTTGAAAGAGGCTATTTCCAGGGTTCCCCAAGAGGAAGAAAATCAGGGGTATCACTCCCGCTATTTTCTTATCCCGAAAAAGACGGGTGGAATGAGGCCAATCCTCGACCTGTCAGCTTTCAACAAGGCAATAATGAAAAGGCCTTTTCACATGCTGACGGTCAAAAAGGTGTTAGAGTGCGTTCACCGGGGAGACTGGTTCACCTCTATAGACCTAAAGGATGCATACTTCCATGTACCCATCATCCCGCAACACAGGAAATTCCTGCGGTTTTCATTCCAGGGAATATCGTACCAGTACAACCGTCTGCCGTTCGGTTATTCCCTGGCTCCTCACACTTTTTCAAAGTGTGTAGAGACGGCGCTACGGCCGCTACACAGAGGAGGGATGAGAGTACTATTTTACCTGGACGACCTGCTGCTGCTGGCTCGCTCCAGGGAGGAAGCGGCTTTACAGACGGTACAACTCATATCGCATCTGTCAAAGCTGGGTTTCATAATGAACTGGGAAAAGAGCTGTCCTCTTCCCTCCCAGAGTATTGTTTACCTGGGGGTGGAATTGAACTCAGCCCGCATGAGAGCACGACTCTCATGGCAGAGAGTGGAGAAGCTGACAGCTCTCCTTCGACGTGTCACACCCCGTGATGCGGCTGCTCGGCATGATCAGCAGATCACGGGGTGATTCCCCTGGGTCTCCTACACATGAGGAGACTACAGAGGTGGTTCATCAGCCTACGCATCGACCCCGTACGACAGAAGAGGCTGAGTTACGTCACACACCTCGGTGTTCACAGACGCATCTCTCTCAGGGTGGGGACGAACGTGCATGTTGCAGGCAGTGGGAGGACAGTGGCCGGCTCACATGTCCTTCCACATACATTTACTGGAATTGATCTCCGTACGGAGAGTAATTCAACATTTTGCCCCGTTGCTGCGGAATCAGCATGTGTTGATTCGCACAGACAAATCGCCAGGGAGGTGTACGCTCAGCGCAGCTCCTGAACACAGCCAGACGGCTGTTGATCTGGGCGCGCGCACACGTGCTCTCCATCAGAGCACTGTATGTGCCCGGAGAGCTGAACAAAGGGGCAGACCTCATGTCCAGAGGAGGTCCTCGCCAGGGGGACTGGAGCCTCCATCCCGAACTGATCGCCCGGGTTTGGAGCCGGTTCGGGAGGGCGGAGGTGGATCTGTTCGCCGCACGCGGGAACGCGCAATGCACGCTCTGGTTCTCCCTGTCAGCGCGGGACCACCCCCCCGCGCGGGGCGATGTCCACGCGCAGCTGCGACGACCAGGGAGGAAGGGACTTTTCGCGGCGCGCACGGCGTGTGGACAGTGGGGGATAACATACATACAAATTGGATCGTTGGATTTTAGACTTTAAGGCTTTTTAAGATCAGCGCGGGAACCCTGGCTCTTTTATACCAATATTGGACGGGCCGCATTAAACAGATCAACGGGCCACATGTGGCCCGCGGGCCGTAGTTTGGCCACCTCCAGGCCCGGTTCTACGGGGGTACATAAGGGTGCATTGCACCCCCAGTTGAATGTTATGCACCCTCACTTGAAAAAGAGAAGGGAGTGAAGAATATTACATATACAATAATAATAATAATAATAATAATAGTAGTAGTAATATGAAGAAGAAGAATATAGTAATAAACTGTAATTGTGGTCAAATATTGTGGTCAAATAACTATAGTTTATAACCCCCCCTGTCAACGATCGCTGCCGTCTTGGTTCAAAAAAGGTTGGGCACCCTTGCTCTATATAGTCCATAGCCGTGTTCACACTGCAGTACTTTTCCCACAAAGGTTCATGCGAACTTAGTTCATGATCGCGTTCACACCAAAAAGAGCCGGTAAAAGTAGTTCATGCAAACCTTTTTACCCCCTCGAAAGTCCCTGCTCTCTAGCAGGGACTTTCGAGTGGCTCTTTTTTGAGAAAAGAGCTATATTCCTGATTGGCTGGGCGGATTGCAAACCACGCCCCGTAAAACTCCCAAAAAGTTTTGTGAAGCCGCCATTTTATTATCCTCGCATTAGCATTATTAGCATTAGCATTAGCCCAGCGCAGAAACGCAGAGAGACTAACTTATGGCAACACAAAATAAAACATGGGAGCGGTGGAGATGAGGAGGTATCGGCGTTCTGGCGATTTACTCGGAAGGCTTCAGTAGAAGCTGCTGGTCCTCCCAGCAGCTTCTACTGAAGCCAGTCCCCAACTCCGGGGACTTCCGGCCGGGGACTTTGGGTGGCAGTATACGCAGTGAAGTGGTTTGCGGCCTGCCAGTAAACCCAAAGCAGAAGAAGAAGTGACGTCAGTGGCTTCATTTGCCTAATCCACCCCCAGGGACTTTTTCTGGTGTGAACGCGATCTGTACTTAGTTCATGTGAACTAAAGAGTTTGCATGAACTAAGTTCGCATTAACCTTTGTGGGCAAAGTACGGCAGTGTGAACGCGGCTAATGGCTATCTTACTCAGAACACAACATGTACACAGCATACTATTTTAACATTAAATATTTTGCTTTGATATCTTTTATTTTAATCTGCACATTGTGGCATACATTTTGAGACATTTTATTTTATTAGTATTTTAATTTACAGAGACTTGTACATTTTTGACTGTCTGCTGAATTTAGTTATACATTTTTATTCTAATTTATAACAGTTGAGGCCCAGAGGGAGGAAGAGGAGACTCAGCAAGAAGAAGTGGCAGCAGGTCCCTCAGAAGCCACCACAGGTGATGCTAGCCCTACTGCATACCCTTCTATATGGAAAGACAACCCAGTCTCACGGCATTTCGTGTTCACAAACACGATTTTTAATCTATGTATTCGTGTTCACCATCACGATTTGCCCCTTTTTTTTTGTGTTGCACAGCACGATTTTAAAAGCAATGTATTTCTACTGGTAACGTGTTTCTTGCCTGCAGGCTGCAGCACGTCTTTTTCTCCAGTTGGGTCATGGAAGTCCGGAAGCTGTGTGGTTCATAAAAACATGTTGTTACTCAATATCAAGCCACAATTATTGCTTTTATTTTAAATCGTATATTTTCGGACTTTTGTTGTCGTCTGTGAGGAAAATAAATGGGGCTCAGAGCCTCAGGATACTGAAATCTGTATTTTTTAAATCTTTTTTTACTTCTAATTTGTTATTCTTTTCAAAATAACATACTGTTATTTACTCACCAATAACACACAATTATCCTTGCTTTTATTTATTGGTTTGATTCCATAATCTCGGGCTATTTTGGCGTCCGTCAGGAACTGAATTTCAAAATAAATATAACCGGAGACAGACGTAGGCATTTCGAGCGATTACCCAAGATCCTCAGCTATGGTTGTAAGCTCTCTGATTGGATGTGTTAGCCGCAATGCATGCTGGGAGTTGGTGTTTATATTATATGAAATCCGGAAAACATTTTAAAAGTATAAAATAATACTTAATTCCGAGTGCTCTTGCTTTTCTCTTTGAAAGTCATCACATAACGGCATTGTAATACACGGTTCGGCTGCATTACATATTACAGATCTGCCCTAGTTCTTTATTTAGAGAGCCCTGATGAGAAGACGTTTGGAAAAACTGGAAGAAATGGCGCCGAAACTGAATACTTGACGTTGATCATAAATATATCAACAATTAAACAACATCTTCAATTTCTCTTCACACAATACGTCTCCTTGCAGTATCAACACTAATTCGGCTGACTTTTACATTTGATCTAATTCATAGATAGGTTATATTTACACCATAACGGTGCACAGCTGATAGAAAAGGACTGTAGTTTTTAAAGATATTACTGATTTTCTTTTAATGTAAATACTGAGTCTGAAATAGTATAGCAATATGCTGTAAAATGATGTGAAAGCATGCATAAAACTATACATCTTCAGATGTTGTACATACACACTAATAATAAAGTTGTTATGGCTGTGTGTACCTTGTGTGCACTTCCTAGTGGTTAAAGCACGTTATTGAATTATTGTTTGTATGTGTTTTTTATAATTTATATGTATTAATAAAATATTAAGAGTACATATTTTCATAGGGGGAAAGTATAAATATAGAAATATAGAATATAAAAAATCAAGAAGATACTATAAATGATCTCTACAATAAAACAGTTTAGTGCAGGATGTACAAAGATATTAATAGGAGGAGGTGCAAAACAGAAAAACAGATTAACCTTTATTTAAACATTACATATTAAATATTAAGCCTGACAAAGTAATTCACGTCTAATTTCCTGCAATGTTAACTATGTTGAAGCACTTATTTTAACTGATATTATACACATTAATTATACTCTTATGTATGTAGATAGAATAAGAAATGTGCAGAATATGACAGTTTAATGCTGGAGGTACACACATATTGATAGATGTCTTGTAATGCACTGTTGAGGAACCTGTGACCCAAGTTTTTCATTCATTGCATAACTACACCGTAGTTGTGTATGATATGTCAATAAACCTTTGAAAATCTTGAAAGGGATGTGCAAAATAGCCATAATAGACAGTCTTTAATTAACTATTAGTAGAGAATAACGAGTAATGAATATACTTTATTACTTGTTTCCATTCATGTCAATTGCAGATACATGTTTAGTCTTCTCAAGCACCAACTATCAAATATCTCTCCTGATTGTTGGCACTTGACAATCACCTTACCTGCATTTTACTCAGATGTAACTAAAGTCTGATTTAAGGGTTGTTTATATATTTCACATAATTAATCAGAATCTGCAAAGTAACTCAAATAAATGCAGTGGAGTAAAAATACCAGGTTAACCTCTGAATTGTAGTGGAGTAGAATTACAAAGTAGCAATGAGCTGTCATGTGGGTATATATTAATGCTATATATTAATGCTGCGCATTATGGACACAAGTGATTTTCACCCATTTATTAATTATATGTTTTACATTTGATAACACCAATGTGTTTAATAATGGCAACTTCTAATTGTGGGAAAAACGAAAACGTTCAGTAGAGACGTCCCATAGAACATTTTGCGAAACACAATAGCCAGCATGTGTAGTTCTGGGGGGGTGTTCGATTCCAGTTTTGGATAATCTGGCGTGGTTTCGTTCCATTTCACACAGCTGTTTGACGCTCTGCGTAAGGACTGGAGTCCTAAACGATAGCTGGGGATTATGGGTAGTGTAGTGTCTTCGGCCATCCTAAACTCAGAAATGTTGACATCGCAATGATGTTCGAAATGTCCCTTATAGGCCTACGTCTGTTTCCGGTTATTTTTATTTTGAAATTTAGTTCCTGACGGACACCAAAAAAGCCCGAGATTATGGAATTAAACCAATAAATAAAAGCAAGAATAATTGTGTGTTATTGGTGAGTAAATAACAGTGTGTTATTTTGAAAACAATAACAAATTAGAAGGAAAGAAATATTTAAAAATACAGATTTCAGTATCCTGAGGCTCTGAGCCCCATTTATTTTCCTCACAGACGGCAACAAAAGTCCGAAATTATACAATTTAAAATAAAAGCAATAACTGTTCATAAGAACATGTTTTTATGAACCACACAGCTTCCGGTCTTCCACGACCCGACCGGAGAAAAAGACGTGCTGCAGCCTGTAGGCACGAAACACGTTACCAGTAGAAATACATTGCTTTTAAAATCGTGCTGTGCAACACGAAAAAAAGGGGCAAATCGTGATGGTGAACACGAATCAATAGATTAAAAATCGTGTTTGTGAACACGAAATGCCGTGAGACTGGGTTGGGAAAGAAGAACAATATGAACAGTTCAAACAGAAAAATGAATGGATGTATGCTCACAATGGAAGGCTAGGCTGTACCCCATGCCATGATGTTAAGGAATATTGCTATTCAGTGGGCTGATGGAAAGATAATCCCAGCTGGTCAATCAAGGGATGTACAGCTTTCATCACTGCGCAAACAAATCCGTGAGCACAAGAACTCTGCAGCTCATAATGAAGCAGTCAAGATTCTTCAGACAGCAAATAAAGATATTCTTCTGAACATGAACGCGAGTAGTCAGGAGTCTGTGTTTGAGTCTACTGCTAAGGTATTCATGAGAGCCTATTATGTGGCCAAGAACAACAAGCATTTCACAGACTTTGAGAGTCTGATTGACCTGCAGCATGCACATTCTGCTGATTTAGGGTGTGTTTTGCATAGCAAATCTGTCCGTGTTGACATAATTGAGCATGTGTCATCACTAGTGCTGCGTACCTAGACTCACATTCAGGTTCAGGTCCGGACTCAAGTCCAGAGGTTCAGGTTAAGGTCCTGACTTATAAGTCCGGACCTGAACCTATGGCTTGTGTCAAGTTGTGTGAGTAACTAAAGTTAACTTATTGTGAGCTAATTATTAATTGAAAATGAACTCATAATCAACTCAAATTCAAACTCATCAGGTTTATCGTGCTCCCTTCCAACTTGTGTCGACATTTCTCTACAAAGTACATATGTAAAAAAACACTGTTTGCCACTTAAATGACTTATGACAGCAACTACAGTGAACTACTACAAAGTTCAAACATTTATTTCATTTACCAAACTAAAGTAAGCAAACAGTCCCTGAGCTGACTGAGCCTAAATCCCTAAAACGTTGCTGAAAGGTAGAGTGTAGAGTAGACTATACGCATTACACTGTTACACACCTACTATACAGTATAGGCTACACTGTAGTAGTGTGTACTGTACTGTCTGCAAACCATGTATTTTCTACAACTCTACATGTGTACATTATACAGTACATACTACATACATAGTGATGTACATACATACTGTTAGAAATTAAAATCAATGTTGATATGGCGTAATTTTGAATTAAATACACTATTTAATTTAAATCAGTTTTATTCTGAAAACACCGGAAGTTCACACTATTAACTTAATACTTTTATTATGAAAATTATTCACTTCTGGTTAGCATTAGCATGTGGCGAAATGCTACGTGTTCAAACCGTGAATCAAAGGTAAAATGACATGTGATGTTGTACACTGAGCACACTGGGATTAGCACTCATTTATTCACGCTGAATAACGTTTATCAGGGAATGTTTAAATAACCACAGACACCAGAATATACGTAAGTGCTGGTTTTTTTGCGAGTCCAAGCACCGGTTCCCGACGTTCCGGTTTTAACCGGACTTGAACCGACACTTTTTACAAGTCCAGTACTGGTTCGGCGTACCGGTACGCAGCACTAGTCATCACAGATGAAAAAGGAACTTCTAAAAAAGATAATAGAGATCAAGAGCAAAATCATATTATTGGCTGATGAGTCAACCAGTGTTGGGCACAAATCAACACTAATTGTGTTCCTGAAGGCTAGTGTTCATGGAGACATGGAGCCCATTGCCTTTCCATTGGACCTGATTGTTCCACAATGTTCATCATGAAATTAATATCCATATATGTTATACTATACTTGCACTGCTTCCCATGTTCATACTTTATATATCTTAGCATATTCATACACACTGTTAATACCGCTCACAGGCTGCTAGTGTATTCATAGCCAAGCTCACTGTTTATTTATCATTCAATTCATTCTATATTTTATTCTGTAGATTGTGTACATTACTTTTCACTTTACTGCTTGTTGCACCGTTAGAAGCTAAACTGCAATCTGTAATCTGTGCAATAACAATAAAGCAGGCATCTTTATTGTAGCCTCAACGATCAAGTTCTAAGTAGTGCAATATGAAATAAAAACTAAAACAATCTGTGCTGTTGTATTTGCTGTAAAGTGTCTCTACTGTAGGCTATTTTTATTATATGTACAGCACTTTGGCTCGACCAAAAATCGTTTATAAATGTGCTATATAAATAAAACTTGATTTTATTTGAAAAACAACTACACTCTTTTGGCAGTGTTGTGGTGCCGAGAGATGGAAGTCGGAGGCGGGGTATCAAAGGTACAAGCTAGACTTTTATTTAGCATCAGAAAACCATTGTACACAACTTCATTCCCGGGAAGCGAAGACCGGCGGAAACAGGAAGTCTGGTTCACTAACATGTCCGTGCAGAACAATACCTCAACCCATAGATCCGTGGGTGAATAATGTCAATCACCACAGTGTACACATTAACAACAACTACATTATTTTGGCAGTGTAACAATTAAACAAGAACTACACTCTATGGGCAGTAACAATTATATAAATAATAAACTGTCAGACTGACACTGAAGACAAACAAACTATTTTCAGCAATCAATCTGTTTAGTTGACCCTGGGTGACATGTGGCGATTTAAAAAAAAATCGTTTTTTGACTGTTTAGATGGTGTTGCTCCATCTGGGTCACTGCCGGTGGTTGAGACGGTGGGGTCTTTGGCGACTAGTTTTATAGCCTCATGTACATTAGTTAGGTGCTCCAGGAGATTGGCATTGCTGTTCAATGTGGACAATGATTTCTGTCCTGCACACAGTTTACATTTGACCATAATATTTTGTGCGTCCTTTATCCCCACAAATTGAAAATAGTGGTTATATCTCCAAGTTGTAAATGCGCTGCTGCTCTCGCTGATAATTGCATCTTCCATAGTGTGTGTTCTGGTGGTGGGCGTTGCCGTGTATGTGTGTGTGTTAGCAAGTGTTTGTGTGTCTGTGGCCCTTTCTAATTTCTCGAATTCCCCTCCTCGACTCCCCTCCTCGACTCCGATCCTCGACTCCTATCCTCGATACTTAGTCCCGCCCACAGGAGATGTGAGCGGAGGAGCCGAGAAGAGAGGAGGGGAAGCAGCAGGCGGTTAGAGAAATGAGAACTCCTCTCCTCTGAGCGGTCATTTTAAAGAGACGTCCATTCATGATGACAGGAGGCACAGTAGCCCTCTGTCTGATGGACAGATGTGTTCATGATGACTTCTATATTTACTTTGATTCATTTACAGTGCGGTATAATGAGACAATAACAGGCTACAGATGCGGACACACACACACACACACACATATATTTATATATACAATTTTAGAATCAAACAGAGCACTCTCATAATAACGTAACACTATAGGGGACTGGATATATCCCCCCCTCTCTCTGGTCGCTACAATGAGGAAATTAATTACGGGCCAAAAGTTTTATTTATTTATTTTTAAGTATTAAAAGTAAGCAGAGGACACCAAACCAACTGAGACCTGTCTGTCCGCTGCATCCACAAACTGTACCACACACACCACACACACACACATACAGTTCCTAAAACAGGCTACAGCCATTGTGTATTTTATTATGTGAAGCACTAAATGGTTTTAGAAATGTTTAAAATATCGACTCTTTGTAGATATCTACTAAACTAAAGCAAATAAAAGAGTAGGCCTGTTATACTGAGTGATATATATTATACACACTGCTCTGCTTTCTGCACGGACCTCACAGCTGTTCTCACTGTAAACATCGCGTCGCAATGAGAGCAGTTAATAAAATAATATCATGGGGAGCATGCAGAGCTGTCATTGGCTGAGATAAGTCCGGCTGTGCGTCACATCTCTGTTCCCGGAAATGCATCCACGAAGGAGCCGTGGAGGACCGTGGAGGACCCATCAGTGTATCCTCGGTTATAGCTCCTCCAGAGAGCCTCCTCGACGCTCGATCCTCGGTCCTCGAAGTGCATTTAGAGAAATGAGATGTCCTTCAACATGGCGCGCTGAAATTCATTTCCGGGTCACTACCAGAGGACCGAGGAGTCAAGGAGGGGGAATGAGGATGAAATGAGAAAGAGCCAGTGTATTTTCCCCATAAGGCAAGACCCGCCCAACTCTGTCTCTGATTGGCTTGTTACCCCGCGT
The DNA here is from genome assembly GCA_036324585.1 of Champsocephalus esox. Classification (NCBI taxonomy): domain Eukaryota; kingdom Metazoa; phylum Chordata; class Actinopteri; order Perciformes; family Channichthyidae; genus Champsocephalus; species Champsocephalus esox. The sequence continues at coordinate 24,213,463 of CM070493.1, read as the reverse complement.
TAACCAATCATCACTCCTCTCTGGTCACTTTCACTTTTCCATGGTACTGTGAGAGGACATCGCTGTATGTTTGAGCCGGGCTGCATTTCCTGATGAAAAAACATAGCGATGTTTTGTACTTACACCTAGGCCTACGTGAATTAAACAAAATTATTTTGTTAAATAAAAACATGGTGATGTTTTGTAAATAATTACATGTCTCTTATTTAGCACAGAATATGATCCTATCCGTGACATATGGATCTTAACAAATATCCGATCAGATACCTGTAGATCTATCAGCTGTTTATTTCACATGAGTTCCAGTGTGGCAGCTTTTCACGGCTCCCCCTGGTGGATCCATGATCCATTGCAGCTGGTTTCATTACAATTACATTTATTTACAAGGGGGCGTATCAAGTCCTGCGGGGGGGGTTTCCTTTTCAGCAGGGGCCCACCCCGTGCCGATCACGGACCCGCACGGGTAGGCGTCTGATAGGAAGCGCTACATCTGTATGTCTGCTGCTCATATCAAGGAACAGATTATGGGTTGCTTGCTTAAAAATGGCTTCACTGTTGAGTTGCTGAGAGAAATCCTCATTGGATTTTGCAGTGATGGGGCCAGTGTCATGCTGGGAGTGAAGTCAGGTGTTGGAAAGTTGCTCCAGGATGACTTCCCAGGCATCATACTATGGTACTGCCTTAATCACAGACTGGAGCTGGCTGTTGACCAGGCACTGGATGTGGCAGGGGGAACACAGGACTTCCAGGCATGCATGGACAGCCTATATTCATTATATAGCCAGTCACCAAAAAACATGCGTCAGCTGAGTGAATGTGCTCACAACCTGGACATCGCCCTCAGGAGGATTGTAAAAGTGTTCAGTGTTCGCTGGGTAGCTTCTTCATGGAGGGCAGTCACTGCAGTTTGGCAGTCTTATCCAGCCTTGGCACAACATTTCCGTGAGGGACAGCAGAGAGAGAGGGCCAAATTCAAAGGTCTGCTTTCTAAGTTGTGCTCCATCAACTTCCTGAAAAGTCTTGCACTGATGGAAGATGTTCTGACTGAACTTAAGGACTTGTCAGAAATTCTTCAGCACAGGAAGACCACACTCCCAAAGGCCCATGACATCATGACGACGTATGTCAAATGCATAGAAAGTTTCAATCGCTACCCAGGATAACCCATAGACAACATGCAGTTGATGCCAGTCACGGCCCGTCCACACGACAGCGTCGACAGCGTCGACAGCGTCGACAACTCCAATCTGCCCATTCACTTTGAATGGGGTGACGTCACGTTGCCTCGCTTTTTCGCCGAACTGAATTTTGGGAAGGACTATAGTGCCGGCTTGGACAATTCTCCCATAGGGATATAGCAGCACCGTCCAAATAGCAGAACGGTCCGTCTCCGCCTTCTCCGGCGTCAGAAGTTGAGCGTCCACACTAAGTTGAGCGTCCACACTACAGCTAAAAAAAAACCTTGGAGCTGGGCGTGTCTGTAGCTTGGGGATTTTATTCAAGCAATGCGACCAACAACCAATCACATAAATCTCCAGCCCCCGACATACAAAGCAAAAACCCCCAGGGATTTTATGGGAGCAATATATATATAAACTCCCCAAACAGGCGAAAACCTACCAGTTTCACCCACTGTCTCTGCCACCTCCCTCCATGCCTGGTTCCTCCGGTTTGTATCCCGGTAGGTGAAGAGGGTCTGGTCATACAAAACTGGGTGATTTGCTACAGCGATAATTAGTTTCTCCTCCAACTTTTTTTGAAATATAGAAATGAACGGCGGGATATCTCTCCCAGCTTTAAGAGTTAGCAGGTCTCCCATCATTGACTCTGCTCAGTTCATCCGAGCAGTGGCAGACAATATGAAAGAAAGACTCTTCACAACCACAGCAAACAGAGCACAGGCCAGTGTTGCAGCCAACCAAAAAGAGGCTTATAACAGCCTTCTCAATCAAATGGCAGTCCTCAACCCTGACAACTGGGACCATGACAATCCTTGATTTGGAGATAATGAGGTGAGGGCTTTGTGTGATGTCCTACATGTGAACCAACAAGAGGCCCATCTTGGATTCACAGAATACAAGGCCAGTGGAGGAAGAACCATTCCCAACAAAATGAAGAAGTTGCTCATGGCAGTGGACACACTGTCTCCAAGTAATGCTGACTGAACGGGGGTTCAGCACAATGAACAACATCATAACTGAGTATAGGAGCAAACTTACAACAAAAAATGCAGCAAATCTCCTCTTCATCAGCTCTGTGGGACCACCATACAGACAGTGGGATCCACTGCCTTATGTGAAGACCTGGCTGGGCAAAGGAAGAAGAGCAGCCCACTCAACAAGCTGCATGGCTCGCCGGTACACAGAAGAGGAGAGCTACTTCAGCGCTCTGTGGAAAATGTGGGAAAATGTGTAGTTTACCTCCCTCAACATGCCTTGCTAATGGTCTGTTAAGTTTTGACACACGTTGTATGCACAATTGAAAATAAATAATTGACTATACATATTGTCAAGTGTTTCTAATTTCTACCCCATACAGGCATTACAAATGTGAAGTTTGTGTTCAGGGATGCATGAAGCTGGGGGCGGAAGGAGAACAATATGAACCAATAAAGGTCGGGGTAGCATTATAGTACCTGCAAGAAATTCAAACCACTTTCACCCCTGATTTTAACTGATATTATACATATTATACTCTTATAAGATGTATATAGATATTTCATCTCCGGCCTTGTCAGGTATTGAACAATCAATAAATAAAGAACACAGAATTATTAAATATAAAACACAGAATTTGTGTGATCAGACTAAATGATTTACAAATAAACACCGCTGCATATTTACAACTGTTACACATGCTGGTGTTACGCAAATGTTTCCAACTTGGGATCAATAAATTATATCTTATCTTAAGATGATCGATGGCTACTGCCATATTTGCAAAATGTGCCTCTGAACCTTGACAAGTGCATGTTTCAGGCTTATCAATTAACAGGAGGGGTCACAGACATAAGACCAGCTGTTAAATAAAGCTCTTCTGACCTTAGCTGGCATGTGGGTACATATATTAATGCTGCCCATTATGGGCACAAGCAATTTTCACCCATTTATTAATTACATGTTTTAAATGTGAGTGTTTCCTATCCCCTAAACCTCCAGAGATGTACACAGTTTAATACTGGCAACTTCTTATAATGGGAAATACGAAAACGTCTTTTAAAACTACAACTCCCAGTAGAGACCCATTTCGGTCGACGGGCGCTCGCCGGCTACTCCTTCTGCTTCGCAGGAAGACGGTAGTACTAACGACGTTAGTATTTAAAATCGACCTCACCCTTCTATACGAGAAAGTAAGGTAGGTCCGATTTTTTAAAGCTGGCAGCACACCTGTTGCTAGCTCGCTCCCTCTCTACCGACACCACGGTAGCGAGGACCTTTTTATTTTCTCTTCCCCACGGTGGGGAAAATGATTAAAAAAGGAGCATACTGCCACACCAGTCAGTATTCTCCGGGAATAAAAGACCCACACCGTCCTTTTTTTCTCTGGATTAAGGACAAGGTGGTAATAACTTTTTTCCCGTCCCACCTGTCGAGAGCGGGCCCTCTCCACGCCGCGAGGCGACAAAGATGGACGCCCCTCTCCCTCACACCAGAGGAGTGCGGCAACAGATTCCCACACTTTACCAAGCTGGGGCTCCCGGTTAGACCTCACCATGGTCTCACCGGCGGAGGATGTCCTCGAGTTGGATTATGAGGAGGACGAAGAGGAGGACGCCCTGGCGTTCCTCCTGTCCGAGTCAGATGAACAAGAAGAGGACACCTTCATGTCATCGGCCCGGGCTGCAAAGCCTGGAGCGAGGGCTGCTCTCCCGGGCGACAGCACATCAGCTTCGCCCGGTCTGAGCATGGACCTGCAGGCCGTGAGCAAACGCGCTGCGGTCAGACTCAACGTTCCGTGGCCTGAAATGGCCAAGGAGACCTCCAGGTCCCGCTACGAGGGGAAACATCTTCCCCAAACAGCCGGCAAAAGGAGGCAACCCCTCCCGGTCTTTCCAGAAATGTTGGATGAAGTGTCGGTCTCGTGGAGAGACCGGCCCTTTAGCAACAAGGTCCCAATCCAGGGTGCCTCCTCCCTGGACTGCGATGGAATGGAGAGGCTCGGCCTGCTCCGCATACCGCCCATGGAACCGCTGGTAGCGGCCCACCTTCTACCAAAGATGGGCCCCTCACCAAGCAGGAACCCCACGCTGCCAGCAAAGGCGGACCGCTTTCAGTCCACAATGACTGAAAAGTCCTATAAAGCTGCAGCGCTGTCCGCCAGGGCCCTGAACGTGTCCTCGCTGCTAACCGCCTACCAAGCGGAGCTCTGCGAGGACCTGTCGGGTAGCCCGGGAGCAGCCACTCTGGACGAGATGGCAGCGGTCACGGACATTTGCCTCCGTGTCCAGCGCTGCGCCGTCCAGGCCACGGGCAAGGTAATGGGGATCATGGTGGTGCAGGAAAGAGCGAGATGGCTCAACCTCACCAACCTCCCTGACCGAGAAAGGGAAGATGTGCTGGATATGCCCATCGTTCCCGAGGGAATTTCTGGCTCCGCTCTTGTCTACATGCATAGGAGGTGTGAGACGAAGAAGAAGGAGGACGAGGCACTCCACCTCTGCCTCCCTCGAAGGGCCCAGCCGCTGCCTTCGCAGCAGCAGTCCTTCACCCAAGCGAACTCTGCCCGGTTTACAGCACCGGACAAGCAGAGGTCGCAACCCACCCCGAGTCCCCAGCCCAGGCTGGAGACGAGGGCAAGTTGCCTGAGAAAATCTCCGGTTCCGGCTGCAGCTCAGGCTCAGCCAACCCAGAATGTCGGCCAGCAGTCGAGGAAGAAGAAGCGAGCGGCGTGAAGGCCCTCCTTCTCTCCTCCGTAAATGTGTTCCCGCCGCCTCGAGAGATGCCTAAACACCATCCTCAAGTCCGCACAAACACATGTCACACGTTGATTGATTCCTCTGTCATAAAACATTTGCCGCTGACGCATCCAGGCTTCAGGCCGAGGGCGCAGTGTTCCCCACCCTAAAACGCCTCCTGCCTTCTCTCAGAGGACACCATGTCCTTGTGAGGACAGACAACACAATATCGTGTATGAACCACCAAGGGAGGTTGCGTTGTCTCCAGTCACACACACTGGCACACAAACTGATCCCTTGGAGCGGCAGACGTCTCCTCTCTCTGAGAGCGACACAGGTACCGGGAGTGATTCACCTCGGGACAGAACTACTATCCAGAGGTGCACTACTCTATGCAGACTGGACTCCTCATCCAAAGACCGTGAGTCCGCTGTGGGTGCGTTAAGGCGGAGACGCGTTAAATCTGTTCGCAAAAAGAAAAAATGCTCAATGACAGCTGTTCTCTTTAATGCACGATTTAAACGCACTGTTAGACGGGGACGCACTCGTACACGATTGACCTCCGGGTTCTCTGTACGCGTTCCCACCCCTGGCTCTGTTAACCCCAACTCTGGCCAGAGTGAAGGAGCAACGCCACACACATACTCTGATGTTTCCGCCCTAGCCTGCAACGTACGGGCTGGCGGAGATATATCAGCTGTTGTGCGGGCAGCCATGGCAGCCCCCACCACGCAGGGACAGATTGTCTCAAGCAGGGGGGGGCGATCCTTCACCCACGCCCAGAGCGCGGGGCACTATGGTCCTGACCCGTGAGTGGTACAATCTGAATACAGTGGGACTCCCTCAGAAGGTGATAAACACTATTCAGAGTGCGAGAGCTTCCTCCACCAGGTCTCTTTACAACTGTAAGTGGAGGGTGTTTGAGGAGTGGTGCCTTCAAGAAGGACACAACTCTTTTCAATGTCCTGTCGGGGTGATTTTATCATTTCTACAGCACTTGATCGATAAACACAGAGCTTTCTCCACGATCAAGGTGTACCTGGCTGCTATTGCTGCATGCCATGTGGGCTTTGAGGGTAAGACGGCTAGCCAACATCCTTTGGTTTTCCGTTTTATGAAGGGAGCTCGCAGGCTCCTCCCTGTATCCAGGTCACTGGTGCCCTTATGGGACCTGGCAGTGGTTTTAAATGGGCTCAGAATGACCCCATTTGAACCCCTGGAAGGAACTGACATGAAACATCTGTCACTCAAGACAGTGCTGTTACTGGCCCTGGCATCCGCCAAGCGGGTCAGCGATATTCATGCACTGCCTGTACATCCCTCATGCACTCAGTTCGCCCCAGGGCAAATGAGAGTGTTGTTGAAGCCCAACCCTGCCTTTACACCAAAGGTGGTTGGTTCGTGTACCCCAATTGACATTGAGGCATTTCCTCTGCCGCTGGTTTCCTCCGGGGAGCAGCAGCAGGATCTGTTGTGTCCAGTCCGGGCTTTACACACATATATGGACAGATCAAAGGAGCTTCGTCTTAATGACCAACTCTTCGTGTCCTGGGCTAACCCTCACAAGGGCAAGCCTGTTACTAAGCAACGGCTCTCCCACTGGATTGTGGAGGCAATTGCTTTGGCCTATACGAGTCAGAATTTGCAAGCACCTTCGGGTCTGCGGGCTCACTCGACTCGGGGCCTGGCTACATCCTGGGCTTTGTTCAAGGGTGTTTCCATCCAAGACATCTGTGTAGAGGAGAGCTGGTCCTCGTCGCTCACTTTTGTCCGCTTTTACAGGCTAGACGTCTCCGCTCTAAGCGTGGCCCGAGCGGTGCTGGGCACCTTGTTGAGTCGGGACTCTACCTGTTACATTCTGGTTGATCGGTGATTTTCGAGATAAGCTCGTCTGGCAATACGGGAGCTACAATATCCCATAGTGAGACATCGAACGGAGTGTTATGAATGAGAACTATAGGTTACTTACGTAACCCCAGTGCTCAGAGTAACATGAAGTGAGATGTCTCACCAGATGGCCCTCCTTGCTATGGTGAAGCGAGAAGAGGTGTTTATTTTGAATGACGCATGCGTTGTGGTGCAAGCTACTTATAGGGGGTGATTTCCCCTGATCACCAAGCCAATCAGGATTGGCGTAATGAGATTGATGCTTCTGTTTGCTCCGCGATGAGGCGCATCCTATAGTGAGACATCGAACGGAGTGTTATGAATGACAACTGGGGTTACGTAAGTAACCTATAGTTCTCTGTGGGTCTCAAACGGTTTGGTCACCATTTATGTAAACACATATTTCCATTTGAAGGGGGAGTGATTAGTAAAATATGGATGTATGGATGTTAACTAGGTGAAAAAAGGCAAGATAAACTTTAAAAACTTGTTGAGAGCTACAACTAGTCTTTGCTGCTGCCTCAATGAGGAGTAGGGGAGAGGAGGGAGACAGGAGAGGCTGATTCAGGAGCACAGACACATGCACTCACAACTATATATGAACCAAAAACAAATAAATAAACGTTTCAATGTTTTTTCATATTGGATATGGTATGTTATTGGTTATGGCCATGTTCTTATGATTGTATGATTATTTAAATATATAGAGTTCTGTTTCATATGGGTGTAGTCTCTTTATTTCCCCCTCAAAGTGCACCAGATTGATGCATTTATGTCCAACATTTAAAAAACAAAAAATATTACCGGGGGAGCATGTCCCCGGACCCCCCTAGTGGATTTGAGTTCCACCTCCACTTAAAATATGTTCACATGGATAGGTTCCTAAATAGATTTGCAATTTTTTTTTAAATAGTAACCCATGTCCATATGTTTATTCTGGGGTATTAGATTTAAAGTGTAGGGCTATCACTATGGGCAGCAATGCTGTAAATATTGACAAATACATCCAGAAAAATGGCACAAAAGAAAACTGGTAGTGGCCTTGCTGGGTGTATAATTCCCGGCCTGACTTATTGTCCCAGTCCGGCCCTGCAGGGGCATCATAGTGTCCTACATATTAATATATTTTTAAAAAACCAAGACTTATATTTCTTATCTAGTTTATTGGTGATAAGGAAAAGGGCCTTACGAAGGTGTGAGTAGTGTATTTAGGTTAGCTGAGGTCATTATGTTCCCCATACGAGCCGTACAAGAGAGATGTATAAACGACATACTACGTCAGAGTCCAAATAAGTGTATGATCTGTGGATCATTGCTAGGATACCATTCGCTTTGTTACTTACCCGACAGATATGGTCACTAAATGTCAGGGTATTATCAACATTCACACCAAGGTCCTTTTCATTCTGAGTCTCGGATGGGTTTATAGTGTTTAAGCCATGAAATGGTTTGGACCCACACAATAGAGAGCCAGTGTGCTTTTAGGAACAGTTGTTCAGGTACAAACACTTTCCATAAATCCAAGCGTCAGAAAATGTAACCTTCTCTCTTTTCCTCTATAGCCAAATCTCTAAAAAAAAGGGGCTGTAACGTATCTGATACAGACTGATCCAGATTTGAATTATTTTCTACATCACAAAAGGGGTGCTCCGCTTAGTGGTCAATTATCCACCTATTAGGGGAATGAGAGGTTGGGCCACGGCCGGCCATTGCCGCTCGAAAGCGCTGGATGTAGTACATATGCCAGGCCTATAAGTGGCGTTGTAGTCTGCCACAAAGGCAGCGAAGAAGACTTCCCGCACATGGTTGCGATGGTTGCCATGGTTGCCATAGTTGCCCTTAGAGTCATTATTCACGAATGAATAATGCCTCTATATAACCAAGTCGCTGCACATTATCCCGCTTATTACATGGCCACATTCTCAACAAAGTAACGATATGACTCCCAATATTTATTGAAATGCTTTTATGGATTTAGAAAATTATTTTAATGATTTAAAAAATAGTTGTATTGATTTAAAATGACAAGCATCCGATAAGAAAAATAGTCCGTTGTTACTGTTTATACAGTCTATGGTTTGAACTAACGTAGCAATGGCAGGAACTGCTTCAATAGCGTTTTTGAGGAGCTTTTTGATTCCAGATTTGAAAACATCGTTGCTTGCTTTAAAAGTAGCACAATTCATTATGTCAAACCTTGGAAAGTATCTAGATATCCCTGCCCTAATGCCAAAGTAACTGGCAACTGAATATGTGTCACCGTTTGATTTATATGTCTGGACCGCTGCGTAAAAAGGAGGGTTTCTGCCCCATTGCTTCTCTTATTACTTCTATAATAATAAAACACGGAGGACGGAGATCTCTTTTTCTCCCCCTCTTCTGACAGCCCAGCAGCTGATCTCAGAGCACGCTCCCCTCTCCTGCAGGGGGGCGTGGTCAGCTGCAGCTCACAGAATCAGCCCCCTGCAAAAACAGCACTGGAAAGAGCAAATAGAGCGAAATGAGGCATGACTAAAATGCAGTATCTGTTTGGTATTTTGAAAAAAAACTATATTTATATTATATACTTTATATAGGTATGGCCCTACAATATATTGTTCAAATATAGCATGATATGTCCCCTTTAAGGGAGGATAGGAGTACATTTTTATTTATTTTCCCAATGTTCAAATTGAAAATATGTTTATTTTAATTATGATTGGAAATAAAACACAAATACTACCAGAGCCAGATTTCTGATTTTTGTTTATTGACCAATATACTTAAGAAAAGAAAACATGAAATACATGTACTACCATATAGTACTACAAATGCACAAGTATTTATATTTATGTTACATGCATATGTTCAAATCATATTCTTATCACACAAAGCACAATTACAATCGTATTTGTTTACAATACTGTGGCCTATACAAACAGTGAAAACCATCTGTTGGGAAATAAAAATACTATAAATAATAATTTATCAATAACTGATATAATATACATTCAGTGATAATCATGGTGAAAACATATTTTCTATCCTTGGTTTTTCTCTTATTGTACAGTACAGGTTGTGCATATGTAATTTCACATTATGTGTATTGATTGATTAAATATCAGACCTATTGATGAAAACTCAGTATAATGAAACAATGCTTATCTGGTGTTGCTACTTCTACTCATACTATACATACAAGCTAAGAGTTCAAAATAAAAGATTATATATTTTATCTCACATTTTTTCCCATGATATGTTTCTTGGTATTTCTTTCTGGCTTGATAAAAAGTATGTAACATTTAGGAGCAAAAATGCTTATCAACAGGCCAAATGCTGAGGATAAAATTGCAAATATTTCAACAGCTACAGTAAACTTCCCCGGAGAGCTAACATATGCTGGAATAAAGGTGATCCAGACAGCACAGAATATCAGCATGCTGAAGGTGATATACTTAGCTTCATTAAAATTATCTGGCAATTTTCTTGCTAGAAATGCCAGGACCAAACAAATTATTGCAAGGATCCCTATGTACCCAATCACTGCATAGAAAGCAGCTTCAGAGCCTGTGTTACATTCTAAAACTATCTTTTTATTGTTGTATCTGAAAACCATGTCTGGGAAAGGTGGTTTTAACTTAAGCCACAACACACATATTACAATCTGAATCAGAGTGCAGGAAAAAACTATGATCCTTTGCTCTACAGGACCAAACTTTCCTGCTAATTTGTTGCCAGGAAATGTGGCTTTAAAAGCTGTTACAACAACAATAGTTTTTCCCATGACACAGGACATACAAAGTGCAAACGTCACACCAAAAGCTGTGTGGCGCAGCATGCAAGTCCAGACTGTAGGTCTGCCGATGAAAGTGAGGGGACAGAGAAAACACAAAAAGAGAGAAAACAACAGGAAACAGCTCAGCTCAGAGTTGCTGGCCTTTATCACAGGAGTCTCTCTGAAGCGGATAAAGACCGTCATGGAAGCCAGCGACAGGGAGGCCCCAAGCAGGGATACAACTGTTAAAGCCATTCCCATCGGCTCTTGGTATGTAAGGAACTCAATTATTTTAGGAATGCACTTATCTTTCCTGTCATTGGACCAGTATTCCTGTGTACAGGGTGTGCAGTCAGCTCTACCTGTTGATCACGAACAGAAATAAACAGTTATGTGTTTGGATGTTACATTTCTCAAAAATGGTATACTCATTTTTATAAAAAATGTAAATGTTTTATATGTAAAAGCAACTTCATTCAAAGTGATGCAGTGACTCTTACAATGATATAGGATACTCTAAACATTAATTATGCATCTGATACCTGTTGAGTTGGCTATAGTTCCATCAGCACATGGAATGCAGTCAAAGCAGCAGCGGGGTTTTCCTTTTATTTGAGCTTTTCTTGTTCCGGCTGGACAAACATTAGAGCACACAGATGTCGGAACCTGAGGGAAGAAAACATTTGAAAATGTATTATGGACTTGATCTCAAACACAATCGCTAAGCCTGTTGCCATAAGATACAATTATTTTACCATTTTCCCTTCCCTCCACACAATTCTTTCCTCCTGAATGCTGAGCTCCTTATCAACAGCAGAGGAAAAATGACCCACTGTGACATGTTGCACCTGCCCATTTTTCAGCTGCCAGTTAATCAGGTCATAAGAAGCAGGAGGATCACCATTCTTATCAAAAAACACATTATCCCCAAACTGATTGATAACATTCACCCTTTGAAGGTGATCCGTGACCTTAGAGAGGGAACAGAATCATTTATAAATATGTATCATTCTTATTGACAACAGCATTTCTATGCAGATACAGTATAATGATTGTATATTTGCAAGAGGGTGGCTGTCTCTTCTTCTCACCTCTTTGAGCTGAATTTCTGATGTATTCAAACATGGCCTCACTGACCTTTCTCGGACAGATTGGCAGAATACCAACTGATGTAGCGCATGTGCAACGGCATAAACTGCTTTATACACATTATAGGACACTCTTAGCTGTGTGACATTGAAGAACAAATTCTTGGAATTCAATAATGTCTCATAGCCTGTGCAAATTTCATTTGTTGAATCAGTTACTGCGTCTTCCCCGGGTAAAACAGGTCTACAGCCCACAATAGTCTCCCAGAAATCCTTTACAAAGGCGTCACTTGGATCATCATAAGGGTTAATGCCTGTAAGGAATTGTCGTAGTTTTGGAATAGCCATCTTGTTCACAACAAATCCTAGGGCTCCACCAAACGCTTGGTAGATTTCATGGGTGGAGGGTTGACTTGCTGTTATCCAGGCCTCGCTGCCAATCCACTGTATTCCTGTAATGTTCTGTTTTACAACCTCTTTCATCAGAGGGTAAAAGTCACTCTCTGGAACAAAAGCAAGAATGACTTTGACAGTCGACTGCTTGATCATTTCCACAACCTCCAGAATTTTATCCATACTGTATGTACGTTTAATTTTCCCAACAAATGCAATACAAACCCCAAGCTTTTTAACCTCTTCAGTAAAAGCCAGGATTCCATTTAGCCCGTAATCATTGTCTGACTGTATGGCACCAATCCACTGCCAGCCAAAGTGTTTCACCAGTGCTGCCAAAGCCTTTGCCTGGAAGTAGTCGCTGGGGATTGTCCGAAAGAAAGTTGGATATTTAGCTCTGTCACTCAGACAGGCACACGTTGAGAAGTAACTCACCTAAAAAGAACACCAACAGTCTGAACAAAATGCCAAAAAACAAGCACTACACAAACATTAATTATCACATAATACTAACAGAGTAAACATGTAATTTATTCGCTTACTATTGGTACTTGAAATGGCCCAAGAGCTCCAGCTATAGCTAAAGACTGAGACGATCCTGCCTCTGCTATGAGGGCAGATATAGCTGGAGGACATGATGAATTAATTTCTGTGTCCTCTGTTCCACTAGCCAGTGTTAGTGCAGCACGTAAAGTATTTGTGGGAGATGAACAAGAGTTAAGGATCCTATAGCCAAGAGATATATTTGGCAGGAGAGCAGGATCTTTGTTTATTTCTTCAATCGCAAATATCATTACTTGAGTCCATCGAAAAGCTCGCAGGTCAAATCTAAAAATATTTTAGAGATTTAAATAGATTGTGAAAATCCAGAGCTGCAGCTGTACATGTGCAAAGACATTTGTAATATAAAAGTAGAAAGCTAGCTGGATGAAATAAATAAGAATGTATTACAACTTACCCTGCACACTTCGCTCCAGGTGGCTCACTCGTGAACATTGAAGTGCTTATTATTTCTTTGTTGAATACTGGGAAAATACCCCCAATCATTATATCTCCCTGCTTAAACAAACCGGGCATGTCAAACCTGTTGAAACGTTCACAGCCAGAAACCCTGTTCAGGTAAAAAAAAACACAGCTAAAATCCTAGCTATCAACATCTTATGCATGTTTGCTTGGAATCATTTGATGGAGATAAAGACATGCTCCTATAACAACTGCGTCTGATAAAGACGACTCTGCATGCTCTCTTTTCATAAAAGGTTAATTTATTTCCCACAGGGCTCAGCAATGATAACTGGTTAAGATTAGAACAACAGGGAAAGGAGACGGCTATTTTCAGGACACACACTATGCAAGCTACAGTATCATGCACATACCAAACAATATAGCATACCCCAATTCCAATAAGATTTACATTTTTGTTTCATGTTACAGGCTAATCAAATGCCAGAAAACTGCTCAGCACTCAAACAGTGTGGTAAAGTGTTGGGACATATAGCTCGACACACACACACACACACGCACACGCACACGCACACGCACACACACACACACACACACACACACACACAGGTCATTATGTTCCCCAGAGAAAGGGTTCTTGCTAAAATGTATAACATGTATTTTAATAATTGTTGTACTTGAACTAACCCTGTTCAGTGAACCGATTGTTTAGTAAATAGCAATAAAGTTCCAAAGTAGTTGTGAATGGTCTGATCAGCAGTAACATATCATTGAATTCTCAGGAGTTGAACATACGACTACTGTGGCTGATTTTACTTTTTGTTCCAACCCAAGGGACAATAGGTGATCGATTCAGTTGCCTTTATGTGTATTCAGCAGTGATGGTTTAATACCGTTTTACAGATTACCGAACTGTTTTAAATAAACAGTACAGAACCGGGTCCATCCGTATTATGTCCTTAATACAGTCACAACAGTGGCTTCTGCTGGGAAACACTGGATCCTATGTCTGGGATCAAATTAAAACAGACACCTTGTTAAATCATCACAACTGTCATCTTTAATATTTAACTCAATAGCTTGAATATTTCATGTTTGGATCCATTTGCTTTTAGTTTCCCATAGCGTTAATATTTAAAATATTATTAACCCAACTGAACCATTGTAAATAAAACATTTTTATTGAATGTAGACTAATATAATGCTGTTACAAATGTAATTTAATATTGTGTATACTCTACAGTATTTATGATTTAATGAAAATGTAAAAAAAAACCTAGTCAGTGTATTCAATGTATTGACACAAGAAATAAGGACATACATTACAACGTTTTCCTACAATATGTGATGAAACACTAACGTTGGATTATATGGATAACTCTAAGGCTGTTTGTTTTGGAGGATACATTTGAATATAGTTTAAAGTGTTCGTGGTGGTATTTTCCCCAGCAAATATTTTTTTGAGTTTTGTTCTGGCCTGAAGATAATAATATAACATTTTGGGAAGAAAATACAGAATAGCAAACTGAAACTGGAGGCCAAAATAGCAAATATCTCCACAGCCACAGTGAACTTCCCAGGAGAGCTGACATAAGCTGGGATAAAAGTGATCCAGACGGCACAGAATATCAACATGCTGAATGTTATCAGTTTGGCTTCATTAAAGCTGTCTGGTAGCTTTCTAGCAAAAAAAGCAAGTACAAAACACAAGAGAGCAAGTAGTCCGATATAACTTAACACAGCCCAGAATCCAACAGCTGAACCCAAGGCACACTCGAGAATAATCTTTTCTTTATAGTACTTCATGTTCTTATTTGGGAATGGAGGATTCATTATCAGCCAAATAATACAAATCACAACTTGAATGAGAGTGAAACTCAGAACACTGAGTCTCTGCTGGGCAGGTCCAAACCACTTCATCATATTACTACCTGGAAGTGTAGCCCTGAAGGCCATTAACACCACTATTGTTTTCCCCAGAACACAAGAGATACAGAGGACAAAGGTGATGCCGAATGCTGTGTGTCGCAGCATGCAGGACCACTGAGAGGGCCGACCGATGAAGGTCAGAGAACACAGGAAACACAGAGTCAAGGAGAAGAGCAGCAGGAAGCTCAGCTCAGAGTTGTTGGCCCTCACAATAGGAGTCTCTTTGTGAGTCAAAAATATGACTGATGTCAGAAGAGATAGAAAAACGCCAATACAGCCAAATCCAGTTAAAAGTGTTCCCATGATTTCTTTGTAAGACAGGTATTCAGTCAATTTCGGAAGACACTTGTCTTTATTTTCATTTGGCCAAAAATCAGGTGGACAGATCAAACAATGAGGGGAATCTGTGAAAGAGAAATACAACCATTACACTAAAATAATAAATACTCCAAAAATTAAATGTACACATATTATATTATGTTAAAAAATATAAATGTATTGTTACTCTTTTATATATCCCCACAACAAAACACATGAAATATTCAATTTTCAGTTATTTACTCACTTGTCTCATTACTTATTGTTCCCTCAGGGCACTCAAAACAGTCAAAGCAACACACAGGCTTCAACTTATTCATGGCCTTACGAGTCCCTGGTGGACATGGTTCTCTGCAGACAGACCTTACGACCTGAAAAAGTAAAATCCGGCATGTAAAACCCACAAATGAAACAAAAGGTTTTTGTATATCATGGACATATAGTTCATTAAGTTCTTATAATGTATAAGGAACACAATTAAATTAGCTTTTTTAAAGTACTTTTTACATTACATTTCAATTTTAACTTTTATGATCAGTATTATAAGAACTTTTGTCTGTTATCTCGTGTGTATTAGGACATATGTAATGTCTGCAATACAATGATATATGTGTTTTTAATCATCAAACAAATCTGACATCAATTAGTTTTCTATCAAGTAAAGACTTTCTATCCATCTCACAGTTTGCATATACAGTATGTGGAGACTGACCCTCTGTTCACTTTACCTTATTCTTGTTTCCTCCCCAAACAATTTCGGTGTTCTTTTTTAGTTTTAACTTTTCCCCCTCTGGAAAGGAGGTATCATATTGACCGATATTTACAATATCCACAGAGCCATCTTCTTTCATCTGCCAGTTAACTAATTCATACTGAGCAACTGAGTCTCCATTTTCATCAAAGAAAACCTTCGCTCCATTCTCTGTTGTGAAGTTCACGTACTTAATGTGTTCCAACACCTATAGAGGAACAATGATCAATTTAGCAATCATAGACTTAACATTCAAATGGTACTCTAATACCTTATATGTATAATATGATATTTGTGTATTTTTTGCATTTACCGCAAAACCAATAATCACAATAATAAATAAGTTATATTCAAATACAAACTGAACTTACAAGCTTAGGCTCAACTTCATTCTTGTTTACACAGGGCTTTCCTGTGGTGGGATTTGATTTTTTTTTACATTGCAATAGTGCATGAAGGGCATATGCCACCAAGTACACAGCTTTGTACACGTTATTCTCAGCCCTGAATTGTGTCACGTCTGTGTAGTCATTGGAGACAGTCCTGAGATCCTCTGTGCCAGTGCACATAGTAGAGATATTTGATGACGAGAAGGTGCAGTCAAAAAACATCTCCCAAATTGCTTTAACCATAGCACTCTCTGGTTCATCCGCAGGTTTAAAGTTGAGCAAGAATTCAGCAAGACCTGGTATAGATGACTGAGGCAGGGCAAAGCCCATTGCCCCCTGCAAAACGTTTTTTCTCTTGACAGAAGCTAGGTCTACCTGTGTGATCCAAGACTCACTACCTAGCCACTGCCTTCCAGTTATGTTATATCCATCCATTTTTGCCAGTAACGACCTGGTAAGAGACAAAGACATAAACAACAGGACCACATTTGACGAGGATTCCCTTATTCTCTTTGCAAAAGCATACACCTGCCTTCTTGAGTAACGTAATGTGTATTCAACACATATCCCCTCTTTTTTTGCTTCCCTAATGAGATGAGCGGTTCCTTGTTCTGAGTACAAAGAGTTTGCGTAAATAATCCCAAACCAGCGCCAGTCAAAATATTTCATGAGCTGCACGATACCGATGATTTGGAAGTGGTCACTTGGCACAGTTCTGAAGAACGAGGGGTACCGTCTTCTGTCACTCAAACAAGCACAGGTTGAAAGATGGCTGACCTTCAAAGCAAAAACAACAACAACAAATGTAAAATACAGCAAATAAGAATACAAATATTTTAAAGATGGAAATATATATATAAAGCAACAAATTGGACACTACAGTTGTATCTACTCACCTGTGGAATGGATAGTGGGCTTAGTATGCTGTTTATGCCTTTACTCACTCCAGAAGATGAATGGCCTAAGAGAGCCTGGATTTGACTTCTGCAGCCTTTTGAGTCGTCTCCATTTACAGCTTCTGCAGCTGCTTGTACCAGGTTTTCACTCCCACAGCCATTGAACAGCCTATAACCCAGACTAACTCCAGGAAGAAGCTTAGTATCTCTATTTATCTCTTCCACAGTGAACATTACTGTTCTGGCAAATTTCAATTCCCTGGTATTCCACCTGAAAACATAATTGTAAGTATTGGAACTTTACTAATAAATAAGTTATTAAAGCTGAAAGACACCAGACACACACATAACACTTGCGGTTTTCATAAATTGCATTCCATTTCTATAGATTATAATTTAAGCAATTACCGTGTGCAGTATGAATTTGGCAAAGCCTGGTAGCCATTATCCTTCAGTTTGCGAGTGCTGGTTATAGAAAATACTCCTCCTATAATAAGATCACCTTCTTTTGAAAACTCCATAAACCCTGTCTGCCCAATCAAATTGCATGTTTGGTTTTCCGACATTGTCCTTGCCAGCAGAGTGAATAAGATGATAGTGATCCAACCCATCATGAACCACCCTCCTCTTTACAAAAGCACGTCTGACCTGGAAGCTGACCTTTATAGTTTTTCTTTACCACATGAGAAACATCATTAGCCAATGCGAGCACAGTCTCAATTCTCAAAAGATTATTTTTGTTTTTCACTGCACTTCAGAAACTAGTCTTGCTGATTGACAGCTGATTGACAGTTACCTTTTTTAAGAAATAAACATTTTAACTATTAAATGTACTTTCTCTTTAGCACACTGTTGTGATGAAGAGTGAAAGAGAAGTAGCCAGAAGGCAAAGCTCCCAATCTACCGGTCCATCTTCATTCCTACTCTCACATAAGGTCATGAAGGGTGGGTCATGACCAAAATAACGAGATTGTGGATACAAGGGTCCAGTATGGGTTTCCCCTGGAGGGGCTGGCATCTCCCTTGGGAATAAGGGGAGGAGTTCAGTTGTAGAACGAAGCAAGTTGTGGTTATTCCGGCACCTAAGGATGCCACCTGGCCGCCTGCCTGAAGAAGGGTAGAGGGGGGGAGACCAAGGGTCTGACCCAGGATCAGGTGGAGGGATTTATTTATTTTATTTTTTTCATATACCCATAATCGGCCCACAGAGGGGACATTTACATTCTGCAATTGACCCATCCTATAGGAGCAAGCGGCAAACTCTGGGGCAGAGCCGGGAGGCCAATAAGGAAGTACCACAAACTGTAGGCCTAGTTCATCTATTGGCCGATAGGCGATGACTGCAGAAAGGATCAATTTCCATTGACCCCCATGTTAAAATGCCACGTACCCCTTTAAGACACACCCCCCCCCCTTCTTTAGGCAGCTTGCCTTTCCATATAAGGAACAACACGCTGCAGCTGTACGTAGTTCAGCATCTCAACACTTTAAATGCCCACTGACACCTCAACAAAATCAGCTGTGACTATTACGAGTGTGTTCTTGTTCCGGTCATCGTTGCCTGGCTGATAAGTATGTATTCCCCCTATACGAGGTATGTGAAGCTGCTGTTAGGACTTGTAACATTCAGTGTACCACTAAAATGTTAACATGTGGCCTGTAAACGCCAGGCTTCTTGACAGCCCCAGCAGAGACTGTGTAGAGAATCACCGCTGCGGAGGTGTCGAGTGAGGTGACATTTGGATACGTTTGCATCAGGGGTAGGGGCAGGGCCCCTGGCCAACTTGGGGCCCCAAGAGACATTGAGCCCCCCCTCCCCCCAACCGACAGGAGTGAAACAACATTTTTGAAAACAAAGTGGGCTACTTTGCAAATATAATTAGGGTCTGAGACCTAGGTCGGCGAAGACCCTATTGAAATCGATCGTGCAGCGACCGAGGAAACCTGCGAAACATACCCAAAACAGGGAAAACGACCGGCAAAAGCACAGAAAAGGTTCGGAAATCATGACGGCTGATAGGCCGCGCGAGCCCAGTCACGTGGGCGTAACTCGCATAATTTATATCATGACGATCAATTTAGTAACCATGCAAAACCCACACAAATCAGGGAAAACGAGGGGCAAAAGCCCATTAAAAGTGGCCTAAATTATGGCAGTATGTAGCCCATGTGACTACAGTGAGGAGGGCGTAACTCACCACATTTTACACGCGCGTCAAAAGTTGACAAAATTGCAATGTGTAATTGGTTCCGGAACTTTGCGTCAACAATTGCGTAGGCCACGCCCACTTCCGTTTTTTAACATTAGTCCCCCTACTTTAACTTTCACGGAAACAAACGAAACTCACTACGCATTTCTAGGGTGCGGAAACGAACAACAAAGCCTCTTGGATGGGTATAAAATAACGTACAGGAAGTCAGCCATTTTGAATTTGGTGTCGGAAAAAAGCGATTTATAGCGTTTTTCGTCCTCGGCGCAAAATTTATTTTCTCCTAGGGACTTTATCCGTACGACTCGAAATTCGTCGGGTAACTTCTCGAGACATGGGTAATTTCACCTCTTAAGCCCTGAGCCTGTTTTTAAGGTTTCAGGTTCGAAAATGCCACTAACACAACAAAGACTATATCTTCACTTCTAAAAGGGGTAAATTAATAATCCTTTCTCTCAAAGCAAGGTTACATCTGTGAGTTGGATGTAGAAATGTCATAATCAATATAGATGTTTTTATTTTAAAGTAAATTCAGATGGAACATAGTAAAAACATGTACATTCTAATGTCCGCCTAAAAAAAAACATTATTATAGTGAAAACCACCCTTGAATGATGGGTTAGTAGACTGAAAGCTTTAGGAATCCAAAACTAAACACATATAATAAGTACCCTGTATCAAGATTGATACAAAACAAGTGGAATTTGACCTTTTTAGAGAGGTTTAGAAAAATATAGTCCAGGCAAACTCAACTCTGGGTAATTTGGGAACCATTTGACCTTTTTCACTATAAAAATCATTTTTATTACTTAGAATTATAACTATAGGTATTCATTCCATCCAAAGACAACTGTGGTGAAAAAAAGAAAAAAAAACATCCGGGGCCGAAATCACGTCATTTGCAGGAAACAACGTCTAAGGAACCTTAATATTTGATAAACTATGAATATTTTATATCCATATAACGGAAAAAACTCATTTAACTAATCTTTTTAATTTTTTTTTCAAAAAAAACACACAATGCTAACAGTGAGCCTCTGAATTAGCCCCGAGCAAAAAATGCTAACCTATTACTGCACCGAAAATCACTCCTAGCTCCCTTATTACTTATCCTAGCTGCACATCCAACACTTCGTTTATGATCGTAAAGACACAGAATCTAACGGTGCCCACCTCAACACTGAAAGATACAAACTTGCAATGTTATCAACAAAAACGTACATCAAACAAGTGGTGCTAGGTACTAACATGCGCTAGGCTAACATGGCTTACCTTGGTCTTTGTCTGGTCTAAACTGGTCTAAACTGGTCTGCAATGGCATTAAAACGATAAAAACGAGTTTGTAGTTAATCCATAGGTTAATATCCAATGTGGCTGTGTCCCCTTTGAAATGTTCTGATAATCTATAAGCAATAAAACTGCAATTCCGTTATCTGCTGTCCGCTCTGTGCTCCGTGCGCTCTGGGTTCTGCAATTCCTGCTTCCTTACATAGTAAACAATAAGTCAAGTCTGCTGCGTAATGTGCGTACGCTGGCTGGCATTCTTTATACTTTACGCTGGACCATATCTCTGGAACCTATTGGTCGATTTGGGTGATTTACACCTTTTTCTTAACCATTACATCCAATAGAATCGATCGGCAGTTCCCAAATCCACGTAAACATTACCATTGCGGACGTAATAGAGAAGCAAACAAAGCCAACCTGATCCCACCACGACTCCTTAACACCACAATGCGTGGTGGAGTCACAAAGTTTGTTACATTTACGTGTCGGCACCACGCAAACAACCCCTATGTAAAGTGAATGAGGCTCCTTTGTCGTGGTGCACACACGCATTTCTACAACGTCCCGCAGTGAGCTTTTATTCTATAAAACGTTTTTTTAATCTACTTTATAGCCTGTAGTAACTCACGGGAGGCTTCTTTTATTTTATTTGTATTCATAATAATTTTTATTTTTCGTCAGAATATAAAAATTACATTAGTTACGAATGTTTGTTCTCAAAAAACTGCATTGTGTGTAATACAACTGTGATTTTTATTAAATTAGTTAGATGTTAACCTGTTAAGCCCGAAGGTCCCCGTTGTGTGTGTGTGTCTGTGTGTGTGTGTGTGTGTGTGTGTGTGTGTGTGTGTGTGTGTGTGTGTGTGTGTGTGTGTGTGTGTGTGTGTGTGTGTGTGTGTGTGTAAGTGTAGCTGTGTGAGTATGTAAGTGTAGCTGTGTGGGTAAGTGTAAGTGTAGCTGTGTGTGTATGTAACTGTACCAACACACTATACAATAAAACTACACTGTAGGTCATTGTGTGTAGGTGTATTTGCACAATAAAAAAAACCGGAAACATAGGTAACATTTGACTCCAACTGGGGCAGATTTATTTCAAACATTTTACCAACACACTATAGGCATGTAAAAACAAACATTTTACCAACGTACTATACAATAAAACCACACTGTAGGTTTGTAAAAACAACAAATATTTTACCAACACACTATACAATAAAATCACACTAGGTATATAAAAACAAGTATTTTTTTTTAAATAAACACAAAATGTTATACCTACCTGAACTTTATACCTACCTGAATGTTCCAGTATTTAGGTCGTGCCACTCCCTGAAACAGTTATTTTTGACAGTGAAGAACAGAGGGACCTGGCACTTCCTGCAGTACACAGGTGTCTTCACCCTTTTGAGTCCAGCATCTAGGCACGTCCCGCAGTTCTTCCTGACCTTGGTGGCATCTTCCCCATAATACTCGGGCATGCATGTGGGTGGTGGAGGAGGGGGTGGTGGAGGTGCAGGGCCTTCAGCAGGGCCTTCAGCAAACTCCAACAATTCTGCAGCAAGCTGCTCCCTGAAAGTCTTCTGGGTGTGTGGCTTTGTCCTGCTGGGGTCACACCTCATCTAACAAATGTGGAAAAACAAAGAGATTAGATTAATCTTATACTTATAGGATAATATTGGACTATAAATGAATAATATTACACCAAATAAATAAGTAAACCCATGTATATTTATTCACTGGCCATTCATTTAGAAAATGTAACTCCAAAAAGACAAGTAACACCATTTAGCATTTTGGCTAATCATTCCTGTTGGCTAAGCTAACACTGTGATGCAGTTCCACCAAACACAAAAGTAATATATAAAAAGGATAATATTGGACAATAAATGAATAATATTACACCAGATAAATAAGTAAGCACATATATATATTCATTCACTGGTCATTCATTTAGAAAATGTAACTCCAAAAAGACAAGTAACACTATTTAGCATTTTGCCTAATCCTTCCTGTAGCTTCTTGGCTAAGCTAGCACTGTGACGCAGTTCCACCAACCACATAATATATGAAAACAGAGAGATTACATACCTTTCTGGTATGATCATAGCTATCGTCAGCTAGCATCTCTTGCAGCTGCTCTGTGGTGAAGCTCTCCCTTCTGGCTGCGTAATGCGTAATGGAGCCGGAGCGGGCTTAGTTTATACTACGCAGGATCATATCTTTGGAACCCATTGGGCGATTTGGGTGATTGACACCTTTTCTGAACCGTTAGAGCCAATAGAATCGAGTGCCAGTTAGTAAGTCCCGCTAAACACTTACGTCAAGTAGAGAGAGGTTTGCGTAAACAGCACGTGAGACAGCGTTAGCTCGGGACTGCGAAACTTTAAACCTACTCTGCTGCCATGAATGTAATGATAGATTATCAGGAACAATTCTAAAGTGACTAAGAGACATTGGATTAACTTTAAGAAGCGTTTTTCCTCCCTTGAACACGAGCTTTGATCACAAAACAGCAACGGTAAGACATAATTATTGTTATGGTTTTGAAAACTGCTGTTTTTTTTCTTCTCTGTTCTGGCTTGGTTTGTGTCCTACAGTGATGATACTTATAACCAAATAATCTGTGGAGTATCAGCGTTCATATGATATGTAGTTTGTGCAGAGAATATTACATTTTAAAGATCGTTTTTGTTAGTTAGCACCGGAAGTAGCATCTGCCCGTTTTAGCTAAGGGCTAATGCTAACGCTTCTTGTGAGACTTGTGTTTTGTTTCTGTAAAAATTGTTCGTATTGTCAGTTAGCTGAGATTCTTCTCGTTAATCTGGTATAACCTACTAATAGGTTTGTTATAGGGCCGGGACTTTAACGCGTTAATTAAGAATAATTAATTACACAAAAATGAATGCGTTAAAAAAATTAACGCATTTTAATCGCACTTATTTTTGCACAGCGGAACGTTTCTCACTGGATAAGTTTGAGGAGTACCGATTATACTGGAGCACCAACTAACGTTCACGACTTCAGCATGGGACTTCAAACAACAACAAACCACGGTGAACAATAGTCAAACATGAACGAACAAGCTGATGAGACCGCTTTGGTCGGCCCCGTGGATGGGAAATTTTGTTTTAAAAAACGGACGGATGGAAGCGTCGATAAGAGCACGGTTGTGTGCAAATTATGCAAAAAAGAATTTGCATATCACCGCAGCACATCAAGCCTAAAGTATGACCTAAATGCAAAGCATGTAGTAGCTAGCGTGGACGTTAGCCCGACTCCGAGTGCAAGGAACCACACCCTGACCCAACCCACACTCAACCAGATGACAGGTTTCAGGGCCAGGATAAGTAAGTCCATGTCTGAGAAAATAACCAACTCCCTGGCTCACTGGATTGCACTCGACTGTTGACCACTTGGAGTAAAATCCATGTGAAAATTGCTTCTCACTGTTCTCAGGTCAAATATGTATATTTGATTAAAAATACGATTAATTTCGATTAATTCATTACAAAGCCTTTAATTAATTCGATTATTTTTTTTAATCGAGTTCCGGCTCTAGTTTTTAAATATTAGGATTCCCTGAGACACAGTGTCGTGAAAAAAAAACCAGGGTCCCCGCCGGCGGGGAACTTCGGGCTTAACAGGTTCAGGTTAACCTGGTATTTTTACTCCACTACATTTATTTTAGTTACTTTACAGATGTGGATTGATGATGTGAAATATAAACAACCCTTAAATCAGACTTTAGTTACACCTGAGTGAAATTCAGTGAAGGTGATTGTCAAGTACCAACAATCAGGCAAGATATTTGATAGTTGGTGCTTGAGAAGACTAAATATTTATCTGCAGATCCGTTTAAAGCATATTCATTACTCGTTATTCTCTAATAGTTAATTAAAGACTGTATATAATTGCTATTTTGCACATCCCTGTCAAGATTTCAAGATTTTCTAAGGTTTATTGACATATCATATACACAACAGTGTAGTTATGCAATGAATGAAAAACTTGGGTCACAGGTTCCTCAACAGTGTATTACAAGACATCTATCAATATGTGTGTATACTTCCACCATTACACTGTCGTATTCTGCACATTTCTTATACTATTTACGTACATAAGATTATAATTAATGTGTATAATGTCAGTTAAAATAAGTGCTTCAACATAGTTAACATTGCAGGAAAGTTGATTGTCAAGTTCTAAAACAAACCATGCAATTTAGACTTCGTCAGGCTTAATATTTATCTGTAGATAGATACCCCCAAAGCTTTTTTCTTATTTAAAAGAAGACCTTAACCTAAAGTATTCTTTAATGTTTAAATAAAGCCTTATTAGTTAGCACATCCTCCTATCAGGCACTAAACTGTTTTATTCTAGATATCATTTGAGTATCTTCTTGATATGTTCTATTCTATATGTATATCATTGACCTTCTACTTTCCCACTATTTTGTATGTACTCTTAATATTTAAATGTTTTCATAAAATATAACACATTCAAAAGTGCTTTACAAAAATGAAAGACATTAAGAAAAAGGCATTTTAAACAGTCATTAAAAAGCAACACAATATTCCTGCATTGCAATTACTCTAAACGTGCAATAACGTGCTTTAACCTGTAGGTGGTTTGGGTTAAAAAGCTGTAAAGTTTACAGTGTTAACAAAATAAAATATACTGCTGTTTCTGGTTTAGTTTACGACGAATATTATTTTGTTATTGTTTTGATATTTGTAACACAAAAGCGATGGAAAAAATCCATAGCAACACAGAAAAGATGGTCTTAACATGACCCAGTGGTCTAGTAGTTAATATAAAACAATATTATCAAAACAAAATATGACTAGTAACTTTATTGTGAAATTAAAACAGAACGGTAAAAGAATAGTTTCCGGTCTATTCTGAGCCCGATCTCTGTAGATAAATAAAGAACTACGACAGATGTGTAATATTTAATGCAGCCAAACCATTTATTACAATGCATTTACAGATGTAGCACTCCAGATCAGACTCAAATGGGTGTGTCCCAGTCAAAAGCCCAGCGGATGCCAGTGGCTGGGGGTGTTGCCAAATTGCTAGAGGGCGTTGCCCAATTTCCCCATTTGTTCAATTACAGGATTTAACCATGAGATGGCGCTTCATTCACAAAATACACAATGGGTTTTGTAGAAACATCAATATTTTAGATCAAATAAAGTATATAGTTGGCTTAATGCAGTATATTTCCTGTAATATTGTACAGTAGATTGAAGTAAATCAACTTATACATTAAGATAAGATAAAATGGACCTTTATTAATCCCGTGGGGAAATTCAGTAGTTCAAACAGCAACAGGGTGAGAGTGAAAAACAGGACAGCACAGATTCACACAGATTAATAAAATCAAAAATAAGATGAGCGATACAAAAAAAAATAACAATAATAATAATAATAATGAGAAACTATGAAATAAGAAATGAATAAAACTAAAATGTAATTATCATATCATATATTATAATGTATGTATTATTAAGTACTATCATACATTAAACCCATTATAGCAGATGCCACATTGAATGGATGAACACATGTATGCATCAATAATTACAACAGAGTATTTCTAAATACAAGTTGTAAAAATACTTATATGTTTTTAATATTAACCCTTTGGAGTCGACCGTCACGCCGGCGTGATCAGATCACATGACCTGTTACAAGCCGGTGCCGCATAAAAACAACAGTCCGGACAACATTGCCGTGTGTTTCTGTCGAAATTACTGGCTTGAAATGATATCCCAGTCTTTGTTTCATGCAAAAAGACCCAGTAAACACGGAGATACGATGATATAAAGTTAATACATTTCAAAAGTATGAAATATCTTCGCCATATTTGATCATTTTACGAAACGGAAAATACTGGAAACTGTAGATCCTGCTCAACAGGATGTATATGTGTATTTATGTCGAAAGTACTGGCTTGAAACTATATGCCAGTCTTTGTTTCATGCAAAAATACCTAATAAACACGGACATACGATGATATAAAGTTAATACAGATATATTTCAGAAGTATGAATAATGGAAGCACATATTTTAATATCTTCGCCGTATTTTATCATTTTACGAAACGGAAAATACTGGAAACTGTAGATTCTGCTCAACAGGATGTATTTACCAGGGAGGGGGTGAGGTAATCAGGTAAACGGAGTGATACAAAACAAGACGAAGGGGGACGGCGGGAACCGAAGAGAGACGGCGGGAAATGGAGAGAGACGAAGATATACGAAGACAGGCGGCGGGAGACGAAGAGAGGCTGCAGGAGACTGCGATTGAAGTAAAGTGACAGACAAACATTGAGAATTTAGATATAGTTAGATAGATTTAGAGTTTTGAAGACTCAACTATGATGAAGAGAACTCTGAACGTGAGTCAAGCTTTAAGCTTGTTTTTTGACATGGAGGAGGAATCTGTGATGTTGCCCTCTGTGTCGTAGTTGACAGAAACCGCTTTGAAGCGTGGCACAGATAAAGACAGAAAAAACAGATTGTTGTACATAATGTGTATATATATATATATATATATATATATATATATATATATTTGTATTATATTTATAATAACACTTTTGCCTTATCAGAATGAAATCCCATGCTACCTCAATCAAACTTTCACATTATCATAGTCACATCCCATGTATATATTTCCAGCTTTTAAATGGTTTCGTTGTGTATGTTTGTGTTGTGAAAAATAAAATCATTTTCAAAATCTGTTTTTACGTTTTTGTTGTGATTTTGGGTCCAAAATGTTCATATAGTAGAAGATCACCTACATCCAAACGAAATAAATATAATTAATTATGATGAATACGTTAAGTCTTGTTCATTGTTTTTCACTTTTATTAAATGTTTGATATTTCCGGTGGAAATGGTGGACTACCGGACATTCAAAATGCATTTTACGTTTCTAACTTGCAATATCAATATTTGCAAGTTAGAAACGTTATCTCCCTGTGTGATCCTTATCTCCCTGTGTGCGGGGGATCACAGGAGGGGGGGGGGAGAGCTGTGGAATGTGACTCCACACATTCCGATGGCCAATTAGTTTTAAACAAAGGGTCCCTAACATACATATATAAGAAACATTGGGGGGTTGGGGCATGGTCGGCGGTCACTCCTGATGAACCCACCAAGGCTGTTTTCCTGAATTTGAAAAGCAATATAAATCACACAGTTATTATGCAATAGGCTATAAAAGCACCATCGATTACCTTTCTCCAATTCAAACTCTTGACGGGAAAAAAGGAAGGTGTAAATGGTTGGGCTGTACTGTACTGTATACATAGGCCATTCAATAGACGTTCAATATATAGTATTCGTTTATTAGAGTCGGCTTGACTCCGTTTGCATTCATAAAGAATGCACAAATGTGTTTAATCGTTAATGTCATAGTATTCGTTTATTAGTCCCCGAGGGGAAACGGGTAGCAGCACATCACAGAGGCATTTAAAAAGTGAAGAAAATACATTCTGGAAATGTTCACATCAGGCACCTTCAAGTTAAACAATACTACAGTAAACAATTAACACAGTAAATTATGTGGATTAAATCATATTTATTTTGTTAAAAATAAACAAAATGACTCGGTTTGCATTCATAAAGAATGCACAAACGTGTTTAATCGTTAATGTCAGATATGTAGGCCTACTAAGTAGCCTACATTAGTTCCTGCTCAAGATTAGATTACACTTTATTGTTATTGCACAGATTACAGGTACTGAGACAACGAAATGCAGTTTAGCTTCTAACCAGGTGCAACAAGCAGTAAAGTGAAAAGTAATGTTCACAATCTACAGAATAACATATATAATGAATTGAATGATGAATAAATAGTGAGGGGTATGAATACACTAGATATCAGCTGTGAGCAGTATGAACAGTGTGTTAATCGTTAATGTCAGATATGTACTAAGTAAATAGCCTACATTAATTTCATGATGGATTAAACATTTATTTCGTTAAAAATAAACAAAATGATTAAATGTATTGAATTGAATTGCCCTAATGTGGAACATTTTTGCATTTCAGACTTCGGGAATATATTGCGACATGAAGCCGATACAATAAATCAAAATCCAGTAACATTCTGAAATCCCCAGGATGTGTCCTAATCAAACCAAAAGAGAACATGCAGATATTAAACTCATACAATAAATGGTAGACATATTAGTACTCTTAGTGCCAAGTTGTCTCAGACAATCTGTTTTCCTAATGTGGGACAGTTCTGTGCAAAATGTGAGACACTGAAAAGTCTATATTAAAAAGCCTCAGTCACCTTCATTCATGTAATAAAAAAATCTCAGGCCAGTAACACTCAAAGCTACAGTAAATGTGCAATACCATGCTATGTTACTATTTATAATGTTATTGTTGTTAGAACAGAAGATGTTTTTATTTAAATTGAAGTTAAATGCATCAATCTGGTGCACTGAGGGCAACATTTGTAGATTTGTGGATACGGCTCTCAACACTCATATGAAACAGAACTGTTCTTACAATGTGTGTTGGAAGGTATTAAATAACTATGCATATGTTATTGTGTAAACACACAGCTGATCACCTGAGAGCTGCCGTTTCATTCAGAGCGTTTAAAAAAAACGACGGTCTGATTTCAACAACTCAATGTGTGATTATTATAGCAGTAATATTAGACACTAATAATACAGTAAACTATGAACACTGTACATATTATTGTTTGCCCGTGGGATTAGGATGATCGGCAGGTCTCCCTTGAAAAAGAGATCTATGATCTCAAGGGACCAATCTGGATAAATAAAGGTTTGAAATGAAATGAAATGAGAGAGCCGCTGCATTTTCCTCCGTCGGATGTGATATAAAAACAAAGCGATTATTGTTGTTGTTGTAAACTCACGTGGATTAAATGTAGTGAATTCATTTCAACTCGCGAACATATGATACATTAAATGATCGCGAGGATCACGATCGAACATCGTTTGTTTGACCCTGGATGCATTTCCTGATCTAAAAACATAGCGATGGTTTTGTACTTACGCCAACGTGAATTCAACATTATTTTGTTAAATAAAAACATGGTGATGTTTAGTAAATGATTACATGTCTCTTACTTAAGCACAGAATATGATCCTATCCGTGACATATATGGATCTTAACAAATATCCGCTATATCAGATTCCTGTAGATCAGCTGTTGATTTCACATGAGTTCCAGTGTGGCAGCTTTTCACGGATCCCCCTGGTGGATCCATGATCCATTGCTGCTGGTTTCATTATAATTAAATGTATTTATCAAGGGGGCGTTTCAAGTCCTGCGGGGGGGGTTTTCCTTATCAGCAGGGGCCCACCCCGTGCCGATCACGGACCCGCACGGGTAGGCGTCTGAAACGAAGTGCTACATCTGTATGTGATGACTTTCAAAGAGTAAAGCAAGCATGATTTTCTCTTTTCCGAAACATTTTTTTTTCATATGGAATGCAGTTGGAGATCAACCAATCACAGAGCTTGAGGACTGATCACGAGGTTTGTCAAGCTAAGCACAAGGTGTAGTCCCAAACGATTGCTAAGGATTCTGGATAATGTAGTTTCTTCTGCCATCCAAAAACTCCGAAAAAATCTTTGTTTCTCCGAATTGAAGGGGGAAAATACAAAAGCATTGTACACAATTCAAACCAATCAATGTTGTGTAATTAACAAGGATAATCTGGTGTTTTTTAGTCGATGAGTAAGTGTAAAATCAATCGACAGTAAGGAGAATACTTACTTCCGGGTGTAAAATTCTCCGTTATCCAATGGGAATGGACGCTCGTAATACAATACAGGGGACATGATCATTATCTTTTAAATAACGTTAACTAAAGGGAACAATCTATTTGACACAGCTGAAGCTCTGGCCTTCCCTAAAAACTAACTAATTTAATAAAAATCACAGTTGCATTACACACAATGCACTGTTTTTTGAGAACACAAATTCGTAACTAATGTAATTTTTACATTCTGACGAAAAATAAAAATTATTATGAATGCAAATAAAATAAAAGAAGCCTCCCGTGAGTTACTACAAGCTATAAAGTAGATTTAAAAAAACGTTTTATCGAATAAAAGCTCACTGCGTGTCACGGACGAGCTGAGGACCAAAATGCAGAACACGGGAAACCAGGGATAGTCGGTAACCAGCTTTATTGATGGCAATAGGCTGGTAGAAGACAACACGGCAGATAGTAAGCAAAGGGCTGGTCGGGGACAGGCGAGGGTTCCAGGAGAAAGCAGGATGGGAGTCGCAGGTACAGAACTGGTCAGGGAGCAGGCGAGGCAGGCTGGTCAGGGACAGGCAGGGTCGAAACCGGGAGAGCAATCTGGAGGGTAATGCGGGAAAGACTGGCATGCTGCAAAGTACGATCTGGCACTGAGGTGAAAGTGAAGTGGGCCTAAATACTAATGGAGCTGATGGGTGCAACAGAGTGAGAGAGAGACAGGGTGTGATTACCAGGTGACTAAGGAAAGTTAATGCAGAAAATAGGTGAGTGAGAAAGCAACTGTGACAGAACCCCCCCCTTAATGGACGGCTCCTGACGTCAAAGAAAATTCTAGGAGAAAAAAAAATATATATATCTATATATAAGAAGAATAGACAAAACCCCTACAGACAAAGGATGGAAGGTGGAGGTATGGGGAAAGGCTAATACTCATCTGAGAATGCTCTCTCGGTTTCTCCCTCCTGGAAATCCTCGTCCTCCTCGACTGATGACGCTTCCCCCTCCTCCTCGACAAAGCCTCTGGTCTGTAGCGGACGAGTGCCCCCTGGCTTAACGCCTGGTTGAGCGTGGGTCCTAGAAGGCTGCTCCGGGTAACGCAGGTGGAAGTCTCGGATGAGTTGAGGGTTGAGGATATGACGAGCAGGAATCCACTGCCTTTCCTCGGGACCATAGCCCTCCCAGTCCACCAAATATTGCACCCCTCTTCCTCTGCGACGGGAACGGAGTAGACGACGAAGGGTGTAGGTAGGGCCCCCATCGATCACCCTAGGGGGTGGTGGTGGAGGGGCGGCGGGAATCATAGGACTCTCCCGGACAGGTTTAATCCTAGAAACGTGGAAGGTGGGATGGATCTTCATGTTCCGGGGCAAACTCAGTCGAACTGCTGCAGGGTTAATGACCTTGACAATCTCGATGGGTCCAATAAACCTGGGTGCTAACTTCTTAGACTCCACCCGAAGGGGAATGTTCTGAGTGGAAAGCCACACCCTCTGGCCTACCTTGTACACAGGTGCCTTGGTGCGTCGGCGGTTCGCTGCTGTGGCGTACCGGTTAGCAGACTGAAGCAGAGTTGTTCGAGCCTGCCTCCAAGTCCTCCGACAACGTCTGATGAAAGCCTGGACAGACGGGCAGGTAACCTCCTTCTCCAATGCAGAGAACAATGGAGGTTGAAAACCGTATGCACACTGAAAAGGGGAAAGACCAGTAGCGGAACTGATGAGGGTGTTGTGGGCATACTCCACCCACATAAGTTGTTTTGACCAGGTTGTGGGATGATCGGAAGCCATGCAGCGGAGAGTGGTCTCCATTTCCTGATTCTTCCGTTCGGTCTGACCATGGGCCTGTGGGTGGAACCCTGAGGTGAGACTGACCGTAGCCCCGATCAGTTCACAAAACTCCCTCCAAAGCACAGAAGTGAACTGGGGCCCCCGGTCGGAAACCACGTCAGTCGCCAGTCCGTGAATGCGAAAAACGTGGATAAGAATCAGTTCTGCCGTCTCCTTAGCTGACGGGATCTTAGGCAGGGGTACGAAATGAGCCATCTAACTAAACCGATCTACCACCGTCAAGATGGCAGTATGTCCGTGGGACGGTGGTAGACCAGTCACAAAGTCCAATGAAATATGTGACCAAGGGCGACGTGGGACCGGTAATGGATGAAGGAGTCCCGCTGGTGCTTGGTGAGATGGTTTGTGCCGATTGCACACAGGACAGGCGTTCACAAACTCCCGGGTGTCAGCCTCCAGCGTGGCCCACCAGAACCGTTCTAGAACCCTCCCCTTGGTACGTTGAATTCCAGTGTGGCGGGAAAGTCTGGAGCTGTGAGCCCACTGAAGCACCTCAGCCCTCAAAACCTGAGGCACAAACAAACGGTTGAGAGGACAAGAACTCGGACCGGGTTGGTCCACCAAAGCGGTCTTAACCCTCTCCTCAATCTCCCAAGTGAGGACGCCGATCACCCGAGGAGCAGGAAGAATAGTGTCCGGAATACCCCAGTTGTCTCCCCCCCTCTCGAACTGCCGGGACAAAGCGTCGGCTTTAACGTTGCGGTAGCCCGGGTGGTAGGAGAGGAAAAAATTAAACCGGGTAAAAAATAAGGCCACCTGGCTTGCCGGGAATTCAGTCTTTGGGCCGACCTGATGTATTCCAGGTTCTTATGGTCGGTCCAAACCTGAAATGGTTGTTCTGTCCCCTCAAGCCAGTGTCGCCACTCCTCTAATTCCAACTTGACTGCTAGAAGCTCCCGATTCCCCACATCATAGTTCCTCTCCGCCGGACTCAATCTCCTCGAAAATAAAGCACAGGGGTGGAGCTTCTGGTTCTCACCAGAACGTTGCGACAGGATGGCCCCCACCCCAACGTCAGAAGCATCCACCTCCACCACCAACTGACCAGCAGGATCTGGTACCTGCAGGATAGGAGCCGATGTAAACCAGCCCTTGAGGTCCTGAAAAGCCTCCTCGGCTGCAGGGGACCATCGGAACGTCACCTTGGACGAGGTCAGGGCGGTGAGCGGGGCGGCCACGGTGCTGTAGCCACGGATGAACCGTCTGTAAAAGTTGGCGAATCCCAGGAAACGCTGCAGCTCCTTCCGGGAGTCAGGGACACGCCACGAAGTAACCGCTGAAACCTTAGACGGATCCATCTCCACACTTCCTTGACCCACGATGTAACCGAGAAAGGCGACCGAAGAAGTGTGAAACTCGCACTTCTCCGTCTTGACGAACAGCGAGTTCTCCAGAAGTCTCTGGAGGACTGTCTGGACATGATGGACGTGTTCCTTGAGGTTCCTTGAAAAGATCAAAATGTCATCCAGATAAACAAAAACATAACGATCCAACATGTCCCGGAGTACGTCGTTCACCAATGCTTGGAAAACTGCAGGGGCATTGGTAAGTCCAAATGGCATCACCAGGTACTCGTAATGTCCTGAAGAGGTGTTGAAGGCGGTCTTCCATTCGTCCCCCTCACGGATTCGTACCAGGTGATAAGCGTTTCGTAGATCCAGCTTAGTGAAGATTGTAGCCCCCTGTAGTAACTCGAATGCTGACGAGATGAGTGGCAAGGGATAACGATTCTTCACCGTGACGTCGTTCAGGCCCCGATAGTCAATGCAGGGTCTCAGGGTCTTGTCCTTCTTCGCCACAAAAAAAAACCCTGCTCCCGCGGGTGATGTGGAAGGACGAATAATTCCTGCAGCCAGAGAGTCATTGATGTAAGTCTCCATGGACCTCCTCTCTGGTGCCGAAAGCGAGTACAACCGGGCCTTGGGTGGAACTGCTCCTGGATGTAGCTCAATGGTGCAGTCATAGGGCCGATGAGGTGGGAGAGATGTCGCCTTAGCCTTGCTAAAAACCTCCTTAAAGTCCAAATATTCTGCCGGAACCCCTGTGACATCCGGAACCAGGTTCATATCCACAGATAGTTGAGGTGCGGAAGCCTGCTTGAGGCAAACCTGATGAGGAACTCCAACCTAAGATAGACCCAGTTGCCCAGTCAATGTTTGGGTTGTGGCGGCGGAGCCACGGATAGCCCAAAATCAGAGGGATTTGGGGGGACCGTAGCACATGAAACTGGATTGTCTCATGGTGGTTCCCCGACATGAGCATATGTACCGGCGTCGTCTGGTGTGTCACCGTTCCCAGTAGGTGACCATCCAAAGCATTAGCCGGTACCGGCTGGAGCAACCGAACCTGTTGGATGCCCAGCTGTAGTGCGAGCTCCTGGTCAATGATGCTAACATCTGATCCGGAGTCGATAAAAACAGCCAGAGCCTGAGATTTGCCTGTCAGGAGGAGTTGAGCATGGCACAAGGGTCTTAGATTGGGGATCAGCTCAGAGGTTTGGCCCACCAGTATACTCCCCATTACTGATGAGCTCTGCCTTTTACCGGACAACGGGAAACCATATGTCCAGCCTGACCACAGTAAAGGCAAAGATTACCTCTTCGACGTAACTCCCTCTCCTCAGAGGTAAGACTGGTACGACCCACTTGCATGGGCTCGGCCTCCCCGTACCGTGAGTCAGAGTAGTTATGGGAATTCTCCGCCGAAACCGGAAGTCGAAATCTCCCAGAAACCGGAAGCTGTTGTCGCGAGCAGCGGCCCGCCGCTCGCGTCTGTTGCTCTCCTCTCCGGGTCTGGATTCGTCTGTCAATCCGAGAGGTGAGCTCAATCAACCCATCCAAGGAAGCAGGGAGATCATAGGAAACCAGCTCATCTCTCATATAATCCGCTAATCCTCTCAGAAATGCGTCACACTGCGCCGGCTCGTTCCAGCTGCTGCGGCGGCTGCTGGTGCGGAAGTCAATAGCGTAATCCACCACCGTGCCGGAACCCTGGCTCAAACTCAGCAGACCCCAGGTCTGCGTCGGGACCCAGACGAACGGAACCGAACACCTTCCGCATCTCCGCGGAAAATGCAGCAAAAGAGGCGCAGGCTGGAGTCTGCTGCTCCCACTCTGCAGTTCCCCATAAACGGGCTCTTCCCGTCAGATGATTAACAGTGAAAGCTACACGAGCCGCCTCGGAGGCGAAGGTGTGTGGCTGCAGTGAAAACAATATGGAACAGTTTGTGAGAAAAGGACTGCATCCCTCCGGCTCACCAGCGTAGCGTTCCGGCGTTCCCACACGAGGCTCCGGAGCGTATCCCGTCGGGCCAGGGGCTGGAGCGAGCATCGGAGCTGCGGGCGGAGGGACGGTAGCAGCCATGGTAGCCGTTAGCTGTTGTACCGTGGCGACCATCTGTTGCATCTGGGAGGTAAGGTAATCCAGCATTTGTCCCTGGGCTGAGGTTGCCTGGTGGGTCTCGGTAACTAAGGTAGCTATCGTGACCTCCTGTTTTTGGATGGCATCCTCAACCCTTTCAAAGCGGTCTCTAGGAGACCCGGTGTTTGCTTGGTCCATTTCTGGCCAGATCGTTCTGGCCAGATCGTTCTGTCAAGGACGAGCTGAGGACCAAAATGCAGAACACGGGAAACCAGGGATAGTCGGTAACCAGCTTTATTGATGGCAATAGGCTGGTAGAAGACAACACGGCAGATAGTAGGCAAAGGGCTGGTCGGGACAGGCGAGGGTTCCAGGAGAAAGCAGGACGGGAGTCGCAGGTACAGAACTGGTCAGGGAGCAGGCGAGGCAGGCTGGTCAGGGACAGGCAGGGTCGAAACCGGGAGAGCAATCTGGAGGGTAATGCGGGAAAGACTGGCATGCTGCAAAGTACGATCTGGCACTGAGGTGAAAGTGAAGTGGGCCTAAATACTAATGGAGCTGATGGGTGCAACAGAGTGAGAGAGAGACAGGGTGTGATTACCAGGTGACTAAGGAAAGTTAATGCAGAAAATAGGTGAGTGAGAAAGCAACTGTGACACTGCGGGACGTTGTAGAAATGTGTTTGTGCACCACCACAAAGGAGCCTCATTCACTTTACATTGGAGTTGTTTGAGTGGTGCCGACACGTAAATGTAACGAAGTTCGTGACTCCACCACGCATTGTGGTGTTAAGAAGTCGTGGTGGAGTCACGCATTCTGGTGAGATCAGGTTGAAAGTACAAGCCTGTACGGCAAAACTTTATACCCAGTATATTGCCATAAATATGATGATGGATTATCAGTAAAAAATGTATACGTGACACAAAGACATTGGATTAATCTTGAGCTGTGTTTTTATTCCGTTGAACACAACTTTTGATCACAAATCAAAAAAGGTAAGACGTAATTATTGTAATATTTTTGAAACCGGATGTTGTTTACTTTCTTTTTTCTGGCTGATAGCTCCAGGAATTCGGGGTCGTACAGTGATGACATTACATGTGTGGAATCTGTGGAGTCTCAGCTTTAATCCAATGTCTTGTTTGTGCAGTTACGATAAGTAATAAGGGCATTTCTACCGTGAGTGCTGTGCAAAAGTCTGTTAGCATTATTATTCTTGTGTTTCTTTTAGCTAAAAATGGTTTATATTGTCAGTTAGCTGAGTTTCTTACCGTTAAAAGGGTATGGAACATTAATAGTTTCATAAATGTTAAGAAGCCACGTTCGGTCGATGCTAGGCGGTCCCTCGCCATGGAATACGATGATGTCATAACTCAAACTGACATTCTCAGAACGCGACCAAACTTCACATGATGGTTAACACTACGGCCCCGAACAGCTCTAAGTCAAATCTGATGTTACTTAATTTGGTGTTACCATGGCAACGGATAATTCGCCAACAACTACGGTGTCGCTGTAACTCCAATGGACACGGTCCCATCATCCCCCAATCTTCACTTGTATATCACCGGTCCATGCCTCAACAGCTCTACATGAAATCTGAGATCTCTCCGTATGCCGTTTCCATGGCAACACATCCTTTGCAAACAAATATGATGTTGTTGTAATTCAATGAAAAATGGTCCAAACAGCACCAGACTTCAGACTATCATCAGACTTCAGACTCCGCCAATTATGGGATGTCACCATATGCTGTTTCCATGGCAACGCGTCCCTCGCCAATAAACCCGGTGTTGTCGTAATTCAATGGAAAATCGACCAAAAAAATCGCCCCAGACTCCCGATGATGGCTAATGGTCCGGCCCTGAACAGCTCTATGTCAATTATTAGAGGATGTCATCATATGCCGTTGCCATGGCGACAGATCGCTCGCCATGAAACATGGTGTTGTCGTAATTCAATGGAAAATCATCAAAACGGCACCAGACTTCATATGATGGCTAATGGTCCGGCCGTCAACAACTCTATGCCAATTATGGGATGTCATCATATGCCGTTTCCATGGTAACACTTCCCTCGCCGTTAAGCACGATATTGCTATAACTCCTGTGTAAATGGTGAAAAAGTGTTCAAATGTCACATGTGTGCTAACCGTCAAGCCCTCGAGACATATATGTGTCAGTTTTGAGATTTCTTCAAATGTCGTTGCTATGGTAACAAAATGGTCCAGTTAACATGCTCCAAACGGCACAACACTTCACAGGTTTGATAAAGATGCGGCCCTCAACACATCTTGGCGTATCATGGGGTGTCATCAAATTCCGTTGCCATGGCGACAGATAGCTCGCCATCAAACACAATGTTTATGATACTGCTGTAACTCCCTAGTACGTTGTCCGATCGGCCTGACACTTCCCACGTTTCACAACAGCCAAGTCCTCGAGACACCTACTCGACACGTCGACGTGCGGACAACAGCCTGTGGAGCGTCGAAGACCCGCTCAACGCTGCTTGCAGCTTTAATTCCTGTTTATTGTTATTATCAACACAGTTACTTTTTTATACAGTGAGGTAAATGTGCATGTATTCGTTTACAGGTGAATACGTCTGCATTTCCTGATACTAGCCTCAAAAAGATTCAAATATAATTAATGCAAATAAACTACTTCTACTAATAATAATAATCATTAATATAAATACTATATTATTTTATTATAATATAGTTGTAATATAGTCAAGACAAAACATGCTTATGACATGATCAACAACTGATATTTCTTAAATCTGTATTCAAATGTAGTTCCCTCTGTCAGGAATGTATCAACAACTACACACACATTTCTATCAGTATTTCTCTGTGTTGTGGTTGACATGATGATGACTGTTAGGAGGAGAGGCTGAGCATCATCATGAAATGTGCAAATTGACATACAGATGAATAAAAGGGGAAAAAATGCTCCATGTTTTTTAGGCTGTAAACTTGAACTGTTATTTAAGCCAACTAGACAGACAGTTTATCACACTTCCTCCTGTATATTAGCAGATAAGAGGCATAACATACTTCAATGAATGTTAAATAAAGAATGCTGGAAATAACTGCATCTCCATTAGCCTATATGCTATGCAGAAACTGCCTTCTTCATGTTGTGAATTGCAGCTGAAGTTTTAATATGACAATTGGCAATTTGACTTATACAACATTCGCAAGTTGTACATTTGACTCATACAATAACCCACCTTCGAGTGATGCTCTAGTTTCTTCATGTTTTGTTTTGTTACCCTCTTGCTTGCGCCGGACTGAAACTGTCTTTTCACCGACATCTCTTCACTGCACTAGTGGCTGTATCAAAGCCGTGATTGGTCAGATGTCGATTCATTGCAACAGTGTCGGGTTACAGACGTGCTCCCCTTTTCACCTCTCACTCTCGCGTGTCAGCGGGGGTGCAAGGAGAACTGCATGGAGAACTGCGCACAGCAGCTGAGGCCCTCTGGGCAGGGCCCCCTGGGCAAGGCGGGGCCCCATGCAGCCTGCGTGATTGGCCTTTAGGGAGGGGCAGCCCTGGGTAGGGGCGACCAGAGGTAGGAGATTAATGTATGTACATTGAAGTACATTCATATAAGTCTTAATACAATTTCTAATCTCCTTTCTCCATTTATTTTAGGATTAGTTTGCTACCTGTTTGCCTTTCCTTTTCTATATCTTAGGTTTTAGCTGTATTTTACCATGCCCAAAGGCAATTTTTTGCCTAAGTATTGATTTGCCTGCCTTCTATGTTTTGCTCATAGACATAGTTTGTTGTATTGTGTACAAACTAGTGATTACAGTCTTTAAAGCTACAGCACCGTCCTTGTAACAACCCACCCTGTCCCAGAAAGTTTAATACTGTCTCTGTGTTTATCCTTCTTCAGTGACGATCCTGGCCATACTGTGGAGTGGAGCATGTGGTTTGCTAGGCACTTTTTGCATGCAGCTAGGTATATGGGTGATGTGCAGTGAGTGTTAATTGAATGCAGCTACACGTGGTGATATTGTGATTTTGGGGGAACCCTTAGCAGTTGGCCAGAAGAATCACTTTTAACTATTTTTAACAATCATATGTGTGATATTATAATCCTTCTAGTTATTCTCTCCTTGTCAGAGCCAGCCTTCAATCGTGGGGCTTAGGTGTGTCGACTGGGGAAGCTGAACAAGTTTTAATCTGCATTTTATAATACTGAACTCTTACTCTCTTGGAGTTACGGCCGGAGAATTGACAAGACAGGTGGTGTGTCACGAGTTGACACAGCGGTTGACAAACCAATTCTGAAGAACTCTTTCTGTAGCTCGAGGTTTTGACTAGTTCGGAGTGTAATAATCAATATTCTTCATCAGCAAGACTAAAGAAATATGGACCCCCTCGTCCATAGAAAAGAATGTGCGCCAGGGAACCTACGTCCCTGAACAGTAAAGATGAAAGTTAATTTGTTTGTTCTAAACTGTATTAAAGTAAACATGTATTATTTTAAACTGCATTGAAGTGAACATGTATTATTTGGGACTGTTTTAAAGTAATCCTATAACCTTCTCACTTACACTCAATGACCCAGATACCCTGCTACACACACACATACACCTCCTCCCACCAGCACACACACATATTATTTTCAAGGTTCTTTCTGGGGCCAATATAATCTCAAGCACCAATATATTTGTGTACAATGTTTGATTGTCTGGGAAGGAATAGTTTGTGTGAAATATTCCTTGGGAAAGTAAAGTAGTGAAGTCAGGTGGAAGATAAAGATTGACTCTGTCCTTGTTTACTTCCGAAGCTGTCACGCTCTGTTCAGAAGTAATGCACCAATATATCTGTGTACAATGTTTGATTGTCTGGGAAGGAATAGTTTGTGTGAAATATTCCTTGGGAAAGTAAAGGAGTGAAGTCAGGTGGAAGATAAAAAGTGACTCTGTCCTTGTTTACTTCCGAATCTCTCACGCTCTGTTCAGAAGAAAAATACTTTTTCCCAGAACTCTGATTCACTGTATTGGGCCCGACCCGAAGTGAATCCAA
The DNA here is from genome assembly GCA_036324585.1 of Champsocephalus esox. Lineage (NCBI taxonomy): Eukaryota > Metazoa > Chordata > Actinopteri > Perciformes > Channichthyidae > Champsocephalus > Champsocephalus esox. The sequence goes on along the minus strand of CM070493.1, from coordinate 24,172,684 downwards.
CCAGTAAGAACACCTAGGGGAGTGAGCAACCGACCCAACTCATCCCCACGGACTCTCTGATTCGCTTAGGAGTAAAATGGGACGGCAGAGCCGACACAACACCGCCCCAAATATGTCTATACTGTTGTTTATTCATGCAAAATGCCCCCTTTTTCTGACTGGCTGGTCCCGATATCTGTATTGCACAGCAGTAAAACTGGGAGTCCAAAGTAGGCCTACTCTGTAACTTGTATTGGTGTTTTTTACCATTAAAATCAGATTATTGTGATAACTTTGAACTCCTTCTCTTATTAATCTGACCAGGCTCATCTAACGGACGGCGCGGAGCGGAGGTGGGCTTTAAGCCACCACTACTGTGTTTGCTCCTACAACAGTAAACTACCTCATAGCGGCTTGTGCTCTGTCATAGACTGGCAACAACAATGCGCCCAAGATGCCCCTCCTTAAGAGAGATAGCAACAATACCCAAGGCCGTAGACCTATGCCATGGAAAAGGAGACAGTGAGAGGAGAAAATTATGAACCGTGTCGAAGGTTGAATACCTAAGCAAATTATTCCCTAACACCTTTTATTTATATTAGGTCTTAAAGAGCCTGTGACACGGTTTTCCCCCATCATCCAAACCCATACATTTGAGTACATATTGTCTCCTTGAAAACCGTTACTGAACTGATTTTGGATATTTGTACTTTGATAACCATTAATCTGCCCTTCAATGTTGACAATTTTCTGGATCTTCTCGCGGATTCTTCAAGTCCCGCCAAATGATGGGTGACGTCATTGCGGGCACAGCGCTCCAGCTGCACCGTCCAGGATCCCAGCATCTGCATGTAAACCTTTATATATATACAGTCAGATGTAAACGCACGACGGCGCACACAGCAGCAAGCTCAGACAGCGATGACAGGTTAATGTTGAACGTGTCTGAGAGCTCATGAGGCTGAAGGATCGGTTTATGTTGTATCTGTTAGAAGTTTAGGAATGAGGTGCGTCAATATGGGTGATCATACGGTCATGTAGCCAGTGGTGGAATGGGACTAAAAATCATCCCGGGACTCTCGACCAGCCCACTTCGGTACCGCTAGTAAATTGTCAACGGGGGGAGTGGGGGATGTCAGGGGCGGCGGGTGCTGGAGATAGTAAATGTAAATATGTAAATATGTGTGTCACTGCATCCTGGTAAAATACAAATATAATGTATAATGTCTGTGTCTTTGGCATTCGCGCTGCTAGCCACCTGTGCCTTGTACTACGAAGCCAGTTCAACAGACCCTGGATATGTTTGAGTAACAAACAAACTAACAACAACAAACTAACAAACGAGATCTCGCTAAGCGGCGCTGGTTATCAACTCGGTAAATCAAGCCAGGGTTTCTCTCTCCAGCTGAGAGCGCGTTCACGTCTAAGACACGCGTGGATCTGACTGTAATTACATTTGTCTCGAGTGTTTCGTCAACATAATGTGTTAAATAATACTTCTGCATCCAGTCTGTGACGCTGTGAGTGTTGCACGGCCAGATGAGGCTCGAGAAGCTGACTCAGATCAGGAAATATATGATATATTATGATATTATATGATCTATGATCTGAGTGATGATGTAATATGAATGATAAGTGCGACACGTCGGCGTCTTCTCTGCATACGGCAGTTTAAACTGTATTTCCTTTATCCTGTAATATGACTCGAGAGATTTTAAACTCCGCACACTGAGTCTCTTTTCTATAGATGCCGGAGGCGGGCAGCGTCAGGTAAAAGAAGTTATTTAGCCTTCTCAAACCTGAGCCTCACGCGCCGCCTATGGGGGATGTGCTGGTGACTTATCCGACCGGCCCACTTCGGTACCGGCCCATCGGGATTCGTCCCGATGGCCAGTCCGCCACCGCACACAGCCCACGTAAACTGTCAACGGGGGGAGCCTCGCTGCGGGGAAACGGTGGACCTAGTGTCCCGATCGCAGTGGGAATAATAATAATAATCCGTGCATTTTATCCATTAATTTCCCCAACACTGGTAAAAAAAACACACGTTTAATCCATGTTGTTGGTGTATTACAACTACAAAAAGCATCGGTTTGTTTTCTCATCAGGAAATGCAGACCGGCTCAAACAAACGATCATTTAATGTATCATATGTTCGCCGAATTGACATGAAAGCACTAATAAATGTAGTTTCATCCACTTGAGTTTACAACCACAAAAATAATCGATTTGTTTTTATATCACATCCGACGGGAGGAAATTCAGCAGCTCTCACTCCCGATTTGTAATCCTAATTTAATCATCATCTTCACCACGATCATGTATGTTTATGTCACTGAATTGACATGAAAGCACTGACACATATGAATATACTGTAGTCAACTTCATTAGAACGTTATTAACGTGCCTAATCTCAGTAATTCACCATTTCTACGCATGACACAACACACTTTGTCCGTGTTTGGCTCTCGAAGCGTTCCCGCATTGACGTCACTTCCGGCTTCCCCCAAAACTTCAAAATGAGTCGAAGGAATTTCCCCGCGATGTTCGAAATTATTGATATTTAACGGAACGGTATCGCTTTTTATTTTTTAAACTGACGGTTCGAGATTACTAGTAGACCAATATTTCATTGCACAACAGTTGTTGGGATGGTGTCACAGGCTCTTTAAAGTTTTTGCATAAATTAGGGCGTGCTAACAGAAACTTGTCCACTCTGCTAGGCTACAACGTTAGCTAGTTGTAGTTACTGTACTTGACCCTTTAGCTGTGTTCATGGTGATTGTGCCTTTTAGCGAATGTTTTTACAAATACCAGACGATTAAAATGCTGTGCGGTTGAATGTACTAACAGAACTTCCAAGAAGTCCAAGAAGAAGAAAATTATAATAATATACATGTTAACCCCGTTAGCATGTGATTGTGTGCTTGTTAGTTTAGCTTGTTATATAGCTTATTAGCCAGCTAAGGACGTAACCCTTTATACATGTGTGTATGTATATATATATATATATATATATTAGGGCTGTCAGTCGATTAAAATATTTAATCGCGATTAATCGCATGATTGTCCATAGTTAATCGCAAATTAATCGCACATTTTTTATCTGTTCTAAATGTACCTTAGAGGAATATTTTTCAAGTTTTTAATACTCTTATCAACATATGAGTGGACAAATATGCTTTATGCAAATGTTTATTATCATTTGAACAATGACAAATATGCTCATGAATATTATACACAACAACCTCTGAACATTACAAATATTCGCCTCAATTCAACCTGGAACCTCTCATACAATACAAATTGTGTGTGTGTGTGTGTGTGTGTGTGTGTGTGTGTGTGTGTGTGTGTGTGTGATCGTTGGAGCTATGTGCAATCTGCTCGAACGGGAGCTGCCTGGACGCTGCAATCATGTTGCTGCAATCATGAGTGTGCTGACTTCTCCTTCAATGTCCCGCTGTCTGCTGCCTGCATAAAGTCAAGTGCTCGGCACAGTTGTGTGGATAGGGCGCTCCTCTGTTTTCATTTAAACAGCTCCTTATATCCGTTAGCGCAGCTAGCTAGCACCAGATGCTAACAACAACAATAGCCGCGTTCACACTGCGGTACGGTAATGCACGTAAGGTCTCTCTCTCGCTCGCTCGGGCCACACAGACACACACCCTCCCGGTCCTCCAGATGGCCAGTCGGTGCCTGCCGGTGAGCGTGGAAGTGTGGTCTGCCACAAGCGGGCGCGTTATTAACGCGTTAACTTGACAGCCAGTCAAGTTAACGCGTTAATAACGCATTAACGCAAAAAAAAGTAACGCCACTAATTATTTTAACGCGATAAACGCATGTGTATTTGTTTTCCTCGGCCGCCCCGTAGTTTCAGAGCGCATCGAGTTTGAAATACCATCTACAAGCTGATGCTGACAGCCCCGCTCCTGCTGCCCACTTGCAGCAGACCACACTTCCACGCTTACCGGCAGGCACCGACTGGCCATCGGGAGGACCGGGAGGGTGTGTGTATGTGTGGCCCGAGCGAGCGAGAGAGAGACCTTACGTGTATTGTTGTTATTATCATCTGGTGCTAGCTAGCTGCGCTAACGGATATAAGGAGCTGTTTAAATGAAAACAGAGGAGCGACATTTCGCCACAACTGTGCCGAGCACTTGACTTTATGCAGGTAGCCAGACAGTGGGACATTGTACGAAAAGTCAGCACACAGATAGTGCGCGCAACATGATTGCAGCGTCCAGGCAGCTCCCGTTCGAGCATATGCCTTGAGTTGCACATAGCTCCAACGATCCAACACACACACACACACACACACACACAACCACACACACACACCATTTGTATTGTATAAGAGAGATTCCAGGTTGAATTAAGGCGAATATTTGTAATGTTCAGAGGTTGTTGTGTTTAATGAGAATATTGTTCAAATGATAATAAACATTAAAGCTGCAAGCAGCGTTGAGCGGGTCTTCGACGTTCCGCAGGCTGTTGTCCGCACGTCGACGTGTGTGTCTAGGTGTCTCGAGGACTCGGCCGATCGGACAAAATATATTTATATTTATTTCACTTTTTTACCATTTACACAGCAGTTGTAGCAATATTGTGCTTAACAGCGAGGAATGCGTTGCCATGGCAACAGCTTTTGAGGAAAACTCACTATTGTCATATTGAGGGGTTCAGTGCCAGACCATTAACTGTCATCTGAAGTCTGGTGGCGTTTAGACCACTTTCATAGGAGTAACAGCGACACCGTGTTTCATGGCGAGGGATCTGTTGCCATGGAAACGGCATATGATGACATCCCCATAAGATGCTTAGATGTGTTGAGGGCTGCATCGTTATCAAACCTGTGAAGTGTTGGGCCGTTTGGAGCATGTTAACTGGAGTTATGAGAAAACAGTGTTTCACGGCGGCCATTTTGTTACCAGAGCAACGGCATTTGACGAAATCTCAAAACTGACACATATGTGTCGAGGGCTTGACGGTTGGCACACATGTGACATTTGAACACTTTTTTACCATTTACACAGCAGTTGTAGCAATATTGTGCTTAACAGCGAGGAATGCGTTGCCATGGCAACAGCTTTTGAGGAAAACTCACTATTGTCATATTGAGGGGTTCAGGGCCCGACCATTAGCTGTCATCTGAAGTCTGGTGGCGTTTAGACCACTTTCATAGGAGTAACAGCGACACTGTGTTTCATGGCGAGGGATCTGTTGCCATGGAAACGACATATGATGACATCCCATAATTGACATAGAGCTGTTGAGGGCCGGACCATTAATGATAGTCTGAAGTCTGGTGGTGTTTGGATGATTTTCCATTGCATTAGGAAAACACCGTGTTTCCTGGTGAGGGAGGCGTTGCCATGGAAACGACAAATGGTGAGATTTCAGTCCACATATACATTGTACTGTGAATTAAATAGTCATTTTATATTTTAGCAGAGTTTCACAGGATAACAAACCTCAACCTGAAGAACCACTTCTATGCGGAGTTAGATAGAGAGCCTGTTCAGGAAGAAGGCGGCAAGGAAAGGAAAGGAAACTGAAGTTCTGGATCAGCTATTTGCCTCCTATGACCTCCAGGTGAGTTGGTTATGCCTCTTGGTATTTTATTCTCATACTAGAGTGGATTATCTTTGTCAAAATGTTAATCTCTTCAGCAGAGATGGGGTCGTTACTAAAAAAAAGTAATATATTACATATTACTTTGTTACTCTCTACATAAATTAATTTGTTACTTTACTCGTTACTTTACTCGCAGGGCTGGCCCGCCCCTCTCTACAGGCAGATCACACAGACTGCTAAAGTTTCAAATGTTCTCTTTAATTCAGTTTCCATTGTCGCATAAGACTGATCCAGATAGCTCCTGAATGTTTTCATATCTGACCATGGCTGTCCTCTGTCTCCTGCTATCTGTATATTTTGCGCAGTCTATCTCTGCTCACGCTGTTGCGTCAGCGTGTTCTCCCGCGTGTTGCACTGGAGCCAGACTGGAGCACAGCGCAAAGACTTCAGCCGAGCACGTACGAACTGCGCATGCGTAAGTGACAATAACTCTCCTTACCAGCAGGCGGCGGTAGTGTGTATTCGTCATTCAAAACAGGCAACAACCGGAAAACAGAGAAGAAGAACAGACACGTAGTCTGTTCTTCTTCTCTGTTTTCCGGTTGTTGCCTGTGTGATATAAATAAGCAACAGCTATGTGCGTTAGCTTCACATTAGCATGTGTTCTTTGCAGGTGTTTGTTGAGGTTTGATTATGACTGATTTTAGAAAGTAACGAAGTAACGCGTGTCGGGGCAATGTTAGTAACTGTAGTGTGACTACTGAATTATAAAGTAGCGCGTTACACTACTCCGTTACCGAAAAAGTAATATTATTACAGTAACGCGTTTACTTTACTCTGCTCTTCAGTCATGTAAGAGCACTTTCTTGTGATATCAATTGTTGTGTGGTTATACTGTTTAGCATCCAAAGTAAAACAAAGATATGTTCTCACACTCAAGGAGCAAGGTGACGTCCATGTCGACGTGCTGCTGTCCTCCGTGCTCTGCCTGCATATCTGCAAGAACATGACTCCACGTTTCTGAGGCTGTGGCATGTAAGTCAGCATAATAACTGTTTTCAATGTATGTGACAGATCATCCAAAAATATAGTTTATCTTTTTACATTGTTTCAGGAGCTCGATCGCAGGGTAGACAATTATTTGAATTTTTGTAGTGAAAAAATGATAAGAAATGATAGATTGAGTTTGAAAAAGTATGAACTGTCCTGGTGTCATCAAAGCTTGATTATGTCACTGAGGTGTTTATCAAACATTATCTCTTGTGGTGTTCACATCCCGTTCAGGGTCTAGTTCCAAGATTTGAATATTGCCATACAAATTGTAATTATTGTAAGGTACACAATGGACATGTTGAACAAAATCTCCCTTTACTTCAATACTTCAGAAGTGTTGAATATGATTTCTACTTTAGGATTTATTTGAAATTAAGCTCTAGGTTTCAGTGTAAAAAAATGGGCTCACGTGATTTAATAAAATACACAATCATGAGTGCTTTCTCTCCTGCAGCATCAGTGTTCAATACAAAATAATCTCTAGTGTTCCCCATATATGTTTGTATGTGTAGTAGGGAGAGATTATACTGTAAATACATATTCAGTTGCCAGTTTATTAGGTACAACTAGCTAATAGTAACAGTCTAATACAGTGATAAAATGAATCCTATCCTTATGAAGGTTATAAATGTTTTTTTGTTGAAAGCATTTATGTCAACTGATTGGTTATTTTGGAGGCTGACGTTGCTGGTGCTGTAACATTATGTTGTGCAATGCTAATAGGCGTTTCCTTAAACCCACATTAGGCACAAAACATACGGTTATTTGATGTGATATGTCACTGATTTATTTTTCAGAAAACACGAGGGCAATTGGGTAGTATCTGTTCTTGTCATCAGGTGGAGCAGTCTGATGATCCAGACACAGAGGGCATCGCGGTCGGACTTCTCATGATCAGTGCCAGGTCAACAGACACCACGCTGTTCTGCCCAGAGAGCATCGCTGTTGTCATTGAGGGTAACGGAGTTATGGAACTCCCCACACTGGCTGACGCGTTCATCCTGCTTTTTGCACTGACCTTTGCCCTGCATCTGAGCTACCCAAAAGACTTGGCCAACACTTTCGACTTCACCCAGAAAGTGTTGATGGGCCTGGATGAGGGGAACTTCAAGCCCTTACACTTTGACAATCTCACACACACACTGTTTACATCCTGCTGCTTTACATCTGTGTTCTGTTGTGTTCATCGACAGATTTGTTAATCAATGTTTATTTTTAATCAATCAATGTTTATTTATATAGCCCAATATCACAAATGTTACATTTGTCTCAGTGGTCTTCACAGTGTGTACAGAATATCAGTATGACAATACGACACCCTCTGTCCTTAGACCCTCACATCGTACAAGGAAAAACTTCCAAAGAAAACCCAGTTTAAAGGGAAAAATGGGAGAAACCTCAGGGAGAGCAACAGAGGAGGGATCCCTCTCCCAGGACGGACAGACGTGCAATAGATGCCGTGTGTAAATTGAAAAGATAATACATTTGCAACATAGGTAGTCCAAATGTTTGGAAATGCATGTGTGTATAATAGGAAGATGAATCCACGAGGATATCCATCCAGGACCGATGATCCAGGACCACAGCCACGACTCAAGATCCAGCGCTCGCGATCCAGGACACAAGACCGCAGGATCATCCATGACTCCGGATCCCAGCATATATAGACCCCAAAAAGAAAGACATTTGGGGAAGCTGGGTTAATCGGAACATGAGAGTACACAGGTATAGACAGAGAGAAGGAAGAAGTAAGATGTCCCCCGACAAACTAAGCCTATATCAGCAAAACTAGGGGCTGAATCTAATCAGCCCTAACTATAAGCTTTATCAAAAAGGAAGGTCTTAAGCGCACTCTTAAAAACGGATAGGGTGTCTGCCGCCCGAACACAAACTGGAAGCTGATTCCACAAATGTGGAGCTTGATAAGAAAAGGCTCTGGCTCCCATTGTACTTTTAGAGACTCTAGGAACAACCAACAACCCTGCATTCTTGGAACGCAATGCCCTAGTAGGACAGTAGGGTATAATGAGTTCTTTAAGGTAAGATGGCGCCTGCCCATTAAGGGCTTTGTAGGCGAGAAGAAGAATTTTAAATTCTATCCTGTGTTCTATAGGGAGCCAGTGTAAGGCAGCCAGAACAGGAGTAATGTGGTCCCTTCTCCTAACTCTGGTTAGTACACGAGCCGCAGCATTTTGAATCAGCTGAAGCGACTTGATTGACTTTTTGGTACTCCCTGATAGTAAAGAGTTACAATAATCCAGCCTAGAAGTAACAAATGCATGGACTAGTTTCTCTGCATCGTTTTGAGGCAAGATATGCCTGATTTTTGCAATGTTACGTAGATGGAAGTAGGCGGTCCTTGAAATTGATTTTATGTGGGCGTTAAAGGATAAATCCTGATCAAATATAACACCAAGATTCCTTACAGTCTCACTGGAGGCCAAATTAATGCCATCCATAGTTAGTATATCTTTAGATAATTTGTTTCGTAGATTCTTCGGGCCAAGTACAATAACTTCAGTTTTGGTCGTGTTTAACATCAAAAAGTTTAAGGTCATCCACGTTTTTAAGTCCTTAAGGCAGTCTTGAATTTTATTTAGATGATTAATTTCATCAGGCTTAATTGATAAATATAGTTGAGTATCATCCGCATAACAATGAAAGTTTACAGAATGATTCCTTATAATATTGCCTAACGGAAGCATATATAATGTGAACAAAATAGGTCCGAGCACTGAGCCCTGTGGCACTCCATGGCTAACTTTGGTTTGCGTGGAAGATTCATCGTTGACACGTACAAACTGAGAGCGTTCAGATAGATAGGACCTAAACCAGCCTAAAGCAGTTCCCTGTATGCCAACCAAGTGCTCTAGTCTTTGCAATAGGATATCATGGTCGATAGTATCAAATGCAGCACTGAGATCGAGCAAAACAAGAATAGAGACAAGTCCCTTGTCTGAGGCTATTAGAATATCATTTGTGACTTTAACCAGAGCTGTCTCTGTGCTATGATGTGTTCTAAAGCCAGACTGAAAATCTTCAAATAAATCATTGTTTTTTAAGTAATCACACAACTGTTTTGCGACCGCTTTCTCAAGAATCTTTGAGAGGAACGGAAGATTAGAAATAGGTCTATAGTTGGCTAAAACCTCTGGATCGAGGTTGTGCTTTTTAAGAAGCGGTTTTATCACTGCTACTTTGAATGATTGTGGAACATAGCCTGATAATAAAGACATATTCATAATATTTAATAAAGAAGTGCTAATTAATGGAAAAACTTCCTTCAACAGCTTAGTTGGAATTGGGTCTAACATGCACGTTGATGGTTTAGAAGAGAGAATCATTGAATGTAATTGTTCAAGGTTAATGGCTGAAAAGCATTCTAGTTTACTATCTCGTGTAATATTAGAACTTACGATTCCAGGAGCTGTTGATAACATTATACTGGTCGAAGGCAAGAGGTCATTAATTTTGTTTCTAAGAGTAACAATTTTATCGTTAAAAAAGCACATAAAATCATTACTACTGAGTGCTGTGGGAATAGAAGGCTCAATGGAGCTGTGGCTCTCTGTCAGCCTGGCTACAGTGCTGAAAAGAAATCTTGCATTATTCTTATTCTCATCTATTAATGAAGAGTAGTATGCTGCTCTCGCTTTACGCAGTGCTTTCTTATATTCATTGAGAGTAATATGCCAAATTAAACGAGATTCTTCAAGTTTGGTGGAACGCCATATCCTTTCAAGTTGTCTAGACTTTTGCTTTATTTTGCGGGTTTCGGCATTATGCCATGGAGCTAATCTATGTTGCTTTATTTTCTTCTTTTTCAAAGGAGCAACAGAGTCTAATTTTATTCGCAGCGCATCTATAGCACTATCAACAACATGATCAATTTGGGGTGGTGTACATTTTGTATAAGTTTCCTCCCTTACATGCAGACATGTTATCGAGTTAAGTATTGGTGGAATCTCTTCCTTAAATGTGGCTATAGCACTAACGGATAGGTTTCTGCTGCAAGAGCTTTTGACTAATGCTTTGTAGTCTAGTAACAGTACTTCAAAAGTTACTAAGAAATGGTCGGATAAAGCAGGATTATGCGGTTCGACTAATAGTTGCTCAATTTCAATACCATAAGTCAGAACAAGGTCGAGAGTGTGATTATAGCAGTGGGTTGGTTTATTTACACTCTGACAGAAACCAACAGAATCTAATATAGAGTTAAATGCAACAGTAAGGCTATTTTTATCATCGTCAACATGAATATTAAAGTCACCTACGATAATTACTTTGTCTGTTTTAAGAACCAAAGTTGATAAAAACTCAGAGAATTCTGATAAGAATTCTGAATAAGGACCTGGTGCACGATACACTGTAACAAATAAAATTGGCTGCAAAGTTTTCCAGGTTGGATGCGTAAGACTAAAAACGAGGCTTTCAAAAGAGGTATAATTACATTTTGGTTTAGTATTGATCAGTAAACTTGAGTCAAAGATTGCTGCAACTCCACCTCCTCGGCCCGTGCCTCGAGCAATATGAGTGTTGACATGGCTGGGTGGAGTGGCCTCATTTATGCTGACATATTCTTCATGTCTCAACCAAGTTTCAGTGAGACAGCATATATCAATATTATAATCTGATATTAAATCATTTACCAATATTGCTTTAGATGCTAGAGATCTTATGTTTAAGAGACCACATTTAATCTTCCTGTTTTGTTGCACTGTAGTAGTTGTTACATTTACTTTTATTAGGTTATTATGTATGACACCTCTATTAGGTTTGTACCTTAAATTGTCCTTGGGCAGACACACACACCGCTAATATTGGGTATTTTATTGGGTTCGGGATTCCTATGGGTGACTGCCTAGGAGAGAGCGCAGAGAAGCGTGTAAGACTGCGACTCTGCCTCCTGGTCTCAACTCCAGTTTGTCATGGATTACGTCCACAAAGCCCTGCAATGTTTGCCGAAATGAGATCTGCACCTTTCAAAGTAGGGTGAATGCCGTCTCTCTTAATCAGACCAGGTATTCCCCAGAAGGCTGTCCAATTATTTACGAAGCCCACATTGTTTGCTGGGCACCACCAAGACAACCAGCGCTGAAATGATGACATGCGGCTATACATGTCATCATTGATCAGATTGGGGAGGGGACCAGAGAAGATTACGGTGTCCGACATTGTTTTAGCATAACTACACACCGACTCCACATTAAGTTTGGTGCATTCTGATTGGCGTAAACGAACATCATTACCACCGACGTGAATAACAATCCTACCGTATTTGTGTTTATTTTTAGCCAGCAGTTTAAGATGCGCCTCAACGTCGCCCGCTCTGGCCCCCGGAATGCATGTGACTGTGGAGGCTTCGGTCTCTAAATTCACGTGTCTCATAATAGAGCTACCAATAACCAGAGTTGGCTTCTCAGCGGGTGTCTCGCTGAGTGGGGAATATCTGTTAGATACGTGAACGGGTTGGTGGGGACCTGCGGGTTTCGCTTTATGCCCCTTCTGAACAGTCACCCAGTCTCCCTGCTGCTCGGGAGTTGCCGGGGGACGGCTAAGAGGAGCTACCTTTGGCCGGTCCGCACTGGCTAACATGGGCTTTACTTTAGCTGAGTTACTTTCTAAGATGCGGAGCTGGGCTTCTATGGCTATGATTCCCGCCTCCAACCTAACAACTATACTACATTTAACACATGTATCCTTACCAGTAAGGGAGGCCGGGAAGTAACCAAACATGAGACAGGAAGAGCAGGAAATAGCACCAGAGGGTGGAGAAAGAGCCATGGCTAGCTATCAAGCTAAAGTAGCTACCGTTAGCAAACCCGAAAAGAGTGTAGGCAACTGTGGAGTTACAGTCGCTAAGAGAAGGAGAGTTGTGAGTGCTTAAGCTGTAGTAACGTGTGATTACAGCGTCAGGCAGTTGCCGTGATCAAGAGTTTTAAAACGATCGATTAAGTTTAAGTTAATAAGCTATCAGCAACAGAACAGACACACGGGTTACCCGGAGATGACAACAACAACCGGAAGTTACAACGTGCTCACCGCAATAGGTTCCTCCTTCGCTGACTCGATCCAACCCGATCCAACCAAGCTGTTACTGTTCAGCTTCAAGTTGAAGGACTGTTCGTAGATGTTGTTTTATACTTTTATATGTATTGGGTCTTTATGGTCCATGTGTTAAATTAATACTGTTCCTGAAAATTGTGTTCACTCATAAGTGATGGTTAAAGTACACACAGATATTTCTCAAGGCCCTAGCACTGTTTTTAAGGTGTTTTTCTATTTATTTAAGAGTTAAATATATTGAATTTGTAGTAAAATGCATTGTTCTTTTATAGTGGAAATGGAATGTTGGCGATTTGCCAAAGCTGTTCAAATTATCAATAAATGCATTTTTATATATATATACGGTGTGTTTGGAGATAATTCATTATACATTATTATTATATTCTATTTAGCCCAACAATATAGTTAATTTCAATCACTAGCTTGGGTCAAATGAACAACCCAATGTATGGTTTATATTTATTTAACCCAGTGATGTAGTTAATTTCAAATGATATTTGTGTTACTGCTGGTGAAGTTAAATAACATGATTGATTTCCTCTGTCTCATTGAAGAAAGTTATAATAATAGAAGACATTAAGCTGCAGAGAGAGGATGGATATATTCTTACCTCTACTTTGTGATAAGATGAAAATACAATATGAAATTGTAATTGTTAAACACATTGTTAATTTCATTTACTGAGGTTTTAAATATTATTTACGTGTGTACATAAGCAGTGGAATAATAGGGTATCTCTAGGTCATTAAACTGTCTTCAGTTTAATTTTATTAATACAAGAAATAGGTCATAGAAAATGTTGAATTGTGTGTTTCAGCAGAGCAGGGGGGCACGGTGCTGCTGGACCTGGAGGTGCTGACCTGAGGTCAGTGGGACATCATCTGGGCAGGTTTAGGGGAAGAAGGAGAATATAAACTGTTATAATCACAGCTATTAAGATTAGAACACTACTATTGTTGACAATCAATCTATACAACATGCTTTTGTTCATTTAAAAAACATATTATTTTATTAGTACAGAAAAATTAAGACTTTTAAATATGAAATAATATGATTAAATTACATCAGCTATATATAGTTTAGTTGTTAACTTACGAATGTAACATTAATGGGGGCTAAAGGAACAGCTTCATCTTATTTACCTGGTCATGGTCCTCTTTAATTCATCGCCGACGGTGATCTCCCAAAAATGTAAAAAGTAAAGTTTCTGGATCCTTTTCAGCTGAGTTAGCTTGTAAGCTAATTTGCTAGCAGGCTGCTGGAACAGCGCGTATCACGTGACGTAAATACGAAGCGCTCCGTAGGCTAGACCGTCTCATTTTGTAGGCCGCTCGGTCCAGCCTGTCACGACCCGATCCGTCACCCTGCCCGATCGGTACTGCGCATGTGCGAGATGGTCCGGAAGTCCGGACGGCAACTCACGATGGACAGTTGACACAGTGGCTTTTAGCAAAGCTCAAAAAGAAAAACCGAGAGAGATGAGTTATTGTTATTACAACGTGACTTCACTATTATTAAACAAATCTTTTTATTGGGTTCTTTTATTTTGGGTTAAGTACATTGTCAGAATAAGTGAGAAATGAATTTAACTTCTGTTAGACAGCCATATGCCATACATGTTTGCACATATTCACAGTAAATATGTATTCAGTATGATAGCTGTCTAACAGAAGTTAAATCCATTCCTCACTTATTCTGAGAATGTACTTAACCCCAAATAAAATAACCCAATACACAGAGTTGTTAAATAATAGTGAAGTCACGTTGTATTAACAATGACTCATCTCTCTCGGTTTTTCTTTTTCAGTTTTGCTAAAAGCCACTGTGTCAAGTGTCCATCTTGTGTTGCCGTCCGGACTTCCGGACCATCTCGCACATGCGCAGTACCGATCGGGCAGGGTGACGGATCGGGTAGTGACACAGCCTACCCGGTCTACGTGGGCTGGGTCCTCCGTGGACCGTGTAGGCTGCGCACTCCCAAGGGTGCAGCCCCTGAAGTAAGACACGGCCACGAGTTGCAGCTGACCACGCCCCCCTGCAGGAGAGGGGTGCGTGCTCTGAGATCAGCTGCTGAGAAAAACTCATTTTTACGCAGTGGTCCAGACATATACATTAAACGGTTTGACATCATGAATTGTGCTACTTTTAAAGCAAGCAACGATATTTTCAAATCTTTAATCAAAACACTCCTCAAAAACACTGTCGAAGCAGTGTCTGCCGTTAGTTCAAACGGTAACAACGGACTACTTTTCTTAGCGGATGCATGTCAATTTAAATCAATACATAAAACTATTTTTTAAATCAATAAAATCATTTTCTAAATCCATAAAAGCATTCCCATTACTATTGCTAGTCATGTCGTTACTTTGTTGAGAATGTGGCCATATATTAATAACGTTAATAACATTGCAAACGAGGTCCCTTGTGGGTACGTGGTAGCTTAGCTTGCTACTTATTAGCTCTGTTTACTTTCAACGCGGAGGCAGCATGTCCCGCCTCGGCTCCGCCTCTTTGCCCGTTATTTGGAGCAGGCGGGATTAGACTCTGACGTCCCAGGCGTCATGTTATGTAGGAGAGAACTCTGATTGGTCTCTGATATTTTTGAAATTCCCATATTGTCCTTGTTCAGCGATCGTTCGCCCTCTTTTGCATCCGCTTAAGGTAAGTCGGTCGTTAGAAATTCACCGTGAAGCTGGTTAACATTGTTTGTTAAATAAGGGCACATGTATATCATTTATTAACAAGCAGGTTAAATGATTCACTAGCTTAAATAAAGTAATGTTTTAATTCATTCAACTATGGACAATTAAATATATTTTAATGTATACTTTATTTATTCAAGGTTGGAAGAAGTAATCTGATCCTTTACTTTAGAAAGTTAAAGTACTCTTTATACAATATTAATATTTACATACTATTATATTATGTTTAATTTAATGATCCATAATTTACTCCGTGTGCGAAAAAGCACACGTCCACGACACCTTTTTCCTCTTTTTCTGGAGGCACATTCTGGTGCTCTCCGTCTGAACTGCCCCTGTCAGACGAGACATGAACCACGTTAGGCTTGTGTTGTGTTCAAGGACCCTGACCTTGGCCAGGAAAAACAGGCACTCGCTTTGTTAATTTGTTTCGCCGTCTAGATGTCTTTAATGGTTTTCTTTTTTGCGTGCGTTTATAAATTACCTCGAGGGCTATACCAAATGGTCTCGCGGGCCGTATATTATTATATTATACATTATTGAAATGAAAATACTATTTATTTACTTTTACAAACAGTGAGCAGCTGGGCAACTGCAGCATATGTATTGCAGGACATGTGTATTCGTTCAAGCGTCTTTGAGTTGTAGAAAAGCGCTAGGCCTATAAATATAATGTGATTAGGGAATGTGTATGTTGGCTAGGTCCACACTTGGCTAATGTGTTTGCAAGGTTTAATTTTAATTTTAATATCAGAGTGACGACTATTGAGCAGTTCATTACTGGTGAGTGTCGGTCAAAGACAGTGTTTGTAGTAACATACCATGACAATATGTGGAACTTTCCAGTCTTTTCTTTGCAGGGTTTAATGCTGTGTTTTCCCCACAGATTGACAGCTTTGAGCAGTTCTCTACCGGTGAGTTGTGGCCCAAGACACTGTCGGTAGCATAAAGTATGATGAAAACAGATGGACTCTTTATTAGTGTAAATCTAAGTGATTAGCAGCTTCTAATACAATTGCTAATTGTTTTGTTTATAACTGTATTGTATGCTAAGCTATGCAATTGTATTGTAAAGCGCTTTGAGCATCTGGAAAAGCGCTATAATAAATGTAAGGAATTATTATTATTATTATTGTGTTAAAGGTCACATGTCATGGCCATTTCCACTGATCATAATTCCATTGTTGAGGTCTACTAGAATAGATTTATACTGTGCAATTTTCCAAACTCACATTGCTTGGCATACAGCATCTCTGTAAACTACCTGTATTCACTCTCTCCACTAAACGGCTTGTTGCAGCTCTTGCCCTCCTCCCAGTGAGCCCAGTGTGCTCCGATTGACCAATCCACACGGACTTCCTCACACACACGCACTCTATGCAGGCAGCTCAGCTGATTTCTCCTCCCTGCTGCAGGCTGATGACAGTTGGGATCGCAGCGAAATTCTCTCTGCAGACCCATTCTCACAGCGTTTATCAACCTCTTTCAGTTGGGATCGCCGCGATCCCAACTGTCTGTTATCAGCCTGCAGCAGGGAGGAGAAATCAGCTGAGCTGCCTGCACTGAGTGTGTGAGGAAGTCCGTGGATTGGTCAATTTGGACCAATCAGCAGAAGAAGTGACGTTGCACGGTGCAGCCACGTCACACGGGGCAGGAAGTAAACAATGGAAACTGAGAAATCTCCCAACGAGGCTTTTGGGGAGGTCTCCTCTGTGTTAGAGTTTTACTCGCTACAGGGTGCACTTTGAGGGTTTTGACTCTGCACACCGTTTACATGCATAAAAAGCTTCATAACACACAAGGGGGCGGGCAATAACCGGAAAAGCATGACATGTCACCTTTAAGTAATTATATTTACATGTCTGTGATGCTGATTATTTGTTCTCTGTTCTAGTTAAACAACCTACCTGCTTGACCGGCTACCCTTCTACCTACCTTCTTCAACACCTACTCACATACCTTCACCACCCAGCTTTAACTCGTGAGCCTTTACAGTAAGTACATTTTTGTTGAACAGGATGCATCAACTGTTAATGGACTTGTAGGCTTTTGTTGCAGTTGAAATAAGTAATTGTGTAATTATTTGTACTATTTAAGGGGTCTGCTAATGTCTTTATTAACTATAGCAATGCCTACATACTTTCAGATGCCACGTGTTAAATCGTCCCGCCGTTCCCAGGCATCAAAGCTACGCGTGGCTGGGACACGTGTGGGGCATCAGCAGCCTGGAAGTGCCAGATTCGCACGTAAGTAGTGGAGGATTCTGTCATTGAATTTTGTATATGTTTAGGGTGTCCATTGTTGTTGTGTCATTGTAAAATGTGTTTGCATGTGCATTTTTTACAGGCAGGCACGTGCACAGATACACCCCTCTGTGGGCAAGCGAGCTAGTTATGATGAGGAGAATTGACTGACATACACTTCATTTCTTTGCATTCATTTTTAGATAACTGTCACGAAGCGGTGTTTGATTTCTTTTCAATATATACATTTTAAAATTAAATCACCGGTGTGACCCTTTATGCATGTGACCCGTTTCCCTTCTAAAATCCTCTGCACGTGCCCAGGTGTCATTGTAGGAAGGTGTGTCATTATTGCTGACATAATTTAAGAATTGTAAAGGTTCCTTGAGTTTAATGTCGGTGTCATTTTCTCTGTTTTTAAATAGCCGCTGGCGGTACAGGTGGCCGCCATCGAGTGCAGAAATGGCCAATTTCGTCCCTGACCGGACGTCAACACAAATTGGTCGTACCAGCCGAGTCTCCAGACAAGGAAGTATGAATTGTTTTCAGATTTTGTTAACAGAGTCTGGGTAATCATTGGTGATTTTCATTTGAAATAATGTTTTCTGTTGTTACAGTTTGTCCTCCTTGTTGGAGCGTCACATCTCCGTTCCATCGTGGATGGATTTGTGAAGATGCCAGAGGGAAGGTTTTCCTTTGGTGCCATGTGCACACCGGGCGCATGCACAACCCAGCTGCGTACCGAGGCAGCCAATGCTGTGCTGCCTCGTACACCTGATTCAGTCTGTGTGATGGCTCCCAGCAACAACCTGACATCCAGCAGGACCATCACTGAAGCAGGAGTGGATTTTGGAAAGCTCCTTGCGACTGCCATGAGTCGCTGGCCTAACTTAAGCTTATTTTTTATTATAGTTCTTATAATATTACGTTTTGTATTCTTATCCATGCGGTTGTATGTTATGTATTTCTGAAAAATGTACATTTGTATCAACAAATTGTGAAAAATAGCGTACTTTTGTAGTTGACAACTGTAACTTTGATTAGGTTTTTGCCTTGGACTTCGTCCCGCGCCTTACCGTAGACCCTGACTACCAAGACATGATGCGTCAGGAATTTCGTCGTGTTGTGGCACGTATGGGTATGTTTAAGACCTATTTAGGTTCAAGTACCGTAAATCATTTTTATCATTTTCCTGTTTGTCATTATTTATTTATTTTAAAGAGCAAAATATAACATCTGTGTGGATATGTTAGTAATTGATGTTGTTGTTTTTTTTAGGCGTGAAGTACACACCGAATGCCGAGTACTTCCCTGTGAAAGATCTTGACCTGTGGAGCAGAGATGGCGTGAGTGACATGGCAAATGGAAACGTTTTGTCTGTATACTTCTTTGTAGTTGAAATTGCAAGTTCCGTTCTTGAAAAAACATATTGAATGTTATGTGCTATTTGTAAATGTATTTTTATTTGCTGGTTTTTGCAGGTGCACTTGAGTGACAGTGTAGGAATGCCAATCCTGGTCGGTTCAATCTGGAATGCCGCATACTTGCAACTTGTTCCAGCCGAACCGACGCCATCTCCTGTTGTCCACAGAAGATCACCGCCTGCCAGGAGAGTCACTCCAAGGGTGATAGTTAAAGGAGAGGTTGCCAAATCACCGCAACCGGATCCTTCCAAGTGGACCGTTATCGGCCAGGGCAGGAAGGTAATTGTGTGGTTGACATCTTTGAATAAGAGTGATATTCCCTGAGCAGTGTGCCTTGATAACGGTGGATAACATTTGATGAACACAAGCTATGCTATTTATCTTTACAGAGGAGCAAACACGACGAACCTGAGCAGTCCATTGATGCGCTTCAACCAGCAGGGACTGTTCAGCAGGAGGTAGGTCAACTTTGTATTGTGCTTGGAAACCATTGGGGTATGCTTATTGCAGTTTATATTTGCATTTTCATTTCCTTTTTCTAAAACAGTGTTTCTTCATTTTTATTTGACAGGAATTGGAGGAGAGTTATCTTCCACTGACACCTGTGTGGTTCAGCAGTGCAATGTTGGTTGAGATGGACAAGATTAGTCCATCCCATCTTCCTGGCCCTGATGAGTGCACGCCACCCAGTCCAAAACGGCAAAAGGTACTTTGTTTGTTGCTTTGCATGTTGGTTGATGGGCGTGTTATAAAATGTATCCTTCCTGACAAACTTGAAATGTATCACAGTGAGGACAACTTATGCTGTCCATAAGGAGTTATGAGTGGAGGATTAATCATTTTGTTTTCTTTACATTAGAAAGCAAAGATGGCGCCGAAGCAGAGGGCTCCTGCCTCCAAGAGGACCCTGGCAATGTGACAGGTTGTTGTAGTTTTCTTCTTTTTTAAAGGCAATATAGGGCTCGTTTAAAACTAAGAAGTTACACAAATACTGGTGGTGTTATTTGTTGTCAAGTTTACTAAATTGTTTTGTTTTTTTAGGGGGAGGCAGCGCCCATGGTTGTGGAGGTGATATTACGGCCACCTACCAGTAGAGGGACAGTTGCTGTGGAGCAGCAGGTCTGTGCTCTTTGTGTGAAGGATGTGCTTTCAGAGTGACATTTTAATGAATCGTGCTAATTTATTGACATTGTTACTTTTGCTCATTGTTAAACTAGTTTCAGTTGTTAGCCTGCATGCAGTCAACGTTGTTTCAAGTGTACACAATGAATGACAAGAAACCTCTCTTTTGAGTTCCATTCAAAAAAAGTGCGAGTAAGTATAAAAACAAAATGTTGTAATTTTGTTTGAATAATTGTATAGCTTTCTATTATTTAGTTAAACGTTTGTGAAACAATGTAAGACACATAGTCTTTTTAGCAGTTTTTTTATATATTAATTTTCTTCTAGGTGGAGCCATTCCCAGGGCTGGAGCCATCACCAGGGGTGGAGCCATTGGCCAGTGTAGAGCCATCACTGAGCGTGGAGCCGTCACCCAGCAACGAGCCATCACCCAGCAACGAGCCATCACTCAGCGTGATGGTGGATGTTGATGACAACGGATGGAGAACAGGTAAGGGCTATGCTTGCACGTGTTCAGATCAAGTGCAGTTGGCTGTTGTCGCAGGGACTGATGTGAGGTATGCATCAATTACTGACGACAGGATATCTGTTGCGTGTTCGATCGCGGCTGCGATTAAACATTTAATTGCGCCTGTGTACGTGGAGCAGTACAGATATCGATGCCATACGTGTTGCCGGGTCAAACCTTAACTCGTTTGTATTAGGGGAAGCCCATAAAATGAATGTTTGTTTGTTGAGCAGACCAGTGTGTTTGGACGTAAGTGGAACTTCAATATGGGTCTGCCAGTGTACGGCGAATTTAATTTGTCTGAAGGGGATGAGGTATTGTCGGAGAAGCTGCTTGAACACTTATCCAGGGATGGCATGTGTCTGTTTAACATAAATTCCGCAGCCTGTGCAATCATTAAACACAATGACTGTATTGTAGTAGTTGATTGTGGCACACGTGGTGCGTCTGGGTTAGCATCCAGTTTTGGCACATCTGTAGCCGTGTTCAACACATGCCCTAATGATCTGATGCTTTACATCAGGAATCTCAATAATTCATTGAATGCTCAGAAGTTTAGCTTTACAAGCCTTTCTGTGAAGGCAGCTGAAGTTAATTTGGAGACGGCTAGAGTCACTTCAGACGAGGCTGGGGATATGGGTTGTATCAGGGGTACATTTAGTCAGGGCGACCAACGTTTTAAATATGCAGGACTTCAGTGCATGGCTGTAAGTTTGGTTAGCGTAGCAAAACACACCGTTGACAGCGTGTTCACATGGCAGACCGACAACCTGGATAAAGTAGTTGTTCTTGGTGACGATCTGTACACCTCCCTGCGTGACCAACAAGGCATCAGTGGCGGGTACAAACTGCTTTCGGTTCCAGATCTGCCCAAGGAGGCCATTATTGACGGACAAACATTTCTGTTTCAATACAGTGACTTTGTGTCTGGAGATGTGGATGTGGTTGAGGGGGATCTCATTGATGAGGGGGTGCACACCACTCTAAAATGCGGACTGGAAAGGATGTGTACTAAATATGACACATGCTTTCTGACCATGAATGGCGGTACATGTGCCATCATAGGTCAAGGTGGACACTACGCAGTGGTTGACTCCCATGCACGCAGTGCGTCTGGGATGCGCGATGGCGAGGGGCGTGGTGTTGTTTTGTATTTCAGAGGCCTTGAACACGTCTTTGAATACATATGGACATTTGCAGCGTTCCTCAAGAAGTCTCAAAAACAGTTTGAGATCGCTGGTGTCCGAGTCACTCACATAGGCCCAATTGAAAGCAGTAATCTGTCTTTGGGTCCAAGAGTGACTCCCAAAACGACAGGGTGTTACGGTGGAGCGAAGGAAGCAGGTAGGACCCAAATGCAGATTAAAGTAAAAACTCCTTTATTTCAAGGCTAGGGCTAGGGATATAACCAAAGACAAAACAGAACACTCACCGACGAACTAGTCATGACACAAGACGAACCAACACTCAACACTGGGAGACAGGGGAATTTAAACACAGGGTAACTAGACACAGGTGGGAACAATCAGGAAATTAGACGCACCAGCGAAACTAACGACAGGAGGAAAAACACAGGGAAAAGGACCAGACAATATACCAAGAGGAAAACATGACGGGGAGAACAGCAAAACACCCAAACTAAGACATAGAAAACGTGACAAAACAATAATCGTAACACAGGGACTGATTTGGGTTGTAGTTCAGCTATTCAGTCCACACTGGGCTGCACCAACATTCAGATGGGTGCAAAGCGTAAGATTCGTAAGGGATCTTCTGCTTGCAAAAAATTTAAAAAGAGTGATGTTACCGCAGTTGATCCAGACGTTGCTTTTGTCAAAGAAGTAAGAAGTGGACGACTGCAGTTTAATCCTCTTACCAATCAACTTGCACAAGCTCTTTGTGACAAGTTACATGTGCAGTCAGAGAAAGTAGATGTTGTGTCTACAGGAATTGGTTTGTTAGGGGCTCCATGTCTCAATGACAAAATAGAGGGTGACGGAAACTGTTTCTTTAGAGCAGTGAGTCAAGCTGTGTGTGTGGTACACAAAGGCATCACACAATAATTAGGCGTGCAGTGGTTCATGAAATGCAGAGCAATGCTGTGCCTTATGAGCGTACTTTGACCTCCTCCATGTCAGAATACCTCAGCACATCCAAAATGCGTGAGGTTGGCAGTTGGGCAACACAATTAGAAATTCAAGCAGCAGCAGATGGGTTGGGAGTTAATATATTCACATATTGTGATTCACGCTGGCTAAAATATAGTTGCGAGAACGGGCAGTCGTCTAGTCAGAGGGTTTATTTGGAAAACCGCAACGGTAATCATTATGAGACTGTTGTGTGTGTAAAACAACCTAATTTACATAGTTGTTATGGGTATTGCAAAGTGGACACTTCTTGTCCAAGACTGTACAATGTCAGACAGACAACTAGAGGAAAAAGGAGGGTTGCGGAACAAACGCGTGGTACATCGTCTGCTGGGGACACAGATTGTGTGGGAAAGAGTGATGTAAGTAAAATCACTCTTGAATTTAATCCTCTGTGCAATGAAGTGGCAACAAGACTTTGCACAAAGTTTAATATAGACTTTACAAAGCAGGATGTACAGGGACCTACAGTAACTGGGTCCCTAGGTGTAGTCTGTAAGACCGAAAAAATAAAAGAGGACGCCAATAGTTTCTTCGGAGCGGTAGCTCATGTTCTCAGTGGTTCTCAGAAGAACCACCGAAAGATTAGAACGACTGTTGTAAAGCATATGATGAATCACGCAGAAAACACTAAAGTAGTTGGGGGATCTGCTTCAATTTCAGACTACATTAAGAAGTCTCGGATGAAGTATGTAGGACATTGTGCCACAGATGTAGAAATCCAAGGGACAGCAAATGCTCTTGGAGTGGACATTTTTATCTGCAGGGGGGAGAAATGGCTCAAATACACTTGTAATTGTGCAATGCTTTCAAAAGAAAAAATATACTTGAAACATTGTGATAAAAATCATTTTGAGCCAGTCGTTTGTATCATGCCTTATGATGAACAAACGTGCTTTAAATTGTGTAAAGTGGGTGGTTTGCTAGAGACACGGAAAATGCGTAGCAGTATTGATATCTGTACTGGGGAGGGTGTGGTTCAAGATAATGCAGAGAGTGTTGCCAGGTTCAGACGTAGGCGTTCAACATATTTTCAAAAGAGATGCAGCTCAATAATTAAACAGTATTATAAAAGAAACACAGGGTACCAGGAAAGGCTTAGGGATGCGTCCATGAAAAAGTATAGTGATGTAGATTATCAAGAGAGTAAGAGTTAGTCGTAGAAAAAGGTATTGTGACGATGATGATTACAAACACAGAGCAATTGGACATACACAGGTTAGATACCATGAAGACCCATTTCATAATCAGATGAGGAAGGATTCAAGTAAAAGAATATATAGACTAAAGGTTTTACATAGAGAGAAAGTTATAGCATTTAACAAACGTAAATATAGGCAAAATACATTGTATAAAAAAAAGGTAAAATCCATGACTTCAAAAAGGTATCATGGTAAACCAGATTATAAGAAGAAAATAGCAGCTAGCAACAAATTGAAGAGGCAACAAATGCAAAAAAATAGAGTCATTTGATAATGTAATGGCGCTGTTTTTGGCCAAAGTTAAGAATGGACCAGTTTTGGCATGTAGCTGCTGCGAGAATCGCAGGCCTTGCAGTGTAAAAAAGAGAAAATATAAGAATCAAGAACTAGCTAATAAATGCATCGGAGACACATATTTACACACATGTACTGATGACTGTAAAGTACCCTGTGTTTGGATTGAAATTGGGAGAGGGCAGGTTTGGGTCTGCAGCAGCTGTGATAGTAAACTTAAGAGAGGTGTGTTGCCACCTGAATGTGTTAGAAATAATTTGGCACTAGACCCCATTCCCCCAGAATTGGCTTGTTTGAACAGCTTAGAGCAGCATTTAATTGCCGAAAATATAGCATTTATGAAGATTGTGGGATTGCCCAAAGGTGGGCAAAATGGAGTGCACGGACCTGTGACCTGTGTTCCAGCCAATATCGTCCAAACAACCAATTTGCTCCCCCACTCAAATATGGAAGGTTCCATCTTGCGAATAAAGTTAAAGCGTAAATCGACGTACGCAGGTCATTATGTATTTCAATTTGTAGACCCAATGCGCATAAAGCGTGCATTGAGATATTTAGGAAGAAGGAATAAGCACTATAGGAATATTACATTTAATAAAAGTTGGTATAACGAGTTTTGTAGGGAGGAAGAAGAGAATAAACAAACACACACCAAGGAAACATCATCAGAGGCTGCTGAGGAACAGCCATGTTTGCTTCAGGACATGGATTTGATGGCTGTGGACACTGATCTGGAAATTGCAGATCAGTTTTCAGATAGAGAACTGAACATGGCCCCAGCAGAAGGCAATAGTCCCGCAAAAGAAAGTTCATGCATTCCTGTACGGGTTCCCGAGGATGAGCAACTTGATGACGCTCTGCTTTCTAACTTTTGGAGGGAACAGGGTGATGGCTTTGTAGACAATTTGACCTTGATGGATTTGCCAACCAACGAAACGTCTGATGCTAATGCTGACGATGAGCTTTTACACGACAGGCAACAACATTGCATGTTTCAGGACACATGTCTGATGCCTGTTGATATTGGACAGGAACTGTTGGATCAGTATTTTGATAGTACATTACATATCGCGCCAGCAGAGGGTAATAGTCCTGTGAGGCTGTTGACAGACATTTCCAACGAAACAAAATGCTTTCCTGTATTGTTCCCACTGGGCATTAACACCTACCATGATCCGAGGCCCCGCAAGATAACATTAGCACGCTATTTGAATATGCGTGTTTTAAATGCTGATGTTAGGTTTGCACAACATATAGAATACATTTTCTATGCTCAGTATTTGTCTGAGGTGCAACAGGTGTTGTCCAGTGTGTCTATTGCATTGCGAAAAGGCAAAGCAGGCTTTCCAAAACTAGAAGCACTGCACCCTCGAAATGGACGAAAGGGCCATATTATTGAGCCGTCGTACACTTGCCGCCGAGCCTCCCGTTAAATCCCGTTTTACACACGCCCCTCCACGTTTGTAAAATATACGGACCCGCGAGGTCTCGCCGGGGGTCCCGGCGCTACCGGGGGTCGCGACCTCGACCCCTCGACCCGATGTTAGGCGCCCGTGACCGTATTTATGCCCTATATTTCCTTGCCGTACTCTGTTCCGCCTCGGACCACCAGATGGCGCTGTCGGGGGTGCCAGAAACAAAATATGGGTCCACTTATCCAATATTTGTATGTATTTAAATATACATAATTTTGTGTGTGGCCGACAACTCAATATAGTGAGCAAGTGAATTGCATAGTGTACAGCTGTACACTATATTTTCCTGCTGTACACTATTATGTACTGCTGCACACTATATGGTCCTGCTGTACCTATATTTTTATGTATTTAAACATACATAATTTTGTGGGGGGGGGGTGGCCGACAACTCAATATAGTGAGCAAGTGGAGTCTATCACCGCCACTTGTGGGGTATGTACTTGGTATGTGTGTGTGAAAGTCTGAAAGTGGTTTCATTAGCTTCATATTGATTTGTAGATGTGA
Source organism: Champsocephalus esox (assembly GCA_036324585.1). NCBI lineage: Eukaryota > Metazoa > Chordata > Actinopteri > Perciformes > Channichthyidae > Champsocephalus > Champsocephalus esox. Next base: position 24,146,388 of record CM070493.1, on the reverse strand, counting down.
TTTGATGTGTTTTTTTTGTCAAGTTTGATCGCCAAAACGATAGAGAAATGTATTTTTATGCCATAGTGGAGTCTATATATGACACATTTGTTCCATAAGCTTTTAGCGCCACTTGTGGAGCAATGGATAAAGACTCGGCCTTGGCATCATATCTTGAGTTCGTTGAATTATTGTTATATGGGTGAGTAATGAATGTTTTTAAATGTTCCCAATGATTGTTTGTGAAGGACCAGGGTACAGAAAAGGTGCAAAAATAAGGATTTTATTGTCACTAATAATGCCACTATCCCCACCATATTTAAAAAATAAGTCATATATAATATAATAAAGTTTAAGTACTTTTTTTTGGAGAACCATAGAAAAGGGGTGAAAATGGAAAAAATGTATCCGAAAATAGTGCCTCATATGCGGGTAGAGTCCCCTGACATCTAGCCTTCATTCCTCCAGAGTCGGAAAAAGTCTGAGTCAACTTCCAGAACCATAAAAAATGGGTGAAAATGGAAAAAATGTATCCGAAAATAGTCCCTCATATGCGGGTAGAGTCCTCTGACATCTACCCTTCATTCCTCCAGAAAATGGAAAAAATGTAAAGCTAAATGTCTCGTTGACATCAAGCTCAAAGCGGTCAGACCTTCCTTTGTGCTGTAAAGGGCACCGTACGGCATTAAAGCGTGACCTTTGACCTTTGGAGCTTTGTTACAATTCAAGCCGTAACCTTTGACATGAGAAGCAGCGGAGGCATCAATCTGCATGTACTCTTCAAGCCGGTTCCAATGAGAGCAAGCTCAAAGCGGTCGGACCTTCCTTTGCGCCGTCGAGAGTACTGTCGGCATTGCGAATGTGACCTCTGACCTCGGTTTTGACCAGTTTTTGCTAACTGGGACCCATATTTCATTTCTTCCACCCCCCCCACACACCATTACAAAATATTTGTCATACGCCCCCCCCCCACGCACCATTACAAAATATATGCTAACTGGGACCCATATTTCATTTCTGCCACCCCCCCCCACGCACCATTACAAAATATATGCTAACTGGGATCCATATTTCATTTCTGCCACCCCCCCCCACGCACCATTACAAAATATATGCTAACTGGGACCCATATTTCATTTCTGCCAGCCCCCCCACACACCATTACAAAATATTTGTCATACGCCCCCCCCCCACGCACCATTACAAAATATATGCTAACTGGGACCCATATTTCATTTCTGCCACCCCCCCCCCACACACCATTACAAAATATTTGTCATACGCCCCCCCCACATGCACCATTACAAAATATATGCTAACTGGGACCCATATTTCATTCTGCCACCCCCCCCACGCACCATTACAAAATATATGCTAACTGGGACCCATATTTCATTTCTGCCACCCCCCCCCACGCACCATTACAAAATATATGCTAACTGGGACCCATATTTCATTTCTGCCACCCCCTCACACACCATTACAAAATATTTGTCATACGCCCCCCCCCACGCACCATTACAAAATATATGCTAACTGGGACCCATATTTCATTTCTGCCACCCCCCCCCACACACCATTACAAAATATTTGTCATACGCACGCACCATTACAAAATATATGCTAACTGGACCCATATTTCATTTCTGCCACCCCCCCCCACACACCATTACAAAATATTCGTCATACGCCCCCCCCCCACGCACCATTACAAAATATATGATAACTGGGACCCATATTTCATTTCTGCCACCCCCCCCCACGCACCATTACAAAATATATGCTAACTGGGACCCATATATCATTTCTGCCACCCCCCCCCCACGCAACATTACAAAATATATGCTAACTGGGACCCATATTTCATTTCTGCCACCCCCCCCCACGCACCATTACAAAATATATGCTAACTGGGACCCATATTTCATTTCTGCCACCCCCCCCACACACCATTACAAAATATTTGTCATACGCCCCCCCCCACGCACCATTACAAAATATATGCTAACTGGGACCCATATTTCATTTCTGCCACCCCCCCCACACACCATTACAAAATATTTGTCATACGCCCCCCCCCCACGCACCATTACAAAATATATGCTAACTGGGACCCATATTTCATTTCTACCACCCCCCCACGCACCATTACAAAATATATGCTAACTGGGACCCATATTTCATTTCTGCCACCCCCCCCATGCACCATTACAAAATATATGCTAACTGGGACCCATATTTAATTTCTGCCACCCCCCTCACGCACCATTACAAAATATATGCTAACTGGGACCCATATTTCATTTCTGCCACCCCCCCCCACAAACCATTACAAAATATTTGTCATACGCCCCCCCCCACGCACCATTACAAAATATATGCTAACTGGGACCCATATTTCATTTCTGCCACCCCTCCCCACGCACCATTACTACATATATGCTAACTGGGACCCATATTTCATTTCTGCCACCCCCCCCCACGCACCATTACAAAATATATGCTAACTGGGACCCATATTTCATTTCTGCCACCCCCCCCCACACACCATTACAAAATATTTGTCATACGCCCCCCCCACGCACCATTACAAAATATATGCTAACTGGGACCCATATTTCATTTCTGCCACCCCCCCCACACACCATTACAAAATATTTGTCATACGCCCCCCCCCCACGCACCATTACAAAATATATGCTAACTGGGACCCATATTTCATTTCTGCCACCCCCCCCACGCACCATTACAAAATATGTGTCATACGCCCCCCCCCCACGCACCATTACAAAATATATGCTAACTGGGACCCATATTTCATTTCTGCCACCCCCCCCCACGCACCATTACAAAATATATGCTAACTGGGACCCATATTTCATTTCTGCCACCCCCTCCCCACGCACCATTACAAAATATATGCTAACTGGGACCCATATTTCATTTCTGCCCCCCCCCCACACACCATTACAAAATATTTGTCATACGCCCCCCCCCCACGCACCATTACAAAATATATGCTAACTGGGACCCATATTTCATTTCTGCCACCCCCCCACGCACCATTACAAAATATATGCTAACTGGGACCCATATTTCATTTCTGCCACCCCCCCACGCACCATTACAAAATATATGCTAACTGGGACCCATATTTCATTTCTGCCACCCCCCCCCACACACCATTACAAAATATTTGTCATACGCCCCCCCCCCACGCACCATTACAAAATATATGCTAACTGGGACCCATATTTCATTTCTGCCACCCCCCCCCACACACCATTACAAAATATTTGTCATACGCCCCCCCCCCACGCACCATTACAAAATATATGCTAACTGGGACCCATATTTCATTTCTGCCACCCCCCCCCATAAGTATAAGTACACACAGTACGTAAATATTTGTTTAAATATATGGTGAGCGGGCCTCCTATTGACTTTCTGCCACCCCCCCCATGAGTACAAGTACAACCCGAGTAGAACAGCGCCACCTAGGGTCCAAGAACGTGCAGCACACAAATCCGTTATTTCCGGCTCAAATATAGTGGTGACGGGCTTGCAAATCCGCTGGACCATCCCTTGGCCTAAATATATGAACGGCGCTGCTAAATCCCTATGGGAGAATTGTACGGCCGGGCACTAGAGTGCTTTCCATCTAAACCTATAGAAGATAATTTGTTAAATCAGGAAACCATAAGAAAACTGTTGCAATTTGATGATGGCTTTCGTTTTCTCTCACCTATTAGAGGTACTCCAGCATTTTGGCAGCGCGCACAGAATGACCTCCTAGCTTGTGTGCGCCAATTTGGTGTGCCTACCTGGTTTTGTTCGTTCTCTTCGGCCGATCTTAGGTGGGCAAATCTACTCGACGCTATTTTAAAACAGGAAGGTAGAACACAGACCGCTGAAGATTTAGATTGGGCAGACAGATGTGAACTCTTGCGTCGTAATCCTGTGACAGCGGCGATGATGTTTGACTATAGATGGAATTGTTTTTTTGAACGAAGTTCTTAGGTCCCCTTCAAACCCGATTGGCAAGATTGTTGACTATTTCTATCGTGTGGAATTTCAGCAGCGTGGCTCGCCTCATGTGCATTGCTTGTTTTGGATTGAGAATGCACCCAAAATTGATAAGAATACAGATGAAGAGGTGATTCAATTTATCGACACATACGTGACGTGTGAAATACCATCACAAGATGAGCCGTTAAAGGACATTGTGACATCTGTGCAACAGCATTCCAAAAGACACTCTAAAACGTGTAAGAAAAAAAACACTGTTTGTCGATTTAATTTCCCCAGGCCAGCTACTGCTAGTACATTTATATGTCGCAGCAGTGAAGACGAATGCTTAGCAGAATGTGTATGTAACTTGACACCATGTGAGTGTGTAAAAGTAGAGTCTATGGCCGAAAAAAAGGAGAAGAAGGAGTTTGCAGTTAAAATTCTGAACTCCGTCAAAAAGGCTCTTTCAGACGAAAATCTAATCTTTGGAAGTCTGGAACAATTATTTGAAAGTGTGGGGATTAATCAAGCGATCTTCGAGGCTGCTTACAAATTGGTTGGTAGAAAGACACACGTTGTATTGCGAAGACAAATTGGCGAAGTCTGGATTAATCAATACAACAAACTATTGTTAAAATGCTGGAATGCCAATATGGACATTCAGTATGTAGTCAATGCGTATGCATGTGTTGTCTATATAATTTCCTACATCTCCAAGGCAGAAAAGGAAATGGGAATATTATTGGGTAATGCACATAAAGAAGCATCACAGCAGGGCAATCTAGATGCCAAGGATGCATTTAAAAAGTTAGGGAGTGTGTATTTACACAACCGAGATGTGTGTGCCCAAGAGGCAGTCTACAGATTGACAAACATGCCCCTGAAGACATGTTCACGCCTGGTCCAATTTGTGCCAACGGGGAAAAATACGGTTAAAATAAGTAGGCCATTACAAGTGTTAAAACAGATGGCAGATTCAAATAGTCTAACCACAGACAATATGTGGATGACTGGTTTTATTGAGCGTTATAAAAATCGGCCAAATGACGCAGTTTTTAATAATATGTGTTTGGCAACATTCGCATCCGAATACAGGGTTTTGTCACAGAGTGAAAGTTCCAAAAATGCCATCGAACTCCAAAATCAATTTGGGTTTATTCTTAAAAGAACGCGTACAAAACCAGCAGTTGTGCGTTATGCAACATTTTCAAAAACAAAGTCTCCGGAATAATTTTTCTACAGCAATTTTCAATTGTTTCTGCCGTATCGTATCGACGAGCAGTTAAAGCCATACAATTGGGAAATGTGTGAAGATTTTTACATGAGCGGTCGAGTTATATTTGCTGATGGATCTAGACAGCTGGTGAAATCAGTGGTCGACGCAAATAGAGCTCCGTTTGAACTTGATTCGAATGAATTACAAAGAATCCAAGAGTCTTTAGACGGTAATGTAGATTTCGAAGACGCTTGGTGTGACCTGTGCCCCGAACAGGAATTGGAAAATCTTCAATGCCTTGAAGAGCGGGAAAAATTTGAAACCGTAGACGGGGAGCAAATTGACGCTATCCCTGATCTTGCCGTTACTAATCGGCAAATTGGCCATTTGGAAAAGACAAAGAATATTTTGAGCAGAAGCGAAGGGCTGAAATTAGTTCGGTCTCTAAACGAAACCCAAATGTCTATTTTCTATCAAATACAACAATGGTGTTTAGACAAAATCTCGTGTAAAAATCCGGACCCGTTTCACGTATTTATAACAGGGGGTGCTGGGACAGGAAAGAGCCATTTGATCAAGGCTCTGCAGTATGAGACAACCAGGTTGCTCTCATCACTTTGTGACCACCCTGATTCTGTGTGTGTGTTGTTGACTGCCCCAACTGGAATTGCTGCATACAATTTAGACGCAGCAACTATCCATAACACGTTTAGCATTGGCGTTAATTCCAAATTACCCTACACACCTTTAGGCGAGGAAAAAAGTAATCGTCTGCGTGCCAAATATAGAAATGTCCAAATTGTAATTGTCGACAAAATATCCATGGTCGATCACAAACTCATGGCATATATTCATGGCAGATTGCGTCAAATTAAACAATGTATTGATTATTCCCCATTTGGTAAAGTTAGTGTGATAGTTGTTGGAGATTTTTTCCAGCTGCCGCCAGTGAAAGGAAATGCCCTGTATTTAGAGAAAGTAGGATTTAACCTGTGGCACAACCTATTTAGCATTGTAGAGCTTAAAACAATAGTCAGGCAGAAAGATATTGTTTTTGCGGAACTGCTAAATAGGTTGAGAACACGCTCAAAAGAAACAGCATTGTCAGCTAGTGACATTGATTTGTTGAAGAGCTGTGAAACAGGGGAAGAAAGTTCAGCATTACATATTTTCCCCACAAACGCTCAGGTTAATGTTCATAATCTTGTGCAACTGTTGAAAACATGCCCGGAACATGTTGAAATAGAAGCTCAGGATACTGGCCATAACAGAAAAACTGGAAAACTTGAGTTGAAACATGGACATCACACCAAGATCTATCAAACATGTTTAGCGGAACGTTTGGTTCTTGGGGAAAATGCTCGTGTAATGTTGACCAAAAATATAGATGTGACGGATGGGCTTGTAAACGGGGTATGCACGGTGAGACACATAGTTATTTCACAAGGTGAAAGATTTCCTCAAACTGTGTACGTCCATTTTGACGATGACAGAGTTGGGGCACAGCGCAGGAAAGAGTCTGCAAATGCATCAAGTCAATTAGTGAACTGTACACCAATTTTTCCAGAAGAGGATAGAGTCACCGTTAACGGTGGGTTGCGTCGCCAATTTGCCCTTAAACTGGCTTGGGCTTGTACAGTACATAAGGTGCAAGGGATAACTGTCGATAGAGCTGTGGTGTGCCTTAATAAAATATTTGCTGCTGGACAGGCATATGTTGCATTAAGTCGTGTTACAAATTTATCAGGCTTAATCATTCAAGATTTGAAAGCTAATGCCATCTATTGTAAAACCAATGTTACGCAAGCAATTCAGTGCATGCCTCAGTTTCTACGTGAAGATAGGATCCACCCCAAATTGCACACAGACAATTGTACTGTGTTTTTGACAAATGTGCAAAGTTTGACACGGCATGTCAAAGATTTGACCCTTTGCACACAGCATTTGCAGCCTAACTGTATTGCTATTACAGAGACATGGCTACCTGCCGTCTCATCATTTGACGACATTAACATCAGTGGTTATACATTTGCTAGTTGTTCTCGAAGTGCATCTTACAGCAGCAAGAACCCAGCATTGGTTGCTCTGAAAGACCAACAACATGGTGGTGTTGGCATATATAGTGCAAACAGTATTGAATTTAGTATTCTTCAAGTGCCAGATGTAAATTTAGAATGTATAGTGTACAACTGTTTGTCTCACAGCATATTAATTGCGGTAATTTATAGACCACCATCATATCCCATGTCTTTGTTTAAAGAACATTTAGGCAAATTACTTGATTTGTTTGATCTATTAGGTGACACAATTGCTGTGATGGGTGATTTCAATGATGACATTTTAAAAACATCAAGCATTTGCAAGTTTGTAACAGGCAAAGGGTATGTGCAGCAAGTCACACAACCCACTACCGAAAAGGGCACATTAATTGACCATGTATATGTGAAAACAACACGGTATGATGTAGAATCAACTGTGTTGCCCACCTATTTCAGTGATCATGAGGGGATTCTGTGTTCTTTTGCACCACTGCCGAGGTAGAGTAACTTCAGACGTCTAGCAAATGTAGGTTTATATTCTGTGTTTTTTCTTCACCTTGTGTTTCATCGTGCCAAATGATGCGCTGTTTTAAATCAAACGTCCCCCCTGGTTTAATTTGGTATGTTTTAGGTATCATCGCTTTTTCGACCTTAACATGACTATTGAGTCACCCACCTGCGACCTGTCATTCAAATTGTCCACTGTAATAGACAATTTTACTGTCACCCAACACTTCACCTTCCCGACCCATGCCAAAAGACACATCCTCGACCTTGTGTTCTATAAAAACCTCCCTGTACCTTAGCATAATGTTTAGCCCCACCCTTTCCCTCGATCCTATCATCTGCCAAGTAATGAAAACCAAATTTCACCAGCTCAGCAAAGATCTGTCCCTCTCCCTGAAATTGAAACAGTGTCAAAGTTAGGAATTATTTATATATTTATTCTATAATTCATTTTTAATTAGTCTTTTGTATGTTGGACCTGGTAGTTCATTTTTAGCGGCTGTATCTCTATTTATCTGTATTTATGTAGTTATATTATTAATATGTTCTTAGTTATTGTGTTCAATATGTTCTTAAAATAAGGTTTCTTTTTCCTGCATTACAACGGCATTTTTAATAACAAAATTATTAGCAAACATTAGGGCATATTTAGCATATATTCCACACTGCACTAATAACATTTATTCACACATAGGGAAACACATTTTGTAAAATCATGCATCAATATTGAATGATGTCACTCATATGCTGTTGCTAATGCAGGTTTTGCTTTGCCTTCAATGTAGCCTAGAAAAGCAAAAGGCACTGGTAATTGGTACTCCCAGTTTACTGGGATGGGGTTCGATTCCCTGCGGTGTCCTGCTGTTTTCTTTGGCATGTACATTAAAGATCATATTATTTACTATAATAATGATAATTATCAAAGTATTACTAATTAGTATCTCATACAGCTGACACAAGATTCCAAAAACTGTCAACAGAAATAAGTATAAAATAGGAATAACATGCAATTCAGTTATAAGCTATATTAAAAAGGTGGGTCTTGGATCTTCTCTTAAAAGTATGAAACCTTGTGCTGGTATAGTTGGGAGGGCACATTGGGGAGGGTGAAGTTCATTTGTATTGTGTTCAATATGTTGTTAATACAAAAATAAGGTTTGTATTTCCTGCACTACAACAGCATTTGTAATTTAAAAATGTTTTATTAGCAAACATGAGAGCATATTTAGCAGCTAATCCATACTGCACTAATAAAATAGTAATGGACAGTGGCGACTGGTCATTAGGGGCAGGTGGGGCACAGCCCCACCTAGTGTCAGCAGAAAGTATTAAAATAATGATTACAAGAAAATGCAAAAAATAAATTAAAAAATATATAAAATATATTGTAAGATCATGTTTAATCATCTGATTCGTCTGTACATTGCTGTTTTAGTATGTGTTCTTCTAATTAGTGTCTACAGTGTGCCTATTGAGCTGTTTAGAGCCATGTGGGACAAAACCCGATCCTGCCCCTCCCTCTGACTGTCTAAGTGAACGGTGACCGCAAAAACTACACTGCGCATGCTCAGAGTATTTTCCTATTTAATGTGTGTGGCAAAAAATAATGACCAGAGGGGCAAAGTGCTGCCATCCCCCACCATACGTCATCTCACATACTTCAGAGCTGATTGGCCGTAAGTACGTGTGCCGCGAAAAGTGTGGTGTGTGAAGAGGAGATGAGAGAGCTGCAGTGAGGCATCCTAAAACCAGGAAGTAAGCTGCGCATGGCTTCCCTCCACAAAAAAGCAACGAGATTTCTCCATAGGATTTTAGAAAATAGCTCAAAATAAGATCTGTGGGAAACAAACCTGTTCAGCCCCTTAATATCCAAATGTATACCCTACTTTTATCATTTTCTAATCAAAAATCTATTGATAAGATTAGATTTATGTTAGACTTTTGAAAGTACAAGAAGATAAGGAGGACTTTTACAAATAAGTAATAGAGATGTTTGTCCAGAGGGATAGGCAAATGGACTTAATCTTCAAGTCAAGGTAAGACTGCAATTTTCTTGAAAATGGGATCTTACTAAGAGAGAACAATTCAATATTTAAATGATAAAATTACATTGTTTTGGGTATCCTTCGGTTGAACTGTCTGTTTAAAAGTAATTGAAGCATCAGACAAAAAAAGCTTTTGAAAATAATATTATATTTTGATTTAATATATTTGTAAACCTGAAGAGTCAGTGCCAGTGCCTCACCAGCCATGAACCTCTCTAAAAAGCTTATATATAGACATCTGAGTTTTTTGTGGCCCACCACTTTTGTACATATAGAAACGCCACTGGTAAGAGTTATAGGGAAATACATTTTGGGAAATTGTAGTGGTAGTATTTACTAGGGATGGGAACGATTAATCGAATATTCGAAATTATTCAGGTATTCGAATAATTATTCATGTATTCTAATATGAGTAATGAATAATTGTATTTTTTTTTAAATTGTATTCATTTTTTATTTGGGAGTGATGCCTAAGTTGATTACATATTATCAAATTGAATAATTCAATGTGTATATATATACGACTGTGCCATAGCTAAATGTGTTGGGTGACGTGTTAAGGTGTGTTTTGCTCCGCTCACCGGTCCCTCACAGCGGGCAGAGCTGCAGGTGCTGATCTCTCTCTCTCGTGTACGGTTATACTTCACTAGCGTTTATGTCCAAATCCATCAGATCTAGCTAGTTCTAGCCAATGATATGGCTGCTGCCCCTCCCCACACGCAGATCACGCAGACTCAAACCTCATCTTAGGCCCAAATGTGGCGCAGATGAGCTCCGCAGCCGTTGCAAGGTTCTGGCGCTAACAGTTCATGTGTGTGCTCCCCCGCCCCGTCAACACTTGCGACACATGAGTGGCCAGCCTAAACAACAATAATCGCTGCTTGACAATCGTGTGTGGCGGCAAAGTACATAGACATTTTGACTGGAGAGATTTAGTTTTGCCGGTATTCAACATATTTTACGGTCATAGTCCGGTAATTATTTATACTCCAAGAAGAGTCCTACACAATGATGGCGTCAAAAAGGAGTAATGTGTGGAAATATTTCGACCATGTTAGTGAGTGCGGTGTGAAGGTCAAACTATGCGAAATTAAACTTATATATACAGATATACCTTGCTATACCTTGCTATACCCGCATCCTCCGTTCCAGTTCTCTACAGCTGGGCTGATTGTGAATTGCCTCCACACATGAAAGCTGTAGGCCTATAGCTGTCAAACTGTGATCACCAGTTCAATACATTTGACAAATTGGACTTGGTTTCTACACTTATTTGAACATGTATGTATTTATTTGTAGAAAGTATTGAAAAAAAGTTAGTGAAAAAAAATTAATTGTACCCAATTTTTATTTTATAGGATATGTACATTTCGGTTAACCAGTTAACCGTTTTTTGGGGGGTCGAATATTCGAATATACATTTGCTTTATACGTTTGGATGATTTTTCATTGAATTAGGAAAACCGTGTTTCATGGCGAGGCGTTGCCATGGAAAGGGCATATGATGACATCTCATAATTGACATAGTGCTGTTGAGGGCCGGACTAGGAGCCATCATATGAAGTCTGGTGGTGTTTGGATGATTTTCCATTGAATTAGGACAACGCCGTGTTTCATGGCGAGGGAGGCGTTGCCATGGAAACGGCATATGGTGAGATTTCAGATTTCACGTAGAGCTGCTGAGGGCCGGAGCATTGGTCAACATCTAAAGTCTGGTGCCGTTTGGAAATGTTTCCATTGAATTAGGACAACACCATGTTTCATGGCGAGGGATGCGTTTCCATGGAAACGGCATACGTTGAGATTTCAAATTTCACGTAGGGCTGTTGAGGGTCGGACCATTAATGATGGTCTGAAGTCTGGTGGTGTTTGGATGATTCTTACAACAACATCGTATTTTTTGGCGGGGGATGCGTTGCCATGGAAACGGCATACATTGAGATTTCCGATTTCACGTAGGGCTGTTGAGGGCTGGACCATTGATGATAGTCTGAAGTATGGTGGTGTTTAGATGATTTTCCATTGAATTACGACAACATGATGTTTGACGGCGAGGGATGCGTTACCATGGCAACACCAAATGATGACATCCCATAATTAACATAGAGCTGTTGAGGGCCGGACCATTAGCCATCATATGAAGTCTGGTGCTGTTTGGACGATTTGCCATTGACTTACAACAACATCGGATGTTTTGGCGAGGGATGCGTTTCCATGGAAACGGCATACGTTGAGATTTCAAATTTCACGTAGGGCTGTTGAGGGTCGGACCATTAATGATGGTCTGAAGTCTGGTGGTGTTTGGATGATTTTTACAACAACATCGTATTTTTTGGCGGGGGATTCGTTGCCATGGAAACGGCATACATTGAGATTTCCGATTTCACGTAGGGCTGTTGAGGGCCGGAACATTGATGACAGTCTGAAGTATGGTGGTGTTTGGATGATTTTCCATTGAATTACGACAACATGATGTTTGACGGCGAGGGATGCGTTACCATGGCAACGCCAAATGATGACATCCCATAATTAACATAGAGCTGTTGAGGGCCGGACCATTAGCCATCATATGAAGTCTGGTGCTGTTTGGACGATTTGCCATTGACTTACAACAACATCGGATGTTTTGGCGAGGGATGCGTTTCCATGGAAACGGCATACGTTGAGATTTCAAATTTCACGTAGGGCTGTTGAGGGTCGGACCATTAATGATGGTCTGAAGTCTGGTGGTGTTTGGATGATTTTTACAACAACATCGTATTTTTTGGCGGGGGATTCGTTGCCATGGAAACGGCATACATTGAGATTTCCGATTTCACGTAGGGCTGTTGAGGGCCGGAACATTGATGACAGTCTGAAGTATGGTGGTGTTTGGATGATTTTCCATTGAATTACGACAACATGATGTTTGACGGCGAGGGATGCGTTACCATGGCAACGCCAAATGATGACATCCCATAATTGACATAGAGCTGTTGAGGGCCGGACCATTAGCCATCATATGAAGTCTGGTGCTGTTTGGACAATTTTCCATTGACTTACAACCACATCGGATTTTTTGGCGAGGGATGCGTTTCCATGGAAAGGGAGGGAAATGGAAACGCCATCTCAACGTATGCCATGGAAACGGCATACGTTGAGATTTCAAATTTCACGTAGGGCTGTTGAGGGCCGGACCATTAATGATAATCTGAAGTCTGGTTCCGTTTGGAACCTTTTCCATTGAATTACAGCAACATCGTATTTTTTGGCGGGGGATGCGTTGCCATGGAAACGGCATACGTTGAGATTTCAGATTTCACGTAGGGCTGTTGAGGGCCGGACCATTAATGATAGTCTGAAGTCTGGTTCCGTTTGGAACCTTTTCCATTGAATTACAACATCGTATTTTTTGGCGAGGGATGCGTGCGTTACCATGGAAACGGCATACATTGAGATTTCAGATTTCACGTAGAGCTCTTGAGGGCCGGACCATTATTGATAGTCTGAAGTCTGGTGGTGTTTGGATGATTTTCCATTGAATTACGACAACATGATGTTTGACGGCAAGGGATGCGTTACCATGGCAACGCCAAATGATGACATCCCATAATTGACATAGAGCTGTTGAGGGCCGGACCATTGGCCATCATATGAAGTCTGGTGCTGTTTGGACAATTTTCCATTGACTTACAACCACATCGGATTTTTTGGCGAGGGATGCGTTTCCATGGAAACGGCATACGTTGAGATTTCAGATTTCACGTAGATGTGTTGAGGGCCGGACCATTGATGATAGTCTGAAGTCTGGTGGTGTTTGGATGATTTTCCATTGAATTACGATAACATGATGTTTGACGGTGAGGGACGCGTTGCCATGGAAACGGCATATGTTGAGATTTCAGATTTCACGTAGAGCTGTTGAGGGCCGGACCATTAATGATAGTCTGAAGTGTGGTGCTGTTTGGAAGATTTTCCATTGACTTACAACAACATCGGATGTTTTGGCGAGGGATGTTGAGATGTTGAGATTTCAGATTTCACTTGGAGCTGTTGAAGCATGGACCAGTGATATAAAAGTGAAGATTGGGGGACGATGGGACCGTGTCCATTGGATTTACAGCGACACCGTTGTTTATGGCGAAGGATCCGTTGCCATGGTAACGCCAAATTAAGTGACATCAAATTTGACCTAGAGCTGTTCAGGGCTGTGATGCTAAACGTCATGTGAAGTTTGGTGGCGTTCTGAGAATGTCAGTTTGAGTTATGACATCATCGGGTTCCATGACGAGGGACCGCCAAAAATCGTACGAACGCGAACTTTGGCGACAAATAACGGCTACGCCGTACGGATTGAAGAAATTCTCGTGATAACTTAAGCTCTCCCATGTCTCGCGAAGCGACCCGACGAATTTCGAGGCGTACGATAAAAGTCCCAAGGAGGAGATAGATTTCGTAGGTACGCGAAATAGGGCAACCAAATTCAAAATGGCCGACTTCCTGTACGTTATTTGTTACCCCTCCAAGAGGCTTTTTGGTTCGTCTCCGCACCCTAGATATGCGTGGCGAGTTTCGTTCGTTTACGTGAAATTTAAAGTAGGGGGAGTTAACGTCAAAAACGGAAGTGGGCGTGGCCTACGCAATTTTTTACGCAAAGTTCCGGGACCAATGACGTACTTCAAGTTGCCACACTTTTGACGCATGTGCAAAATTTGGTGAGTTTTCACATATGCTGCGGGGCTCAAAAGGGCGCGCAAAAGATTAAAATAATAATCATAACAAATAATCCGTCCAGTTTCAATCATGTTCGATTTAACATTGAGGTGGATGGGAGCACCTCACTGTAGGCCGTCCGGCCTACCCACTGGGACACCTCTAATGGGCTTTTGGCCCTTTTTTACCCTGTTTTGAGGGGGTTTTGCATGGTTATCGCTCGCTTTGCGAGCGACTACGATGATTGTTACAATATCAATTATGCGATTTGCAGTCACGTGGGCTCACGCGGTCTATCAGCCGACATTATTTACGAACATTTTCGGTGCTTTAGTTGGTCTTTTTCCATGTTTTTGGGTGTTTTTGGCAGGTTTATCGGTCGCTGCGCGACCGACTACGATGATTGTTACGATATCAATTATGCAATTTGCAGTCAACTGGGCTCACGCGGTCTATCAGCCGACATTATTTACGAACATTTTCGGTGGTTTAGTCGGTCGTTTACCCTGTTTTTGGCAGTTTTATCGGTCGCTGCGCGACCGATTTTTTTACAATTTCAATAGGGTCTTTGCCGACCTAGGTCTCAGACCCTAATTAGCATAAAGCATATTTGTCCACTCATATGTTGATAAGAGTATTAAAAACATGAAAAATATTCCTCTAAGGTACATTTAGAACAGATCAAACATTTATTTGGGATTAATCGCGATTAACTATTTGAATCGACTGACAGCCCTAATATATATATATATATATATATATATATATACAGTTTAGTTCTGTTTTATCAAAACCAAAGTGCCACGCAGTAACTTGGTATGCATGTATTTCATGTTAGCTTAGCTTCTTAGCTTGAGCTAGCTCTGGAACTTCCAGTTCTGTGGCAGCCGGTCCCTGCTCGGCTCCGCCTCTTTGCACTTATTTGGATCAGGCGGGAGTTCGACTCTGACGTCACTGTTGAGACGTTAGTGGCCAACTCTGCCTACTAAGGGCATCTCGGCAACTCTGCAGAATCCTATGGGTGATGTCACGGACACTACGTCCATTTATATATGGGCCATTCTACCGAATTGATGCAAAGTCAGGTTGGAACAGTTTTGAAATGTATGTTTTTTTCCCAAAACTTTGTCCATATATGTTTTGTATCATATCTAAATTACACATATCTAGTAAAAGAACCGTACATTTTTATATCATATTTTCAGACTGTATTGGAATGTTCTTCCTCTACCTTCCTCTGCCGGACAGGAAAGCGCTGATGGGACAGCTCCGGAGACCGGGCAGGACCCGGTGTCGGCCGGACAGAAACCGGAGCCGGTCGGACAGGCTTCGGCAGGATCCCCCACGGAAAAGGAGTTGGCAGGAACCCCGGCGAGACAGGTGATGGACATGGGGCTGGCAGGGACCCCCGGTAGAACCTCCAACGGCACGGCATATAGGGTTGGCAGGACCCCCGGCAGAAGAGTATTCTGCGGGACCTCCAACGGCACAGGACACAGAGCTGGCAGGACCCCCGGCAGGGGAGCAGACGGCGGGACCTCCAACGAGACCGGACATAGGTTTGGCAGGACCCCCGGCAGGAGAGTATTCTGCGGGACCTCCAACGGCACAGAACACAGGGTTGGCAGGACCCCCGGCAGGGGAGTAGGCGGCGGGACCTCCAACGGCACAGGACACAGGGTTGGCAGAACCCCCGGCAGGGGAGCAGATGGCGGGACCTCCAACGAGACCGGACCTAGGGTTGGCAGGACCCCCGGCAGGAGAGTATTCTGCGGGACCTCCAACGGCACAGGACACAGGGTTGGCAGGACCCCCAGCGGAACCTCCAACAACACTTGCGTAGGGGCTTGAATTGGGACTGGAGAGGGAACTCGAGCGGAGACTGGAGAGGGGACTCCAGAGGGGACCAGAGGAGAGACTAGAGGAGAGACTGGAGGAGGGACTAGAGGGGGGGACTAGAGAAGAGAACACGAGAGGGGACTTGAGAGGGGAACTAGAGAAGGGACTCGAGGAGGAACTAGAGGAGGGAACTCGAGAGGGAACTCGAGGGGGAACTGGAGAGTGGACTTGAGATGGAAACAGAGAGGGAACTCGAGAAGGGACTACAGAGGGGACTAGAGGAGAGACTAGAGGAGGCACTAGAGGAGTAACTAGAGAAGGGAACTCGAGAGGGGAACTAGAGAGGGGACTCGAGGAGGGACTAGAGGAGGGCCTAAAGGAGGGACTAAAGGACGGACTAGATGAGTAACTAGAGAAGGAAACTCGAGAGGGAAACTAGAGAGGGGACTCGAGGAGGGACTAGAGGAGGGACTAAAGGAGGGACTGAAGGAGGGGACTCGAGAGGGAACTGGAGTTGGAAACAGAGAGGGGACTCGAGAAGGGACTACAGAGGGGACTAGAGGAGAGACTGGAGGACTAACTAGAGAAGGGAACTCGAGAGGGGACTCGAGAGGGAAACTAAAGAGGGGACTCGAGGAGGAACTAGAGGAGGGAACCCGAGATGGGACTGTGGCAGCTGGGACCAGATCTGGGTCTGGAACCAAGGCAGCTGGGGTCGGGACCATGGCTGCTGGGGCCAGAACTGGGGCTGAAACCCTGGCTGCAGGGACCGGAATTGAAGCCAGAATCATGGCTGCTGAAGCCAGAATCCTGTCTGTACGATCCAGCTCCGAAGTCGGAAACATGACTGTATAGGGCGCTCTTGGAGCCGGGACCATGGCCGCTGGGGCCGGCCCTGGAGCTGGAAACATGGCTGTATGATACAGTTCTGGAGCCTGGATCATGACTGTGTGGGGCGGTTTTGGAGCCGGAAACTACTTGCCATTCAGCCATGAGGGACAGGGATGCAGTGTCACTGCCTAGTCAAAAGTGCAGGGGTGTGGCTAAAAACCAGGCTCAGCCATTGGACTAAAACCCCTTGTGTTTCGGTAGAGAAATGAAAACTGGGGACATGATTTTTTGAGTATGGTTTTTTTTATTAAAAAATTAAACCCACAATAAATATAAATATTCCAACTTCTGTTGGAATGTAATCATAAAGATCTTCTAAATACACCATTCAACAAAATAAAATGTTTTAAGTGTTAGTTGCAGAACATGAAATTTAGATGTCAGGGTTGGGGACAGCTACTTCCCAATAGAAAGTACCCTATAAATGATGTTGTTGTATAAATTAAGCATATCACTATATAATTGAATGCCTTATGTTTGAATAGACCATAACATATTATTAGTAAATATCTGTCTGAATACTTCATTGTTTTGTTAAATAGTTTTTTTTTGTGGGACCGCACTTTGCATCAATTCGGTAGAATGCCCCATATACAGTCTATGGTTAGGAGCAGTGGGCTGCCATTATGTAATGTGCCCGGAACGTTGCCTTGCTCAGGGACACCTCGGTAGTGCTTGGTCTTTCTGGGACTTGAGCTTGTGACCTTCAAGTTGCCAAGCCCCTATGGACTTCGCCACCGTGCACCGCCCTGACTTGGGAGCGCCTTGAAATCCCCCAGGAAGAGCTGGTAAATTTGGCTAGACCCAGCCCCAGCGGTTAAGAATGTATGGATCATTGGGCATGCTGTGCAGTTATTGTTACACTTCCTTGTCATTCAGAAGATTCTGACTGGCTCAGCATCTTTCATAACCTGGTAAAAAAGCAGAGTCTATTTATATTTCTTATCTCCATAAAACCTCTTCATGAAACTTAACCAAATTAAAATATATTAACCAGTTTAGACCTGAGCCTGTTTTTCAGGTCTCAGGCTCGAAAATGACATTCCCAGAACAAATGACCATATCTTCAATTCTAAAAGGGTTAAATTAATAATCTTTTTTCTCAAAGTAATGATAAAGCTGTGAGTTGGATGTAGAAAAGTCAAAATAGTTATATATGTTTTTTATTTTATAGAAAATTCAGATTGAACAGAGTAAAATACTGTAAATTATAGTGTCCGTCCAATAATTATGTTTTACTTATAGTGAAAACTACCCTTGGATGATGGTAAGGTAGACTAAAAGCTTTAAGGATCCAAAGTACAACATATAATAAGTACCCTGTATCAAGATTGATGCAAAACAAGTGACATTTGACCTTTTTAGAGAGGTTTAGCAAAATAAACTCCACCTCTGAGGTGATTTGGGGGTTTTACCGTTTCTCTGGAACCCATTGGTCGATTTTGGTGATTGACATCTCTTTCTGACCGTTAGAGCCAATAGAATTGAAGGGGAATATACCCACTCACACACATTCTAAATCAAAAAGGTGTGGGCTTCGCACACACAGTTTTGCACCAGAGTGAAGCTCTCTCTAGGTCTGACTTCTAGAAACGGAAACGCAGGTATATTGTTTATGGATTATCATAAATCATTTCAAAGGGACACAGACACATTGTATTAACCTATGGATTATCTTCAGAACCGTTTTTATCGTTTTAATGCCATTGAATACCACTTTTGACCAGACTATGACACATGTGAGCCATGTTAGCGTTTTTAGCTACCTAGCGCCATATATTTTGATGTCTGTTCTTGATATTATCTCCGCGAGTTCGTATAATTGAGTGATAATGAGGGTACCCTTCGATTCTGTGTCACCTCACGATGTGAAACGATGGGTTGGATGTGCAGCAAAGATAAATAATAAGGTTTTGTGAGTGAATTTCGGTGCAGTCATCTGTTAGCATTTTTCGCTCATTGCTAATTCAGAGGCTCAGCGTTAGCATTGTGGGGGTTTTTTGAAAAAAAAATGAAAAGGATCAGTTAGTTGAGTTTCTTCCCGTTACATGGATATAAAACATTCATAGTTTATTAAATGAACATGTCCTCAGACACCGTTTTCTGCAAGATGTTGCGGCAGTGCCCCGGTACCGGGCTCTCTCGGGCTTAACAGGTTAAACAATTTAGGTTTTCAACTAATTATAGACATTTGGCAAGTATTACAAAAAGAGCTGTGGCATTATTATTTTTTTCAGGTCAATCTTGAGTCATTATTTAAGATCCAATGTGTTAATTGTAAAAACAAGTCACTGAAATGGGACTTAATGAGTATTTGAATACAATTATTGTTGTGTAAAGTGTATATATTGCATGTGTATGCGTCCCAATGAGATCGAAGACACAGAAAAGTTAGGCTTCGGTTTTTACAAATATATGCTCATCCTTTAATATTTCAAAATATTATGATGTGTTAATGTGTGTGAATGTTAGTTTCCCTGAGCTGGTGGCACTTTGTATTAATTTGTATGAGTAGGTGTGAATTTGGTTAATCCTGGCTTGTATGTAAAAGTGCTTTGAAGTGTCTCAAAGGCTGGAAAAGCACTGTATTAAATGGGGTCCATTTATTATTTAAAGCAGGCCAAATGCAGTGAATTAGGAGGTATAATGCAATCTAAATACATGTATTATTGTTGAAGTTGTTAACATGCAAATAGTCAAATTGCAAATTCACTCCAGTTTACACCGTTTCCTTTTCAAAAAATCATATTATTAAGTAATTTTAATAACTTAACCCTCTACAGCAGGGGTGGCAAACTCATTTCAGTTAAGGGGCCACATACTGCCCACTTTGATCTAAAGTGGGCCGGACCAGTAAAATCATAGCATAATAACCCACAGGCCCTACATAACGACAATATTTCTGTTTAAGTGCAAATAAGTAGGTTACAAGTACATTCGGAAAATGTCCACATGTAATGAGACGCAAAACGTTATGAACAAACTGACATTTATTAAGAAAAAACAAGTGCAATTTCAAGTGCTACACATGTGTTCTTTACAACAGATGACAGTTTCCACCTGAACTGACTCACCACAAAATACAAATAAAAACGTGGGAGCTATTAAGTGAGGAGTTTGAGTTACCCCCCTTGCCTTGAAGATATAACATTTCTATATTTTAAAAAGAAGTTGGGGCAGTGCAGCCACAGTGTCACATCAAATCAAACTATTGTTTGCCTAATGCAGCTGCTGATTGACATTATAATACACAATGTTCAGTGACAGAATAACATGTTCAAATATTTCAGTAGGTTCTTATTTTCACGTCACTGATTAATTTGCTCCTGAAACTTGACATCTTTTAGCCCTCACAATGGCATCAATATCAGGCTTAAAATCCTGACTAGCAGCCAATTTAATGAGTTCATTCAGGCACTTGTGTGTGAGTCTTGAGCGCAGCTTGGTTTTAGTAATGTTCATTACAGAGAACACCTGTTCACAAAGGTAGGTGGTCCCAAACATGCTCAAAACTTTTGCTGCCAGGGCTGTCAATTTGGGGTATCCTGGCAAAAGATACCGATAAAATGTGCCCAAGTCCGATGAGGCAAATGTGTCCTTTAAATCCTGATCACATTGTAAGTCGATTATCTCAAGTTGTATGTCGACGGGCAGATCCGCAGCCTTAACTGCAAATGGCGAGCGAAACACTGCAAACTCTGTCTCAAGCTCACCAAAGACCTGAAACCGCCGCTCAAACTCCCGCAGCAATTCCGTAATTTTGTCTTTGTACCGACTCATGTCAGCAGTAACTCCGGTCATATGCACATTTCTTAGATGAGGGAAATGAGCAGGGTCACCACTTGACAGCTGTGTCTCCCACAAAGCCAGCTTCAATTTAAATGCGCGTATGCTGTCATAATATTCTGTGACAACTTTTTTGCGACCTTGCATCGTTATATTCAGATTATTCAAGTGCTCTGAAATATCCACCATAAATGCAAGGTCCTGCAGCCATTCTGGGTTTTTTAATTCATGCACTGGCTTACCCTTTTTCTCCATGAACTGTCCAATTTCCTCGCGTAGATCAGAAAAACGCTTCAGCACGGCACCTCGGCTCAACCACCTTACTTCAGTGTGATATGGTAGGCTACAGGTGATGTCTTTATCACTGAGGAGGCTGTCGAACTGACGGTGATTCAGCCCTCTGGCTCGGATGAAATTAACAGTTTGGACAACCACTTTCATGACGTGATCCATTTTTAACGTCTTGCAACACAATGCCTCCTGGTGCAAAATACAGTGGAATGTCCAAAAACGATCTCCTCCATTTGCTGCTTGTACTTTCTCCCTGAATTTCGTGGCAACACCTGCTTTTTTCCCGATCATTGATGGTGCGCCGTCTGTAGCCAGACTGACAGCACGGGTCCAGTCCACTCCGACCCTGTCCAGTGCTTCAACGAGAGCGCTAAAAATGTCATCCGCTTTAGTGGTGTCTGTCATAGGAACCAACTCAAGGAACTCTTCGGTGACTGTCAAAGTCTCATCTACACCACGAATGAATATGGCCAGTTGAGCAACATCTGTAATGTCAGTGCTCTCATCGATTGCAACTGAAAATGCTACGAATGACTTGACTTTTATTTTTTTCTGGCTATCCAAATCTGCTGAAAGATCGGCAATCCTATCCTTCACTGTATTCCTCGTTAGACTAATGTTGGAAAAAGCCTGTCGCTTCTCAGGACACACGATTTCTGCAGCCTTCAGCATGCATGTTTTCACAAACTCACCCTCAGAGTATGGCTTTGAGGCTGATGCTATTTCGTTAGCAATGAGATAGCTGGCTTTCACGGCTGCGTCACTTATATCTCGGCTCCGGGTAAAAACGGCCTGTTGTTTCTTTAGACCTGATAGCAGGTCATTTATCTTTTCTTTTCTCCGTTGTCCTTGCAAGCAGTCGTATTTTCTCTCCATGGTGAGTCTCATAATGGCGGCGAATATTATATTCTTTAGGCACAGCAACTTGCTGCGAACACACCAAGCATACAGGTTTTCCATTTACCTCTGTAAAAAAATAGGATGCGGTCCATTTTTCTTGGAAAACTCGGCACTCCGTGTCCACTTTTCTCTTTTTTGACAGAGACATTTGGGGATGAGAGTGTCAGAGGTTATTGACTGCAATCACTACTCTTACTCATCACTTTTTTTACAGTCTGGCTGCGCTCTCACTGGTACCGGTGCGGTAGTGCGCCCACTAGTGGAAGGATTCAAAATAGCAGTTTTTTTCCCCTCTTCTCATTCAGTAGCCTACTTAGCAAAATCCTTCAGCTCCGTGGGCCAAGCTGGAATGCCTCCCGGGCTGGATCCGGCCCGCGGGCCGTATGTTTGCCACCCCTGCTCTACAGCATACTGTTGCATTCAGGCAACAAACCACTTTTTTCGACCTCACACTGGCCCTCTAAATATATATTTTGTTTTTTAAATATACACAATGTCACCTGACATGCTGGTGTCCAATACAATTAGGGAATTATATGGGTGTGGCATTTTGTCTGTGGGTGGAGCAGTCCTTTCTGCAAGCAAAGCTGCAAGGGACTCAGGGCCACCACTTGGTAAGATACATTTCACTTTTTAACATATTAAAAATGTACACAACTTAAAATAAAAAATACAAGCATGTGAGTAGTTATACAAATGCCACTTTCATCACATTAATATGCATGGAATGTGACAGGTCGCCCCGCCTCCGTTGACCGGAAGTCCCGCCCATAAGCCCCGCCCCTTCCGGTATACGCCCAGTCAATGCCAATGGCAGAGCTTTGCTTCAGTATAATGAGAGAAAAAGCGCGATACTGTGGAAATGCCCAAATTGGCGACAGTGCCAGAATATGTATTAAAAGACTGTCGGAGGATCTCTATTCTAGTGTCGGTTGTCATTACAGCGAAGGATACGCCAAAACGTGTGACGACATAGACAAAGCTTTTTGAAGACAATTATATGGTACCTGTCCTTACAGCTAAACAAATCCTACGCTAGGTATTCAACAGACCACAAGAAGCACAAGAAGTCCCAGAAAGGATTACATTCAGAGCTAATAATGGAGAAACCGAAGAAGAAACAAAGCAGATTATAATCGTTGCGGGTGAAAAGATAGAGAATTTGCATGTGATGTTAATGTATTTATCTGATATAAAAATGCATTCGTATACTTCCAAGAGACCCCTAAACATCTACTTGGGCTGTGTGAATGCTCTGTTTTTTGACATTGCTTTTGGTATGTGCACATTCGCAGCAGTCGGTTAGCGGGAGATGATCTATAAGATTATTATGATCCGGTAATGGCTCTACAACACCATCCTCTAGTTTGCATTTCTTCACTTTGTTTTTTTTTCTTTTCACCTTCCTTCTTTTTGTCTTTTTAGTTTTCCGTCCTATGGTCCCTTTTCTTTTCATTCGCATTCTGCGTTTGCTTTTCATTTTTCTTCTCCTTTTCATGTTGCTTTTTCTTTTTCTTCGTTTTTCTTTACTTTTTCTATTCTTTTCTGCTAATTGTCGTTTGCGATCTTGGCGAGTGTTATGAGATATACTGTTTCTATAAAGGTTATCTATAATACCATCTTTTAAAGAAAGATATTCTTCATATGTCATGTTATCATGGTCCTATTTTGTCCTAAAGACCTTACATGGATATGATATAGAGGAGAGCTCTTCTTCGGGAACATCCTCTCCCCTACTTTATAACATCCAGTCATTAAGCCCATATCCATTATCCTGGTGATAATAAGGGCAGGCTACATCAGACTTGGTTTTTCTCAGATCCATGGCTAGTTTTTAACGGTCGTCCTTAGTGTTATATGATTTGCTGAGTGGGTGGGACATATTGCGTTGAGTGGGAGGCTTCATCTGTAGAAAGTACTCTGTTTGAGGAGATTTCGTTAGGATTCTGACTCTTAATGGCAGTTTGTCATTTTGAGGGTATTTCAGTGAAACAAGGCTGTTTTGAACATTTGACAGATTTATGCTTAAATTCTCTGGTAAAGTTACTGAAAGATACACTTTGTGTATAAAAAGCTGAAAAGTAGATAATGAAGTACTTTGTGTCAGTAGATTTCGTTAAGAATCTTTGACAGATTTATGCTTAATTCTCTAAAGAAGGTTACCGAAAGATACACTTTTGTATTAAAAGCTGATAAGTAGATAATGAAGTACTTTGTGTCAGTAGATTTGGTTAAGAATCTGACTCTTAATGGCAGTTTGTCATTTTGAGGGTATTTCAGTGAAACAAGGCTGTTTTGAACATTTGACAGATTTATGCTTAAATTCTCTGAGAAAGTTACCGAAAGATACACTTTTCTTTTTAAAAAAGCTGAAAAGTAGATAATGAAGTGTGCTTTGTGTGTACAGACACACAGACACACAGAAAACACTGAAAAACACAACAAGAAGGACTGTAATACACATGTATCAGACACGCTCCCTTGCTATAATGATGACAACAGTTTTTTGATGTAAAAAAACACTTTTTTAATTTTTTCACACACAAAATCAATAGTTATACTGATTGTAGCATCCCCAGGACAGTCTCCAGCTTAGAATTCCCCATATTACTGGAGATATCGTGATGGAGTTTTTTCACTTCAGTCAAAATATTCACGTGTATGCTGTTTTCAACACACAGATGCATTACATCTACAAACAGAGCATACAATGAGAGCACATGATACACTTTTGATGTTTGTTTCATTTCTGAGATAATGTTACAGAATGTTTCGGAAAATGAAGATTCCAGGACCACTTTAAATGTTTCGTTTACAATCGTTTCCCAATGACCCGGAATAGTACTGCCAGAACGAACGATATCCAAAATGTCTTCCAGTTTACAAACTTCGGCCATTCTTTTTACACAGGGGTTACTACTCGTTCTGTTTTCAAACGTCCCCATCACCACACTTATTAAAAGGGTAATGACTACATTATGATAAATATATACAGAGCTTTTTGCATAGTAGTTTCCCATGTTTATTTTACTTAAAGAAAAAAGTCAATGTATCGAGCAAGTCCCTGGCTTCTCCATCCAACTGCTGGTTGTTAGTCTTCTTGCCAAGATGGCGCCAGTGTGTATGGCCTGTCGTCTGCCGATGCTTACGCTGTGTGTTTTTGTACTGTTTTTGTCATGCTTAATGCAAAATGTCAACTCTCTACTGGTGTACGATCGCCAAACACTGCTGGACCTTCGGTTTTCTGCCATTAATCCAGCAAAGTCTACTCGTGGTGGAGATAAAACGCTGCCTCCGTTTTTATCAGGGGGACCAGTTTACCTGTGCCGCACCCCTGCTCCACCTACCCGCTGTAAACGCCACCGCCGCCGGGGAAAACGCAGTGGTCAACTGGTGAGAATGAAGGCTTCTTCAGCTCATCGCTTCCTGGACCCTGTCGACGCCTGGCTGGTACCTATCGTCGACCCGGATGAGACATTCCTGCACCGCGGGACCTGCTCCCCTCGTCCCCGCTGCCGTGGGGTTAATCCGCATAACCTGAGGTCTCTGTGTCGGGCTCCCCGGTACTCTAACGCCGCCAATCTGCCGGCCTCTGCCAGGTTTGGCCTAATCAATGCAAGATCGCTAACAAACAAGACTTTTGTCCTAAAGGATTTCTTCACTTCCAAGGGCTTGGATTTCCTCTTCGTGACTGAGACATGGCTCAGTATTGGTGAGTCCAGCGCGTTTACCGAACTTGTACTGCAGCTGTTATTTTAACTCTCCGCGGACGTCAGGCCGAGGTGGAGGTATAGCAACTGTTTTTAAGAGTGACTATAAATGCCAGCAGCTTTCACTGACATTCTCACCCGGCAGCTTTGAACTGAGCGTGTTCGAGCTTGGTCGCTCTCACACAGTGCTGTGTGCTGTGGTCTATAGACCTCCCAAATACAATAAGGTATTTTTAAACGATTTCTCTGACTTCTTGGCTGAAATTATGCCAACATATGATCGTGTACTTATTGTTGGGGATTTTAATATGCATGTGTGTTGCCCCGACAAAGCTATGGCAAAGGACTTTTTAGACCTTGTTGATTCCTTTAATCTTGTGCAGTCTGTGTCTGGCCCAACGCAGGAACGCGGACACACACTTGATCTTGTTTTATCTTATGGTTTGCCTGTTCTTAACCTGGAGATTTGTGACGCCTTTTTCTCTGATCATATGCCTGTATTATTTGATGTGAGTCTTGCTTGTAAAACGATTAAACCGCGCGCTGCTCCTCGGCGAGCTCGCATTATTAACCCCTCCACTGCTGGTCAGTTCTCTGTTGCCTTTAACAGAACTGTGTGAATCGTGAACCTATGTCACCTGAAACGGATGAGCTTAGCTCATGGTTTCACTCTACTTGCAAAGCTGCCATAGACACTGTTGCTCCTTTAAAAACCAGGCAACCTAAAACTAAATCGGAGCCTTGGTTAAATGACACAACTCGGGCTGTCCGACAGGATTGCCGTAGAGCTGAGCGTAAATGGAAAAAGGACAAACTGCAAGTTTCATTTGAAATGCTGAGGAAGTGTTGGCGTTTATATCAGATCACTGTGAAGGAGGCAAAAAGCAAACTTTTATCTGACATCTTTCTGTCAAATCGTCATAAGCCACGCGTTCTGTTCCAGACTATTGATTTGGTCCTTAATGCCCCCCAGAATAGCTCTATGGAGACCTCTACCGCGGTCTGTGAAGATTTTCTTCACTTTTTCATTAATAAGGTAAACACCACTAGAGCTCAAATCTCTGCTCCTGCAATTGACCCCTCAGTTCCTGCACCGTGTTCTGCTGTCTTTAATCAGTTTGAGCATGTAGCTCTGTCTTTTGTACAGGAGATTGTCTCCAAGTTAAAGCCCTCTGGTTCTCCAAATGACCCTGTCGCGCCTCTACTTTTTAAAGAGGTTTTCCCCACTGTTGGACCATCTGTGCTGGCAGTTTTAAACAGCAGCCTGCTCTCAGGGAAGGTCCCTGAAAACCTGAAGCATGCAGTAGTGCAACCTCGTATTACAAAACCCAGCCTGGATCCCACAGTTCTGGCTGATTTTAGGCCCATTTCCAAAATGCCTTTTATATCAAAGATCCTGGAGAAGATTGTCTACAGTCAAATTATGTTTTTTCTGGAAGAGAACAACATACTGGAGGTTTTCCAATCCGGTTTTAAAACTATGCACACCACTGAAACAGCACTATTAAGAGTCTTTAATGACATCCTCTTATCTACTGACTCTGGGGACTGCGTTGTGCTCCTACTTATTGACTTAACTGCTGCTTTCGATACAGTCGACCATGACATCCTGATCTCCCGCTTGGAAAAGTGGGTGGGCATTGAGGGAAAAGCCCTGGAATGGTTCAGGTCATATTTGAAGGACAGAACTTTCTCTGTCAGCCTTGGTGACTCCGAGTCATCCTCTGCTCCACTCCTGTATGGGGTCCCACAGGGCTCAGTATTCGCCCCCCTGCTATTCTCCCTCTATTTGCTCCCTCTTGGGTCCATTTTTAGAAAGCACGGCATTGCATTCCACTGCTATGCTGACGATAGCCAGATTTATGTCCCTCTAACAAAGAAGGAGGGTTACCTAATTAGCCCACTGCTAAAGTGCCTAGATTACATAAAGGCCTGGATGGCGTGCAATTTCCTTAAACTCAATGAAGGAAAAACAGAAGTAATGGTTGTTGGTAGCATCACTGACACCACTTCTGTAGACCTGGGTCCTTTGAATCAGTACACCAAGCCCACCGTAACGAACCTTGGTATTAAAATGGACCGTGAACTCAAACTTGAGAGTCAGATTAAGTCGGTGGTAAAAAACGAGCTTTTATCACCTGAGGCAGCTAGCGAAAGTAAAACCTTTTCTCTCCAGACAGCAGTTTTAGACAGTAATCCATGCATTTGTCACCACCCGGCTGGACTACTGTAACTCTCTCTTCATGGGGGTCAGTGGGTCCTCGCTCGCACGACTGCAGCGGGTGCAAAATGCTGCAGCAAGGCTCTTAACTGGCACATGGAAGTTTGACCACATTTCCCCTGTTTTAGCTTCTCTCCACTGGCTGCCAATTTATTTTAGGATCCATTTTAAAATTATTTTATTTACTTTTAAATTCTTAAATGACATGACCCCACCATACCTTGCTGAGCTGCTACAGCACTACACGCCCAACCGCCCTCTCAGGTCAGCGGACCAACTGCTCCTGAATGTGCCTAAAACAAGGTCAAAGCTCAGAGGAGACCATTGCTTCTCTGTAGCGGCTCCCAAACTGTGGAACGCTCTTCCCCTGGAGATCAGACAGGCCTCCACACTGCCTGCTTTTAAATCGCTTCTTAAAACCCACCTCTTCTCCTTAGCGTTTTAACATTTGGCGTTTCAACATCTTTTAGAGTGTTGCTTTTTTGCATTTAAATTCTTTTTTGTTTTTACTTGTACTTGTTTTATGGTGTGTGAGCTGAGCTGTGTTTTATCTATTTGCCTGTACAGCACTTTGGTCTGGAGGTTTAAAGTGCTTTATAAATAAAGTTGTATTGTATTGTATTGTATTATTCTTCTCCATCCAACTCGGCATGGATCTTTTCAAGTCTCTCCTTGAGGCGTCTGCAATTTTTGAGATTGTGAAGAAAAGCCTCCGAAGCGCCTTGGATCCTCCAATCATCCGTGAAAATGTCTTTATCATTAAGAGTCTGGTCGATCTCAGTAATGAAGTTGGTGAGCCAGAGTCTTTTCATTAACGCGTTGTAATTGTTTCTGAAGTAAAAATCGGACATGTCATTCAGAAAATCGCGTTGCCTCTGGCCGGGGTGACTGACTCGGCACCCGTTGCATATTTCTTCTCTGTACCGATGTATCACCCTCTCCACAATATCAATCAACACCGCTTTCACTGTGTCCATAAACAGAGACGTTTTGGCCCAAGGAGCAAAATCAGCAGCAGTAGTATTGCAAGATTCGGGTTTCCCCCTCGGTGGTGATGATGGTAGTCCAGTAGTCTGTTCCTGGCTGCAACTCACGGGGGGAGTCTTAGCTTTTCTCTTCTCCATGGCTAGTTTACAACGGTCGTCTTAGCGAGGTCCTTCGTTTTAGATGATTTGCTGAGTGGAGGGTGGGGCTTAATGCGTTGAATGGTGGTAGTCAATTATAGAATTGAGAGTTTTTAGAAAAAAGTTCTTTAAGCGTTGTAGCTTTTTCATCTCATCTCCAGCAATAGGTCATCATTTAAGAACAAGTAATAGTTTTGTCAAGATTCTACAGAAAAAAGTCAAAAAAGTATAGTATGTCAGAAATATGGAAAAGTCATATAGTATGTTGAAAATCAAAAAAAGAAAACTCAATTCAATACAAATTAATAAATATTTTACCCTGTTCTAAAGTTTTGCACCCTTAAAGAAAAACCCCTTCCTTACCAACTACTTCATAGTATACCCTTTGTTAAGTGTTGCGTACATCAGGGTGTATCTCAAAGTATCTTGGTAACATAAAATAACTAAGGTATGTAAGGCAAATGTCAGCCTTATTGACGGAGGTACCGTGGGACTTGCCCTTCAAATGTACGGGTGTCCGCTCAATGGAAATGCGATGTCAACTCCCGATGTCAAGTTCCTGCCAGCGGCTAGACCGATGTTACCAGTGTTTACCAGTGTTGCCAGGGGCCCGATAACATCCTCCACTGGAGGGTGAGTGGTGCTGCTGTGAAGAAGGCCGACTATGGGTGCCGATGAGCGGACGATAAAGCACCGCAAAATACACCTCTTTTCTGACTCACCAGGGGTATTAAGTTCTGGAGGGTGTGAACATCTGGCTTTAGTCCGTTGGGGAGTGCTTAATTCCGGGGGTCTGGGGTCTCATGTTATGGAAGTATGGATGATTCTCGAAAAACGGCTAAGTGCCAACAGGGGAGGGTGAAAGTCCTGTATACCGTGAGTAATCTTACCCGGCTTTTAGACACTAATTCCTGGGTAACAAAGTCCCCCTGCTCTGGTCGTCAAATGTGAATGAAATGGACAGATTCCTGTACATTTCAATCACTTTTGATGGGAGTATTCTGGTGTGGATGGAAATGCCCATATCTCCCTTAAATTCCCATTAATCTTACCCAGCTTTCACACACTAATTCATGGGTAATACAGCCATGTGCACCCTGTGTTTAAAGTAATTTTACCCGGCTTTTAGACACTAATTCCTGGCTAACAAAGTCCCCCTGCTCGGGTCGTCAAATGTGATTGAAATGGACAGATTCCTGTACATTTTAATCACTTTTGATGGGAGTCGTCAGTATATGGAGCTTATCCCATAATTCCCGGAGGTTCCAGGCCGAATTTGGAAGCTCATAGACGGCCTGCCATGCGTCCCCACCCGTGGAAAGCAAAAAAAAGTAAAGAAAACGGTCAATTATATGTTAAAATAATCAAAAATGAAGTTTTTGAAAATTCTGGAAAAACGGCTAAGTGCCCACCGGGGGAGGGGACAAGTCTTCTTTTGCAATCCCCCGTTGCAATTTACAACGGAGAGGGGAAACGAGACCTCCCCTCCTCCGTCCAAAAAATTCATTCATCTTTTCCAAGCTACCATCTGCACGAAATCGGAAACCCGGTTTTTGAGAGCACTTAGAAAAAAACGAGCTATAATCTCATGATGGGGAAATCATGGAGGAATGTGTCCGCCTCACAAGCACTTTGGATCGGATCAAATTGTTGCCTGGAGGACCCCTAATCATGGTTCTCTAAAAACTTAAAGTTTTTGAACTGGTCTCTGGATGAATGCAAGGGGAGTTGTCACGGAATAACGATACACTATTTTCGGATCAAATTGTTGCCTGGAGGACCCCTAATCATGGTTCTCAAAAAACTTAAAGTTTTTGAACTGGTCTCTGGATGAATGCAAGGGGAGTTGTCACGGAATAACGATACACTATTTTCGGATCAAATTGTTGCCTGGGGGACCCCAAATCATGGTTCTCAAAAAACTTAAAGTTTTTGAACTGGTCTCTGGATGAATGCAAGGGGAGTTGTCACGGAATAACGAGACACTATTTTCGGCTAAAATGGTTGCCTAGAGGACTCCCAATCATGGTTCTCACACAACTTTAAGTTGTGAAACTGGTCTCTGGACGAACTCAAGGGGAGTTTTCACGGAATAACGAGACACTATTTTCGGCTAAAATGGTTGCCTAGAGGACTCCCAATCATGGTTCTCACACAACTTTAAGTTGTGAAACTGGTCTCTGGACGAACTCAAGGGGAGTTTTCACGGAATAACGAGACACTATTTTCGGCTAAAATGGTTGCCTAGAGGACTCCCAATCATGGTTCTCACACAACTTTAAGTTGTGAAACTGGTCTCTGGACGAACTCAAGGGGAGTTTTCACGGAATAACGAGACACTATTTTCGGCTAAAATGGTTGCCTAGAGGACTCCCAATCATGGTTCTCACAACACGTTAAGGGCGTTCTCCCCGGCAACCCGCCAGCAGATGGAAACACCCGCCTCTCCACCTCTTCCGAGGGACGAGGGACACCGGGGGTCTGCTGGAGGCTACTGCCGGTTCCTGCGCTCCACCGAGACCCTGACTCCAGCGCGGTGTGGCGGCCTCTCCCTGGCCGTCCACCGTGCGCCCTCTGGGTACCTGACTCCCCTGCCTCCTCCGGGGGCAGGGAAGAGGGGTGCAATGACTCCGGGCAGAATACTGTTATCCCGGCAACCCGCCAGCAGATGGAAACACCCACCTCTCCACCTCTTCCGAGGGACGAGTGACACCGGGGGTCTGCTGCCGGTTCCTGCGCTCCACCGGGACCCTGACTCCAGCGCGGTGTGGCGGCCTCTCCCTGGCCGTCCACCGTGCGCCCTCTGGGTACCTGACTCCCCTGCCTCCTCTGGGGGCAGGGGAGAGGGGTGCAATGCCTCCGGGCAGAATACTGTTATCCCAACGTTGTCGTACCTGAAACTGTCGGGTATCCTTTGTGAGAACCAGACTCTGGATGAACGTGAGGGGAGATTACAGGGATCTCTGCCCGCCTAACGAGTGCCTAAATGGGACACCGCACCGTGATGCAAATGAAAACAAACTCTGATTTGAAAATAAGCTGAGTGCATCTTTCGTGAGTCTTTTCACGCTTCCTTCTTTTCTACCCACAATTCTGGTGACATTTCCCGGTACCGAAATGCTCAATAATACAGGTCGGATGGCGGTCCGTTGTCCGATCTGCAATAGCTCCTACCGTGCCCTGAGCAAGCACCTGCAGAGGTTCCATGGTGTGCGTAACTTGGATGAAAGAAAAATTCTGCTGTTGTTGGCCAACGGACGGACCAACATTAGGCTCCATCCCTGTACCATTCTGGGATGCGAGTACCGCGGCACAAGGCTGGATCGCCACTTGGCCAGAGACCATGTTGAGCTGGCCCGGGAGGAACTACATGTGGTTCAAAATAAACTGAAAATGACAGTGGCCAAGAAGGAGCTTTATGCACTCCGAATGACACACCCCACCATAGCAATGATTACTGCTTGGGCTGTTGACATGGAGGACGACGACGACATACTGTCACAACCTCCACCCTTGTCCCCGGTGAACGAGTGTGGCAACCCCGACTGCAAAGAATGGAGGATGGAGGCAAATGCAGTGAGGGCTCAGCGGGACAGATATGCTTTTGAAGTGAAATCGCTTCGCTTCAAATTGCAAAACAGGATAAAACACAAGCGACAGAGGATGGATCAGCGGGCCGGGGACATGCCCGCGTTCGATGGCGAGGAACGAGAGGGGATCATTCTAAACAAACGGCCCCGAGCAGAGTCGACACCAACGAGGCTGTCCGAGTCGAAAGGTCCCTCCTGCAGCAAGTCCCCCACTGGCTCTCACACACATTCATCCAGCTCCTCAGAGCCTGCAGCCATGCATACCGAGGCCTCGTCAACCTCCCCTCCCATAAATTCCCCCTGGTCACGGGGCAGGGGCCGGGGAAATATAATGAGAGACATCACATTCCCACGGATCATGGGTAAGTGTGTTGAATATGTGACAAATGCAGTCTCTGTAACACACCACGTGTTGTCATTAAAATACTGTTTCTATTTCACAGAGGAGTATCTGCAAGGATACCGGGAGCACTATGCAGGTATCGACCCACCAGTGAGGCTCCAGGAAAACACAGTCTCCAAACTAAGCAGAGTGAAGTCGTTCCTCAGTTTCATGGCTCACGGTTTCAACCGCCTGTCTGGCTCTTTTTGAGTGATCTCAAGAGGATACGCGGGTGGTCCCGGAGCCTGATGAAGTCAAGCCTTCAAGTCACGACCTCCGACTTCTACATCAAGAATATATCCCACTTTCTCAAGTACATGGCCGACACACCGTGCAAGGGGAGCAGGCTCAGCCAAACCGACATGATTTTAATCAAACGGGAAGTAGTTGCCATCCTGAAGTCCCTGAAGACAAAAGTACTTATCCACCAGATGCAAGTAAAGCGTGACAAGATGAAAGGTCTGCCGAGCCACAACGACCTAATGACGTGCTTGACTTCGACGAGCACTCGCATCCCTCAGCTCCTGGATGTGATGGCCAGCAATCCGACTACCGCAACCCGGACCCTGCTCTATGGGTATATGACTCTTCATTGGAGCTGCATTTACGGCCACCGTCCGGGGGTCTACTCCAACATGACCAACGCCGAGGTCCGAAAGGCGGATACAACTGGCACTGCCTTCGGCTACCTGGTTCATGTGAGTGCAATTAAGTAATGCATTTATTCTGGCAGAATATGCATGATTGACACTGTATTGACACTCTCTAACTCTGTCATAACAGGTAAGCAACCACAAGACGGCTAACGCGTTCGGGGAAGCGCAGCTGTACCTCACCGTGGAAGAATTTGGATGGATGAAGAGGTGGCTGGAAATCAAGGGTACGCTGACCTGCACCCAGAGCCGTTACTTCTTATACACAGAGGAGAAGAACCCGTTCAGGAAGCTTGCCTACTCCCTGAGGTTGGCATGGGCTGATGTGGGGCTCCACGGTCCCATTAACATCACCGACCTCCGCACAGTCCACGCCGATAATGCGAAGAGGTTTCAAGACAGAGGCAACCGCCAAAGAGTGAGTGATTTCATGTGTCACAACACTGCAACTGCGGACAAATTTTACGCGAATAATCCTTCTTTGAAGGAGGCTGCAGACATTCGGTTACTCTTCACAGAGTCACTGCAAGCAGCGGCCGCGGCATCGACAGCAGCAGCAGCAGCGGGAAATGAAGACACTTTTGCGGGTATTGACATCGACAGTGACAGCTCTGGAGAGGAGCACAGCCCGGCTCCCTACCAAGACTCCCTACCAAGACATGTCAACGCTGGGCGAGCGAAGAGGGACCAGTCACTGGCCGAAAACAGCCCCTCAGACATGGGTGAAGAGAGGGTGCCATACTCTGCCCCAACTTCACCCACTCTTTTCTGTGATCAACTTGTAAATATGCAGTGTGTTGTTGTAATCACTCCCCTTGTACATACTTTATATCCTGTGTGAATGTATCAAATGTTATTTATTTAACATTATTTATTTAAAATGTGTAAATAAAGTTTGTTAAAATTACTAAGTCTTCTGTTTTTAAAGCCCACTATGGGTTTTCTTCCTTTACTATCCCCAGGGCCACGATATTCTGGTTCTGGTGGTAACAAAGTCACCCTGCTCGGGTCGGATAACCGACTTCCCGCTATGCATTGAAGTCCGATACATGGACCCCGTACACTAGGTAGACCGCGGCCGGTGGTGAATGTCCAACCAGTGTACCCTCTGGTCCCTAGGGTATGTCTATATAACCGACTTCCCGCTATGCATTGAAGTCCGATACATGGACCCCGTAGACTAGGTAGACCGCGGCCGGTAGTAAATGTCCAACCAGTGTACCCTCTGGTCCCTAGGGTATGTAAGTTTATCAGAAAAGAAAAAACCTTGTTCATCTGAACAAGTGCTGCATACACCAAAGTGTGTCTAAAAGTATCTTAGTAACACAAGAAAAAGAGAAGAAAGCGTTGATGTTAACAAAAACTGGATTGTTCCACTGAAATAATTAATAAATCATTTCAAAAAGTGCTCTTAAAAAGAACAAATGTATTCAGATAAAAGTATTTTGTTAGACTATTAAGTCCACGATGATTACATTTAACCCCTAACCCATTTGTATTATATGTTTGTTTTCCTAATAAAGCCAGAGTCACCTCAAATAATTTTGTCTCCATACCTTTTATTTTTATTTTTTACATATTTGTAACAATCTTAAACTGTTTGCTTTTATACATCTTTGATTTCGTCTGTATCAACCCAGCTGTTGAATTTTTCGGGCCAATTATGCCAAGATACAAACATTTGTTTTTTCCCTCTCACCACACGCCTTTTTAGAATTTTCTCGACTTGAAAAGCCTTGTCATTGGCTATCTTCACTTTTTGTAACTCTTTCTCATAAAAAGTCCCCTTGATCTCTTCTCCATCATAATCTTTGAGCTTGTAAACAGGTGGCTGCCGAGGTAAGCCTTCAGACACCGTAAATAGTTTGTCAGTATAACTCTGCTCATATTTGTTATCAAATACCCCTCTCAATTTGGATATCCTTACAAGTTTGCCCTCCTTAAAGCTCATTTTGGCAGCAGCTTTTTTACGTTGGCTAGAGGGGGTATACAGGTTCTGAAACACTTGAGCCGCATTTTCCTTTGTCACCTGAATTGGCGTCATTTTAATACTTCGGTGATAACTATTATTGTAACTTTCAATTAGTTCAGGTAAGACGTCTATATATCTATGAGTGTTTTTAGCCGTAAAATACCTCCACATTTTAGTTTTCAGCGTACGGTTACATCTCTCTACCACACATGCCTTCATGTCACTGGCTGTTGCATAATGTGCAATACCTCTTTTCTTCAACAAGTTTTGAGAACATTTATTAAAGAACTCTTTCCCCGCATCTGTTTGTATCTTTTTAGGAATCTCGCTGTGTGTTAAAATTGTATCAAAGGCCTTGGTAACCTCAATACCCGACTTCTTTTTGTAATGCTTGAGCATAGGCTTTTTTTGAAAATACGTCTACGACTGTTAACAACTAATTAAAACCATCATTATATTCGGAAAGCGACTGCATATCGCAGAGATATGCTTGAAATTGTTGTAGCGGTCTGAGTACAAAAACGGTGTTTCTTACAAAATGCACCCGTGCCGGCTAATGCAAAGTATATGCATCCTGCTCCGATAAATATTCGCTGACTTTCTCTACATTTACTTGTTTATCCATTTCATTCTGTACAGCTCTATGGAGTTTATCCACACCTCCAAAACTCCCTGGATTAGATGGAGTGTAATACACCCTATGCATAACACGTTTCTCAGACATGTTTCCTGTTACAGCCCGATGAGGTAATGAGTACAACAGTTTTTCTTACAATGGATTTTATTGATATGTATATACAACATTTCTCCAAGCAGAGAATAATAAAAGGAAGGATACACTATATCAAGTAAAATAAAAATAAAACATACTTTAACGAAAAAAGTATCAAAAATAAATAAAAACTCTTCCTAATGCTGCCAGAAGGCCCAAGCTGCTCTTGTAATCTTCAGTTGGGTCTCGTCGTTCTCTACAAGCTGTTCGTATAGCTTCTCGATTTTAGCCTCAAAGAGTCTGGTGTTTCTGAGGTTGTGCAGAATCGCCTCGGTAGCTCCAAAGACTCTCCTCTCCGACACATGAAGGTGGTTCTGGTGCAGAGCGTCCCGAATGGCTGGAATGAAACGAACGGTCCATAGTGTCTTTACCACTTCATCATAGTTTCGATCCAGATAGTATTCACCAGTAGGGAATAAACACTCGTGCTGCATCTGACTGGGGTGATCGACTTGACATCCGTTACATGTTTCCTTTCTGTAAAGGTATACGACTCTATCCAACAGATGAACTACAACTGCTTTTACCGTATTCAGGAATGCCAATGTCCTAGCACGTTCTGTAGCATCACCCTCGGGAGCACAAGGAAAGCATGGTGAATCAATGCCTACTGCTGTTGAATCCTCTGAAGAGTCGTGAGTAGATGGAGGTTGATACATTTTCAACCATCCTGTAATATCAATGCCAGCCATAGCGCTGTCCAGATCTGGTGTCCAAATTGTAGGTGAGGATGGAGGTCCTCCAGACGTTTGCTCCAGGCTGCAGATTGTGGGGAGAGACTTGGTTTTTCTCAGATCCATGGTTGCTGCTCTCTAAAATGTCCTTGAAGGGTTCTCATTTTTAAATGATCTGGTGAGGAAAGGTGGGGCTTGTTATGTTGAGTGGTAGGCAGAGCCCATTGGAGAAAAGTCAGAAGGCTTGTTTGAGACAAGCAAGACCTGCGCAGACCTGCGCAGTTGCGATCAACGTCTTTCTAGTGCGTTGCATGATGGTTAGTAATTTTGTCCGACTTGCTCTGGAGGCTCGCTCACATGAGACTTTGAAATCTCGCGGGACAAAGACGCCCGCAGCCTTGAGAGCGAGGCGAGGCGAGTTGGCACAGTTGCTCACCACGAGCTGCGGAAGCGAAATGCTTGATGGGAAACGGCTCACTGGTATCTCGAGTTGAGCGCTCATTGGTGGTTTTTACCATGTGCTGCTGATGAAACTCTCCAATTTTCTGGCAAAAGTTTGTTGTTGTTTTGTGTCAGTTTTACGTCGCCACATTCATTCCCATTTTTCATCATTGTTCCACAATGTTTATCATCATGAAATTAATATCTATATATTTTATACTATACTGCTTACCGTTTTCATACTTTATATATCTTAGCATATTCATACACACTGTTCATACTGCTCACAGGCTGATATCTAGTGTATTCATACCCCACTGTTTATTCATCATTCAATTCATTCTATGTTATTCTGTAGATTGTGTACATTACTTTCCACTTCACTGCTTGTTGCACCTGGTTAGAAACTAAACTGCATTTTGTTGTCTCAGTACCTGTAATCTGTGCAATAACAATAAAGTTGAATCTAATCTTGAGCAGGAACACATGTATTTACTTAGTACATATCTGACATTAACGATTAAACACATGTGTGCATTCTTTATAAATGCAATCCGAGTCAAGCCGACTCCGGAGGTGGCGGTATGCACCTTAAAGTTGTTTGCAATCCGCCAAAAAACCGAGAGAAGAAGAAGAAGAAGAATGCGAAGAAGAAGATGAAGAAGAAGAAGCCGACTCGGAGCTGTCCGACTTCAGGCGAGCTTTTTGACACCTCCCCCGGCTGCGATCGGCTACTCTCGTCTACTTTCGAGGCGAGCCGCAATGTGTCTCAAACAAGCCTAGTGTATTTTGCAGTCAAACTATGTAGCTTTTAAAACTCAGTGATGCATAATACAGAAAACTCCTTCATTTTACTTGAGGGCTTCAACATGTATTTTGTACTTAGAAGGATACTTCATTAAAAGCTTCTAAATAATTACAATCTAGGGCTGTTATACAATAGCAAAAACAACAGATGCATAGAGGTTCTTTAACACACATCAAGCAGCATTAACTAACTACATGATATTATAACATAAAAAAATAAAAGTACTTACCAGATATCTGTGCCTAATGGGGGAAAAGCAAAGAGAGGCTGTCTAGATGGTTCGGATCTTACTTATAGGCAGCAAAATGTAAATGACTCTAAAAAGCAGCCAATAGGGTTATTCCTGCTTGTTTAACAAATTAGCATTATATTGTACTTGGTTTTTATGGCAGATCAAATACTGTATATCACACACATAAATATATATACACACATATATATATACACACATATATATATATATCTATATATATATATATATATATATATATATATTAAAAATATGCATACACATTACAAAAAACATTTAGCTAGTATATTACCCCTCACCCTTCGGCCGCCATATGGTCATCTCCATAGGGGGTTTATGGTTTCTCCCCCCCCCCTGTCCTGACTTGTCTCAGACTGTTCGCAAAAGGCTGACTTTTTTTAAATATATGTTTTTTAGATGCTTTACTTTGATTTATTTCATGTTATTTGCAAGTATTTGTAAGTTACATTCAATACTGTATACAGGATTAGGGGCACAGGAAGTGGTTAGGAGGCGGGACATATATCCTATGTATACTAATTGATTGAAACAAAAACAAAGAGGGTGA
This sequence comes from Champsocephalus esox, assembly GCA_036324585.1. Lineage (NCBI taxonomy): Eukaryota > Metazoa > Chordata > Actinopteri > Perciformes > Channichthyidae > Champsocephalus > Champsocephalus esox. The sequence goes on along the minus strand of CM070493.1, from coordinate 24,107,027 downwards.
CTTTTTTTAAACTTCTTCCTTCAGCTTGAGGGGTAGTGATGCAAACTCTTCTTTAATCTTGCATGCTGTTTGTGTTTCTTTGCTTTTCTTTGCAAATATCTTGTGCGCCTCTGGTTCCACGATGGTTTCTTGATGCACTACTTCTTCCGATACAGTGGTTGCGTGTAGATCTCGGGAAGACACCAGAGTTAACACAGCCCAATCTGTTGAGGTCAGTGTCGCTTTAACACTACGGGGTCTATACGTTTCTCCATTCTTCATATTGTAGACATGAAGCTGAGCGCAAGTTCAGACAGGAAGACCTAACACTCCGTATTGCTCGTCATGGCAATACTCGCTCCCTCCACTGGATGACAGGGAGCGCCACTCCTCAGCTAACCTATCACTTCCCTCCATTCACAAGCCTAATTATCGCACCTGTTAAACCCTCTATATATGCTCTCCCCTTTCCTATCAGCTGTCTTCCAGGCGTCAACGCGCAAGCAGCAGCAGAGCTTCTTCCCAGCTCCAGGCATTATTCATCAGCTCCGCAGTCTGGCGGATTAAGCTACAGACGGCGTTCCCCAGTTCGGCTAGCGGGTCCAGCCGGCCGCCCCGCAAACCCGGACGCGGGAGGAAAAAAACAAGGAAATCGGGCTCCACGGAAGTTCCTCCGGGCTTAATGGAAATGGGCTTCTTCACGCAAACAATTGACACACGCCTTCAGTCTCTCGAGAGGGCATCACTGGCTCAAATGCGGCGCTTCCGGCTTCACGCGGAACGGTCCTCATCGCAGGCGAAGCTTTACCCATTCTGGCTTCAACCACAACCCCTCCTGCAGGCAGGCAGGCAGGGGTTAAGCTACATCCCATTGAAGTTACTTCCTCCTGCGCCTCACCTCTAAAACAGGCGTCAGGGTAGCGCTGGCAAAAGGCAGTTGCAACAAATTCACGAGATGTTTCGTTATATTGTTATGACATTAGGGTCATGCAGAGCGAGATCGCTACCCCTTTAAGAGAGGGGCGTGACGCGTGCATGTGTGCGTGGGTATGGTAGAGCGAGCGAGCGGGATACACGTTTTCTAGAAGTAAACAAGGCAGCAGAAAAAGGATTGGTCTGTGATCTTGCGAAACAGAAGAGCTAATAAATGCAACGACCTCCCAAGAAGAGCTCGCCTCTCTCCAGTCTTTCCGATAAAATGGGTTATTGAACCCGAAGCGTGTTGCTTCTGCTGGGAGACGACAGAGAGTCAATCGTTTCCACGACTACGGTCTGGGAGCCGACAGGAAATTCAACACTATACATTTCTACTTTAGTTAAGGTGAGTTCCAGGCAGTGTTGGGTGTAACGTGTTACAGTATGGAGTTGCAGTAACGTATTACTTGCGTACGAAGAACGTAATGCATTACTAATGCAGTTCGGGTAATTACTACCCATTACAATGCTCAGTAACTAACTAACGCAGTTTCAAGCTTCAACACAATATTACCTGAAATGAATGGTGTTTCGTAGGGCTTCTTCTCCTCAATGACAAGTCGCTGCACATTATCCTGGTTATGACACGACCAGATACTAAATTAATTAGGAATTCACTCCCAATATTAATTGAATGACTAAATGATGGTATTTTTCTCTTTTTTCTTCCCAATAAATAAAAATAAATAAATAAATAATAATAATAATGTTCCGTTTCTCGGTGCACCAATGGCTGAATCTGCTACAACAACATCTCCTCGGCAGTAGGGGTGCAACAACTAATCGTCTTAATCGATCAAAATTGATTACCAAATTAGTTGCCAACTTATTCAGTCGTCGATTCATTGGTTTGTTGGTTTGTTTATTTTATTTAAAGGACAGTGCACATTAATTCACATTGCTGTAAATGAGCCAGTATTAGCCAGCAGGCTAATTTTCAACTGTTGTCCTTGGCAAGATGTTAACTGACCACAACAAGACTAGAAAATAAAAACATACAGCAGACAACATCAGTACACCTATAAATAAATAGCAGTACAACAATAAATAAATAGCAGTACAACAATAAATAGGAACAGTAGTATAACAATAGAGAGGAACAAACAAACATGCAAACAGATGAAATATCATCATACCTTGATTCAGTTAAAAGTGTTCACATTTTTGATTGTTTAAAAGCCAGTTCTTATGATTGTGGTTAAATGTATGATAAGAGGTGTTATTCCTGATCTGTATTGGTATCGTGTTCCAGAGCGTAGATGCCCATGTACACGTGTCATCACGTGTGTTTTACGCGCCGTTAAGCTCCAACGTATTGGTCTTTTATCAGTACCGGAGACATCTATAATAGGCTATGTCATGTATATTGCTAAAATACGAAAATCGCAACGATTCCCCGTTCTGCCCTTATAAATCCATGATCAAATTCTGCATCTTAGACCTTTCATTAATCCTCTCTCACCACTATTCTTATTTCAGGGGATATTCCCTTAACTCAACGCCAGTTCAATCATTACTTAAAGCAAGTTCTCATTAGATCCGGCTTATCACCCCAATTATTCTCGGGGCATTCGTTCAGGATAGGCGCAGCTACCTCCGCTGCTAATCAAGGCGTCTCGTCCTCATCCCTGCAACAACTCGGACGATGGTCCTCCTCTGCCTTCACATCCTACATCCGCCCGGACATCAGTGCCGTGCTGGCTATCCAAAGGTCCCTCAAACACTAAAATATGGTAAATATAACTATAACTGGTGTTAGTAACACGTCAGCATGTATACGTGTCCACGATTCCGGATCTGTCAGGCTATGACTCTGGATCTGCGTATGCTAATCCCGCAAGTGCAGGTCGCGAACGTGGGTCCGAGTCAAGTTGCAACACAGGTCCGCGCTTAGGTTTAACCCTGCGGGCGCAGGTTGCGGACAATGGTCCGTGCTTAGGTTTAACCCTGCGGGCGCAGGTTGCGGACACAGGTCCGCGCTTAGGTTTAACCCTGCGGGCGCAGGTTGCGGGCACAGGTCCGCGCTTAGGTTTAACCCTGCGGGCGCAGGTTGCGGACTATGGTCCGCGCTTAGGTTTAACCTTGCGGGCGCAGGTTGCGGGCGCAGGTTGCGGGCGCAGGTTGCGGACACAGGTCCGCGCTTAGGTTTAACCCTGCGGGCGCAGGTTGGCGGCCAGTGGGTCTGCGTCATGGTAAACCTGCGTGCAGGTTTCGGGCAGTGGTCCCGCGCATGACTAACCCCGCAGCCCGGAAGCGATTCCGGCGCTCATCATGTCCCCATGTTAATCTCTCTTTTTTCATCCATAGATCTCCGCAGCCAGCCGCAAGGTAAGGATTTCTCACAGCTCCGTACTTCATACTTCACTTCTTTTGGGGGTTCATCAGAGCGGTTCTTTCCCTCCTGAATGATCATCCTGCAAACCCGGGGCCTAATCGCCAAAACATCATTACAGTTACTTATCGTAATACGTCATCACTATTCCCGCATACCATGTGTCCCGGTAATAATCATGTACTCATACATCACGTCTCTTCTGATTGAAATGTAGCTCAGAGCAAGTTCAATCAGGAAGACAACATCATTGGGCGTCACACGTTATCTCAATAAGTGATCAGGGGCATTACGCCCCGGCTAGCCAATCATCGCACCTGCTAACCCCTTTAAATCTGCTCTCCCCTTCCTCCCACCATCCTCACTCAGATGATGGAAGACAATCTTAATCACTCAATCAGTTTATCAGCATCTATGACTCATCCCGGCGCACTTAACTGTTATTAAGCTATACTATATCGTGGGTCATGTCTCAGCATTTAACTAAGTGTACGTCTTTCTGCGTGCATTCTGCACTTCATTCATATTCTCGGGTTTGCTCACTTGGCTCGCATCAATCCAGGCTATGATATTCATTCTTACTGTACTCCAGCTCGTGCTTACTTATTTACATCTCCCTCTTCGCCCGGACATCGGCTCGTGCTGCAATCTAAGAGCTCTTCAGTTTACCAATGGTAAATAGTGCATAACTGGTTGTGGCGTCTTAATAGCATATCAGGGCTTTCGTTCAGATAGGCTCAGCCACCTCTGCTGCAATCAGGCATTTCTCCCTCATCCCTGCAACTCGGGCGGTGGTCCTCCTCCGCCTTCACATCCCACATTCGCCGTACATCAGCGTGCGCTGGCTATCCAAGGTCTCTCAAACACTAAAAGATGGTAATTATGCCTATACTGGTGGTGGTGGTTTCATAGCACGTCAGCATACGTGTCACTGTGTTCATGTTTAACCCTGCACGTCAGGTTGTGACCTCCGGGTCCGTGTTCATGTTTAACCCTGCACGTCAGGTCGCGACCTCCGGGTCCGTGTTCATGTTTAACCCTGCACGTCAGGTTGTGACCTCCGGGTCTGTGTTCATGTTTATTATTATTGCCCGTACGGCCGGGATGCCCCGTACGGCCAGGAAGGACGCCTGGGAGGCATCAATACGTCTAAATTCCCACATGTATTAACCTCTCATTTTCATCCATAGATTTCCACTGCATCCCACAAGGTAAGATGTCTTCACGTTCAGTACTTCATACTTCACTTCTTTTGGGGGTTCATCGGAAACGGTTCTTTCCCTTCCCGAATGATGTCCTACAAAACCTGGGCCTAGTCGCCAAAACACATTTCATTCACTTGTTATAAACTGTCATCATTATGTTTCATTTATATAATGTGACCGATAATAAACATGTATTTCATACATCACGTCTCTCCTGATTGAAATGAAGCTGAGCACAAGTTCAGACAGGAAGACCTAACACTCCATATCGCTCGTCATGGCAATACTCGCTCCCTCCACTGGATGACAGGGAGCGCCACTCCTCAGCTAACCTATCACTTCCCTCCATTCACAAGCCTAATTATCGCACCTGTTAAACCCTCTATATATGCTCTCCCCTTTCCTATCAGCTGTCTTCCAGGCGTCAATGCGCAACCCTCCTCCACCCCTTCGCCTCCTGCTTCCAACTCGGGGCCAAGCTCAACCTTCTCCCTTCCAACCGGACCTAACCACTTATCACCACCACCAGGTCTAGACCCAGGGGGGTTCATCGGAAACGGTTCTTTCCCTTCCCGAATGATGTCCTACAAAACCTGGGCCTAGTCGCCAAAACACATTTCATTCACTTGTTATAAACTGTCATCATTATGTTTCATTTATATAATGTGACCGATAATAAACATGTATTTCATACATCACGTCTCTCCTGATTGAAATGCAGTTCATTAGCCATATAGTTAAATATATAACCCCAAACATCGCCATTTTTCAGAGTCCATTCTTCGTGAAGTTCTTCGGCTGTAGGCGTCTGAACCCGGCATACAAACTGCATTTGTTTCTTGATTGGAGCACCCAACGGATGGCTGTAAGTTGTCACCGGTGTCTCGCTGACTAAACTCATATCAAGACGTCTCTTGGCCATTTTCTCTCGACTTGAAAAATATTGAAGAGTGACCAAAAGACGCTGGCTTTTATTTAGCCAACCTCTAACGGGAGAGGGGTGAGGGGCGGGGAAAGTGTGTGTGTGTGTGTGTGTTCCCCCCTCCCCTCGGCCGCCATATGGTCTCTCCCCTCATGTCCTGACTTGTCTCAGACTGTTCGCAAAAACAGAGAGGCTGACTTTTTTTAAATATGTTTTTTTTAGATGCTTTACTTTGATTAATTTCATGTTATTTGCAAGTATTTGTAAGTTACATTCAATACTGTATACAGGATTAGGGGGGGGGCACAGGAAGTGGTTAGGAGGCGGGACATATATCCTATGCATACTAATTGATTGAAACAACGGCATTTTATTTTTCTCATTTTTTTAATTTAATTTAATTTTGTAAACCGGAAGCGGGGGCGGGACATCCGTTAATAGGGGCGGGGCTTATACCGGAAGGGTCCCGCCGGCAGTGGGGGGCGGGACTTTCGGTCAACAGGGGCGGGACTTCCGGTCATACTAATGTGATGAAAGTGGCATTTTTATAACTACTCATGTGCATGAATACGTAAATAAGTATATTTGATTGTTTAAAGACGTATTATGTATTTATTAATTCGCTAAAACACACACACATACACACACAAACACATACACACAGACACACACACAGAAAACCTTTTGAATTAATATATAGTTGTTTTTTCTATTTCTTCTGAATTGTAGAAATCCTTGGTGTTTCAATACCCTCGTAGCACATTGTTGCCGTGAGGCAACAAACCAACCCCTGGTTGAGGGGTGAGGGTGGGTCACATTTTATAATTGATAATATCAGGGACCCCTAAGCTCCTAAAACACATGGTGAAACATTTTCCTCCCAAAATAAAAAGTCATGCCATCGAGGGTTAAATTAGTCTTTATCTAATTACTGAAAAAACATAGAAACAGTATTATTAATTTCTCCAACAAATTATATTCTTTTGAACATGTGTGACCAACACAACTTTTCTCAAATCCCTTGAAACAATAAAGACAAAAAGACCTCGCAAAACCAAACTGGGAAATAGTGTTAGAACGGCTACCTTTTAAAAAACAAGTGTAATCTAAACACACTAGAAGGTAGCTCAGGAGTGATTAATGTATTTACTTTCTCAATTTTGCATACTTCATATGTTTTCAAAGTCAAGTGGACTAACATGATTTATTGCATAGATATAACATGGATATATGAACATGTTAAAGTAATTTAAAATGTTAACAAAAGACGTAATGTAAAACATGTTATAAGGTATTAACCTTTATTAACCTAACCTGTGCTTACTGTAAAGTTTTAAATCTCTATGCCATGATAAGTCATTACTATACATGAACACACAGGAGACATTTCCATTTAAAATAAATCTTTATAAATAAAAACAAAGAGCCCAGGAATTGTCTAAAATGTATAGCCGAGCTTAATAAAATGCACATATATAACATTCAACTGCCATTGATTTGATTTGATTGACTGCCAGTGTCTGGACAGATATTGTCAAGACAAATATTTTAAAAATGGTGTTTACCAAGAGCAGCTGTTCCTCAGCTGTTAATGGACATTAACTTCCTATATAAATATTATTTTTTCAAATTAACCCGGTGATCTTAATAAACAGTTCATATTTAGTTGCTACCCTTGAATTATGTACACAGGTTACCAGTTGCACATGTACGAGAACACTCAGGAATGTTAATCTTGTCAGGATGAATTTGAGCAAACTGGGAAGAGAGAGGAACACCAAGTACAAAGCCGTCAGTAGCTCTATCTGCCCCAACACAGCCCATGAACCCACACTTCCCTCAACAAGCATGTCTTCAGACCAGTGTTTTATGTTCATATTTTGGAAAGGAGAGCTCAAAGTCAACCAGATAATAAACACAGTAACAGGCAGAACCCTAAATTGTTGCTGTATGGGACAAAACATTCTTATGACACTATGAGCTGCCCTGCAGTCAATTAACACATGTACAGTTATTTCCAGAGCACAAAAGAGGCACACCATGAGAGAGATCCGGACAGTTAACCTGTCAGAAGGCTGACTGGTGTTACCTGATGGTACAAAACAGTGAAATGTCACAGTAAAAAGCATCATCATGGTTGAGTTACTGCCATGAGCAGGACTGACTCTGTTTGGTATTATTTGTATTCTCGCCAGGTAGATTCCAAGTAGCACCACAGCAGCCAGAGTATATCTTGCAACCCATCTGTTGGTGTCTGAAGGCCGCACAATCACCATCCTGCCTGAGTAAACAGTACATTTCATGCAATCTGAGGCAGAACAAAACTCAAGTTATTCATTTTTAAGGAAATAAAAGCAGGAAACAAATTACAAAATTACATTTTGTTTTTTACCATTACCTGCTTGTGGCAGAAGTGCTTGGTATTGTGCAGAAAGCATCTGTTGACAAGATGACAGTAAGTTACTGCACACATTACAAATACAGGTGGGCAGTATTACAATGCATACTATACTGTGATGAGATTCATTTGGTAAGTTTCGTCGTTATTTTGGATATATAAAATTGAGTATATCAATCATTGCATATACATTTCAAATAATTGATGTGTATATTTGTATCTGGACAATGTCTCGAATTAGCAAAACATTTTGATCACATTATATTCTATATCACAATACACACGTACTACGCAAGAATATGAGTATCAAGAATGCCCACACTTAAAATACTATTCTTCTATACATGTCAGTCTCATTTCATATTCCTCTCCAAACTTAATCTCTGACAGAAAGGTTAAATCTGCACCTGCACAAAGTAGATCCTGACATACGGCCTCCTCAACTTTTCTGAGGACATCAGGCTCACTTGGCTTTCACACAGAATGAAGATAGGAAATTCTTGATATGCAGGTCCGATTTCTCTGTTTAAAAAAACTTGCCAGATTTTGACATCAAGGTTGCATGCCTTACAGATGCAAATATAATCCAATGTGTGTTCCGCTTTAACAAAGGTAATGATGTGGTAGCAGTGAGCCACATAACTCAGGAGAACAGATGAGGGACACAAACTGCTGTTATTTGAATTTGTGCTCTGATTACCAGTCTTTATCTGTATAAAGGACATTTGCAACAAAAAAAACACGATAATGAAAACAGTTATTTATAAATTGGTGTAGTAGAAATACACTCTGTAACTCTGGTGCTCACCTTCTCTTTAAGTAGCAGGAAATTGCTCTTAGACAGGGAATACACCAACAACTGTTGCAATTTACTCTTGCAGACATGCCTGTTTTGCTTCACAGGTTCCTTTACTTTTTGCAACAGGTTTACACAACCATTTAAGACAATGCTGTTCAAAGCACCAGGAATAAGGGCACTCTTTTTGAACCTGTCCTCTGTTAAAATCCTCTCAGAGGCAACACTCTTTTCAGTAGATCTAAAAAATAAAGAAAACATCATTATGTGATACAACTATGTAGCAAATGTTACCCTTATCTACAATCAAACATTGCATTAATCACTGAACTGTTCAACATGTGTAGCCAAGCATAAGCTCAACTGCCATTTGACAAACAAAAGCAATTTAAAACAACATATTTAACATTGTATTATTTCATTAGAGTGACTTCAAATTGTAATTGATTCGTCAAAACTTCTCTAGAGATTGTCTCATTATCTATTGAGGGTTCTCTCAATATGGTGTTTAGGCCCCTGTAATTGTAATAAATGGAAACCACACTGGGGTATACACATCATTGACAAAACAAAAAGCTAGTTAATGAGCAAGATATAAGTGAAGGGAATAACAGAAAACACTGCAATTTGGCAAAAATGTACTCACCTCTCCCAAGTAAGTATCAGTTTTGTTTTATCATGAACGACAGCCGTTTTGTATGATGCATTCGAGCTGCAGCCCTTTTTCTCTTCATCACGGCCATACTGACTGCGCTCTGCAAACGGATGTAGTCTGTGCCATGTGCCAGATGACACTATCCAAGTGAACAGTGTTAAGTAGACAAATGTGACTGTTGTCATCTCAGAGCCTCGCCTTTGGCAGAGCAAAGATTGTTGCTTCATGTGTTTTATAGCTTCTTGTCTGCTTCTCAGGTGTAGGTGGCAACTTATTGGTCAATTATCAGCGGTACAAGCAAATCCTACGACATAAAGGATGTTAGGCATGAAGATTAAATCTGACAGGACTACACAAGGGGCCTTTGTCCTCTAATAACAATCAATCAGTGTTTACTGAGACGGACTTAAACCTCTGATACAGTGTTCCTTAACTGTCTTTAAGACGCTTTATCAAGGTTAACTTTGAAGTTAGAATAAAGGTACTGATATAATTCTAAACAAAGAAATAAGAAATCCATTGATATGACATGTGATGATCAATATTATTATTACATGTTAGACACTTTTATCCAAAGCGACTTACATACTCAATACTGTGGGTGATCCCCACTGGAGCAATTTGGGGTGAAGTGTCTTGCCCAAGGACACAACGACATGACTGCAGTGGGGTTTGAACCTGTGACCCCTAGATCCAAACACCAACCCACAACCCACTGTGCCACACTCCTCCGTATAAACAAATACATTTCCAAAGTAAACATTTTGGTGCAGCCTGTCTGAATATATTCACAGGGGACCTGCGACCTTTAACCTCAAGCTATCCTAATGAAAATGGGTTCTATGGATACAAACAACTTTCCCCTTAACAGCCATGGCAACGTTATGCCAATCGAATGCAGTTTTAGACAAAGGCCTGCAGTGATTGGTGTAGATTCATGTGTTATTTTGCTCAATTAGCTTAATTCTCCTATGTTTATTATCCATAAAGGGAGTTTTTGAGCAGTTTCCTCAACAGAAGCGCTAAAAAACTATTTAGCGAAATGTATTTTATTCTTGAAGAAACCGACAAATGTCTTAGTATTGCAGTTTTTTTTTAACATTTTTATTAATTCTGGTCAAAAATGTTTAAATTTGCCACCAAAACTGTGTAACAAATTGTATGGATCCAAATGTTCTAAAGACTTATACAGAAATGCTTGGAAATTCTAATAGGAGGCAGAAATACAATGTTTATTATAGATTTATCCCAAAAAAATCTTGATAGCACTAAATAGCTAATGCATGTGATGGTTAAATACCTGCAAATACTGAGTAAATTCAAATAAATCATGTATTTACTTATCATATGAGCCATGTAGGATGTTTCATAGTGGTTACACTTAGGAAAGGTTTGTATTCTTGTCCGTCACAACCACATGCACCAGGCTCTGCACTCGTGTCTCAATCATGTTTTATTTACTTGATATCCCTTAATCACACTTCAACAATGTATCACTAAACTTTCTGGGCTATGGATGGCAGCAGATATTTGACGATTTAAGGTATTTAAAAGATACAGATTTCATGGCAGTTTGGAGTCAAATTCAACAATTTTTCAAATAATGTATTTGTATTTGCTTAAAAAACATGTTCTAATACAAATAAACATGTACACGTGCAATGGTGTTATTAAGTTGGGAGACTCAAAAAAGAAAGTAATTGGTTGGGAAATAAATATTTCATTGAGTCATTAATTAACAATCCAAAACATGGTTTAAATGGAAGTCGTCACAACATTGTACAATTAATAGTGGATATCTTTTGTTTTGCCAATTACATGCTTTTTGGTATTTTGTTCTGGCCTGAGTAAAATAACAACACATTTAGGGATAAAAATACAGAATAGTAGCCCATAACTGGAGGCCAGAATAGCAAATATCTCCACAGCCACAGTGAACTTCCCAGGAGAGCTGGCATATGCTGGGATAAAGGTGATCCAGACAGCACAGAATATCAACATGCTGAATGTGATGAATTTAGCTTCATTAAAATTATCAGGCAGCTTTCTAGCCAAGAAAGCAAGTAGAAAACATAACACAGCTAAGAGCCCTATGTATCCTAACACAGCCCAGAACCCTACAGGTGACCCCAGCGCACACTCAAGAATAATCTTATCCTTATAGTGGTTCATATTTTTAAAGGGAAATGGAGGGCTTATTGTCAGCCAAAGTATGCAAATTATAACCTGTATTAGAGTGAAACCCAGAACACTGAATCTCTGCTGGGCAGGCCCAAACCACTTCATCATATTACTGCCTGGAAGTGTGGCCCTGAATGCCATTAACACCACTATAGTTTTCCCCAGAACACAAGAGATACAGAGGACAAAGGTGAGGCCGAATGCTGTGTGTCGCAGCATGCAGGACCACTGAGAGGGCCGGCCGATGAAGGTCAGAGAACACAGGAAACACAGAGTCAATGAGAAGAGCAGCAGGAAGCTCAGCTCAGAGTTGTTAGCCCTTACAATGGGAGTTTCCCGGAAGTGAAAAAAAACTGATGCTATAAGAGTTGTAAAAATCGCCCCCATCAAACAAAATAATGTTAAAATGATCCCCATGATCTCTTCAAAAGACAGAAATTCTATTTCCTTCAGGATGCATGTGTCCCCTCTGGTATTTGGCCAATAATCAATGGGACATTTGAAGCACTCCATCGAGTCTGTTTTTGAAAGAGACAAACAATTAGGTCATAATCTGATCATGGAAAGGGAGAAGCACAAATCCTGATACAGTATTTTTCTAGATCAAACCTGTGATGTTACTTATTTCTCCATCTGCACACGGTATACAGTCATAACAGCAAACAGGTTTTCCTTTCTGAAAGACTTTGCGTTTCCCCGGGTTGCAGCTCTCACTGCACACTGACACAGGCACCTGGCACATGAATATGTGGAGGAATTGTATGTGACCTACAGTGTGTACACTTTTTTATTTTATTGTTGTTTACATGTAATTTGAATTTGGAAACATTATAATATGTATCATTCTAGTTATGCTTAGCTTCATTTATGTGGAACATTAAATGTTATGCAGTATTGCATTATGACTAACAATCCAGAAATGTGAGTATAAAATAATATGAATTTGTACCGTGTGACTTCCTTCTTTCCACACTATCTTCATGCCATTCATTATAAATTGACGATCATGGGGCAGAGAGGCATCAAAAATCCCAACTGTGTCAAAATGTATGGTCCCTGAGGTCACATGTTGTAAATTAATGAGCTCATATTTTGCAGGCGAATCTCCATTCTGGTCAAAGGTCACTCTTTCCCCCTGACTTGTTGTAAAGTTTACATTCTGTAAGTAATGCAGCACCTGCAAAGAAAAGAGGGGGCTTTGGGTTATTTCAAATTCCATCTTAGTTTTTTGGGATACAAATAAAGATTTCAAAAGATCAATTAAAGTTTTCTTTCCTCACCTGCCATGGTTGAATGTGTTTAGTATCAGCACAGCTCCCATTGTAGAAGGGGCCCCTCCCCTCTTCACATGTGACAAGGTTGTGTATAGCATGAGCCACTGCGTAAACTGACTTGTATACATTGTAAGTGAATCTAAGCTCTGAAACATCTGTAAAATACGATTCAACATTCTGCAAGCTCTCAAAGCCACTGCATGGCTTTTTTTGTGTGTTTGAAGAGTCATTCAGGGCACAGTTGAACACATCTTCCCAGAGATGTCTTACAAAATGACTGTCAGGAAACTGTGAGGGATGGATCTGCCTCAGGTGTTCCTCCAGCCCGGGGATCAGAGCTTTGCTCACAACGAAGCCCAGTGAGCCCACAAGGATGCTGCGACCCTCGCTGTCAGTCAGAGAGTGATCTGTGATCCAGGCATCACTGCCAACCAGCTGCAGTGCTGTAATATTCTGTCTGTACAACTCAGTCACCAGCACATTAACTTCTCTGTGGGACATAAATGCCACAATAACCTTAGAGGTGGAGTGCTTCACAGTTTCAACTACTTTGTTTAAGTCATGGAGAGGACCTGTTTGATCAAATGCCTCGTAATACTCAATGCACACCCCCTCTTCTTGTGCAGCTTGTATAAAAGAGGCCATACCGTCGACACCATAGTCATTTTTGTTACTAATTGCCCCCACCCAGGTCCAGCCGAAGTGCTTGACCAGCTTTGCCAGGGCTCTGCTCTGGTGGAGGTCACTGGGAATAGTTCGGAAAAAGGATGGAAACTCCTCTCTGTTGCTGAGACATGCACAGGTTGCAAAATGACTGATCTGTGCGAAGGAAAGTTAGAAAGATCAGAATAATGTTGATTACAAATTCATCATATAACATTGTCATATAATGAAAAATATTAAGGATCCATATTATAAGACAAGTTAATCGAGAAGCCCTCTAAAATACAGAATTAAATATATTTCTAAAACAACCTCTTAATCAAATCACATTGATTCAGAAACATCCTCTTATTCTGTGTGTTTTAGAATTATTTATATGCAGACAATAAAAGTAAAATATTTACCACTGGTATCTGGAACCTTCCCATAATCCGAGCAAATCCCACTGTAGGTGCAGAGGCAGAGTGGCCTAGTATAGCCAGAGCAGTGTCAGCCTTTGTACAGTTCCTCTCCTCTATGATTTCCCTCTGCCCGTTGGCTAAATCTAGCGCAGACTTAATAATATTTGTCATTCCACAGGAATTGAATATCTTGTAGCCCAGGTTGGGAAGAAAAGCAGGGTTTTGGTTTATTTCCTCAATTGCAAAGATCATAGTCTGGGCAAATTTGAATTCTCTTACATTGATGCTAGAAAAACAAGACATTTATTTAAATTATTTTATTTGCACAAAAATGTATTGAACAAGAAAACGCGTAAAATAAGAAAGACATACTCACTACAGGCATTTTGGAGGATCAGGTAAGGTTTGAAAGCTGGGTATGCTGCCTCTGTATCCAGTTTGAAAGGTGAAGATGCCACCTAAGACAAAGTCTCCAGCCTTGGACAGCTCGGGGGGTTGTGCCCTCCCCTGCAGCCGGCACACAGGCATCACCCACCTGGTAAGAAGAACCAGGAATAACAGCTTCAGTAGAGGCATTGCTTCACTCTGCAGACTGGCCTCAATGCCTTTATGAGACTTTTTATCTTCAAACCTAAACCTTTTCAATGTGTCAATGCGCTTATTCTAGACAGCTTTAGGGTATGAAGCACATGACACAGAGTAGAGGGCCCCAGGGATTGAAGTCAAGGTTTTGGTGTGTAAAGCAAATCAAAGACAAACATGCAACATTAAGTATCCATATCTTCTATCCAAGTCTTTCTTTCTGTATCACAAGTCATAGTTCCTGACACAATCATTTGGTTGTCTGTTTCTTAGCCCTTTATCCTTATTTTGGCAGAGTGGCAAGTCATGACTCAAAGTAAAACTGTAACATGTACAGGCATAATATCTTCACAATTTTCACATGTAATGCGAACGATAAAGAAATACTGCATCTGATTCCCAAGATGAAAGAAATAAACATGGGGCAATACTTCACTTTTACCAGGTCCATACAGTCATTAGTTATACAAGTAAACTACTAAAGTGTCAGGATTGGCAGGAATACACCAAATATGACCAAATTGGAGAAACTCTGAGAGTCGTTTGGCGTTGGCCTATAATTTGCATTAACCACGTTTGTGTCCGCTCCGCTGTACTTCTAACCTGGGGCTGTACGGTCAGTGTCCATTTTGATCCATCCACTTGACTAAATCCAAAGTGTCAGAAACAAGAAAACGGTCTGCAAACATGTCCTATCTTCTCGCTCAGGACTCACCATGCTGGGTGGACAGATCATACCATTTGTATTGGTTTTGTGCATGTTGGCAGTGGTTGTGCGATCTAACTATCTTGTATTACTTCAGAAATATATGAACTGGTTAGTTGATCATATTTTCACTTTAACACAAAAACAACTTGTTCCCAATTGCTACAGGAACATTGTAGGGTGTAATTATGAGGGAAACATAATATTGAATGGCCCTTTCACTTATTATTTACATTTTTTTCAATTTCAGGAAAACTCAAAATAAAACTTGAATGAATGAAAAGGGATGAAATAGCAAGCCAATTAGTATTAAATTATGTAAAATGCCATAATGCTCCTAATGAGGTTTCAAACAGGCCTGGTGTTAGAATAAACAGGAACTATTGTTTTCTTTAACCGTCCTGTTATCCTCAGATTTACTTCACACCCTTTATCCTCTGGGGTCGATTTGACCCCAGTAGTTTACAAATCAAGACAATGATCATATTCCAAATGTTTGACTCCAAAGTCTCTGGTGCTTTAGGTATCTTAGTTGACTACCTAAATGACCATTTCAATAAAACATTACCCCAACCTTCCCCCCTACAGACCCCTTTATACATCCATAATTCCTATTATGTTATCGAAAAAATATATAAATCACCATTAAATCTCACCGACTGAAATAAAATATTAAAGTAAGATATTTTTGATGTTGTTAAAGGCCCAATAACTAAAGCAGAGGGTAGTTTTGTTTTACAATGATACATTTGCATGTAATGGTCACCTCGATATCATCCTACACAATCAACACAAATATGTGTAAAATATTGATATTTTTTTATGTTTTATACTACTAAAAGAGCCTGGGGTCAATTTGACACCAAGGAACACCAATGCGTACAAACTGCGTACAGGACATTTAAAAAAGATCTTCATGTTCATTTTATGTTTACCCATTAGTCTTCACTAAATTAGGAAAAGTCATGAAATACTAAGCAAAAAAAAATAAGGTGAACCATTTTCTTAGATAGGTTAAACATTGAATGGGGTCCAATTGACCCCAAGGATAACAGGAGAGTTAAAAAAAAGGAAGGAAGGGAAGGATCAAAACAAACCCTTAATTCATTTAACATGTCACATTTACATGTTGTGACACGATTGTCAATCATTTCAGACCCTATTGTTCAGCTTGAAGCGATATGCCACCTGTTGTTCCTGTTGTTGTGTAAAAGGATGAAGCAATCTGCAATGTTTACCCTCCAGTATCCATGCAGGAGTTTCCCCACTGGAGTCAAGCCGCTGGGTGATAAAGTATTGCTTTAAACAGATGGGGACTCATTTATCTTTCATTGTTGTTCTTCTGTGTTGTTTTTAATTATGTACAAGTGTTACCTTTATTTCTGGTGTATTGCATCATTGTATTTTTGAACTTGAGAGCTTCAAGTTTGAAGGGGACACGAATTAATGTAATATCCCTTCATCTCTCCTGCATCCACTACTGTTGCATTGAACTGTTATTTATTTGATTTAAATATTTGTCAATAACAACTTTAACCTTCTTGAAATAAATCAGAGAATAAATATAGTAATGGATGTTATGTATGAACAGGTGCAACTTGAATTTACTGTGAGATCTGAGGATATCAAACATTGGCCACCAAACACAGGAATATGAATAAATACAATTTAGTTTGTGTAGTGTTGAGCTGTATTATTTCAAATTGTGTCATGTAATATTTAAAATGTTTAATCCTTACAATTGAATTTGTTATATTTTCATTGAGGATCTTACGCATCATGTTCATTTTATTTGTCAATAGGTAATGGACATAAACCATAATCTCTTGCCGGGCGCATTATATTTATATACACATTTATATACGCATGTGCTTTTTTAATGATAAGATTGTTACTCTTAGAAACAAAATCAATGACCTCTTGCCTTTGACCAATATATATATATATATATATATATATATATATATATATATAGTGTTATCAACAGCTCCCGGAAATGTAAGCTCGAATGAATGAAAACTTTATTACAAACTCAGGGTCCAGATAAAAGACAAGACATTACATAGATAAAAGACAAGGCATTACATATAATAAATTACATACACAGCATAAAAATAATTCATAATATTACACTAGAACTAGATAGTAAACTAGAATGCTTTTCAGCGATAAACCTTGAACAATTAAATGCAATGATTCTTTCTTCTCAACCATCAACGTGTATCTTAGACCCGATTCCAACTAAGCTGTTAAATTAAGTTTTTCTATTAATTATCACTTCTTTATTAATATTATGAATATGTCTTTATTATCAGGCTATGTTCCACAATCATTTAAAGTTGCTGTAATAAAACCTCTTCTTCAAAAGCACAACCTCGATTCCAGATGTTTTAGCCAATTATAAACCTATTTCTAATCTCCCATTCCTCTCAAATATTCTTGAGAAAGCGGTCGCAAAACAGTTGTGTGATTACTTAAAACAAAATGATTTATTTGAAGATTTTCAGTCTGGCTTTAGAACACCTCATAGCACAGAGACAGCTCTGGTTAAAGTCACAAATTACTTTCTAATAGCCTCTGACAAGGGACTTGTCTCTATTCTTGTTTTGCTCGATCTCAGTGCTGCATTTGATACTATCGACCATGATATCTTATTGCAAAGACTAGAGCACTTAGTTGGCATACAGGGAACTGCTTTAGGCTGGTTTTGGTCCTATCTATCTGAACGCTCTCAGTTTGTACGTGTCAACGATGAATCTTCCATGCAAACCAAAGTTAGCCATGGAGTGCCACCAGTGGCGAGCCGTCAGGGCCCTCTAGGCCCTCTGTGAGGGCCTAATATATTCTAAAAAATAATATTTAAAAACATTTAAAAAATATATATTGTTTTTTAAATATATATTTTTCATTAGTTTTACCGAAAAAACTTGATTTAATTGTATTTAAAATAAAATGTCCAAAGAAATAAATCCTTCGATTCTGCCTGTTCAGTTTCTGTTTGAATGTGAAGGGTTACATGAAAGAAGCTCGTCTGGCCCTCTATGCGATTCACAGAGGGCCCGCTATAGTAAAACAACGAGAGAGTAATGTCAAGTGACAGTACAATTGAACAATCATATCTTCCCTCTAAATGGGAGGGCTTTATTATCGCGGACTTTATGACAAGTTCCGCCCGCTGCGCTGCCAAGTTTATGCATGTGATATATCAACGGGTCAAGCTAGGCGGAATTAGCATACGTTCATTCATGATGGCTCACGTTAGTGATAGTGATGACATCGTTGCGAAACTACTAACCAAGTATTTTTCAAGAATGAGTTACACGGATAAATTGGAGTTAATTACCAAAGGGCGACCAACACCACAGCTTAATTTGGTTCAAAAAACCAAACGGTTCGAGAGGCATTTTAATATCGGCAATTACGCCAGATACAACTGGATGACCGGATCAACCAGGGAACAAAAGCTGTACTGCTGGGATTGCTTTTTTTTGGCGTGGACAGTGGGTCATGGGCCAAAGATGGATATTCTGATTTAGGAAGTTTATCCAAATCAGCACATCGCCATCAGAATGCTTCAGGTCACCTCAGAACTACTATTTGGCTTAAAATATTTGGGGACACCAGGATAGAGCTCCATCTGGATGAGCAACAACGCCGGGGTGTCATCATTCATAATGAAAAGGTGAAGAGGAACTGAGGAATTTTGAAACACCTCATAAATTGTGTGGTGTACTTGGGCAAGCAGGAGTTGCCGTTCCGAGGTCACGATGAGAGTGTAACTTCATCAAACAAGGGGACTTACATAGAGTTGCTTGATTTAGTGGCAGAATATGACAGCGACCTGCACACACACCTCGCCACATCAACAGTATTTACCGGCACATCTTCAAGGATTCAGAATGACCTGATCAGCGCTGTCGCTAGTGTAATGACGGATTGCATGAAAGAGGAGCTGAGGAAGGCACCTTTTTTCGCGGTCATGTTGGATGAAACGACAGACATTACCAACGTGGCGCAGATGTCATATGTTAGACCCTCCAGAAAAACGCGATTCTGCGATCGCAGAATTTACCGCATAATCAGAAAAATGGTGCAGATTTTTAAAAGGCCGCATATTTATCAAAAGGCCGCATATTTATCAAAAGGCCGCGCAATCCCCGCATTTTTCCACACAAAGTTGAGAAAAAAAAATTAACTCGTGTTGACGTGAAGTGATGATGATGATGGGACGTCATCAGCTCGCGCATTACAGAAGGTAAACAACACCGTAGAGTGAACGTGTGGAGCTCACACGAGAGAGAAAACACCAAGATGAAAACATCTAATCCATTTCATTTACCGATGAACATTTCTGCTAAAGACCGGGCAAAGCAGTACCCAGATGTCTTGCACGAAAGTGGGGGGAAACTATTCTGCACCCCGTGCAACTGTGTGTTGGAGCCATACAGTCTATGGTTGGAGCATAAGAGAAAATCGACGGTGACGACCCACTTTGATTCATTCAAACATTCGAAAATGCTTTCTGCTGCTGCGGACAAGAAAGCCAAACAACTCACGTTCGCCGAGGCATCGACCTCCAAAACCCTTTCGAGGGCTACAAAAAACGAGGTGAGAAGCCTACAAGATTGATGCTGGTCAGATAATGAACGAGTAAATGAAAACAGAATGAGGTGGAGAAGTGTGTGTGTGTGTGTGTGTGTGTGTGTGTGTGTGTGTGAGAAAGAGAGAGAGTGTGATTAAAATAGCCCAATTGCTTTTACAATAAATAAACATTGAATGTGTTTAATTGTATAGTAAAGGGGTTTAACGTTAGTGGCAGGTTGTGTGTGAGAGAGAATAAATAAATAAGACATCCCAATATTTATTTTTTCCGCATATTTAGCATATTTCGCATATTTCCGCATATTTCACAACTTCCCGCAATTTCACCGCATAAAATCACATAAAACCCCGCATGTTTGATCGCATAATCAAGGATTTTAGCCCGCATAATCAAGGATTTTAGCCCGCATAATCAAGGATTTTTGCCCGCGTTTTTCTGGAGGGTCTAATATGTGCTTCGATATGTCACTGACGATGGGATAAAAGAGCGTTTCTCAAGTACGAAGATGTGACAGAGGACAAACGAGCAGAGGCCATAGCTACACGGCTGCTGGAGTTCCTGAGGGAGAGTGGCTGTATTGACAAAGTGGTCGGGCAGTGCTACGATGGAGCAGCTGTTATGGCCTCTGGATTGAATGGGGTGCAAGCGAAGGTTAAGGAAACAATTCCACAGGCCCTTTTCATTCACTGCTATGCTCACATCTTAAATCTCCTCTTGTCAAAGGGAGCTTCCAAGATAAGAGAGTGTAAGGTCTTCTTCTCCCACCTCTCTGGCTTGGCCACCTTTTTCAGCTGCTCAGCAAAGCGCACCAAGCTACTGGATGATATTTGCCAGCATAGGCTTTCACGGGCAGCTCCTACTCACTGGTGCTTTCATTCTCGCTTGGTGTGCACAGTGGCAGAGAAGACCAGGGAATTGAGAGAGGTAAGATAATAATAACAATTAAAACTGCGGTCGCACTTGTGCGCGCAGTGATGAGCGGGCCCTCGCGTCCGTGCGCCTTTCAGGGAGGGTTGCTGGTCCCCCCCCTCAGTCCTCCGAAATGAGCCGTTTGTCATCCCTCTAAATTGTTTACCTGACTTTGTGTTCCTTTGTTTCTGACTAGGAAATCTTAGGCATGTGCGCCAACTGCGTTGGTACCATTTTTCCTGCATCAACCGGGTAGCTATATGCCGACAGTGAAGAATAAACATATTTATAACTAGTTTAGCTTCTTCCAGAGGTAGATGTAATAGCTAAGTGTGTTTGGTCTAACTGTTAGTGTGTGTTTTGCTCAGCTCCGCAGTCCGTCAGAGCAAACATTTAAATGTAAACCTAAGACGCAAAGAAGTCCAAGATAACAGATAAATATAAACAACCATAATATAGATTCAATGATATGAGAGAAGTTGTAGATTAAGTGTAGACAGTATTTAAAAAAAGACAATGTTAACAGCAATGTAATAAGTATATACAGTATTATGCAAAATGACAAGTACTACATGGCACACAGATGTAATTTTTTAATTATAAGGCTGAAGTGACAGCAGTGATGAGCATTTAGATTAATGACGGGCATATTTATCGACTGAACATGCTCATTTTCTACAGTAATGTGTCTGACCCTCCACTGATGCTATATACTAAGTTTGGCGTTGAAAAAGAAAACATGGAAATGTAAGGTAATATTTCACTGTTTTTAACATTATGGTAATTTAAAAAAAATGAAGAAGTTGGAGCTTTGGGGTTCCATGACATGTAGAGTAGGTCCACCCGAATAAGTGGGCAACATTTCAGGTCATTCGGAGTTACGGTGCCACTTTGTAAAGGTTTCCAAAAATGGAAATGTAGTAGTTTGGATGAATTTGCGACATGTAAATCGTCAAAAATGGTGTATTCGCTGTTAGCTTACGACCTCCACGAGTAATTTTTCAAAAATGTGCTCCTCAATTAAGTATCATATGGGATAGGGGCTAAACCTGTCCTGCATTGGAATTTTTCTGATCATTCCCCAAGGAGGAGTTCGCAAGAACGTGCGTAAAATGGCTAAAAAACGCACATTTTTCAAAATGGCCGACTTTATGGGGGGCGGGGCTAATGGAAGGCAATTTGAAATATGTGTGCAATCATAATAGAAATATGTATACAGTGTTTCGTGAATATCGGAATAACTATATCCGAGTAGTTTAGAGTAATTTGCGACATGTAAAGCGTCAAAAATGGTTTATTCGCTGTTAGCTTACGACCTCCACGAGTAATTTTTCAAAAATGTGCTCCGCAATTAAGTATCATATGGGATAGGGGCTGAACCTGTCATGCATTGGAATCTTTCCGATCATTCCCCTAGGAGGAGTTTGCAAGAACGTGCGTAAAATGGCTGAAAAATGCACATATTTCAAAATGGCCAACTTTTTGGGGGGCGGAGCTAATGGAAGGCAATTTGAAATATGTGTGAAATCATAATAGGAATATGTATACAGCGTTTCGTGAATATCGGAATAACTATATCCGAGTAGTTTAGAGTAATTTGCGACATGTAAATCGTCAAAAATGGTGTATTCGCTGTTAGCTTACGACCTCCACGAGTAATTTTTCAAAAATGTGCTCCAAAATTAAGTATTATATGGGATAGGGGCTGAACCTGTCATGCATTGGATTTTTTACGATCATTCCCCTAGGAGGAGTTCGCAAGAACGTGCGTAAAATGGCTGAAAAACGCACATATTTCAAAATGGCCGGCTTTTTGGGGGGCGGGGCTGATGGAATGTATTTACAAATATATCCGCAATTCCATGAGGAATGTCTGTGCCAAAATTCGTGAAGTTCTGAGAAACTATATGTGACTACCACACAATAGGGGCCGCTAGTGAGCAGTTTTTTTGAAAATGTACGTTTCTTTTTTTACATTTTCGAAAAAGTCCTGGGATCTGACTTGTGTCCCAAGTTTTGCGTCCGAAGCTCATTTTATGCTATCGCAATTTAAAAATAATGTATAGGCCACGCCCACATTCTGCACTTGTTGCGACACTTTGAATATAAGTTCGTAGTCGCCCCGAAAGTATGTGTAAATAAAAAACTAAAAGATTAGTCCATCCCCTCTTGAGTTATAAATTGGTGGTGTTTTTGGCGCCCCCTATAGTCCAAAATGAAAATACTTTGATGTGCCTATTCCCCAAGACAGATTTAACGTTTCCACCAAAATCTGTGATGTTTGGATACATTGTTGATGAATTAGGAGCATTTAATTTTAAGCCCCGCCTTTTTGCGAGTACGTTTTAATTCATGGCGGAAATATTTATCGTTTGAACATGCTCATCTCCTAGGGTAATGTGTATGACCCTCCGGCGATACTGTATACGAAGTTTGGTGTTGATAAACTAAAAATTGAAATTTGAGTGAATATTTAAGTGTTTTTAAAATTATGCTAATTTAAAAAAAATTAAAGTAGGCGGAGCTAAGGATTCCAATTGGATTATTTGTAGAGCAGGTCCACCCGGACATGTTTGCAAAATGTCAGGTCATTCGGAGTTACGGTGGGACTGAATTTTTCCAAAATGGAATTGAAATAGGTGGCGCTAGCGAGCAGGTTGGACAATTTGAACTCATTGACTCCAAAATATCAAATTTTTCACCGGTCCTGGTGTCCGTGCAAAATTATACAACTTTTTCATCATCCTAAAGGCCTGAAAACAAGGATTCCGTAATTATATAATAATAATACCACGAATAACAATAGGTATCCTTGCACTTCGTGCTAGGACGCCGTTGGGTCCTAGCACTCTCGTGCTCGGGCCCTAATAATACCACGAATAACAATAGGTATCCTTGCACTTCGTGCTAGGACGCCGTTGGGTCCTAGCACTCTCGTGCTCGGGCCCTAATAATACCACGAATAACAATAGGTATCCTTGCACTTCGTGCTAGGATGCCGTTGGGTCCTAGCACTCTCGTGCTCGGGCCCTAATGAACGTAATGGAAATATTAACAATAATAAAGAAATGATTTAGTGTTGGAAACTAGCCACTCATAAAAACATGAAGGTAAAGAACTATGCTAGTATTACATTAAATGAAAAGCTAATCTTAGTGTTTACTGGAGGTCTATAAGTAGTTTTTTCTAAACTAAGCATTACTCTCGTAGGTGTTCGAGCACATCGTAGATCATCACACAGAGTTTGATGACGAAACTGTTCATTGCTCTGATGGATACATCACCCTCCTTACCAGCTTCAATTTCAGCTTTTGGTTGAAAACCTTCCACGCTATCTTCTCCTACACGGATGTTGTTTTTCAAATACTTCAGAACAAAGGTTTTGATATGCAGTTCTGCCTGGCCAGAGTGGATCAGCTACAGCGACAAATTGAACAGGAGAAGGGGAACTTTGACAGCGTCTACGATGAAACCCAGGCTTTGGTTGGCCCTCCGTGCGGCCGTGGAGCTCAAGGAGACGTTCGTGCATGGTACAGGGAGCTCCACTGCAGTGTAATTGACAGCCTGCTAACCCAGATTTCCAACTGCTTCAGTGACCACAAAAAGCTGGAATTCCTGGCCCTTCTGGACCCGCAACAGTTCGGCATTACTGTAACTATTTCCCAACTGCTGCTATGAACAGTTTGATGGAGAGCTATGGCGGATATTTCGACCAGCCTCGACTGCACACGGAACTCGCCGTGATGTACGGCATGTCTGACATTTTGGGGAAAAGCCCAGCCAACATTCATCAATTCATCAGTTTCTCCTCAAAAAAGGACTGAGTGAAAGCATGAAACAGGTGTACACATTCTCATGCATTATCCTGACAATACCTGTGTCCACTGCCTCTGTGGAGAGGTCCTTCTCTGCGCTGAAGCGCATAAAAAGCTACTCGAGGTCCACGAATGGGCAAGTCCGACTGTCAGCCAGATTTTCAATGTGGGCCGCCGTGCCGACTTAATTGATTTTTAATTGTTACTTGGCCGTGGGTGCCCTGTCATGATAGGTGTTTATATAAATGGTGTTATTTTGTGTGGTAGAGGATCGCTGTCATTGATGCGTCTTGCACCCCGGGCCGCTGTTTTGATATTCCGCTGAAGTATACTATAGAATGTGACGTAATAACTTTTTTTTTGGGGTCAGAGGGCCTAGGTAGAAAAGTCACCGCTCGCCACTGTGTGCCACAGGGCTCAGTGCTTGGACCTATTTTGTTCACACTATATATGCTTCCGCTAGGCAATATTATAATAAATCATTCTGTAAATATCCACTGTTATGCGGATGATACTCAACTATATTTATCCATCAAGCCTGATGAAACCAATCACCTAAATAAAATGCAAGACTGCCTCAAGGACTTAAAAACGTGGATGACCTTAAACTTTTTGATGTTAAACACGACCAAAACTGAAGTTATTGTACTCGGCCCAAATAATCTATGAAACAAACTATCTAAAGATATACTAACTATGAATGGCCTTAATTTGGCCTCCAATGAGACTGTAAGGAATCTTGGTGTTATATTTGATCAGGATTTATCCTTTAACGCCCACATAAAATCAATCTGAAGGACCGCCTACTTCCATCTACGCAACATTGCCAAAATTAGGCATATCTTGCCTCAAAACGATGCAGAGAAACTAGTCCATGAATTTGTTACTTCCAGGCTGGATTATTGCAACTCTTTATTATCATGGTGTACCAAGAATTCAGTTAAGTTGCGTCAGCTGATTCAAAATGGTGCAGCACCTGTACTAACTAGAGTTAGGAAAAGGGACCACATTACTCCTGTTCTGGTTGCCTTACACTGGCTCCCTATAGAACACAGGATAGAGTTTAAAATTCTTCTTCTCGCCTACAAAGCCCTTAATGGGCAGGCGCCATCTTCTATCCATCCATCTTCTCCCGCTTATCTGTGGTCGGGTCACGGGGTAGCAGTTCCAGCAGAGAGCCCCAAACTTTCCTTTCCCTGGCCACATCAACCAGCTCTGACTGGGGGATCCCAAGGCGCTCCCAGGCCAGCGAAGAAATATAATCCCTCCACCTGGTCCTAGGTCTACCCCTTGGTCTTTTCCCTGCTGGACGTGCCTGGAACACAAGATTGCTGACATCCTCGTGGATTCATCTTCTTATTATAGACACATGCATTTCCAAACATTTGGTCTACCGATGTTGTAAATGTATTATCTTTTCGATGTACTCACGGCATCTATTGCACCTGTCCGTCCTGGGAGAGGGATCCCTCCTTTGTTGCTCTCCCTGAGGTTTCTCCCATTTTCCCCTTTAAACTGTGGGGTTTTCTCTGGAAGTTTTTCCGTGTACGATGTGAGGGTCAAAGGACAGATGGTGTCGTATTGTCATACTAATATTCTGTACAAACTATGAAGACCACTGAGACAAATGTAACATTTGTGATATTGGGCTATATAAATAAACATTGATTGATTGATTGATTGATATTTCAATGATTAATGGCATCATTTTTACCTATCGCAAACTTAAATTAAAAGTCAAGCTTTGTTATCATGAATACACTATTCAATATGTTCATTGATTTTCAGTTTACAAAAAATCACATAGGACGAAGACATAGAGCCAAAAGCAATACATATATATACAGGACAACTACTTTACATTAAAGAAAAGTAGCAACACTAAATTAAATTGGTACATACCACAAGGGCACTCTAATACATCTGCAATCATCGAGTTTTCCAGCAATAGGACCGTATTTCTACAGAGGATATCACACTGAATACACTATTACTAAATAAAAACATTTGTATAAATCTGTAATTGTTATTATTGAATGAATGTGTAAAAACAATAGGCAAAATCGCATTTGATTAAATATTTATTAATAGAAACAAATAGTACATTGCATTAGGAAAACACTATGATACAAAAAGAAGAAGCACATTTTTCTTTTTAGTTGTTTGAGATAAAAACGACATTACAACTGATTTGGGCAATGGTTAATAACGTACATCATTACTAGCTGTCCTTGCCATTAGGTGTTTTTTAGTGTTCTGCTCAGGCCTGAACAAAATGATGTAACATTTTGGCATAACAATGCAAAACAGCATTCCATAAAGGCCCTGTCTGTCACGGTTGAGTGAAGGAAGCAGGACCCAAATGCAGATGACTTTTGAGAAACTCTTTATTTCAAGGATAATGCAAAACACGGAACACTCACCGGTGAACTTAGTCACCAACAAACAACGACCCAACACTGAACACAGAAAGAGACAAGACTAAATACAGGGAGGGGTAATCACGACAACGAGAAACAGCTGGGCAGGGGAGGAGAAACACAAGGACAACAGGTGAACACAATCGGGTAATCAGGGAGGGAAACAGACAGAAAGCAGACAGCAGGCAGGAAACGGGGGTGAACACTTTACACAATAAGACAGGAAACCCAAAGACAAGAAAAACACCAACACAGACAAAACTACAAACGTGACATAACTTGAGAATCGTGACAGAACCCCCCCCTCAAGGGACGGATTCCAGACGTCCCTAAAAAAAAATCCCACAAAAGTACAAAACCTCAAGCAGGGTGGGTGGAGGGGTTCTGGAGGAGGGACACACAACTAGGGCCACCAGGGTGGGTGGAGGGGTTCTGGACACTGTCATACTGTCCCAAAATTGACTCCCGATGGACACATGAATATGGAATTGTGAATTTCGCACGAAGATGGCCCCGAACTTGGTCATCGGCCAAGCAACAGCCGAAGCAAGTACGATGCCTACAGAAGGCCACACGATGGCAGCCGAACCTCACACGAAGGCGACACGTGACCTCCCGATGGTATAAAAGCGTCGGCCGTGTGGGAAATCAAATTCTTGATAGGAGATTATTGGGAGTAGAACACAAGGTAAATTCTACTTTAATTCAACGTTAACATGCCACCCAAGGCAGGGAGAGGCAGACGGAAGAAGTTGGCTGTTAAATACACTCAGAAGAGGAAACCAGAGGAAACCGAGGTCCACGAACACAGCACTGAGTCTGCAACCAGAGAGAGAAAGGGGAGGAAATGCAAGAAAGTCGGGTCAACTAAAACTCCAGAGCGGCCCCCAGAGGGTTCGAGGTCTCCTCAGCAGTCCGAAGAGTCTCGGCAGCATTCACCTTCTCCTCGTCGTAACAGACATGCCGAATCCTCGGAGAATGAAGGTAAATATTTCTAACTTATTTTTGGTATGGATGGGGGCAGGCTTCGAGTTATAAACTGTGCTCTATGGGGAGTCTGCTGCTGCATGTGAGTG